>OY747127.1:21112065-22312065 GCA_963556465.1 Berberis vulgaris
CCTGACCTTCATTTCAGACTCTTGCCACAGCGGTGGCCTTATCGACAAGGAGAAGGAACAAATAGGTCCATCTACCACTTTCAAAGACTCCATCACACCAATTTTATCACCCAAAAACATCCCCTTCAGTTCGATCCTACACCATCTTACATCCCTCACAGGAATCCAATCATCAGATATCGGTGAACACTTACTGCAACTCTTTGGAACTGACGCAAGTATCAAGTTCCATGAACAACCTGACATTCAACTAGGAACACGCCCTGACTCGGGCATTCTTTTGAGTGGGTGTCAAGCAAACGAGACCTCAGCTGACATGAACCCAAGCATAGAAGGCGATAGCAAAGCTTACGGAGCATTCAGTAATGCTATTCAAGTAGTTGTGAAAGAGCATGGAACTTCACTCACTAACAAGGATTTGGTCATCAAAACAAGGGAAGTTTTACATGCACAAGGGTTCAACAATCAACACCCTTGCTTATATTGTAGTGACCAGAACACTAATGCGTCTTTCCTGTCATATCCCCAAAACTAGGCCATCTTCAGATATATGTGAGATCAATGTGAAACACAGGTGGCTTTGGATGATTTCATTTCATTTCATTTATTGTAATTAGTCAATATATAAGATCCATTGTGTAATAAATCGGAGGTTGAGAAGTGCGCCTCCTTAATTACTTAAAATTTCTCTCGTCATGGCAACCAAACATAATCTAGGTGTGAATTTTTTTATTTTTTTACGTATAATCAATCCGATGATTGGCTGAATATTTGTATTTCATAAAGAACATGAACTTCATAAAAGACCTGAAGCTGAATCGTTAACCACATCAAATGTAAATGTTTGATCTGACCTCTGAAACATTTCACAATAAAACAAATTCTCCTCTTCTAGGATCCTGCAAAGAATATCATCAACAATTTAGATACTACAGAATTAGCATAACCCCACAAGGCAGGTGCTTATTTTCCCTTTTTGCCCCACAGATAACTAAAAAGTTTGAATACCTTGAGCGCTGTTAGCAAGTTGATTTTGAGATTTCCAGATTAGCCAAATAACATGCTCATACTCTGATTCTGTAGAATGTCAGATTTCACATTCAGTTCCTTTTCTTTTTTTTTTCATTTCATCTAACCCTTTTTATTCAGAGATAGAACAGAAGTAGTCTTGACTATCTGAGCTAGGCACCTAAACTCCCATGTTGTGAAATTGTCCAAAGTTTCCAATTAGATATCACCATGGGCGGATCCATGTGTTAGGTAAGGGGGTCAAATCCCCTTATCTTTTTAAAAAATTTCACTAAATTACTCATATTTTTTACATTGCCCCCCTTTAAAATTTTATGTTGCCCCCCTTTATGAAATCTCGACTTCAAACTCCACTAAAAATTAAACGAGAATTCTAAATGGCGAGGAAACCAGAGAGGAGGAGGGGTGTGACCATCTCCCTCGAGATGCGCGCCTTCGCGAATCTTGAGGGGTGTGAGTGGTAACACCCCTCTCCCTCGCTGGTTTCCTCGACGCCTAGAAGGGTTCAAAATTAAAACAACAATTTTTTTTTAACTCCACCCTCACCAATCCCAATCCAAATTCCACTCAATCTCTCTATTTTTTAATTCCCACCATCTCTCTTTCTTTCTCTTTTTTAATCTTTCCCTCTCTCTCTTAATTCCTACCAACTCATTTTAATTCATTCACCCCATACACACGCAGAGAGCAACAAAGAAACCGGAAGAGAGGTACCATAAATGGTGGGTTTGCTTCCCATGTGATTATATTCATATTAAAAATTTTAATTGGGTTGGGGACCGGCCGAGGAAATTTTACATCGTCATCATCATTGGTCTTCTTCTTTTTTATGTTAAAAAAAAAAAGAATTATGATTATCTTACCTCCGACTCAGCTAGCATATGGTGGTAAGAATGATAAAAGATTAGTTAACACATTAGATTAATTGGGGGTTGGGATCTGATCTGCTTTGTTTTCTCTCTGATTTTTCAAAATTAAAAGTAATCATTTGGGTTTGGGGCGGTTGGAAAAACACCATGGTCGTAGGTCGATTCAGTTAAGTTGTTGTTTGTATGCTTCACCTGAGCTAGCCCAAAAGGAGAAAGCTCTCTCTCTACACACATATATTTCCCTTTCGAGAAGATAAACAAGAATAAGAAGACAAAAGATAGTGGGTTGGTTGTGTAAGTGTTATCCTCTGAGGCTTTGACTCAGGAGTGATTTTCAAATAAAAGGAGACAGACGGATAGATAAAGCAGAAGGAGAAGAGGAAGGAGGATTCCAAAAATAAAATTGTTGTTCAACAAATTCACTTGAATCCATCCAGTCCAGTCAAGCTACTACTCCTTGGACTTGGACTATACCATCCTGCTACCTCAAAGCCAAAAAGAAAGCCAGAGGTCTACTCCTCGCCAACTCTCATCTTATATCACTATGCCTGCTTCTGTTTTCTTCAAGTAAAAAGGGAAGCTCTTAATTAGCTAGCTACAATTGAATTAATCATGTCATGTATTTGTTTGTATGGTTGAATTAATCATCATTTTTTCACAATCACGCCATGTCACCCTGATTGCAAAATATGATTGCAAAAATTCATTTTTTTAGTATTTTCGTAAATAGTTATGTACTGTTTGCCCCCCTTTATCTGCAATCCTGGCTCCGCCCCTGGATATCACCAGTCTTACTATGTCACAAGTAACTCCAGTAACCTTATTAACTTAGAGACATGCTTAGCTCCCATCAGAAAATGCAAAAATGTCTTAAAGCATAACGTTTCTCGTATTCTCTGATAAGAACTATGGTGAGCTCCTTGAACAAGCAAGCAACAGCATCGAATGCCCACAATTAAATTGAAGAGATATCCAATCTACATAATCATCTCAACTAAACCCTGGATTCCATGAACCACGTCATATTTCTCACTTCTATTTAGCATCCAACTCGATGTTGATTTCTACCTTCATCTTTTCGCAAGAACTTCCAAAGATCTTATGACACTCTGATTATGGCTTCACATAGAGGTATAGAACTGAAACCTACTTGGCTTTATTATATCTCTAGATCTCAGATATTTGATAACCTTGTATCTAAGAACAATATGCTTTTCAAAATTCACCCCTAAGCACTACGGAACCTCCATCAGGCAACCGATGCTAAATTATGCCATTTTGTATCAAAAACCTAATCCTCTTCCTGACATCCTCCAGTTCATATATGGTTGACCTCGGTTCCCTCTGCAACAACTTAAACGCTTCTGTACAGATCATTCCATTTCTGCATAGTCAATCCACTCTCAACTTTACTTCAAAACCAGCACTTAAAAGCACACAGTTCAAAGTTTCTCTTCAACCCTGCAACGACATTTCAAATTCTTCAAAAACTCCTAGGCAACTAGAGAGCTCCCCAAATTCCATGCTAAGAATCCTCAGCTTTGTAACTATTGGAAAAGAGGAAGAAGATACAATGTTTTCTGTGTTTTCCTTTGTACAATGATATAACTATATATACATATTACAAGAAGCTAAACTAAGAAAGAAAGTATTGTACACTGATTTGATTCCTAACCGGGTAATATATGATTTGGTTTCTAACCCGGTAATATATGATTTGATTCCTAACACTCCCCCTCAAGTTGGAGAGTAAATATTGTGAAGTCCCAACTTGTCACTCAAGGTAAGGAAATGTCTCTTTCCCAATGGCTTCGTAAAAATGTCTGCTAACTGTGCTCGTGATGGGACAAAGGATGGTGCAATCAGCCCAGATTGGAGTTTTTCCCGCACGATATGACAATCAATTTCAATGTGTTTAGTACGTTCATGGAAAACCAGATTTGCTGCTATATGTAAGGCTGCTTGGTTGTCACAAAAGAGTGATGTTGGTTGATTATGGTGCACCTTCAAATCTTCAAGTATATACTGTGTCCATGTTAGTTCCAAACATGTTGCTACCATTGCATGGTACTCAGCTTCGGCTGATGAACGAGCCACATTTGATTGTTTCTTTGACTTCTGTGATATAAGAGAATTTCCAAGAAACACACAATATCCTGAAATGGAACGTTTAGAAGTGGTACATCCTGCCCAATCTGAATCACAAAAGGCTTTAAATGAGAGATTATTAAAGGAAGGAATGAATAATCCTTGACCAGGTGCTTCCTTAATAAACCTCAGAACTTGTAGGGCAACATCCCAATGTGGCCTTCGAGGATTTTGCATGAATTGGCTCAAGATTTAGACAGAATAAACAATATCAGGTCTTGTCACAATTAAATAAATCAATTTTCCCACCAACCTTCTATATTTGGTAGGATCATGGAGTAAATCACCGTCATCGGGATTGAGTTTTAAATACTCTTCCATAGGAAAAATATTTGGCTTGGCTCCCATTAAACCTGCATCTTTCAGAATATCTAGAGTATATTTTCGCTAAGATATGAGAATTCCCTTTTTGGAACGTGAAACTTCAACGCCCAGAAAAATACTTTAAATATCAAAGATCCTTAATCCAAAATTGTAGCAAGAGATAATTTTTTAGGTCCTTGATTGTTTAGTCATCATTTCCTACCACAATTATGTCATCCACATAAATAAGAACTGCCGTAAATGAATCACCATGAATCTTGGTAAAAAGAGAATAATCAGCCTTTGATTGTTGAAATCCGGCTCCTTTAATGGCATGAGAAAATTTGGCGAACCAATTTCTGGAAGCTTGTTTCAAACCATATAATGATTTGTTGAACCGACACACGAGATTCTCCCCCTGTCGGCGAAGACCAAGGGGAACTTCCATGATAAACCTCCTCATCAAGATCACCATGAAGAAATGTATTTTGGACATCTAGTTGGTGAAGATACCAATTGCGGGAAGTAGCTACAACAAGTAAACAAAAAACAATGGTGAGCTTGGCCATCGGAGAAAAAGTTTCCATGTAATCAACACCCTCAATTTGAGTGTAACCTTTAGCAACTAGGCGAGCTTTATAATGCTCAATCGTCCCATCAAAATGATACTTTATTTTGTACACTCATTTGCACCCAATAGGCCGGTGACCATGCGGCAAAGGGACAAGTGTCCAAGTATGGTTATCTTGTAAGGCATCAAGTTCAGCTTGCATTGCCATCCGCCAATTTGGATCGAGTACAGCTTGGGAGTAAGATGTAGGTTCAGTAACACCTGTAATGTTAGCTAGAAAAGCATGATGTGTGGGTGAAAACTTAGAATACGAGTGAAATTTTGACAAAGGATAACGAGTACCTTTGGTGGGAGGTGGCACCAAAGTGGATGACCGAGTGGGGTTTGTCGTGGTGAGGTAAAGGTGGTAGTCCTTTTGCCAAGGGAGTGGGTAGATGCTACGGTCGGATTTGTAGAGTGATATAAGCTGATCAGGTGAGGATGTGGGAAGTAAAAGGGCTGGGTGCGAACCATGTACAACTACAGGTGAGGGAGGTGCAGTAGGCAAATCAGGTGTGGTTATGAGTGGAGGCATTGGTGTAGGTGTTGAGTTTTGATTAGGTGTGGGTGAAGTGGATTGTGTAGACCGGTCAGGGAGATTGGGTTGCTCAAGGAAGAAGTCGGGTTGGGCTAAGGGTAGAGCTGCATCAGTGTCTTGAGTACTTGGTGTATGCTATCTAAACAGAAATTCATGTTCGTAAAACAAACATCCCTGCTAACTAAAAATTTGTGAGTAGCAAGATCATATAACTTGTAGCCCTTCTTCTTAGTTGGATAACCAACAAAGATGCAACAGTGAGCCCGACTATCAAAAATTTGGTGTGGATGAATATTAGTAGCATAACAAAGGCACCCAATAATTCCTAGGTGATCATAAGAAGGAAGGCGATGATAAGGCATTCAAATGGGGTTTTATTATCAAGTAAGGGTGTGGGGAGACGATTGAGAATGTAAATAGTGGTAAGGACACATTCTCCCCAAAAATAAATTGGTAAGTTTGACTGGATGCGTAAGGCACGGGCAATATTTAAGATGTGACGATGTTTCCTCTCTACTGCTCTCCATTCTATGGTGGAGTGGAAACTCAACTCCATGAGTATGAAAGTAATGTCGTAAAGAAAGGAATTCAGAACCATTATCAGATTGGAAGGCTTTGATGGTGGTATTAAATTGCGTGTGGATAAATCGAAAAAAAATTTGAATTAAATGTGGTGCCTCAGATTTATGTGCCAAAAAAAAGATCCAAGTGCATCTTGTATAATCATCTACAATAGTAAAAAAGATACGTGCACCCAAATGTGCATGATGTTTGTGTGGACCCCAGATGTCATAATGAATTAACGCAAATGGCATGGTAGATGGAATAGTACTTAATGAAAAAGGGTTCCTTGATTGTTTAGCCGTAGGGCAAACAACACAATTATCATCAATGTTCTGAGACAAAATAGGAATAAACTTGGAAAGTAAACGCAAACGTGCTGAGGACGGGAGGCCAAGACTGTGATGCCAGGTAGTAGTGGTAATTGTAGCATGGTATGTAGCTGGTGGTTGATGGGTTGGTAACATTAAGTAGAGGCCTCCACTTTGCTTACCCCATCCAATCATCCTCCCCGTAGCCAAGTCCTGTATGACAAAAAAATCAAGGAAAAGAATTACACAACAATTCAGGGATTTGGTCATTTTGCTGACAGACATTATGTTTAAGTGAAAAGTTGGAACATGGAGAACATTATCAAGTTTAATGTCCTTATTGAAAAGAATGGTTCCGGCGGAATTAATGGGAATGGAAGAACTTGTTGGTAAATTGACAGACGGAATAACGGATGCATACGAATTAATAAAGTGAGAAGAATCTTGTGTAATGTGATCGGTGGCTCTACTGTCTAAAATCCATGACTGAGTAAATAATGAGTTAATGGACGAAGAGGTTGAGTGTGACAGACCTGCAACATTATCATAAGAACCTGAGCTTTCATATTTCATTTTTGAAAAACTTTACCACAGCAGTTGTGAATTGCTGGAGTTGATCATTAGTAAGCCCAACAAGAAAGTCTGACAGGTTTGAGCCTGATGGCGCTAACATAGGGCGTTGGCTAGTCTGGGGAGTGTTTGAGTGATAAAGAAAATATGGACTTGAAACGTCCATCGTTGGATTAGAAGTTTCAACGTCACCCATGCCGAAAGTGAAGACTGGAACAATAAGAAAAAGTGGTTACAAAGAGCCGATAGAAATGTTGGTTATGGAGGCTTGGAGCTAAGGTTAACCTTTGCACAATGATATAACTATATATATATAGATTACAAAAAGCTAAACTAAGAAAGAAAGTATTGTACACTGATTTGATTCCTAAACGGGTAATATATTATTTGATTCCAAATCATAATATCGGGTAATATATGATTTGGTTTCTAACCCGATAATATATGATTTGATTCCTAACAGTAACAATCTCCTTTCTAACTCTATCCACAACAAACCCCAAACCTTCAAACTCATTCATTAGCTGCTTCAACCTTTCTAATCCTATAACTTTCAGAAAAACAAATAGCACATCATATCAACTTGTTCCCATTGAAACCCAAACCCATATAGAGATCAATCATGCTCACAATATCATGCTGCTTGATCATAATTATTCTTGGGTATTCCTCTAAAACCCAAATCTTTGTAAACATGTAAACTCCTATGAAGATCATTAGGTTATATATGAAACAGTCTACAATGTTGAAGAACACACTGAATTAGCAATGGAAAAACACTAAAACCCATTAATCCTGAGAAACCCAATCTCCCATTTTTGCAAAATACTAGCTCCAGAAACCACAGGACAAGAAAACAAGATACAAGACAGATACAATATATTTTTGTTAATGAAAATTCTTTTATGCTTAATGAAAATTCTTCTATATGCATCAAGGTGACTTCAGGTTTTAAGAGTGGTAGTTTTTGTGAACTTTGTTGGTAATTTAAGAAAGTAGTAACTTTTGTAAATGTTAATAATTGAGTAGGAAAGTAGGAACATTGATCACATGATAGTGTGATAGTGTCTTTATATATGTTGAATAATAAGTCGATGTACATTATGTGGTAACTTTTTGTGGATGCACCGTACATCCAAATTCGTGTATGTACCAGAGCATTGCTTTTTTGCTAATGATAAGAATAAACTTCTCCTTGTCTACTCAACTAAGATTCAATAAAAATGGGTTCTTTCTCAAAACTTGTGAAGCTGAGATGGTGAGAAATCCTACCTCTATAGGATATTTGCGAGTATATTTTTTTTTGCTTATATTATGGATTTATTGATAAACTTAACAGAAGGGTTTATTGGTGAGGCAAATTTTGGTGCAAAAATTGAAATTTTAGGGAGATGGAATTTGTTGAAGTTTAGGGAGAAAATGATGATGAGTGCTTATCTTAAGAACCCTAATCGCCATTGGTAGGAGTTAGAGTTGTTCAAATGGTTACAGAATTCAGGGCGATAATATCCTTCAAAGCCGACATCATAAGGATAAGCTAGAAACAACACCATTGTGAAAATTTTCAGAGATTTTAAAACTAGGAGGCAACATTTTCCCCTAACAACATTAGATGTTGCAGCTATTTGTCATCAATGCTTGCAAAATGCAGAAGAAAAATATTGTTTATTTTTTTTGGTAATGATAATTTCTTGCAATTAAAAAAATTAAATATTACATAGTTGATGTCCTGCACTTGAAGCCAAAACATGGGCTTCACTGTTAAGATTTCTAGGAATATACTTACATGACCACTCAAGAAGGTTAGAGATAAATGACTTAATACTATAGAGTAGAGGTCACCACATCCATCGAAGTTGTTGATCCTCCGAGTCAGCTCACAAAATCGTGTTCAAAGCACCCGAGTCACCTAAGATCAATCCAGTAGGCCAGTGCTTGGCATGTACTAACAAAATAGCAGCTTGTGCAGCAAAACATTCGGCCATGGTACTGTCAAATACCCGGCTGGGGATCGTGTCTGCTAATCTGGCACGTACCTTACCATAAGCATCCACTGCAAATACTCCAAAAGCTCCCTGCTGAGAGGTGGCATAAAAAAGGCATCGTAAGTAACCAAAATCATCTCAGAGGAAAGAGAAATGGGGACTAAGGTGGGGTTTCTGGACACAGTATTGAGCTTATGAGATGTAGCAGCTAAGAGTTGTTGATTGATTAATTGAATTCTAGAGAGTTGCATGTTAAACCCAAGATCCAAAGGAGGACCCTGGTTCCATGCAAAGTGGCAGGATCTAAGATGGGTGTACTAAGTGGTTGTTGCAAGATGGTGATCTAGTGAGGTGGATTGAGGTGTGTCATGATGAGGAACAAGGGGAGTCATATACCATTGCTTTTTCCATAGCGACCAGGTATGATTTACCGATTGGATGAACTTATGAAATAAGAACTTGGTCATATGGAATATCAAGTTAATACAGGTCTGCCAAATGGCAAGAATCATTGTTGTGATTTGAGAGAGCATCTCCAATCATAGAGTTGACTGAATAGTCGATGTTTCCCAGAGAAAATTAAAAAAGCCATGGATCGATTGGTGTGGAACATTAGCATTCCTCCAGTCAATGGGAAGCGGGGAAATCAGCCACAGTCTGTGAACCACAGGGCAAAGGAAGAAGAAGTGAAACACATCTTCATAATGGTTAAGACAGAAAACGCAGCAATCGTCGATTGGCATATGAATCCGCGCCAGATTCGACATCGTGGGCAAGACATTCTGCGAGACTTTCCAAAAAAGAAATATAGCATTGGTAGGCGCTTTGATCCTCCATAGTTCTGTTAAGATATTAGGTTTGAGTTGCCTGTGATTGTGAGAGGAGGAGGAGGAGGAGAATTCTAGGGTGTCCACAACAAAAGCTTTGTAGCACTTTTAATCGAAAAAACGCCTTTTTTTATCAAATTTCCAAACCAGAGAGTCTTGAGTATCAGAGGAGCGAATGCAAATATCAAGGATGCTTCGGGCCACTGGCTGCGGAAATAGGGATGAGACGAGTCCCTCGTTCCAGTAAGGCCTACGATCATTAAATTGCTATAGATCACGAACCGTGTCGAATGAGGCCAGAGGGGGGTAGTCATTCCACAGGTGTATCTCTTTGTCACAATCTGCCAAAAAAAATCTAGTTTTACCCAGTAATCATTCCACAGGTGTATCTCATTACCCGAATGGATTTGCCAGATCAAATGCCGACACATCTTAGAGAGGGCTGTCAGATTACCACGCCATGCAAAAGAAGCAACCGGGGGAGGTTTTGAGGTTTGGAAGACACTTTTGTTGCAAAAATAGATAACTTTTAGCTGCGCATTGGTGGGATTGAGGGGATTTGTGATAACATGCCACATGAGTTTAGCCTTTAAAGCCAAATTTTTTATTCTGGCCGAGGAAATATTGAGACCACACATGTGGCGCGAAAGGGTAATTTTGTCCTAGGAAACAAGGTGTTTTGCTTTTCCACCATTCCACCAAAAGATCCTGGCAATAGCATCAATTTGGTTGGGGTGGCACAGGGGAGAAGAAAATTTTGCATTGAGTACACCGGTATAGAGTGAATCACAACCTTAATCATCATTGTTCTCCCTGCTTGGGAGAGGACCTTTGCTTTCCAAGAAGATAATTTGGAATTGATTTTGTCTACTAGAAATTGGATGTCTGAGGTTTTCTTTCTTAATAAGAGCAAGGGCAAACTAAGGTACTTATCCCTAGGATTGTAAAACTTAGAGCCCAGGATACAATTGATCATTTTGGCATTTTTTTTGTAAACATTTGAGCTATAGTAAACAGAGATTTTATCAAAGTTCACTGCTTGACCTGAGATCACACTATAATTCGAAAGAATGTCTTTAATAGAGTGAACTTTAGCCAGGGATGCTCTACAAAAGATCATCAGGTCATCTGCATAAAAAAGGTGATTTATGGAGGGGGAGTGGAGCCGAATCCAGATTCTTTTTATAGTGAGAGAAGATTCTGCTTGCGCAAGCATCCGGGAAATGGCTTCAGCCACTAAGATGAAAAGGTAGGGTGATAATGGGTCCCCTTGTCTGAGGCCTCTGGTTGGTTTGATGTTAGGAAGATGTGAACCATTAAGAAGAACTTTGAGGGAAGATGTCTAAATGCATTGTTCAATAAGGTGGGTCCGTTCTTCCTCAAAGCCTAGTTGTTTGAGAATTCGAAGAAGAAAGGGTTATTCGACTTTATCATATGCTTTGGCCATGTCAATTTTAATGGTCATCCACTCTTGTTTTTTCCGGCGGCTTTGTTTCATTTGGAAGAAGACCTCATGCGTTAGTTTAACGTTATCTGAGATAGATCTACCTTTAAGAAAGGCTCCTTGATTCGGAGAGATGATGTTGTTCAATAGAGGCTCGAGCCTATTAGCCAACAATTTTGAGATAACTTTATAAATGACATTACATGGCCCAATTGGTCGGAATTTGTTTGGTGTGGTAGGGCTGGAGATTTTTGGGATTAAAGCTAGGAAAGTTTCATTAAGCTTAGGATCCAGAGTTTTAGTAATGAAGAAATTGGTGACCACATCAATGACATTTTTCCCAACGATGTCCCAATATTGTTGAAAAAAAAGCATGGAACCCATCCGGCCCTGGGGCCTTGTGAACACCCATACCAATGACAGTAGATTTGATTTCCTCATCTTTAGGAGTTTTAAGGAGTTGCTCATTATCCATATCCGACACAACTGGAGTGAACAAGGAGATAATGGCTCTACTTGAGTCCTAAGAAAGATCCGGATTTGAAGATTGGAAAATGTTTTAAAAATAGTCATTAATGATTTGACCAATCGAGGAGTATGTGTTTTGCCAATTGTTATTCGAATCACAAAGCCTAAGGATGTGGTTGTGTTTTCTACGCAACAAGGTGGATAGATGGAAGAACCTGGTATTCTTATTACCATCCTTGATCCAGGATTCTCCCGATTTATTCCTCCAGAAGAGTTTCTCTCTATAATAAAGCTCAGCCAACCTATCTTCCAGAATCGAGATGGCGTTTAGTGTATTGACATAATTTCTAAGGTGTAAGATTATAGGTAAGTAAATTTGGAACCATTGAAAGGGAAGTCAGTAAATTTATAGGTATTGACATAATTTCTAAGGTGTTTAGTGTTTGAGTCTGAAACTCTCTTACCACCTAATTTGTCCTCTTAAGATGCTAAGGCATTAAGATCACCAATAATCATGACAGGGGAAAGAGATAGCGATGTAATGTTCAAAAGTTTATCCTAGAAAGAGACTCTAAGCAAAGGATTAGGCTCTCTGTAAGCAAAAATAATAAAGTATGATTCGTGAGAGTAGAAATTATCAATAGTACAAAAGAAGAAATATTTACAAGAAGAAATAATACTTAAATGCGTACCTTCTCTTTAGAACAAGGCAAGTCCACCTGACAGACCGTTAGCTTACACCGAAGCTCCATATTTGTAGCCCAGCCTCTTGCGTATACGATCCAATTTTTATGTAGATGTTGTTGTCTCATAAATGAAAATAACATCGGGATTTTACTATCGGGAGAGGGCTCGCAAGGTTCTGAATGTGCAGGGCGATCCTATGCCCCTTGCATTCCAACTAAGGATCATGGAACCTTGGGCGACCCTTTGTAGGCGGTCGCTTCTTCCCCAATGGTTCCTCCAAATTAATAGAGGATTGGCTAGAAGAGCCTGGTTGAGTAGGTAGAGATGTGTCAGCAGTGATGCACAACAGAATATCGGCCCGCAACAATGTTTGGAGACCCAGAAGGGTTGGGTGGGTAGGATCCAATTCATACTATTGCTCCTGATCTTGAAGATGAGTGATAGAACCAAAGTGCAATTTGTCTTCCTGGGTCGTTGCACCCACCTGTCTAAAGGAGACTCCAATAGTTGGTCTCTTGCATCCTGAAAAGAAACCCCCTTCCTGAATGGAACCTTGAATAGCTTCTAATTTCCTCTTCCCTTTTCCTTTTGTTACTCTGCTGCTGGAAGGGATAACATATTGAATAGGCTGATGTTCTTTCCTCTGAGCATGGCAATGAGGTCCCATAACACCTCGATTGAGGCAACGAGCACAGATATTGAGGATGGACCTCCTTCTGTTAGCTTTGATTTGCGCAGCATAATCGACTGTTGATGAGAATCAATCCTAGAGCAATCGTGAGTAGACTGTGCCATTCGCAACTGGGATTGTTTCTCATATGGAGTCGGAGAAGGATTCTGAGGAATTGCAGCCTGAATTTGTACCTCTTTTGTTTATAACAATAACTTGCTCCAGTGGTGGCGGTTCAAATCTGAAAGAGTCCAATATGGCATTGATTGTTAGAGACGGGGGACCGAAGATTTACTCGGTTACTGTCTTGGTAGAGCTCAGGTGAAAGTGGGCTATTGGACGACCATCAGAAGTTGTGTTGTCATGGATGCAACTCCCTGTTTCTATTGGGAACTTAGGAGGAGATTTCTTTTGCGCAATCGATTGACGAAGAATAAGCAAAGTGGCTTGGGCCCCTGTGTTTTCAGTTGCTGAGGCCTGAAGAGTAATAGGTCCATTAGTTAGCACCTGATTTTATTGAGAATGCATTTGGGCCTGTAGAGTAAAATTGAGCAAGCCCGTGGCCTAATTTAAATAAAGATCAATGTTGCAAGAAGAGCCCATTGTGTGATTGTTGTTTGAGAAGCCCACGGCATTAGAAGTGTCCAAATATCCCATTTGCTTGGCCGCCCCCATATTAGGCCCACCTAGGCTGTTGTCGCCCAAAGAACTTGGTTGCAACTCATCTTGTACCGTACCTACAACTTGAGAATGGTGGGAAGTAGATTGAAAAGGTTGGTTTACACATGCCAAAGGTGGTAGGGTACACCTGCTGAGTTAATTGAGGTCGGGTTTTTGGGGGGTGGCTGTGGGATCGACCGAATTGGACTCACCAATCATCAAGTCAGCTCGGTCATTGTCTTCCATTGCATTCAGATCAAAAGAGCGCCAAGTTTGATGGAGATTTGGAGAAGAAGGGTGAGTGGCACATTCCCTATTGTTAGTTACCATCTGTTCACCTTCCACAATGGGAGTGATATCCTGATGTGGACACTGTTCCACAGAGGTGGGCGTGTCCGGTGTGAAAGAGAATCAGTTTGCTTGATGAGTACTAATGGAAATGGCCATGCTCGACCTTAAGGCTTGCCTGTGTCTGATCCTAGAATGAGGACAGAAGGAAAGGAGTTTGTTGAGTACCTCTTGATTGAGTTTGATTACATGCATGGAATTTAAGGCTTGAGCATAGATGGGACATTGTTTTCCTGCTTTGTGACCAATCATACCATAGCAGAAACAGAAATTGGGCATATCTTCATAACAAAATTTAACTAGGAAAACTCTGCCATTTGCAATGCTAAAAGAAGTGCGCATCTTACTGGGCAATGGTTTGGAGACATCGAGCCAGACTTTAAATCTAGTATACGGGATAATATTTTCATATTTTGGTTGAGAACTTGATAATCAATCTCCATCAAGGGGCAAATACAATTTGCCAACACTTCCACATTTTGGAGAAGAAGTTTCTAAGAGGGAACTCGTGGAATCTGATCCAACAAGGGATTGTGTCAAAAGCACTAGCCGTGTAATTTGGTGACCATTCTTTGACTGACACAACCAGCCGAAAAGAGACCAAAGGCCTATGAAGAGCACCTTGTCTTTGTCGTCTACATTGGTGAATTGTATCAGATAGTAAACACATCGAGTATCTTCATGACCTTCCATAAATTCCACATGAACCGTGTGTAAAGGCTCCCATTTTGGGAGCATGTGACTAGCGAAAGGTGGTGGAGCTGAGGTGTTGAGCATGGAAATATTTGGAGACGGTCCTGAGATAAGGTTCATCCAAACCTTGATTTTCTTGCATTACAAAGTGAGGTTCGGGAAGATAGAGAGTGGAGGCTAATTGGTGCCTAAGGTGAGTGAGGCCATGATTGAGGCATATGATTCCCTAGAGCATCAAAATTCTCAGTAGAAAGATGCCCAGTAAGAGGTTGTGACTCCGGACGGTGACTGTGTGGTAGTACAGGGCTAGAAGGACAGTGTGAGTTATGCATGGCTTAGAGAGCTTGTTGCATGGCTTGTATGGAGCTAGCTAGGTAAACCGTATTGAGAGAGTGAGGAGAGTTATCTGAAGAAGATGAGGGAGAAGATGGTGAAGAATCTGGTGAGGATAGGACAAAGCACAAGCTGTGGATAGGGGAGGAAGTTGGATGTTGTGGAAATGAAGCAAGGGGTGGAAGATGAGAGGGGGTTTGAGTAGAGGTGAATGACTGAGAATTGAGTGCAGTTGTTGGAGGAGACAGGGTGAGTGAATGAGGATTGGAAGATGGCATAGGGTTAGGTTCAAGCAGGTTGTTTGTGGTTTCCATTATCAATGCTTGGAAGCAATGATGGGGCTGAAAGATTTGAGAGAAGAGAAGGCGCTAGCAGAAGGAGTATATTTGGGCAAAGTTGAATTTGTGAGTAGAAGTAAATGGAAAGATATTATATGGTGATTAGCTTGGGAACATTGATGGAAATGTATATGATGAAACATTTAAGTATGGGAGCTGATGTGAAAAGGGAGTAAAGAATATGAACCAACGGGAGTAAATGAGGGTGGTAATGTAACTAGGGGCTAATTGGAAACATGTAAAGTTGGAAATAGATGAGACAAAAGCATCTAACATCTGGATCAAAGAGCGATGGAGACCTGTGGAATACGAAATGGAGCAAACAATTAGCAAACAGTTATAATGACACCATGGACAAGCCAAGAAAACTAGAGAGACCGAAAGAAGAGAAAGCTGGATTGAGAAATATAAGGACAAGCAGAAGAAAGACTTGTAGAGGAGAGACTTGAGGGAAGGGATTAAACGGAGAATGAGTACAATAGCTCTAGAGAAATATATATACCATGAGAAGAACGCAAGCACGGAGAAAGTAAGGAGATAGAAGAAAGAAAAGAGATTAAAAAAGGGCAATAAGAATAAAAAGAAAAAAAAAAAGTATATAAGAAACTAAAGGAAATTCAAACACAGGGACTGGGGACAAAATCGGAGAGCCCAAGGAAAATGGAATGGAGAGTGAGTTTTCTGGTAAGTGAAACTCAGAGTCTCGATAGGAGGAAAAGGCCTATCAACCACAAGATTATTGGTTGGAGAGAACTAACATGCAGGAAAACAGAAAAATATTGTTTATTATTAACATATGATATCCTTGTTATATGGGATCATATCTTGAAGACACAAGTTATTTCTAGGCGGCGACTACACCACACTATCATGTCCTCTCTTTCACACCGTTCTACTCTCTCACGCATCTTACTTTCTTTCTTACACCACTTATATAAACAAAAACCATCTATTTTTTCCCCTCACTGTTCAAATTGACAATGGTTCATCCCTCCCCCATTCGAAATCTTTTGCAAATCTCTTCCAAATCTCTCTCCACACTCAAATCTCTTGCAAATCTCCTCCCTCTCCCTTAAAAACTTTCAAAATCCCCTCAAAGTCGAAACCCTTAAACCCAAACTCAATAAATATGCATAACTAAACATAACAAAAAAACTCAAACTCAAAACGAAAAAAACTCAAAACAAGGTAACTTTCGACAAATTTAAACCCTCAATTGAGACCGATTCTCAACCTCATCAAAACACAAATATTGTAGTACTCTTAGTTATCTAGTAAACAAAACTTGAATCGCTTGAAAATGTTTTGAAATGAGCAAGGTATGGTCATTTTACTAAAGTCGCACAAATCTGTCTTGCAATGAAAACGGGATAGTGTTCCTGACTTTCGGCCAACTTATATGCTCGATCGAGATCAATTCTCAAGTTGATCAAAACAAAAAAGTTGTAGTACTCTGAGTTATCTAATAAACACAGGTTGAATCACTTGAAAATGTTTTGAAATGAGCAAGTGATGGTCATTTTACTAAAATCGCGCAATCTGTCCGAAAAATTTCTGTTCATAGTGCAGATACCTCGTAGTGCACTCTGCGAACAGAAATTTTTTCGGACAGATTGCGCGATTTTAGTTAAATGATCATAACTTGCTCATTACAAAACATTTTCAAGTAATTCAAGCTGTGTTTATTAGATAATTCAAAGTACTACAACTTTTGTGTTTTGATCAACTTGAAAATCAGTCTCGATCGAACACATAAGTTAGCCGAAAGTCAGGAACACTATCCCGTTTTCATTTTTCAGACAGATTTGCGCGACTTAGTAAAATGACCATAAGTTGCTTATTTCAAAACATTTTCAAGTTATTCAAGTTGTGTTTATTGGATAACTCATAGTACTGCAACTTTTGTGTTTTGATGAACTTGAAAATCGGTCTCAATTGAGACCTTAAATTGGTCAAAAATTACCATATTTTGTGTTTTTTGAGTTTGAATTTCTCTATTATGCATATTTATTGGTAGTGTGAGAAAGTAAAAAAAAAAAAAAAAAAACACCTCGATGGTTGGTGTGAGAAAGAGGAAATGGTGGTGTGTAATCGTTGCCTTATTTCTATAGGCTTTTCTAAATGTCAAGGAAATGTGCGAAGAGAAAGTGAGGGATACCCATCCCCCTCGAGATGAGCAGCAGCGCACATCTCGAGGGACATGGGTGGTTACACCCATCCCTCGCTAGAGCATTTCCTCAACGTTTAGAAAAGCTGTATTTCTATTGCATCATCAAAAGGTCTTGATTTCTATTTCAACAATGATCTTAGGTGCAAAGGACTATTTGCTTATTTGGAATGAATAACAACACTTTAAAGGCATTTTTTTGTGGAAAAAAAGCTCAATATAATTAGCTATCAGCCATTTGTTGGAGCATGCAAATGCATCCCCAAATTACAATTAAAACTCAAATTTTGCTTTTGAGCTTAGCCATTGGAGATGCTCTAATGTAAGAATATAATTCCAGGAGATGGATATTTTAAGCAAAAGATTTTCAACTCCAAATACAGAAAATAGCAAGTTACAAAAATGATTTATCTAAAGTATCTCTCTTCACTGACCACATCACCGACAAAATGTGTCAAAGTGCCAAAACCCAAAGGTAAATTTCTAACAAAAACCATTATAAAGTAACATCAAATTTCACTGGCCAAGGTCTTCAGCGAATCGCCAAACCCTGCAATGTCTGGGAACCATCTTCGGCTACCTTGTTCGCCTGTATGGTTGTTAACACATTGGAGATGTTTTCCTGAAAATAATCACATTAGTAAAATCTTGAGTGAAAATCCTTACCAATCAGCTAAAGGGCTTAACAGCTGAACAAGTAGTCTTTACTTTTACGTGGATCAAACAAGAAAAGCTTTAATGAATACATGAATAGTGTGGAGATCTCGAGAATATTTTTACTTACCCTCCAATTTGACAATTTTGATCGAAGGGCTTCCCACTGATGCATCCCAAAGACTCGCTCCGTGCAGCAGCTACACATATATCACATATACTAATTAATTGTGTTACACTAGTAAAAGGCCATTTTTCGTATATCATCTGAGGCTTGTTTATGTAATTAACAACCTAGAAATCTCACCTGACAATTACAGTTTCGTTCATCTGGTCCATCTTGCAGTCAAGTAGCTTCGCTGATATTGCCTTAACCACCCATTGTTCCACCTCATCATCTGTCACCTGAAAAGAAATGAATTGTGATTGAGGAACAACATTCCGCAGTAGGAATCTGAAAAACAAAAAATATTATGAAGCTCACCCTCAGTGTGTCCTTAATCAGAGCATATGGAATCTCACCATTGCCATTGCAACCAAGATAAGTCAAGGACATCAACCTCATCTTTGTTATACAATCTTCATGAACTAGACCTACATGGGGATCGCAAGGAAGTAAATGTGAGATTGGAGTAGGTCAGCAAAAAAAAGGAGTAAACAATATAGTTTATCTTCTCCCTTACCATAGCTTTTGAGCAGCGTAGAATTAGCAGCCTGGAACTCTAAGTAAGAGCCCAATCTCTGTGTAAGAAAAATCTTCAAAAGCTGATATACCAATGAATATTTGGCATCTTTCTCCAATTGCCCTACAGCTGGCATATCTAGCAAATCACACTGAACAAAAGGAGTTACAACGGGACCCGTAAGTTGATAATAGAATATAAACCAACAAGAACAGCATAACACATCTGCATAAACTGCTTCCCGGACCCACACACCTACCCCCCACCCCAGGGACACCTCCCAGATGGTAAGGAAAACAAAATCTTCTATATGTATTAGGCCTCATTCAGATTAGCTCAATTATCACTTCTTCCTCAAGTCCATATGGCATACATAATAGTTGCAAGAAGTTAGAACGCTTGTCTTTCATCTAAAAACATGTAACCTAAGTATTTCATTTCCAAAAAAAACATTTACGTATTGGACAACCTGACACCCAGCCACGCAGTGGACACTCCATGCTTATATCATTATCTCGAAGTCTCATTCTTCACATATATATGATACAAATATTTTAACGGGAAATTAATAATAAATATGTAGCACTATTGGTCTACAAGGAAAAAATGAGTTTGTAGTTGAAAAAACAAATAATGTAGCAACATTCAAACATGTCCCTAAATTAGTATTTTCTTTAAACATGTCTGGCACATCATATACGTATCGCTGCCGTTACATAGGTATACAAAAGAAATTAATCAGAAAAACAAACTTTGTATTAATATGTGAAATGAAAAAGATATGGAGGGGAAGTAATACTAGACATAAGTATGGACACTCCAAAGAACATCATGCTTACGTCCTCAAAACTTTCCCATAGTAGTTTCCAGTTCTTTACATATACTACGAGTAGCCTATAATGGCAAGTTAAAACACGACTGCAAAATTTAGTTTATAACTGGAAAAATAGAACATTACAAGTAGTAGTCCAAGATATAGGCTTGTCCCCCATGTTGATTAGTGGTTGGTCTCCATATTCAACACCTTGTACAGTGTCAGACACATGAATCTATATAATTTTATCACACGTCATTTTTAGACAAATTTCATTTAATCAAATATGAAGATTGTGTAGTATAGTCACATCATTGCTTCCTAGATTTTAATCATGTTTTGTCAAGCGCAATAAAACATACTTGTGGTTTAAGATGAGCCAAATGGAGTCCTTAAATTAAGCACTAACAGGAATCTAACTTTGGCATGATGCAATCGTTGGTTTTGCTCCTCAAATATCGTAACGTAGTAAGCTACCAAGGGTTGAGCTGGCCAGCTGGGTAGGAAAAAAATGCTAAATTGCTAATGCTTGAAAATTGAGGGAAAAGGACAATAACTCGATTCAAGGAGATGACAAACAGTTCAAGAAGTACAAAAGGAATAGAAATATGATTTTTCATGACAATTATGGCCATATATGAGATACCTGAAACATGTCAGGAGCTTTCACGAATTCCACTATAGCACGGACAGCTTCTTCTTTAGCTTCACTCATGACGTATGCATCCTCACCGGAATACGTAGCTAAGTACTTCGTTAAGAAACTGAATGAATCCTTTGCTGAGCTGAAATTACAAGCGCCTTTCGCGTAACCACACTAGAAAGTATATTACAGTTTGCACAAGAACATTAAACGAAATAATCATTATTACCAGGTGTTACCTTTTGTTTTCCTTCAATATGTTCGAGACACTGAGAAATAGCTCTCTCTGATCCACAGTTCCGACATTCCATTCTTTTAAGAATCTATCAATCCTTTTGAACGAAGGTATTATATGCTCAGTGACTTTCCCACTGACTGCCAAGTTAAGGGCTTTCATATAAACATAGAATTTGCTGTATGGGTTCTCCAGTAGATTGTACAGATTGAATAATCTGGTTGAAACAAGATTCAAGTGTAAGAAGCTAAAAAAAAAGACTAAAAGCTAAAATCAACACTGTTGCTCAACATTACATCTTTAAGCGTAATGCAGGCTTATCAGTAGGTTGCTGGATGACTTTAGCAGATATAACCTTCGCCATCTCTAGGGCCTCATCTGGACTTTCAGATTTAGTAACAAGGTGGCAAATAATGGTGAAGATGCACTCGAGATCTGCAACCATGACACAAAAAATTGAACTTTACAATTACTAAATCCAAACATCAGTTGAATAAGGACATTAATTTGCTAAGAATTTTATATGTTCCCACATTAATTTCAGAGCAGGACATACAGATATCTTAATCAGTGTTGCACGAATTTCTGAGGATTTGTTTCTGATATATAAATGTGGCGTGAACCTTGGTTTTGCAACGGTTTCTCTTTTGTTTTCCCTTTTCCTTTTCTTCAAAAAAAGTTAGGCAGCACTTGAATATTTTTAAATGGTTCCACTTATAACACTGACAAGCAGATATCTTAATCAGTGCTGCAATTCTGAGGATTTGTTTCTGACATATAAATGTGGCGTGAACCTTGGTTTTGCAACGGTTTCTCTTTTATTTTCTCTTTTCCTTTTCTTCAAAAAAAAGTTTGGCAGCACTTGAATATTTTTAAATGGTTCCACTTATAACACTGATCTGCAATAAGTCCACAAGACGTTATCAGCATCTTTTTTGAAACTTAGTGTTTGTTTGAGCCACTTGAAAGGCAGTCTTTTAGAACCTCAGCAAAAAATTTGTTATTTCCATGTTTTGTGATACAAGGCGAGTATAATTATAAATTGACCACATGTGAATCTTAACAAAGTAAAAACATACACTTATTTAATATCCAATTGCAACTTTTTTAAGACAATCACTTGTGAGTGTTGCAAGCAAGCATCACCTTCTAGTATTAATAGGATTCCCTAGAAAGGATGTGCTTGAAACTGTATCACACAAGAAGATTGCATGAATTTTAAATTTAGATACTGTGTGGACTTAAAACTTTCAGGGCACTAACTCACAGATCGAAAAGAAATAACTTTGATATTTCTCACAACAAATTGGCTACACTTGCACCAAAACCTTCAAGGGAGGGCAAGGGTGGTGTGCTGGCAACTGGCAACTGGCAACTGGCAAGGAGTCTTGTAACTGGGCACTTGCAGAAGTTCAGTTTCTAGACCCGTGACTGACATTTCACTAGTGTTCAATGTGCTCCTCTGCACAAATTGCTTGTATGGAGTTCAATGTATTCATTTACACACTAATAAAGTGTTTATATGTGTTCAATGCGTTAATGTATGAACTTTCAGCCACAAAGCTAGTCAATCGGGTATTTGAATGGCTTTGTTGTCGTAATTGGGGGATAATGGATGAAATTTTCAGCCACAACTACCTATCCTTGTTGCCAAATTTCAAAGGTCAGGCACCTAAGAATCGAAATTTAAATCCTTGTTGCATTATTTCATTTTTTTGAAGATAAAATGTGTAGTTAATATGGTTTTAATATAAATTTGTTTGGAATAGTGAATATTAAAAAAAAAGGCAGCGTGGAAATTACAGCATTAAAAAAATGTCAATAAAAAACTACATACCTTTATCTGAAACCTTTGAAAATATCAATTCAGTAGATGTGAGCATAAGAGAGGTCAACTCCAACCATCTACCCATCACAATGAATTCTTGGGCCTCCATGCATAGTCTTGCAACTTGAGGCTCTGCGACCTAGCAATAACACATAATAAACCGTAAACAAAAAAATAACAGAATAATTAACATACACCCAAAAAAAATCGAGAAATGGTGACAGAATCCAAAGGGAAAATAAATAACTGGAAACAGATTAAAATATAATAATTCACAAATAAATAAAATCAAAAAAATGAAAACAGTCCAAGGAGTCAACAGTGCATTCATTCTAGCCTAAGTTAGAATTGAACAAAATGTATCCAGTATTTTTTAATTTTATTTTGTTAATTTGGCCATAAAGATGCAGATGCTGACACGTAGGACTGTTTAGTACCTTATATGCTTTAATGGGGTCCTGGATGAAAAAAATTTGGGAGCATCTAAAGCTTCAGTAGTGAAAAGCATTTGAGACCCATTTTTCTCTCTAATTAGAACAAACAGTCTAATTTTGAACTACACCATCAGACAAACTGTTTTGTTTTCTACTTAGAAAACAATTACAATCTTCTGGTTCAATATTCTCCAACCATAATATTGTGTTAACATTGTACGATAGTGTATACTGTTTTGGATTTAGCTACCTATGTCAATGTTTTAGTATGTTTCATTTCATAAACTTACACTTGGGGAAATTCATTTCAATTGCCATAGTCTATGCTTGTGCTTAATTAACTTATTGTAAATTTGCGAGCACTCTTTGAAGTTTCATCTAGCTTTTTCTTATCTATAAAGCATAAACTTGTTTATTATTGCTATACGATGGAGGTTTTAATGTAACGATACATACGATTCGAAGTGATGTGATGTGCAATACACATTAGGATACAGGATTCGACAACCTTGGTCCCCAATTCATTGAAACTTTGGAAATCAAACCTATTGTAAAATTACCTACAATCCCAAATCTGAAACGAAACTATGCAGGGATGTTGCCGATATCATGTTATAGAAGCGGATTCAAAGTGTTCGAAAAACGCTACCAAAAAACGACGAGAGAGAGAGAGTTGAATACCTCGGGGCCGGCATCAGCCCAGGCGAGTTCAGAGGTGAATCGGACGATTTGGAGTGATGGATCCTCCTCCGAAGTTACAACAATGGTCGCCATGGAGGAATCGGAAGCGAACTCAGTCTTTACGAATGTAAGAAGAATCCTAGCTTTTCCAGAACCAAACCGCGCAGACGACTACAGTGACTCCTCTCTTCGAGCTGAGAAGAAAGAGGAGGAAACCAAGCGCAAAAACCCTAGCAAAACACAATGGAGTAACAACGTTTAGTGGTGAAACTTGGTTGGTTGGGCTTGGGCGGGCTAGTGGTTGCTCCAAGTTTCGTCACGACTGGTGAAGGGCCTTCTAATCCCAAGTTCGAGCCCATTTATATAATACCCATTGCCCAAAAAATAAATGGCATTGAGTTCAACTCGGGTTAGGGGTGGGCATCCCATCCCGCGATCCCGATCCCATCCTGATCCCGTCCCGTCCCATCCCGATTTTTTCGGGTCTTAATGGGATTGAATAATTTCATCCCGATCCCGTCCCGTCCCGTTCTAGAATGGGATGAAGATTTTCAATCCCGCCAGTCCCGTCCCGAGCTATTTTTTAATATTTATTATTAATATTTTTATTTATTTATTTATTTTTATTCATATAAACTTACAGATGACTGACAGAAACCCATGATGTTAATTCATTTGGTTTGTTGAATTTGGAGATGAGTTGGGGTACCAGTTCCGGGTCTAATTCAGGAATGTCATGTTGCTCGCCCCATGATTGCCAAGTTGGGGGTGGACGATAAGTTGGGTTTGTGGAAGGGGTGGTTGATGGATTGAAGACCTCAAGTAAGCCCCGGAAGTCTCTTGGGAATGGTTGTGTTGGCTTCACTGGTTTATCTGATGGATCCATTTATGCATCAACATTACAAGAACATGAGTTCAACTTTTGCAATTAATCAAATATAATAAATCTAAAATGATAAAAACAATATTACACGAAGATGCATTTAACTTTTGATTAGATGTAAGTGTGTTTTTTCACTTTTTTTTTTCCTCTTTCTTTTTTAGGTATGACCAAACACATCCAGATGAAAGTTGTCTCGGGTAGAATATTTATCTGTAAAAAAAAAAAAAAGATAAATTTTTTATACTCCTAATATTTTACCATGAGATTAAGAGAACTCTATTTTTTTGTGAATGCATTGAAGGGGAAGAAGAGTAGTGGGGAGATGTCAGTACTTGAAAAACACAGCAAAGCCTCTAGCTCTGTAGGTATTTGCTAGTTATTATGCAAGTGGAAATGGATCCAAATCTCTATTTTCTTGTCCCCACCATCCCTTTTTCTTCATCCACCCTCTCAATTATTTATGTAACTCTGTTTGTTTGTTTTTTGATAATAAGAATTTATATATCTATGTGTTAATGCCAAAATCTAGTAATTCTTCGTGGCAGTCACAGGCAGCACGTTGATCCCGTCCCGTCCCGTCCCGAACCCGTTTGGGATGGGATGAGGTCGGGATGGGGTTTTTCCCATCCCGTCCCGTCCCGATCCCGTATGAATGGGATGGGATAGGGATGGGTATATCTCGTCCCATCCCGTCCCGTGTCCACCCCTAGAGGCTATTACCCAAGTACAAGACGAGAAATTTCGCATTTTAATGGTGGAAATATGCCCAGCAATTTGACTTCACCATAACATGATCCAACATCCGTCCCATGTAAACCAGTTTGGACCATATGTTTTTTTTTGTCATTTGGGGTCGTCAAATCGTGTCAACTCGTTTTCTGACAGATCATGTTCGTTTTTTATTTTTTTGATTCGATATTTAAATAGGTCATGTGTACTATATGTGTCCCATCAACCCAACACAATTTGCCCGTAGCCAGGTTTATATGGAATAGAATTTTGGCTAGTGCCTCTAATAACATAATATGGGTGCGCTTTTATAAACCACAATAAACTATAGTTACTCAACATTTTTTCGATTTTCTGATAGTGTTCAAAATTTTGAGGTGCTACAAATAACATAAAATTGTGGATTTAAGAGCATTTCAACAGTCTTCCTAAAGGGAGCTCCTTGTATAGGTGGCACCTATGTTTGATACCACAGTCATCCTGATCTTATGGAGGAGTTGTTCAATGAATCTAGACAACATGAAACGGCTCCCTTTGACCGTGGGTCAAGTGTGAATTCACGCTCATTGTGGTGTCAACTGATGACCTCCAAAATCCTAGTTAATGAAAGGGCATGTCAGTCAGTATTGATCAAGTTTGACCAGAGTCAACTGGTTGACTTTGGTTCAACTATTGACTTCTGAGTCAGAGTCCATTCGGCGAAATGGTTTGGTCTTTGGTCTCCTTTGAACACCCTGGGCACTGGCTTGAATTACGGTTTGATCTTCGTTCTACTTGGGGCATTATATGTGTAACTCAGAGGCATGTGCTTATCGAGATCATTGTTGGCTCCAATGAGACATGTTGACTTTAGGTCAAGCGACGATGTTGGGATCCAATTAATATTGTGTGGAGGTCCATAGCAAGGTATGATCTTACTCATTACATACCTCGAGATACTATGATAGTGTATCAGGGAAGGTATAAGATGGGTATGCACAACACTAATGGTAGCCTGATTGGATGGTTAAGGCTATGGTAGTTTAACTCCCATGTCTTAGGTTCTATACCCACTGACGACACGCTTTGCCTTTCAAAAAAAAAAAAAACAAAAAAAAAAGGGTATGCACAATATCAACCACTCATTCACTAGGCTTCTCTTTGAAGAAGCACCTAAAACCAAAGTTGGGTGCTCTTTCACGCTAAAAGAACGCTAAACTTGTGTTTCCTAGGGTCTACACATGTTATACAATTAAGTTATCTTGAGCTATTGTGTGTCTCAAGATTTCACTTTAATAACTTACAGTGGGCTAAGAAGAACCCAGGGTTTTCAAACCTTTGACATTAATAGAGCAAAAATTGCAAAATTCCTAGTAGACAATGAGTTCTTTGACCAAATAGTTCGATTCACCACTGAAATTTCTTGATGATGGAAATCACAGTCAAGTATTTTAAACATTCCAAAACCTCACCAATCCAAGTCAAGAGGAATCAAACAACGTTTAATCAAACTTTCTAATGTTCTTTGAACGCATGCATGCATATGCGTAAGTAACATAATTAAAGGGAACGGATTAAAAAAAATACTTGAATCACATTGATCAAATTTAAGATTAAATTTAGTGATTTTTAATAACTTATAATCAAAATTAGTGGGATTTTATTATATTATACTTTTACCTATAATTAAAGTAAAATTGCACAAAAGCCCTTGATGTACTTCTTCCTTTGTTCACAAATCTCCTCACTTCTATTTCTTTGCTTTTCACTTTCATTAAGCACACAAATTTCATACCCAAACCACACACAAGTCAAAGGGTAATAGGGCTTTGTTGGTAATCAGAAAAACAGGGCTTTGGTGGTAATCAGAAGAACAAATAGTGAAGGATCTATAGTAACGAGTTCGAAGTACATAGATTGGCGAAAAAGATCTTGAAGAAAAAACTAGAAAATTAGGGCCAATCGACCATGTGGGTTACATCTAAAAAATGTCCTTAGTGTTGAGGTATGCAATTGGATTCATTCAAGGGGCACCAAACATATAATTTCCTTGACCATGAACATTTACAGCTTACACGGCTTGGCTCACCCAACCTTTTATAATAGTAGAGATGTTGAGGTGAGTGGCACCTATGCAATGCCATACCTTAATTACTCTGCCCAACCAGGCTAAATAATACACTCGGGGTGCATTACGACTTTACCCTTGAAATTAAAACAAAAATGCATCATCCTCTAATGTAAGTTGTATGAGCACCAAACAAAAATGCATCATCCCGAAATTCTATTTGGCAAGGAAGACTCCACGTATTTTTGGGATTTCTTATCTTTTTTAGCTTTACCCGCGAGCGCATCAGCCACTGCATTGGTTTCTCTATACACATAATCACAGGAAATTTCATGTCTCGACACAACCCACGAATTTATTTCCAAGCATTTTCAAATAACTAAAGATTATTCAATTCACAAACAAACCAACCCTTAAGCACAACCGAATCTGTTTGAATCTCGAACCTCGAAAATCCCATTTCTTTACACAATTTTAGCCCCTCAACCAACGCCCAAACCTCAACACCATTATTTGAACCTTCCCCAAAGAAAAATTGTGTCACCCCAAGTAAAGACCCTGCCCATTGCAAATTGTTGCCCTCCCCCCCCCCCCCCCCCCCCCCCTTTGTCACTACCCCCTTCCTATTTGCTCTATCAACATTCAGAGCAATGAAGCCATCCTTTAGAAATAACTAGTATGCATACATGCTTGAACTGATTGTTGTTGACGTTGTGCGCAGGCCAAGGACGAGCAAAACTGCCCTGTTTGAGCTCTGTTTTGGCACAAAAATATAGCATAATAACCTTTACCATCTCCTCACATTTAGAATGACATACCTTGCATCTACCTTGGCATCCTCAAGCACCCATTTGCACTTTTGTTCCCACAATTCCCAAATTATAAACAAATGAGTAAGCCCGTACAACAAACCTGATTGAGGTCGTCTGTTACCACGTCGAAACCAAGCTTGTAGCACATATGGGACTTCCAATGGCCTGCTCAAATTCACGTTGAAGATGGACTCAAAATGAAGCCAAACCTTCCTGGCAACCGAACTATCAACAAAAAACATTTCGGATCGTTTTCACCTTCAGTGCTTCACAACCCTGATAATGAGAAGTAATTTGAATTAGGTGTGGGCACAAGACGGGATTTACGTCATCCCGACATCATCCCATCTCAAACAAGTTCGGGATGGAAGAAAATATTTCATACTAATGGATTCGGGTCCATAACCATAGTTTCCAGTGCACGAGATCTTGTAGCACTTACCAACGAGGCCCTGTCAATTAGTATTACACAGAAGAAATCCATTATAGACTGTAATACAATTCGATCCGCTTTTCATAGACAAACTTGTATAGAAGTTATTATGTTAACAATAGTGTCCCTACCCATGACGAACCATTATTATTGGTATTCGGACCCTTAGCTATTGTTCTTGAGAAATGACCCGGTCTGGCCCATTCCTCGAAAGAAGTTTTTATGGGATCCCTATCCACCAAAATTTTCACTTCTAATTTCATCTCGCATTGCTCACACACCAATAATGTCAAATTTATGTACATATAATTTTCATCATAACAGTATTAAATGTCATATAAAATTTGTGAAGGGTTACCTTATAATAGAATTAAGTTTGTCAAGTGAATGATGGGAGATGGAATGAGCCTCTCCATAGATCCGTCTTGCATATTTCTGCAATATTTGAAATATCATTCATACTAGATACAATTAGGTGCAATGTTCTCCAACTACATAACTCATGGTGCAAAACTAATTCAAACCATCATTTACCTTTATATTTTATAAGAATAATTGTCCTATAACCAATCTAAAATGTGGAAAAAAAAATATAAATTTCCATGGGTTCTATTTGACCTAAAATATCCAAATTGAAGTTTCTACCTAAACAAAGAGTATCAAATCAAGCAAGTAAATTTTCAAACAGTAGATGTTTTTGATTTAATTTCAATACAACCTAATCTTTCTTTTAGAATATAGTTATATTAAAATTAAAAATAATAATAAACAACGGGGTGAACAGGATTGAAAATTGTCATCCCGATCCCATCCCACTCTAGATCGGGACGGGACGGGACAGGATCGGGATGGGTTTGATTAATCCCAAAAGGACCTGAAAAAAATCGAGATGAAACTAGGACATGATCGGGATCGCGGGATGGGATGCCCACCCTTAATTTGAATACCGCATCTCTGAACTTATCCATCGATTGGACTCCCCTATGGATAATCCACCAGATGAATATAGAAATTTGAGTAGGAAGGAGAGGATGACAAATAAACTTGAAGTCAGGATTCGACACCTTTTCTTTGATCAATTCAGAAGCAAACCGAGTAGAAAACTCTTTGTCTGAGTTTGGCATCCAAACGCAAGTGTCAGACCCGCTTCTCCTACCTTTCAATCTATCGCCATAAGCCTTCCTCACTGCTTCATCGCCTCCCCCATTCAGCCCTACGAAATCTAATTCCATCGGTCTCAGAAAAACCATAGAAGTGCACCAATTCTCACCATAAAAACTGCAGCTTCCACTGCCAATCCTCCAAGTAGAATTTACAAAAAGTAGATCACACAATTACATTATCTTTCATCATTGGGGAAATCCCAGTTTTCACCACCTAACTCATCAAAGGAACATTTGGTTGCCAATACTTTTTCCTCATAAAAACAACCCATAGGGATTTGGAATTAAGCCAATTTCACAATGCTTTCAGCCATAATGCTTTGATAACATCTAAAAAATTGTGCACTCCTAAACCACCTTCACCCGTAGGATAATTAATGTGCTTCCATGCTACCCATTTTTTCCTAGACTTACCTTCACAGTCACCCCAGAAAAATCCACCATTATCTTTCAGATTTTACTCAAACCTGTTTCGGGACACACATAACACTCAACGTATACACTGGCATCGAGCTCAACACATGCCCGAGTAAAGTTAATCTTCCTCTTGGTGCAAGTAATTTGGCTTTCCAACCCGCTATTTTATTTTGCAGTTTTTATAGCAGACCTTCAAAATAAATAATCTTGCAATGCCCTTGGTAAATAGGAACACCAAAGTAATTCAGTGGCAATCCTTTGTATTGAAACCCAGTGTATGTCTTAACAACCACTACCCTTTCTGCATAAGCATTTTCCTCCACCATAAAGGAACTCTTTTCAGCATTGATCTTTTGTCCAGACACCCTGCAATATCTATCCAAAAAATTCATACAACCAAACACATATGATTTTCTACCATTTAAAAATATAAGTGTATCATCTGCATATAACATGTGTGTTATAGGGGAAGAACTCTCTAGGTGTGTAGTAATAACCAATATCACCCTCCATAAAGGCTCTAGCTAGATTTCTATTCAAAACCTCTGCAACCATGATAAAAAACATTGGCGAAAGCGGATCTCCCTGTCTCAACCCACGAGAAGATTTGAAGAAACCCTTGTACACACGTTACAGTAAAATCGAGAAACCACAGTTGGAGATGCAATTGGAAATCACATGACATAATTAGATATTAAAGTCGAACTTTCGAATGACCAAAAGTAAAAAAATCCATTCTATACGATCATATGCCTTCTCCATGTCAAGTTTAAGAACTACATTTCCCCCAAAAAGCTCATTTACTGATGTTTCTAACCAAATCCTGAGTCAAACCAATATTTTCCACAATAGACCCGCCTCTGACAAAGGCGTCTTGCTCCTAGAAAATAATATCTGGCAGCAAAGTAGTTAATCTACTACATAAGACCTTATTGAAGATTTTGTAAATGACATTACAAATAGAGACTAATAGGCCTGAACTCAGAAAAGGTGTTTGGGGCATCTACCTTTGGAATCAAGGCTATCAGGTTTGAAGTAAACGCCGTTGCCAACGCTTCCCTACGAAAAAAAATTGAAGTCGCCTCCTGACATCAAAGCCAATAACCTCCTTGCTAGCCTAAAAGAACCTAGCTGTAAACCCATTAGATTCTAGGGCACTATTCACTGAATGCTGAAAACAATTTGTCTAACCTCCTCCAATGTAGGAACCCTTACTAACCCATCACAATCCGATAAAGAGATCATTTTTGGTATACAACCCAGAAGCTCATTATATTCCCGAGACCCTAAGTGGTAAGTATATCCTGGAAAAAGTTATTTGCTTCATGCAATATTTCTTCTGAGTCTGAGATTTGTCTACCCGAAGGGAGAACAATGTGCTCAATGACCCTTCTTTTCTGTTTAGATTTAACGATTCAAAAAAGTATTTGGTGCAAGCATTCCTTTCCTTAATCTCTTTTTCCCTAGATTTTTGTCTCCAATACATCTCCTCTTGATGTAAGCAATTTTATATTCTGCCTGACACTTGTTAAGATTGCACACCGAATTAACATCCCAATTGGCATCAACATTTGCACCATTTCTAGCATCTTCTTCCCAGCCTGCTACCATAATCAACTCCCATTGCATCATTTCTTCCTCCAAGGCTCTAATTCTACTGAAAAACATTACCAAATGTCTCCCTATTCCACATTTTGATGGCGCCTCGGAGGGATTTCAACTTCACATCCACCCTGTCTAAGGCTCTCATATTCCCAATCTCAATATTCCACACAAATGTCACTAGATCATCAAGGGAAGGGTGAGAAGTCCACATGTTTAAAAAACTAAACGGAGACGTACCTGTTCTCGTCTAAGTAGGTAAGGAAACCAACAGAGGCGCATGATCAGAACATGTTCCCCAATAGAGAGATATGGAGCATAGCAACACCCTTGCCCGACTTTCGTAAGAGTACCTCTTGAAGTGCTTTTTCTCGGTCTTGACTCTGTTACCGGATTCTCTTTCTTAGGCGGGGACAGGATTCGAACCTGCAGTCTTCAGGTCATGAGCCTGATGAGTCGACCAATTACTCTACCCCGCTTGTTATTTAAAAAGGCGGAACCCCATTTAGTTGTGTTGAATTGCTTTTCATGCCCCCCTGTGACCCCCAGACCCATACCGTTACAAAAAAAAACCATACCAACGAGAGCACGCGCTCCGGCTTTCGAGCCGAGTGCATACAACACCTTCTCTTTCTCAGTAGCCTACGCTTGTTGTTTTCTCATCCGCTCGTTGTTGTGTTGCTTACTTCGTGCATGAGCAAAGCCTCCCTCTTCTCGACCTGCGAGTGGAATGCATAAGCCACTTTAGAGATAGGGGTGAGCCATGAGCGAATGAGAAAGTAGGGGTGGCAACTAAAGAGGTAGCGAGACTGACCGCAATTGCAGGAATTGGTTCGACTCTCTTTCATTTTTGTTATAGAACCACGAAAACGTATTCGCGTTAGTGCAACGGCTTTCGCGGTAGTATGCTCATTCGTTGCTTGTTCGTTTAGTACGAGATCGCTTCACACCTCCCGGTGCTTACACCTCTCGCCTATCGAAGTTCTGTTCAAAAACCTCGTACGAGAACTTGTATAGAGAATAGTGTTAGGCATTTGTGTCAGTCAATCTGCATTAACTAGAATTTTGTCCAATCTCGCTCAAATTCGATCCTTGCCTCTTCTGTTAATAAACCACGTAAAATTAGGCCCAGAAAAGACAATCAACTAGTCCAATGTTTTCAAAACATGACGAACATTCCGTCACACTAGTCCCTAAAGGCGAAACTCCCCCAATTTTTTCCTACGCATTAATTATTGTATTAAAGTCGCCACCTACCAGCCAAGGAGATCTGCAATTTAAAGCAAATTGTTCCAAATTATTCCATAATTCTCTTCTCTCCTCAATAGAACATTTGACATAGACAAAAGACAAAAGTACGATTCACCAAGGAGTATGTCCCCTGACAATGTACTACCTGATCTGACAAATCCAAAATGGCAACCGATATATCTTTATCCCAGAACAACCAAATCTTTTTCCCCACCTCTTCGTTAGATGCAAACTCAGATAAATGAACTTTGTTACCAACTTCCTGAAATCTACTAGCATCTATCATCGGCTCCGCTACCATCAGAAATTTAACTTTATCATCGGTTCCACTATCATCGGCTCCGCTACCATCGGCTCCCTATCATCGGCTATCATTTGTTCCGCTATCATCAGCTTTCTATCATTTGTTCCGCTATCATCGGTTCCGCTATCATTTAACTTTATCATTTGTTCCACTATCATCAGCTCCGCTACCATCGGCTCCGCTACCGTTAGAAATTTAATTTTTTAAGCCTCCCTCGAGTAGCCTCTATTCCCGAATCCCCGAGCATTCCAAAACATAAAATTGTTAATCATTATTTAAATGAGGGATATAAGCCTATCTAGTCACCCGCCATTCTTCCGCAGGGAGAGCCACTCTAATCAACTTTCTCTTTTGATGTCCATGTTCACTTTCAAAAATGTACTTGCATTATGGTTGTTGCCTCTGGACCAATTTTGGAATCAGATGTTGATATGGAATTGTCATCACTAATGCTTTCAAGTAACTTATCGGTGATCCTCTTCTTCTTTTGTCTACGAGCTACCCTTCTAATACCTTTGTGAGCCTAGATTCCAATATTTGAGTAAGCCACATACCCACCAATACCCTACCCCTATTTGTTAGATGATTAAGCTTCATCCCACTAGTCACTAATGCCATCTACATGTCCATTTTTTTTGCAAGCTTCAACTCAATGTTGTCCATCAAGGGAGCATCACACTCTAAATCGACCTGCTCAAACTAATCATCCCTCATATTCGTCCCATTCTCTGCTGTTTTAGGCGATCTCTTTTCAGCCAACTCAGTTGGAATTGCCAGTTTCTGTTTTAGCAACTTCGCCACTGTCTCATGTCTGCTCATACTGATCAGCTCCCAAGTGTTTACCACGATTGGTAATATCATATTTATTCTTTTCCTTGTGTTGCACCGCTCTAATAGCTTTATCATTGTTGTTGTTTGAGTAACCAAGTACCAAATAGTCTTCCCTAAATTTATCAAAGATATCAACCTTTTGTAATATTCTCTAAACTTATTTCTTTCTCATTGTGCACCTTACCAACACTTGGAGATAGTTTTTCTTCCCCTACAATCTTATTCACGCCTTCACGGTCAATCGCAAAATTTGCAAGTAAGAGCTCCTCATCATCCCCCGCGACCCCCAGCGTATCGAACGAGTTAAACACTTTACAAACATTAGGCTGTTGTAAATCATACGTCTTCACCTCCCCTAAGATTTATACTTCCTCTCCCTTCTATTTTTTTCACGATTTGACACCAGCAACCTCATCTAACGTCCTGGCCTCCTTGACCGGAACACTTATGATTACCTCCTTCTCCGAAATAACTTTGACAATAGGTTTGTAAATATGCTTTGAACTCTACGCATTCTCTTTTCTCTTCAAATCAGCCACTTCCACTTTCTTCTTGGATTCCACATCGGTAACACTTTTACCTTTCATCGGATTATTTATTCTGATTCAACCTAAGCTTCATTCTGCAAACTGAAACATCATGAACTATTAAAGAACAAACCTCACAATCCTTAAAACCTGGGAAAATTAGTTGTTGCAAAAATCTTTATTCCCCGACCTATCAATCCAAACTTTTGAAGGTAGAGGCTCTGACAGATCTATCTCCACACACATACATGCAACCGTTGGCCTAGTCAAGCACATTGTATTATCATCAATCAGCAAAATCCTCCAAAAGAGTTACCAATAGCCTTCAAAATCGGGTGATGAAAAAATTTAAATGGAAGATCAGGAAGTTCAACCCACAACCGTACGACAAATGGATTTGCTTGCAAACTAAACTCTGCATGCCATCTAAAGGCTTTAAAACGCACACCACTAATTAAAAAGAGTCACGAGATCATACCTTTTTTGCCTCCTCCTCTGGCTGCAATCGCACTGAAACACGTCTAGGATCCAACAAACCCATAGAGAAATCACCTGTAATCCCCCAAAACCTATGAATAGCATCACGAATTGCTTTAAGAGTAGGCCTATAACTTGAAAACTTTAATACTATCACGTGTTTTTTCCATGAAATCTGCCCCATTGCCTTCGTCAGCTTTCGTTAGAGCAATGGCTGGTGAAGCTTACTTCCTGAAACTAGTCCCTTCAACGGGAGTCTCAAAACCATTTTCATCACATGAAAACTACCAAGCACTTGTGCAAAGGACCGGGTTGGCTGAGGCGCCAAGCCACCCCCAGCCCCACCGAGCACCCGCCACCATGAATGACTGGATGAGCGGCCATGAGACAGTCGAAATCTCCCTAGAAAGAACGTTCTAGATCACACGATTAGAAAAATCGAACACTTAAGAAAACTTTGTCACGACCTAGACTAAACTATCCCCGAGTCATCCAAATCGCCAAAGTCAAGTTGGAGGAGCCGCCATGGTGAAGGATACAATGCCTAACCAAGCCATAAACTAAAAGTTATATGCAAGTAAACAAAAACAAAGCTTGTATGAGTGTACGTTTTGTATCAGATCCATTCAAACTTTGCTTGTAATTTTGTATCCAAAGCTTTATGTGTTACCTTTTGTATCTACATGTAGAATGATGTGATTGTTTTTTGCACACTCATGCAATATTTTATCTTTACCTACGGACATGGTGGCAAAAGGAAGCCTTTGTAGATCCACGCATTGTTGTGACCTATGATTAACTAATTTAATTATTAACTTTGGATATTGGATTATTATGTTGTTTGTTTAATAAGTTTTCAATAAACACTTGTATTCTAGTTAATTAGATAAGATAATTTCATTTGATTCTAATATGTGTCCCTTTCCCAAAATAGTATGAGTGGGACTATGGGGATGGGGAAGGTGATGAGGTGGTGTGGGATCTCTTGTTATTCTTCTCCGGTCAACTTCAATCGGTCTAGAGAGCCCGATCCCAATGCCAGGGGAGGCTCTCTAGCACGTGTGATGGAGAGAGAGGATAGTTTAAAAAAAAAGTTGCTCAAAGCTAACGGTTATTATCCCCTTCCCCAAAAGCAGATCTAAAAGCAAAGAGATGGATCTTCTCCAAAAGCTGGATTTCATCTCCACTCCTCCCTAAAAAAAAGCTCTTTTCTAGGGTTTCGTTGCTCTTCTCTAATTCTTCTCACGACGTCATCTTCGATTTTATCTTTGGTCTGAAAAGGGTGGATTTCGTCTTCGATCTAAGATGAAAAGAGTGGATTTTGTTTTCGATCTGAGATGAAAAGTGTTGAGAATGAGCATAGTGAATAAGCAAAACAAGATCTAGGGTTTCGTATCTTCTAAGCTGCTCGTATCAGCTTCGATCTAGTGGATTTCGTGTTGATTAATCTCAGTGATTTCTTGTTGATTCAAAGGCGTCATCTCCCTAGAGAAATCTCTTCTTTTTTGAAGAGAAGACAATGAAGAAGTAACGCCGGACAGAATAGCGATTATTCTGCAGGCTAATAGCAACAAATAATTGACAAGGAATAACACAAGAGAATAGCCCAAACCACAGAGAAATAACTCTAATGTTTAATCAAATTACTCAAATCAAATGTCTATTACAATATTGAGGAAATTTTCTATTTATAGTGCTCAAATAACTTGAATAATAAACAGCCTATTCCTAAAAGAAAAATTAGAATCAAATACTAAAATAACAAGCAATCTATTCCTAAAAGAAAAAAATAGAATCAAATACTAAAATAACAAGCAATCTAATCCTAAAAGAAAAAATAAAGGCTAATCCTAAAAGGAAACTAGAAAGACTCCTAATTAAATTGAAAGATTACGAATAAGTTATTTTGTATATAACTTTAAGAGCAAATTAGGAACCCTAGAAACCCAAATTATGAACCCTAGAAATTCAAATTAGGAACTCTAGAAACCTAGATTAGGAACCCTAGAAACCATCCTGCATCAGTCGCCCCGGGTTGGAAAGAACTCGTCCTCGAGTTCACAGCAACTTCATCGGAATCCTCTGGCGGTAATTCAGGAGGAAGATCCTCTGGTATCAGGTCAAAAAACTCTGCTAGTTGTTGCACCTCCGCTGGCAGATCTGGAATCACGTCTTCTGCCAAATAGTAACCACTCATCATCCTACTATAATCACAACACAAAATAAGAGTTGATACCCACTTCACATAGCAAAGTCCCTCGCTGTTTCATGATGAAGCGCACAAATCTGAGAAATTTCATCCTTACAACCAAGTTGTAAGACATGGGCAAAACAGTAAACAATCTAGGTTTTAGCTTGACCTTCACTTTCTCCCATGCAACTTTCTCATCTTTATGACATTCAATTCAAACCAGTTCAGGAACAAACTTCTTGAATCCTCTGAATATCACGTTTCCCCCCTTGAAAAGGAAAGGGATAAGTTAATGCTGGCTGAACTTGAGTCTTAGATAAAGGGCCAAATGGACTTGGACCAGGAGGTTTGCTTGCAGGAAATTTCTTACTTTCTTCGTTGCCTTCATCACTCTCATGTTCTCCTTCAACCAATCTTTAAAAAACAAGTAATAGAGCTTTATGCACAGAAGGTGACCACTTTTCAGGTTGTGAATCTTCCACAAGTGAAGATATCTTATCCTCACTCTTCTCATCGTTATCATTGCCTTCATTATTCTCATCAGGAGTGTTATTATCTTTGCCTTCATCAAAAGAAAAGGAATCTCCATATAGCACATCTCCATCTTCATCATCGTCATACACAGGCTCTCTAAGCTCCACAATTTCGTCTACCACGTCTTCCTCAATCAGAAGATTGTTGCCCTTCTGAATAGCAGGCTTCCTGCACTCAGTCGCTCTATGTCCATGTTCACCATATCTAAAACATTTAATATTTGAGTTAGATTTACCCTGTGGTGGCTGCTGGGTAGGACAAGATTCTTGAGGGCGAACTTGCCGACTGCTTTGATCACTTATGATCATTGGCCTTTTGTCCTGCTGTTTCTCCACAGCAAGTGCACGCTGGTAGGCTTCAGAAACGGTCCTCAACGAGTGAAGTCGCTGAAATAAGGGTTGAGTGTAGCCAAAGGGAAAGAAGTTACCCTTCATCTTCTTCTTCATCTTTTTCCAATTAGTGATCTTGGCCTTGCCCTGTCTGTCTCGTGCTCGCTTCAACTGCTCCCACCACGCAGATGCTCTGCCTTGGAGTTTTTTGGCGATCAATTTCACCTTGACACGATCTGGGACTTCTTTATACTCAAAAATGTGTTCTGCTTCATTCAACCAATCCACGAATCCTTCGGCCTGTAACGTACCAGAAAAATCGGGTTGATCCACTTTAAAATCGAGATTTCCATGACGATCCTCCCGACCACGGTGCTCCCAGAGTCGAGCACGATTGTGATACGGGATTTCAAAACTGGAATAAGAATTGTGATCTTCCATATCATGATTACCGAAAACCTGCACCGTTAGACGCCGGGTTAACTCTGCAACTTGCCTCTGTAATTCCTCAATCATCACATCCTGAACGTTACGATCAGGTTTTGGACTTCCTCGTTCGAAACCTGTCCGGGACGACAACGACCACGATCACCAGCCATGTAACTGATAAAATCTCACCCCAAGAAGATGCTGAAGCTCTGATACCAATTGACGCCGAAGGGTTTCTAGGGTTCCTAATTTTCTCTTAAAGTTATTTATTGAATAACTTATTCGTAATCTTTCAATTTAATTAGAAGTCTTTCTAGTTTCCTTTTAGGATTAAGAATATGATTTAGGCTAATAGCAACAGATAATTGAGAGGGAATAACACAAGATGATGGCCCAAAACATAGAGAAATAGCTCTAATGTTTAATCAAATTACTCAAATCAAATGTATCTCTAAAATCAGCCACAAGCCGAGCTTTATAGCTAAAACTCGTAATTATTATAATTTTACCAAAATTAGCAAAACCCCAATAATCATGCTAAAACAAAATATGTAATAAAAGAAATAAACTGCCAGAAATCTGGCTCAAATTGGGTTCAGAATCACTTCCTAAACAATAATTGAAATATTACTATAAAATGAAATAAACTACTAAAATTAAAAAGCAGTCTATTCCTAAAAGAAAATAATGCCTAATCCTAAAAAAAAACTAAAAGATTCCTAATTAAATTGAAAGATTACTCAAAGTTATTTAATGAGAGCAAATTAGGAACCCTAGAAACCCAAATTAGGAACTCTAGGAACCCAAATTAGGAGCCCTAGAAACCCTCTTGTATCAATCACCCCGGGTTGGAAAGAACTTGTCCTCGAGTTCACAATAGCTTTCTCGGAATTCACAATAGCTTCAGGTGGCAGTCCAGGAGGAAGGTTATCTGGCTTCAGGTTAGAAAATTCGGGTAGCAGTGGCTGCACCTCTGCTGGCAAATCTGGAATCACATCTGTTGTACTAATCCCACAAGGCAGCAGAGCATAAACCATGTCTCCACGCTCAATCTTATTCTAAAAATATGAACCTAGAAAGCGGGTTAGTATTATTGGCTGCCGAGGTAGGAGTGGTTCCTTCCCAACGAGGTGCCAACACAATTTTCTTCCATTTAATGCTAAGGGAATATGTATTATTCCGCCCATCATGAATAACACAGCGATCATACTGCCAAACAGTGTTCTAAAAATCGGCATAGGCGCTAGAAGGTAGAAAACCAACCAGATTAATGGCTGGGCGGGTTTCTGGGCGGGTTTCTGGGCGGGTTCTGGCGGTTTTGGGCAGTCTGGGCAATTTTTTTTTTATTTTTTTTAAATAAGGCTGATTGTGTGTTCTTATTTTATTTTTCTTTCCTCTTTTTTAGAAATAAACTATTTAATTATTTTTTATTCAATATATGTCTAAATGTAGCAAAGGATGATTACTTAATGGAATTCTCAAAGGATCTGCCAGTACCTATTTTACTAATGTAGATTTTATCAAACCTGACTGAGGTTATTCATGCAATTTGAAGAAAAATAAAAGAGTAGGTTTGGATATTTGTCCACAAATTCAATTTTATATAAAGTACCCATCATGACCAACTTCAGTCATTTGAGTTTTAATAAATTTTGTTCATGATTGTCAATTTTTCATGTTTTTAAATTTTGCATATGTATCTTGGCATTAAATTGGATGTAATTGATAAGGTATTATGCTTAACTTTTGTAAATTATTAAAGTTATAATACAAAACCTAAGACCGCCTAGGCCCCTGGGCGCTAGGCACCTGCTCGTCGCCCGCCCAGCGCCTAGCATTTTTTAGAACACTGCTGCCAAGGTCTGCCTAACAATATATGACAAGCATCCATAGACACAATATCACACCAAGCATTATCAAAATATTTTCTACAAATCGAAAAAGACACTAGACATCGCCTATTTACTGTTACCTCACTGCCTTTATTTAGCCACGAAAATTTGTACGGCTTGGGATGACAATCTTTCTTCAACTGCAATTTTTGGACAGCCTCTTTAGACACTACGTTCTCACAACTGCCACTGTCAATGATCATTTTGCAGACTTTATCTGCAACTATGCATGTTGTGCGGAAAATATTGGTTCTCAACCAATCATCCCTTGAATCGCCCTTGGGAGTCAGTAGGCTCTTACGAACAATCAGAGTCTCATGGCCATCCTCATACAACACATCTCCATCATCATCAGTGTCATACACAGGCTCTCCAAGCTCATCAGTTTCGTCTACCACGTCTTCCTCAAGCTCATCATTGTCATACACAGACTCTCCAAGCTTCTCATTATCATACACATGCTCTCCATGCTCCCATAATCGAGCATGATTGTGATACGAGTTTTCGAATGATCTTCCATCTCACGATTACCAAAATCCTGCGCCGTTAGACGCTGGGTTAACTCTGCAACTTGCCTCAGTAAATCCTCAATCATCATATTCTTAACGTTGCGATCACGGTGAGGGGCTTCCTCGTTCGAAACCTGCCCGTGACGACCACGACCACCAGCCATAGAAATTGATGAAATCTCACCCCAAGAAGATGTTGAAGCTCTGATACCAACTGACGCCGAATAGAATAGCGATTATTCTGCATGCTAATAGCAACAGATAATTGAAAGGGAAGAACACAAGAAGATTACCCAAAAAACACAGAGAAAATAACTCTAATGTTTAATCAAGTTACTCAAATCAAAGGTCTCTTACAATATTGAGGAAGATCTCTATTTATATTGCTCAAATAACTTAAATAATAAGCAGCATATTCCTAAAAGAAAAAATAGAATCAAATACTAAAATAACAAGCAGTCTATTCCTAAAAGAAAAAGTAAAGCCTAATCCTAAAAGGAAACTGCATATTCCTAAAAGGAAAAAGTTGAATCAAATACTAAAATAACAAACAGTCTATTTATAAAATAAAAAGTAAAGCCTAATCCTAAAAGGAAACTAAAAAGACTCCTAATTAAATTGAAATATTACGAATAAGTTATTTCGTAAATAACTTTGAGAGTAAATTAGGAACCCTAGAAACTCAAATTAGGAACTCTAAAAACCATCCTGCGTCAGTCGCCCCGAGTTGAAAAGAACCCGTCCTGAAGTTCACAACAGCTTCATCGGAATCCTCTGGCGGCAGCCCAGGAGGAAGATCCTCTGGCACCGGGTCAGAAAACTCTGCTAGCTGTTGCAGGCGTACTGGATTGTCTTTCATTTCCCTTATCTTGAGCTCCATCTGCAAACCTAGCACATACTCCTTTACTATAATAATCAATTCCTTGACTTCATCAACCTCGGAGAGATTCGATTTGTAGTCTTTGTGACGAAGCATGTTCTTGGGAGACATCACAATGAGTGGCTTACGGAAATCTCTATGTATCTGGCGACAAAAAACATGGAAATAATTTGCAGGAGTCGTGACGTTGACAACCTGCCAAATGCACTCCTGGACCTGCTTCCTAAGTGTGGAGTCCATCTCAGGAATAACATATGGATTATCATCACTCATCTGAAGGAAACATTCCAATTTTTCACTTGAATGTTTAGAGCCTAGACCATCGTAACCATGGGGAAGAAGCACCACAAGTTCTATCTGGCGAAGCCATTTAGACTCCCCACTACTAAAAAATTGATCAAATATCACCTGAGCACCATTAGCGAAATCACCAAATTGGGCCTCCCATATAACCAAAGAATTTGGATTTTCCATTGAATAACCCAATTCAAATCCGAGGACACCAAACTCCGAAAGCGAACTGTTGCTGACGGTAAACATCTCTTCATTTTGGTTCATGAGAACATGGTCCAGTGGACAATATTTCTCACCCGTTTCCTAGTCATGGACTACCGAATGTATGTGACTAAAAGTACCTCTTTCAACATCCTGGCCACTCAACCGAACATGATTACCTTCCACTAGCAATGTAGCAAAAGCAAGTGTTTTTCCAACTGCCCAGTCAATAATCATCTTGCAGACTTTATCTGCAACTGTGCAGGTCGTGTGGAAAATATTGGTTCTCAACCAATCGTCTCCTGAATCACCCTTGGGAGTCAGTAGACTCTGGCCATCTCCATACAACACATCTTCATCTTCATCATCATCATACACAGGCTCTCCAAGCTTCTAAGTTTCGTCTACCACGTATTCTTCAATCAGGAGATTGTTGCCCTTCTGAATAGCAGACTTCCTGCACTCAATCGCTCTATGTCCATGTTCACCACATCTAAAACATCTAATATTTGAGTCAGAATTACCATGTGGTGGCTGCTGGGCAAGACGGAATTCTTGAGGGCGAACTGGCCAACCGCTTTGATCACTGCTGATTATTGGCCTCCTGCTCTGTTGTTTTTCCACAGCAAGTGCACGCTAGTATGCTTCAGAAACGGTTCTCAACGAGTGAAGTCGCTGAAGGAAGTGACCATTCATCTTCTCCCAATTAGTGATCTTGGCCTTGCCCTGCCTGTCTCGTGCTCGCTTCAACTGCTCCCACCACGCAGATGCTCTGCCTTTGAGTGTTTTGGCGACCAATTTTACCTTGACATGATCTGGGACTTTCTTATACTCAAAAATACGCTCTACTTCATTCAACCAATCCACGAATCCTTTGACATGTAACGTACCAAAAAACTCGGGTAGATCCACTTTGAAACCGAGATTTCCACAACGATCCTCTCGACCACGACGCTCCCAGATTCGAGCACTATAGTGATACGGGGTTAGACGCTGGGTTAACTCTGCAACTTGCCTCTGTAAATCCTTAATCATCACATCCTTAACGTTACGATCACGGTTTGGGGCTTCCTCGTTCGGAACCTGCCCGCGACGACCACGACCACCAGTGTAACACCCCTACTTTTCCAATGAAAATAAATATTTATGTTCATAAAATTCAATTGAGATTTGTATTTTAAAAACTTTTTTTGTTTGACAAGTCGTATTTTTCGAAATTCAGTTAACTTTGTTACCTTCCGAATCTCGGGACGAGATTCCATGTAACGTGTGTATAATGTAACACCCCTAAATTTCATAAAACTAATTTATTTTATTTTGAATTAAATAAAATAGAGTTACACTTTATTGAATTTAAGTTTCAAAATTTAGGGTTTTATTTAGTGTGTTTAGAGGGTGGGTGCCCTTGGAAGTTCAATGGGGGCGAATAGCCACCCACCTTATAAAGAAAAACATCTATTTTCTTCTTCCTTCACAACCGCGCCTCCTCTTTGTTTTCTCCCCTGTGTGTTCCTCCTCTTCGACGACGACGACAGCTTGCATCGATGGTGTTGGCTATGAAGGGTATTACGTGGATTGATTTCGCAATCCCTTGCAAATGGCGATTTCTGTGAGTTTTTCTTCATTTTCCTTTTTAGGTTTTTGTATGAAGTTGAAAATGTTTGAGTGATGAATAGACCTGAAGTTTGTGAGATTTGTTCCTGTTTAATTGTTTGTGTGAGATCATCCTCACATGCCCATTGGATTGTTTTTATGTTTTTTTTTTCTTGTTGGTGATTTGTGTTGGAGGTATGAAAGATCTTAGGGTTCAATACTCTCTTCCAATATTTGTGTTTTTTTTTAATTGCTTTTGAGATCTTATTTAGAATGAGTTCCAAAATCTAGGTTTGAAAAGTTTATGTTTGAAGAGGGAAAAATAGAAAGGTGGATTTGGAAAGTATTGAGGAAATGGGTTCATGTGAATATTAAAGAACATTGTGTAGTATTTCTTTTGTTGGGTGAATTTGATTGTGGCGGAGAGGAATGGATTAATTTAATGTCAAGTTGGAACAAGAAGACAACATAAGGCAACCCGCTATTGCCTAGGTGTCAGGAGAGAGTAGAATTGGAAACCTAATCTGCATCAACAAAATTATCTAAGATACTGGGTATGGGTATAAATAGAAACCTTATCTTCTATCTTGTGGGCATACATTCATGTTTGATTAGATAGTAACTGGTGGGGCAATATATTGAGTTGTAGAACTATGCATTTTGTCATTTTGAAGGCAAAGCCAGATCCTTGGGTGGTTTATATGACCTCAAAATCTATAGTTTGGTGGCAGTTGTTGATATTTCTCTCCTACATATGTCTATTCTAGCATTCCTTATTCCTCTCCTGTGTGATTTACTAGCACCAGAAAGTGCACAATCCTTATTTTTTTTGTTCTTTTAAATTAATGAGAAAGATTACAAATTGGAACTTACTTATGGACATTCAGTAGTGTATTGGCAGTTATGTGTAGTCATAATATCCATATTTTTTATGATACAGATCCTCCCAGATATGATTAAAGGATCAACCAAGTTGTTCTATAATGTGAAGATAGTTTTGCTGTCACGCCCCGTCATTAAGCAGGCGTCTTGTAGTTGGACTGATTTTGTGTAGGTTTCTACAAGGGTTTTGATTGCGGTTTTGAGTAAGTACAATATCATGCTATATACCAAAAGTTTTTTGTTTGAGTCTAGTTTTTAAAGGATCTTACGGTATCATAATCTGAGTTTTGTACAGGAAGATATACTCATTTTAGTGACAATAGGTAAATCAGCTGAACGCTGACAGATGGCCTGCTTTGTTTGTAAAATCTGTATTGTTATATACATAATCATGGGGTATGCCTTATATGGTTGGAAACCTCTTGGTGTCTACTTTTCATTGCCACAAACGGTATGCAATTTGGGGTTCTAACGTGAGAGTTATGTACATTTGAGTGATGATTGGTCAAGCTATCCGGTTAGGACAGCTAGTTCATTTCGGTGTTGTTGGCAAGGTTGTTTGTTTGACTGTTTTGGGATGGGAACATGGTTGTTTAGGGTCTGTCTTGGGTTGCATTTTATGTAAAAGAAAAATGTTGTTTGGAGCCAATTGAAGTTACAATTTATCGCCCGAATAAGGTTGGTTGTTGGGATGCTTGCAGGGTTAAATTTGGTTTTATTTCGACATCGAAATTGGGTCGTAATTGTTTGTAGCGCGGATTGAAGCGTGATTTTCTTGGGATTGTTGTATGAATCAGTCCAAGCTGTTTGTTTTCAGCTGAATTTAGATTTTTCTTTTTGTTGAGTCTCATGCTTCGATTTCTACAGTTTGATGGATCTAAAATGAAAATCTCTTTTTGTGATTCTCTTACATTTTAGTTATTTACTTTGCCTTAAAGGATGGGTTGGTATAAATGCAACTCTTGTGATGAACATTTTGAACTTCTTTGCTATATGCAATAATGTATGATAATGAGAATTGGAGTATGGTTTTTATATATATATGTTGTTTATGGTTAACAATGTTATTAAGTAATGGTGTTATTTAATCGATTGAATTAGACTCAATAAGGAGCCACGATTGAAAGTGTGATATTCTCCATGCTCCTAGGGATATGAATCTTTTTATTGAATGGGTTTGATCCCCGCTCTGCTATATAAAATTTGTTTAAAAAAAGGTTATGTTTTCCCAAAAACTGTGGGTGGATACGACTGTGAATCGATTTATGAATGACAAAATGTCATTGTGGGGGAATTCTGAAATATCAAAAATAAATGATATTGGTAAACTTTGATTCCTGAAAATTTCATCATCTTGCGGAGTTGGGGCGCCTATTTCTTATAGAGAAACTAAAATAACCTTCGGGTTAGTCTTGCGGAAATGAGGTGAATTTTTATGCCTATGATAGGCTTTGATCTTTACCCGTCAAAAATGTGACGTGAGTTTATGCGCATTGATAGCCCAAGAGTGGCTCTTGTTACTCATATAGTTAGGAGTATCCGGTGATGCATGCATGTATGTGATGTGTCCCCACTTGGGCATGGATGACAGAGAAGTCCTCCTTTATATGAGAGAGGCATACGGGCATGTATATTCGGCACGGAGGTGGTGCGAATGTGGTATCGTCTAAGTGATCAATCCGATAAAAGATTAATCAAATTCAAATAAAAATGAATAAATTACTTTTACATTATTTCTAATCATTTTCATGCAGGATGGCATTTTCACTCATATTTCTGCAGGTCAGACTTGCTATAATCAACTTCTATCTTGTAAGTATAAGTAAATGTATTTTTACTTAATTGGGATGATGATATGATGGTCTCGATGAGGAACTAAATTCTTTGAACTGTATTTTCTTGCATGACACCTTTGCCTCGTTGAGGAACTACCTATTGGTGTGATGGTTTGTTGGTTGTGTTTAGATTGATATTTATCACGCGTGAATTTATTGAGTTTGGGATGAAAATTACTCACACCAGCTTTATTGCTGACCCAAGTGAGCTTTCAGGTTTAGAGACTTTTGAGCAGCGTTACTGGAGTTCCGCTAGTGGGGCTAGCAACGTCGGAATTTCCTGGTTAGAGTTTTATTATAAATTTTAGATTGTTTCTATTTTCTAAAATATGTTTTGTTGTTGTTGCTAAATGTTTCTACGGATAATCCTACGTGGATTTTTTTTGGATTTTCGTTTCTTCAAAAATCGGGTCGTGACAACCAGCCATAGAAACTGATGAAATCTCCCCCCAAGAAGATGTTGAAGCTCTGATACCAACTGACGCTGGACAGAATAACGATTATTCTGCAGGCTAATAGCAACAGATAATTGACAGGGAAGAACACAAGAAGATTACCCAAAAATCACAGAGAAAATATCTCTAATGTTTAATCAAATTACTGAAATCAAAGGTCTTTTACAATATTGAAGAAGATCTCTATTTATAGTGCTCAAATAACTTAAATAATAAGCAACCTATTCCTAAAAGAAAAAATAGAATCAAATACTAAAATAACAAGCAGTCTATTCCTAAAAGACAAAGTAAAGTCTAATCCTAAAAAGAAACTGCATATTCTTAAAAGAAAAAAGTAGAATCAAATACTAAAATAACAAACAGTCTATTCCTAAAATAAAAAGTAAAGCTTAATCCTAAAAGGAAACTAAAAATGCTCATAATTAAATTGAAAGATTATGAATAAGTTATTTAGTAAATAACTTTGAGAGTAAAGGAACCCCAGAAACTCAAATTAGGAACTCTAGAAACCCTCTTGCGCCAAGAAGCGCAAAACCAGATCTAGGGTTTCGATTATTTTAGGTTTCATCTAGGGTTTCTTTGAAAAGAAGACAGTAAAGAAGCCCATCCCTGCTCTCATCTTCGTTCTTTTCGGTTTTGTCCCAACTATCTCAGGTAACACCCTTCTTCTCCCCATATCATCTTCTTTGCTTCATGATTAGGGTTTCTTCTTGAATCATCTCATCTCCTCTCAATTGTGAATTGCAATCCAAGTATTCTTGACTTAATTCAAGAATTTATCCAAATTTTATTTACTGTCTCTTGTGAGTTGCAATCCAAGTCTTATTATTGTTTCCCTTCTTCCCCATGGTTTTCAATCCAAGTATGTTCGTAAAATGCTAGCAATTTTGAGTTTTCAAAAGATTTCATGTGTGAGTAACAGATTGAGCACAAACTGTTTAATAGAAAATTGTTCATCAACAGTTGGTTCAATAGAAATGCAATCCAAGTATGTTCGTAAAATGCTAGCAATTTTGTATTCACTTGCACATCTTCCCAGCAGTTTTAAGGTTTAAGCTATTGAACTTGGGAGAAATAATGACTTCCCAATTTTTTTTTAATTGCTCATCAAGTAGATCCTTGTTTCTTTAATTGTTGGTTAAATAGAAATGTTTGTTGGTTCAATAGAAATGAGGTGATGTTTTGAAGTAGTGTGGCTTGTAAATTGTTCTTACAAAATATTATTATCATTGAATTGTTTGCTTCTTAGTTGAAATTGGGCTTTTACGCAGGAATGACATTCAAAGCATATGTTGTTTATCACGGCCGTGATCCAGGAGTATACCTGACTTGGGCAGATTGTTTATTACAAGTATTTGGGTATAAGGATGTATAAGGGTTTCACAACAGCTGAATAAGCATATGAAAATTATGACCAGTGGGTGCGCTCAGAAGATGTGAGAAAAGAGCACGAGGCGAGAAGAAAACATGAAACAAGAAGAGAACATTATGAAGATATGAAACCCAACCAACCATACAACGATCGCGAGGGTCATGGCGAAGAAAATAACGATCAAAGACATGAAACCCTAGAAAACAACGATCATTGGGCATTTACAAGGGACTTGATCAACACATTGTTAGTGGTGATTATAATGATTCTTGTACTTGTTTTCTTGAAGCTTTTGGTTGGTGAATGATATGTAATTTTATTTTGTAATGTTCTTATGATGAGATTTTGCTTCTGTTTATGTAACTTATGGGAAACTAAGTTAAACTTTTTGTAATGTAACTTTTGTTCTTGGATTCAACTAAGAACTATTGTTGCTTGGTTTTACAATTTGAACATATCTCCTGGCATGATCGGCAAATCATTACTTGGATACGATCAGCTTCAATTTCTATCTCCATTTGTAAAGCTTCAGTTTTTATCTCCATTTGTAAAGCGGTCATAAATCTTGATGCTTAGTATTTGATGCTCAGGTTTTTTGTATTTGTCTTCTTAATATTTTGATGCTCTAGAGAGGAACCCTTGTAGTATTTCATGAAGGACTGCATAAGTTTTTTCTTGTATTATGGTAACAAAATGTGTTAAGAGAGATTAGCATCAAGGTTTCAAGTAAACAAGTTAGTTGTTTTTTTATGTGTTTATAAATGCAGCCTTTTAATCTATGTTTTTTTTTTCATTGTACTCTTAATGTCGATGCTCTTCTGCATTTTTCAAGGTAGTTTACTAAAATATTTTTGGCTGGTCCATCCTTCCTCCAATAATTTTACATGCTTTTTAGAACAAAAGCTACCTAATCATTTTGCAGCAGCAACAGAAGAGGTTCAACTCTTCTTCACTAAATGTCAGCCACTCCCATTGTAATATAAAGGACAACCAGAATCTCCATTCTCCACTTTGAAGTTCCCCTTGTACTATCATATAAGAAAATATGAAGCCAGTGCATGGAGGTATTCGACCTAATGCCACCTGAAGCAATTGCAAAACAAATCAAGCAATTTGTAGAACCAGTGCATTAGTGTTGCTCCGACACCAAGAACCAGTGCATTAGTATTGCCATGCCTCAATCTAAAACACCTTGTACTGCATTTGTTAGCACTTGCCATAGTTTAGGTACTCAATGAAGAAGTTCTAAGTATTTCTATAGCTATCAGGTTTAGACTAACAAAGCTTTGAACATTGCAACAAGACAAATTTGAGAGAGCAAACTGGAAATACATCCAAAATAAAAGTTGTGCTATTAGTAATTACCCTAAGGATTACAAGTGACACTCACAATGCAACAACCTCAAGTAGCTCTGCCACTCAAATCCATGCAAAAATTACAGCAGATTCTCACAACAGAATTTACAGCTGAATACCAAAAAAAAAGAAACAACTGAAATACTCATACAGTTTACAACATAATTTACAGCAAAATTACAGCAGCAACAGCTTCATACAATTTGTAATACAATAGTTTGTCAACTCAAATCCAATAGTTTGTAATACAACAGTTTGACTAAAATATTTCAACAGTTTGTAATCCATCTTCAAATCTTCACAATGACCTATAGTTTGTAAACTCCACGTCGTTGCTTGAACCTAGTGGCTGTAAAAATTAATAATAAAAATTAACACTATGGTCGTTAAAAGTATATAGTTCAACAATATTTATATACCCGTGAGATAAACGAGTAAATGTGACCAAATCTTTCAATTGTAGCACAAGGTTGTGAATAGTATGACCCCATGGTATCATCCTTGAAGACAACAAACATACAAATCATAAGTGCACAAGCATACCTAGTGGCTAGTGATTCATACCTTGTAAATATAATAAAATAACTTGTGTATTGAGATTTAATACATCATATGGCATAACTTTGCTTTCACGAGGTGTTATACACTGTGAACCTTCAATTCCTATTTCAGTAGAACCCTACAAATGACATGTGTAAATAAAACTTAATATGCTTGACTTAAGAAACTATATATTCATAAATGTAAAACATAGATTTCAAAACATACCAAAATTTTCTCAATGGCCTGCTCCTTATTTGTTTCTTTCTTTTTCTTGCGTTGTACCTTTTTACAAATTTTCTCCATGGTGGATTTCATCCTTGAATTAGAATGTTGACCTTTACTACGAACCGCCAATGGACTATGAATTTGGATCCTAGAACCAGTAGTATTAGTGCCTACATCAAAAAACCCTTCTGAATTAATACGACCATCACCATCACCAGTTTTAAGTTTTCTCATCTTCAAAGAGATCTATTGTTGAACCTTATTTGTCTTCTTTTCATCCTCAGTGGCGAAGTCAGTCATTTCATAGAAGGCACTGCACATCTTATCAAACCGTTCATTTTCAGGCTTCATTCCCCAATCTGAATAAACAATTTTAACCTTTGTATGAGCCCTCTTAACATATTTCCTCCACCTCCAAAGAACATATTTTTCTAGTACAACATGAATCCCTCTTTGAAACAATATTGTCAATACATGTTTGCATAAGATCACCCTAAACTCAAACAATTGACAATTACATTTAATATTGAAGTCGACAACGTTAAAAGATACTATAAAATTGACTGATCGTGTTCTATCTTCTATCATCAAGTCTTGTATAACATTATATACCTCACAGCCATTCTCATCCATAACATCACTATGGATTCTATAACATATATTCTTTGTTAGCTCTTCTTGGAACTCCCTAAATTTATTTGTAGTATAGGCAGTTTGGAAATTTTTCTCTATTGTATAAGGGGTAATGTAAGGAATCCTTCGGTTAAACGATTTTAAGTCCTCTTCAGCTTCCTTTAGAACTTTACTTCGTAGTGCTTTCTCATATTGTTCTACGAATTGCTTCAAAGTGGTCTTCAAATTTACATAACCATAAAAAAAAAAAAAAAAAAAATTCATGCTTTCACTCCTTTGAATTGAAGACATCCCCGCCCAAAAAGTATTTCTCTGAAATGTTGGCACCCAACGCATCCTTTCATGGTATAATCCACTCAACCAATCATTTTCTTGCAGATTATATTTTTCAATGAAACCATGCCAATTTCCTTCAAACTTTTCATGAAACATGAAATCATAAACTGCTCTTTGCATTGCAAACTTGATTACCTCATATTGATTGCAACCGGACAGTTTTTTGGGAAACTCATTCATAATATGCCACAAACACCATCTGTGTAATGTGTTGGGAAATACAATTTCACTTGCCCTATCTTGATCAATGATTATAGCAGTCGGAGCATTGTCATTCATACACACAAGCCAAGTTTGGAAAAGCCAAACAAATTCTTCAACGGTCTCACCACATATCAATCCACATCCCAAAAGAATTGTTTGCTCGTGATGATTCACCCCAACAAAATGAGCAAATGACATCTCATACTTATTTAAGTACGTAGTGTCAAAAGTAACAACATCTCCAAACTCCTTGTAAGCTGCTTTGCTCCATACGTCAGCCCAAAAAACATTTCTCAACCTCCCATCATCATCCAAATCCATCATATAAAGAAAATCGTCATTGTTAGCTTGCATTCTTTAAAAGTAGTTATGAAGTGTCATCGCATCCCCCTCACCAAGTCTCAACCTTCTCATTTTGTTCTAAAATTGTAGCAATTTTTTTTTGGGAAAATGTCACAATATCATGCCTACCAGCTTCAACAACACATGCCGAAAAACTCTTACTTGGTCTAAACCTGCCCTATCATTATAATCAAGCTTCTTCTTGACACACAAGCTCATAGTTCTATTCTTTGGTTAAAATCTTGATTTTTCGAGGCTCAATTCATGATTGTGATCAAGTGTTACTTTTGTCACTAAAGTTGTTTCATCAGGGTGTATCTGACCTCTAATCTTAGCCAAACAACCACATTTGCTCGTATCACGCAATTCCACGATATATTTTGCTTTACTTTTTTGCTGCCCAGACCGACTATATGAAAGCTGAATGAATTTAGGTTTTTCATCAGCATCTTTTTCAATAGTCCTTACTTTCACTGGAAATCTTTTTTTATTACCATAATCATGATAATAATGTTGGAACTCATCAATGTTGATGAATTCCATCCCTTCTGTAGGTTCTCTTATCTCTTCTAAACTTTCTTTCATCAACATACATTCGTTAACTTCTACATTATCCATCCCTGAAATATGTGTTATAATATACAACAATTGTTATAACATAGAGGCACACATAACAACCCTAGTACTATTACCTTGTATAATCTATTTTGGGGAACGATGTTGCAACTAATGATCCACCAGAGTTGTTATACAGGTAGTTTCGGCCAAATAAATTATACAATAGAAATAACAAAATAAGTGATAACTAATTATGAAATATATGAATTAGCAGATATACAATATAAATATAATGTACTGATTTTACCCACATTTTTTATATTACTGAAAACCAAAGAAACCCCATTTTGCATACCATCAGAAGTTGGTATTTGTCATGGATACTGAAATCTTTTTTTTTTGGAGTAAATATTTTGAAGTGGAAGTGAATATACCAAGCCAAAGTATTATTTTATCAAAACGTCTTCATTTGAAAAGATTGAGTAGCATTTTTCAGCAACCCTTTGGATTCGAAGAAAAAATGAAATAAAAATGAAATAGAGGGAATCAAAACGGAAAGCTGAATAAAAAAAAAACTTACCTTCTCCTTGTTGAAGCAACACTCTTGTGAGATGAAATAATGGTGGCTCTGTTGACGTTCGCTGCAAGAGAGTCTTCAAGGGAAATACAACAACTACAATGGAGATGAAACATATGAGAAAACGAGAAACCAAACAAACCCCATTTCTTGTATTGCTGAAAACCAACAACCCAATTCAGCAACCCTAGATAAGCAACCCTAGAGAAGAAACCCTCTAACACTAGAGAAGAAATACATTGAAACTACCTTGAAGCAGAGCTCTTCGATCTGAGATGGAAAAGCTTTTCTCGGTGAATGAGAGCTCTTCGATCTTAAATGAAAACTAACCTTCGATCTGAGTTGAAAATGGGGGATGAAAAGGGTCATCTTTGTCGATCTGAGGTGAAAAGGCTCGAAAGAGTGTCGTATTTGTCGATCTGAGGTGAAAATGAGTTTTTGTTTTCGATCTGAGGTGAAAAGGCTCGAAAGATTTTCGTCTTCATCTTCGATCCGAGGTGAAAAGGGGAGCATAAGGGAGTTTTTGCTCGTCTTCGATCCGAGGTGAAAAGGGGAGCAAAAGGGAGTTTTTGTCTTCGATCTGTGATGAGATAGGCGAGATGAAAGGGAGTTTTTGTCTTCGATTTTTGATGAGGGAGCAAAAGGGACGTTTTTTGGGGCAAGCAAAAATAACATGGGTCACTTAACATAGACAGTTCCATTTTTTTGTGGTTTAATACTCTCTCTCCTAAAAATGTGCCAGAGAGCCTCCCCTGCAAACTGAAACATCATGAACTATTAAAGAACAAACTTCACAGTCCTTGAAACCTGGGAAAATTAGTTGTTGCAAAAAACCTCTATTCCTTGACCTATCAATCCAAACTTTTGAAGGTAGAGGCTCAGACAGATCCATCTCCACACACATACGTGCAACCGTTGGCCTAGTCAAACACAATGTACTATCATCAATCCGCAGAAAACCTCCAAAAGAGTTACCAATAGCCTTCAAAATTGGGTGATGAAAAAGTTGAAGTTCAACCCACAGCCGTACGACAAATGGATCTGCTTGCAAACTAAACTCTGGATGCCATCTAAAGGCTTTAAAACGCACACCGTGAATTAAAAGGAGTCACGAGATTATACCTTTTTCGCCTCCTCCTTTGGTTGCAATCGCACTGGAACATGTCTAGGATCCAACAAACCGATAGAGAAATCACATGTAATCCCCCAAGACCTATGAATAGCATCACAAATCGCTTCAAGGGTAGGCCTATAATCGAAAACTTTAATACTAGCACGTGCTTTTTCCCATGAAATCAGCCCCATTGCCTTCATTAGCTTCCGTCAGAGCAATGGCTGGTGAAGCTTCCTTCCTGAAACTTGTTTCTTCAACAGGAGTCTCAAAACTGTTTTTGTCACATGAAAACTACCAAGCACTTGTGCAAAGGACTGGGGTGGCTGAGGCGCCAAACCGCCCCCATCCCAACCGAGGTCCCGCCACCATGAGCGATTGGAGGAGCCGCCATGGGAGAGTAGAAGTCGCCCTAGAAAGAATGTTCTAGATCCCACGATTATCGAATGCTTAAGAAAACCTTGTCACGACCTAGACTAAACTGTCCCTGAGTCCTCCAAATCGCCAAAGTCAAACTAGAGGAGCCCCCATGGTGCAGAAGACAATGCCTAACCAAGGCATAAACTAAATAAACAAAAACAAAACTTGCATGAATGTAGAAAGATAAGTATCAGATCCACTCAAACTTTGCTTGTAATTTTGTGTGCAAAGCTTTACGCGTTACCTTTTGTATCCACGTGTAGAATGATGTATTTTTTTTGAGCGATTCTACATGGCGAGGAAACGAGCGAGGGGAGGGAGGTGGAGGGGGGGAACCATTCACCCCCCTCAGGATGTGTGCCATTGTTTTTTGTGCGCATATCCCGAGGGGGTGAATGGTTCCCCCCCTCCACCTCACTCCCCTCTCTGGTTTCCTCGCCATTTAGAATTTCTCTTTTTTTTTTTGTACACTCATGCAATATTTTATCTTTACCTACGACATGGTGGCAAAAGGAAGCCTTTGTAGATCCACGCATTGTCGTGACCTACGATTAACTGATTTAATTATTAACTTCGGATAGTGGATTATTATGTTGCTTGTGTAATAGGTTTTTGATAAACACGGTTAATTAGATAGGATATACTTTAATTTGATTCTAATTTGTGTCCCTCTCCCAAAATAGTATCATGAGTGGGACCATTGGGATGGGGAAGGTGATGAGGTGGTGTGGGATCTCTTGTTCTTTTTCTCCGGTCAACTTATATGATGGACACATACCGCGTGAGAACCGCGTTAGCTTTATCAGTAGGAGCAGAGAACTCAGTAAAGCTCCAAACAAAAGCAAGAAAGAACACAAGGATCGTATTCCGTGCTCCTAAAGTTGGATAAACATGGAATAACCAATTTGTTTATCACATAGTAACATAAGACTGAACGATCTAACGGATGCAGATTCAGCCACGTACTGCACCCTTTGTAATGGCATGATGTGTTCTATGGAGCTAGCTTATGTTATCTAACTTTGTTGTACTTGATAGCTCACGATCAATTAATAATACAGTTAATTAAAGACTGCCATCAACAAGTACATTTGGCTTATTTTTTTACCTTTATGCACTTAATTTGTTTCAATTACAACCTTACCCTTTATTCTTTTAGAGAATGTTTCATTTTACTTCACATTTTTGTTTTAAGGGTGTGTTTGATTTTTTTTGAAAATAATTCATGGAAAAAAAATTTCATTGTTTGATTTCACCAAGGAATTTATTTTTTCATTTTCTATATTGTGGAGGAATTGTTGAGAAAAAGAGAAGAATTGTTCAGTAGACATTGAGCTTTTCAAGGGCATTGAGGCGATGAGAGAGTCGTCGATGAGTGAAAAGATCGAACATGAAATTTTTTTTTCCGAGGTAGAGCCTAAACAAAATTTTCCCATCTCAAGCGGGAAAATATTTCACCAGTGAAAACATTTTCTTTTTCCTAAAAAAATCAAACACTATAAACTCAATTTTAGGGAAAAAGTTTTATTTTTTCGATGAAACACCAAAAAATCAAGCACACCTAAAGGTTTTTTTATTTTTTTTAAATATCCTTTCAAATTATATCATGTTAAAATGTGGGTTATTTACATTTTGAGTATGCATAAATTAGGCGTAATTCATATTAGGTATAAAATTTTGTATAATTACATAGTGGGACATAAACCAGGGTTAGACGTCCCACATTTGTAAACACATAAATACCCCTCAATTTTTTGCATTTTGGGTAATATATATATTTTTTGCTATAATTGTACATTGGGTACGTTTATTGAGGGTATTTGAGTCTTTATCAAATGTTTCACATTGGACCTTAGTCAACGTCATTGAACAAACGGTCAATACCAATTTCGTGCTCAATATATAATTATACAAAAACTTTTGTATCCAATGAGAACTACGCCTAAACTATGTGTACTCAAATTACAAATAACATATAAAAAAAGTGTTTGAAATTCGATCTTCTCAAGAGTAAATTTTAGAAAATAGCTAAATATTGATTGATGTAGGTAAAATAAACCCACAATAAAACGGATGTTACATTTTAATTAGCACTTTTGAAAAAATGAGTTTGAAAAATTGCATTCCACATCATATAAGAATAATCATATTTTCTTCATTTTTTAAATCAATTGATAATTGTTAACCATATTTTTTTTGGGTCGTACATATTTGTCTAGTATGGATTATATATAATGTCATAATAGTGATTAATATTTTGTCATTGTTTGTTCTTCAAGTTACAATTGTTTAAAGTTCTATGTTTGAAAACTTGATTCAGTTACCGTGAATATTTGCATTACTCAAAAGAGGAAAGTAATAACATTCTTATTTTTATGCAATTTATAGTTAGTGAAATTAATCTAGTACCTCAGTTTGGGTAAATTTAAAATGTTTGTCAAGTCATTTGTTTGAATTGTTTGCGTGAAAGTTAATTTGTTATTGATTGGTGCAAATGTTTAAATGTCACAAGAAACACGCCACACGACTCATGTATTTGGAAGCATTTTTTGAAAGTTAACTTCCTCATTTGCGCATATTAGAAATCTCTCATATTGTTTGTGTTTCAACTAATGCGCTACACGATTACTTTTGTTTTCTAACATTTCCCTCGTGGTTTTTTTCTAAAACTTAATTAAAACGTTGGTATTAAAACTAATGTGTCAATTGAGATGATGATAACCATAATCTCCTGACATTGGAATTAAAAAAAAAAAAAATTGGAGAAACTAGAAAGAGAGGCAGGTAATTAACTAAATTGTTTAACAAATTTATTGGGAATTTCTTAAAATAGGAATAGAATTGTTATTTATGGTGTTGAGGGCAATTTGGGTAAAAAGGAAGGATGGTCCCGCGTTTTGGAAAGATAATTACTCCATGGGGGTATTATATCATGTGGAGAGGAGAGGAGAAAGGAAAAGGTGTTTTTTAGTTCCATATAAAATTCCCCTAATCTAATCTTAATCAATCATCCCACCACCAAACTTAAAGACTCAACTTATCGCTCTCTCTACTTTCCCACCACCCCCTAGAATTTCTGTTCATTTTCAATCTCTCTCTCTCTCTCCTTTCGTTTGGGTTTCTCTGACTAATTCATCTCTCTAATGGCGGATCAACTTACAGACGATCAGATCTCTGAGTTCAAGGAGGCCTTCAGTTTGTTCGATAAGGATGGAGATGGTCAGATTTCTTTCTTTATATTTTTCATTTCCTTGTACTTTCAATTCATTGATTCTCATCGATCTCAGATCTCTTCAAATCCTTACGTATTAGGGTTAAATTTCAGATTTCCTTGCGTGTTAGCTCTGATTTGCTTCAATGATGAGTAAATTTAGATCATGATTTGGTTATTATTGTTCATTCATTTTGTTCTGCTTCTCGAGTATCATAATAAATAGTTAATTGCTTTATGTTTGATTCAAACCTTTTCCATTAGAGTAAATATAACCGCAGATAATAATACATCGCTATCAATTGAAATTTGAAGTTATTATTATTGAAGAGAGTTATCTTTTGGTATTCTGTCTCAGTTTTTTGTGGGTTAATTAGGTTTTTTTTTGGGGGGTCATTTTAGTTTTGTTGGGATCTTGTGGGTTGGCTCGGCTGTCCTCTAGGATTCAGTAATTTCCATACAAGTATTTAAGTTTTAGGTCATCTTATTGATTATTGCTTCAACTTTAGAACCTCGTTACTCAGGCATTTAATAATCCACATGCCAGGCATATGTTATCAAAGTTGTGCGTTGTAGAAATTATACCTGATTTTGCAGGCTCGCATATTTTATCCATATATATGCTGTTTCAAAAGGATAGGTGGTTCGAGACCATATTTGTCTTTCTAAGAGAAGGGAGCTATCAATTTCATGGGGTGTGTTTCTTTGATAAGGTTGAAGATGAGAATTCCTCTCTCTTGGGATAGTATCTAAATGACTATTATGCTTTTTGAAATTCGACAATGTTAACATTAACTAGTTCCTACTTTTCAATGTATATTACAACAACAATTACTGCTAATTGCATTAACTTGGTGGGCCACAAATGGGAAGTACAGCTTTACCCTTGTAAACAATTAAATGAAAATTCTGACTGCCAAACAAACCCTCTCAATTCATTGCTGAGTTTCCTTTATCTCTGCCGTTCTACCATCTCAAAAGCTTACTACTTCATTTACAACATGATGTAACTTGTTTTTGTTGAGAACTTTAGCTAGTATTGATGGATGGCGTTGAATTTTTTTTTTCTCTCTAGAACCTGAACACTTCTCCTACTGCTTTTCTGTGTGTTGAAGAACTGCATTGCTTTCTTTACTCTCCTAGTACTTTCTCACATTCAATTAAGGATATATTGACCCAGCTTTGGAGGTGATTCAAATCTTTGGAGAAGTTAAAACAAGGATCCATGAATAGCTCCATGACTCGTTGAATAGAGACGCTGATAACGAGAATAAGAAGATGGGTATTAACAATTTTGGTAACTCCTTAGACACCATGATTAGAGTGGCAGCGAATATTGAAGCGAGAGTTTCAGAGAGTGGTTTGAAGGATGAATTAAACAAAGAACAAGTAATTAGGTTTGAAATTGTAGAGATGCAGTCTTGCAAAGAGAAATAGAAGGGAAAGATGATTTTAGGGCTTTTAGTTATGAGTTATGTCTCTTGGATGGTTTTTTATTCTTGTTCGGTGATGAGGTGGTCATTGATTTTTAAAAATGGTTTATTTTTAGTTGGTTACAAAGGTTGGAACTGTATTTTCCGCTTGTTGTTTAACCAATGTTAGTTGAATAAGTCTTGATGGTCATTTATGTGGAAAAGGAATTACTGGTGTGCGAGTTAGCACTTTTGCAACTTTGGGAATTAAGTGGTTCTTGAAAAAGTAGGTCACAGAGGTCAATTTTCCGTATTTGAAATGGTGAAGGCATATGTACTAAGGTTGAGGTGAAGTAACAATTAAGGTAAGGTGTTACTGAGGGGCACCTCGTTGTTAGACCGCGTTGTTAGACGACAACTTTGCTAAAAATATACTAAAGAGAAAAAAAATCACTACATGCCTTAATGCATGTAAAATAATTTTAGAAAGTCCTAAACACATCTAATAAAGAAAAAAAGTTGGAAGCCCCCATCCTGCGTTAAAATGCACTACAGATACCATCTTAAACACTGATTAATGGCAGGACAGCTATGTCAATGAAAAACGATTTAATTAAAGATCTGTTCTATAGAAATGAGTGAGTATTAATCCAACACGGAACGTACAAGGCATTTTCACAATTTTAACTGATGTGGATGCACGCCTCCATATGAAGTATCTCACATCTATTGATTATGCGAGACTTTTTTTTTTAATCTCTTCACACTATGCACTTTTATCGGTTTATAAAGTAATCCGTTTACAGTGTCCGAAGGTTCTTGTGAACTCAGGTGGATGTGAGTGGTTTATTTATATTGATTATGCCTAACTTTTCTGAACTCTTCTCTTTTATCACTTTATAAAGCAATCATTTTACAGCGTAGGAAAAGTCTTGTGAACTCATGTGTATGTGAGTATGGTTTTTCTTTGCACGAAAATAGAATTAAGGATTGAAATTGAGGAGGGAAGCCTTTTATATTTTCATTAGAACCATTTACAGGTTGCACGATTTGAAACACCATCAGGCTTTGAAAGCTGAGCAAGTATTTTTGAAGACTGTTTTGATTACCTCATTTTTTGTATGCTTTCGTGAAAAGTGCAACCTGTCAAATATAAAGAACAGCAACCTTGATGTTTAAAATGAAATTGAACTGTGAACCCTTCTACAGGTTGTATCACAACCAAGGAGCTGGGAACTGTAATGCGGTCGCTGGGCCAGAACCCAACAGAGGCGGAGCTCCAGGATATGATCAATGAGGTCGATGCTGACGGGAATGGAACCATCGACTTCCCTGAGTTCCTCAATCTTATGGCTAGAAAGATGAAGGACACTGACTCTGAGGAGGAGCTCAAGGAAGCATTCCGGGTGTTTGACAAGGACCAAAATGGTTTCATCTCTGCGGCTGAGCTTCGCCATGTGATGACTAATCTTGGTGAGAAGCTAACTGATGAGGAAGTCGATGAGATGATCCGTGAAGCAGATGTCGATGGTGATGGACAAATCAACTATGAGGAGTTTGTCAAAGTCATGATGGCCAAGTGAAGACCACCTCACGATGGCACGTGCATATGGAGGAGGGGAACAAGGCAGAAAAGTATGACAAATCTATTTATTTCCTCTAGGAATTTATTTAGTAGTAGTATTGGAAAGAAAGGTAACAAAGAGTAGCATTATCTCCCTTTTCTCTGTCTGTTGGTTGACCGTCTTCCCTGTTTGGTGTTTGGCTCTTCTGTTAACTGTGATAACTTTTGGGCTTGCTTTGTTCCTGTAGTATAATGGATTTTAATCTTCGTTTCCTTTTCTCTTAAATTTGAATTGTGAACCATTTGACTTATTTGGCTGTTCATTATGCTTAACTCAAATTTTATAGATTCCCAACTTTTCATGGCATTTTAGTGATTTTGCTTCCCTTACAAGAATACTTGATATATTTATGTGTTACTTACATCGTCATTTTTTTGCTCTGTTCAACTTGGTGCTGGCTGGTTTGCCTGATTGGCCCTGTTTTACACATCTGAGAGCGATGAGGCTGGGTTTGTTCAATGCTCTTGTTAGTTCATGTAAAAAAATGCAGTTGGAGGTGTAGGTTCATTCTGCGATCTTAACCTCATAAGCAAGTTAATCTCCAGCCTTTGCTGCTAGTTCTATCTAGTCATGGCTGGTTCAACCGAAGCCAAAGATGCAGACCATAAAAATTCAGAGGCAGGCACACTGATGTGGAACATAGCTGTAAGTAGACCATGGATTGTGTTATTGTCCTTCAGTTCTTGAAGGGTCGATACAGAAATTCCTTTCTCATTAGAATAGCCAGATTCAAAGTCTTCTAATGGCACTCTGGGTTTTACCCGTCTATTGAAAATTTGAAATCCATTGGTGATATATTGGCACATACCTCCGGATTGATGAGAGTACAATGTTGCTTAGTCCAAGGGTAAATGTTGACGCAAAAAACATTCGAAAGGATTTTGATTGCCCTGGGTTCCAGTGTTCCCCACCCATGGTAGGAAAGTAAAAGCATAAATTGAGGTTTTTCATCGTTAGATTCACATTTCTATCCACCCCTCTCACAATAGTTGAAGGGTGTGAAATTTGCTATCATTGGGAGCATATACTATTACCAACCTTTTTATAACGTTTCCCACATAATTAATTACTAGTAATTTTTTTTAATCACACACTACCATAAAGTCAAAACTTGTCAACCTATTATGTTGTCTTCTTTGCTTCAACGCTAGTCACATTGTTCTTCAGAAATTCTTAATGGATCAACAACAAAACACGTCAAACTTTTCTCTTCACTTCAACTTTCACGTGCTTCAGACTCCAAGTTCGATGGATCAACAACAAAACACGATGGTAGGTTTTTATTCTAAGTTTCCTTTCATCTTTATCTTGATTATCACAACCCTTCTTATTATCATGAGATTTCTATCATTACGTTCCATTGATGAAATTTAGGATGCATAAAATCTATTGATGGATCCCATTCAACTCGTGCCAGTTAACGTGTTATATATGACTGACCTATGCCGAATCCAACATGGGAACAATATCATGAAGATGAGGTAAAAGCTTGTGCGATACTTTGACGCATAAGATGGTTGCATAAAAATAAAAAATAAAAAGCAAACCTAGAGATAATGTTGGAGTGAGTATTATAGAGCTTAATTAGTACGATATTTTTTTCCGGAATAATCATGTTTTCTAAAGTTCAGTATGGAAATGATTTAAATAAGAGTTTGATGTAAAGACATTTTACTATTTTAGTAAATTTCTTTGATGTCATAGGGGTACAAAATTTTTGGCTCCTACAGAACCAAATCCCAAATTCTAGACAGTCTGGATTTGCTGCCTGGGGGCGAAAATACAATTTTGCCCCCCCCCCCCTCTTTAAACACCTTCTCCAAAAAGAGTTTAAAGAAGGGGGGGGGGGGGGGGGGGGGGCAAAATTGTATTTTGGCCTCCAAGGCCTTGTAGAATAACTCGAACCAAATAGATTTTGGAAATCTAGTAAAATTTATATCTTAATTACACATAAGTTATTTTCTTTGTTATGTAATGTACGAAATTACTTGCACTCAATTCTGTGCCATGATGATTTCATTTGTATTTCTACTATCGTGCACTTGTACTTGCAAGTTCACAATGCATGATACTGGGTATGAAAAAATTCGAGGTTGTCTTGTTTGGGTGTCTTTTTGGAGTTTTTTACCCTTCTACCCTTTATGTGAATAGTATTTGTGATTGTGTTTAACAAAAAGGAATAAAAAATATAAAAACCTCAAAGAGACACCCAAACAAAACAGCGTAGAATTAACTTCAAAGAGGAGTTAAATGACAATCACATTGATAAAAGTAATGGTCAAAACTCAGTTTCTGGGACCAACAAGGTCCATTGCGCACAAGAATATTCATGTTGAACGTGATCAAAATAATTTCGTTGAAATATCCATTAACATATTGGCTATAGAAGCAAGTTGATGCACACTGTTAAGTGAATCGCAAAAAGGAAAGTAGAGAAAATGAGATTGCAATAGTGAGGGTTGGTTTTAGTACTCGAGAAAGATGGAACAGAGAAATGATAGTTGTAAGGAGGTAAATTCGACCACACGGAAATACAAAAGGGTATTGACCGACACGTGAAACAAACTCGAGCTGGGCACGTGAGAAGCACAAGGCAGCAACATTTAGACATGTGGAAATGTGGGCTCCCAGGTTCAGAGGATCTCAACAAATATGGAAACCCTGCGTAATGGAAGGACCAATGAAACGTATACCACGACTATTAGATTTAGAAGAAGAAAAAGAACAAAGAGAAAAGGGAGGAAAATGGAGTGAGAAAAGGGGAAGAGAAGGTGAGAATCCCAAAGAGAAAAGGGAGGAAAATGGAGTGAGAAAAGGGGAAGAGAAGGTGAGAATCTGGAGATGTATCAATCTGGAACGAAATTTGACCGATTACAGTGATCTTTAAGGAATTAGATCCCATCGATGGATCCGGAGAGTACTTCAATTTGAGTGAACCTTGTAAAATTTTAGTGTCTTCATTACACCAAAATGGACAGTTTTGCAACAACCTTGAACAATATCACTTTTGTGTGTAACAGTCTACCAAACAATTAATTTCAAGTCAAAACTACATTCAGGCAAAAATTTGAAAAATTGTTTCACAAATAAAGTGATACAATAAATTGGATCACCATGAATAATATCACTTGCAGCACCATACTACTCATGGTGATCTAATTATTGTATCCCTTCATTTGTGAAACTGTTGGTGAATTGTTAGAGCACAAAAGTGATACATTTTTAGGATTGTTACAAATATGTCAATTTGATGTAATGTTTATTTTGTATTTTTTATTTCTTGTTGATTATTACTACTTATTTATCGTTGATTATGATTAATTGAGTATTTATTTCAGATCTCGAGGCCATTCAAGAAAAACCCCTCACAACATCAACTGGACAGATCAAGAATAGAGATGATGCATGATATTGATCCTCAAGTGATGACGAGGAACAAAGGATGGTTGAGGACACTAGGGAAGATTGCTAGGAAAGCCAAATTTAACCAAATTTTGCCCAATGAACTGCAAAAAAGGAAGATCTGGCTGTAAGGTCACCAATGGCCTATTCTTAGTAGGGGTGGGCATTTAGGACCGAAAACTCGGACCGAACCGACAATCGGACCGATCGGGTCAGTTCGGATCGATTTTTATTAATTATAAATGTTTCGGTTTTAAAAGCTCGGCCCGGCCCAAAGTTTCTAGTAGGGGTGGGCAATGTCGGTTCGGTTCGGTTTTGAGTCCCAAACCGATTTCGAACCGATTTCATTCGGTTTGCCCAAAACCCAAATCGAAACCGAATTTTGTATTTGTAAACCGATGAATTCGGTTGAACCGAATTTTGGATCGGTTCGGTTGGGCCGAAATTTCAGGCTCAAGCATTTGAAAGACTTTCATTAAAACATGTCCAATTTTTTTACAGGCCCAATTTTTTGACAGACCCAATTTTTAGCCCAAAATTGAAAACTTTGAGATAATGGGGTGATTCAGTGCAACAGGTGTACTGCAGTGCATTTGTTGCACTAATCAGGTATTGACACCTATATGTTATTTAGTTATTTATATATATCTAATTAATCGGTCGGTTCGGTTATAAATTGGTCGGTTCAAAACCGTAAACCGATTTCGAACCGTTTATAATCGGTTCGATTCGGTTTAAATTATTTTCTTTCTACTCATATTTCGGTTCAGTTACCGAACCGAATTTCAAATTCGGTTCGGTCGATTAACCGAATTTAAATCGATTTTTGCCCACCCCTAGTTTCTAGTTCGGGCCTCGGTTTCCATTTCTGAAGCCCGTCAGGTAACCGGCCCGGCCCAGGTTAAATAGTTATTGTTGATTAATGAAGCAAGCCCTGAAAAACTAATGTATTCCTTGAAAAGCTTCAAAAAATTTTGCGAAATTTTTTCTTTCCATTTGGCTAGCTTGTGTGGGAGTGGTCAGTGGGGGTGGGGGTGGGATACTTTTCCCTTCCTCTTTATGGCTTTTGATTTCTACTTCTCAGCAAGAAGGAAGGGAAGACTGATTGACCAATCTCTTCCCAAACATCACATTGGATCATCATTCTTTATTAAATAAAGTCTGCTTCATTTCCAATTCAGGGCTTGTTTCAATTTGGGCTTTATCAAATTAATCAACAGTAAGAGCTGAACTTTGGGCTTTATAAAATTCAGCAATTCAGGGCATGTTTCAATTTGGACTTTGCGCTTAGGACCGAGACCGGCCCGAAATTTGTTTAACCGGGACCTCGGTTAACTTGTCACCTCGGTCCGATTTCGGGCCTCATATTTACGGGCTTAAATTTTTCGGGCCGATTTTCGATTTTTACTATTCGGGTCGGTTATCCGAATCTACCCAGCCCTAATTCTTAGTGAGATTTGGATATGCAAAATGCATTATAAGATAATGACGCATTTTATGGCAAGACTTAGCCATGGTATTATATGTTCTTAGGATGATAGGTGGGAATGTTAGTTCCATGTTGTATATAGATGAGAAACTAGGTAAAGATGAGAAACTAGGTAAAGTAGATGCCTCTTTACTTAATAAGGATAAAGTTAGTGACTTGAATGTTGGATTGCAGTTTTCAAAGGCTCTCATGATCAATTTATCAGTCATGCAGAAGCATCTTAATTAATTACTTCTTCAAGAAGAGATATACATGAAAAAGAAATCTAGCAAAAAGGGGTATAAAAATATTTTTTTACTTTGACCAAAATAGATGATGAGAAGAAGAAGAAGTATCAGCTTGTTACAACTACGAGCAGGGATGGCAGTGGGGCGGATTTTTACGGATATCCTCCCCACTCGCCCCGTTTGGGGCGAATTTGGTAAATGATTCCTGGATTTTGGGGCGGATACGGATTTTTAATCTGTATTCGTTTATTAATCGGGGCGGATACGGATTTAGCCATATCCGCCCCGCGGATATCCGTTTAGGTATTGATATTACAAAATTACCCTCGACTTAAAAGCAAAAAAAAAAACACCTATATGCCTCAGCCTCACTCAATCACCTCTCTTCATTTTTTCTCACAGAAGTAAAGAGAGAAAACTCTCGGTCTCCAGAAGTGAAATAGTTCTCGGTCTCTAGAAGTGAAGTAGTTCACCAGAAGTGAAGAGAGAAAACTCTCGGTCACCTCTCCATCTCTGTCTCGGTCTCCTCTACACCTCGGCCACAGACCAACAAAAAAAAAAATGTGATCTCAGATCTGACAGCGAAATCAGATCACGATGGAGATGAAGAGGGAGGGTCTCCTCTTCATCTCCCCTCCCTCGAAGGTCGAACTCAGATATGTCGGCCGCCTCCCTCCCCCCTCCCTTCCCTAGCTTCAAGATACAGATCTCAGATCTAAAATCAAAGATCTGAGTTATATCAGATCTAAAATCAGATATCGAAATTTTTTTTGTAAGATTTTTTGTAATCAAAGATCGATTTTTTTTTTGTACTTTTTTTGTACGAATTCTCTGTAATTCTTTGTAAGATATGAGTTATATCAAATAATGATGTATGTTTTATGTAATTCTTTGTTATAATTTTGTGCGGATTGGCGAGCGAGGCGGATATCTGCCCATCTGCACGGGGCGGTTACGGATTTTGATTAAAATTGTAAATGGATTGGCGGGGCGGATTGGGGGATCCGTTATTCCTGACGGATCTGGGATGGATTTGCTCAAATCCGCCCCAATCCACCCTGTTGCCGTCCCTAACTACGAGATGGTGAGGAAGGGGCTGATTTTGGGGTTTGTTTGGTCACTCACAATGGTGTCATTTGGATTCTCCCATTGTTTGGAAAATTAGTTGAAGATCTTGTGCGGCAACTCTTGTATTGCTCCTTGTATTCCTCAAGCCTTGGAGAAGAACATTGTAATTCTTTTTATTGATTAGTGGATTGATCAGATTTGCCTCGTGGTTTTTTACCCTTCATCTTGAAGGGGTTTTCACGTATATATTGGTGTCCTTTATTTTTGCATTGATTAATTACTTGCATTGAATATTAGTTTGGCGATATTAGTCGATTATTTCATTGGTAGATTTTCTTTGTAGTTGTTTGCTTTGTTTTCCCAACGAAGTGGTATCAGAGCAATTGTTGAGAGATTGTTAGTGTGTGGACTTAACATGAAGAATAACAACACATGGATGATTAGCTTTAATGGCTCTAATTATGTAATATGGAAAGCAAATATGGAAGATATTTATATTACAAGGATTTATATGCTCCGATGGAAGGGAATAACGTCAAACCAAAGGATATGTCTGAAGATGAGTAGAAGAAATTAAATGGAAAAGTGATGCAAATTTTATTAACCTAAATTAATAAGCTAATAAACCCTACTTGAAATACCGCAAGTGCACGACTATCTAACTAGTAGACAGTGGCAAATACGAGTCGATCCCATGAGGACTGACGAGACAGTCGAATTTTAAGACCCATTTAAACTAATTTAAATTGGGGGTTATAGCAGATGTAAATTACTAAGTTAAGAGAATTAAATTGAATTAACTAAAAATTAAAGTGATGAGACAATGAGAGAGTGGACTGAGACATCGAATCTACCACAGGTTCTTCGAGATTTGTTCAACCTAAATTACTGTTTTCGAGATTCATGACGACTAATCAAAAGATTAATCTACAATCACAATTGATTTCAGGAAAGGCATAACCCCTAACATTGCATGTCTTTATACGACACACACAATCACATGTTTAACTTAATTAATTCTAAACCCCTAGCATTGCATGTTTTTTTACGGCACACACAATCACATATTTAAATTAATTGATTAAAGCAGACTTCGAATATTAATAAAGAGAACTTCTAACTACCGATTAGTCTAGATTCTTATACCGGATATAATTGATGAAAGCAAATTATTGAAATTCAGAAATCAATTGTATTTAACATTTAAGCATATAGAAAAAAATAAATTCAGATACGAAAAACTCTAGAAAACCATGTGGTTTCATCTCCGCCTCGGCGCGGGGTATAGAAGATCATGGTAGTAGCTAATCTGACGGTTAAGTGGTGGTACAGATAAATGAACTGGGTGCAAATAACCTGATTTAAAAAATCAATTGTTTCCCATCTGCTTTCCTGCGTTTTCTTCCTCTTGCGTCCACGAAAACTGCTCTGTTGATTCCTCTTCGTCCCTATTTCAGCTTCTTGTTTTTTACCCACAAGAGAAAAAGAAGAGAACGAGAGGGAAACGAAAAATAAAGGCGAGGGGAGGAGGGAAATAAGAAAACAAGGGAAAAAGAGGGGCGGTGATGGCTCTGTTTTTGTACTGCTCTGCTCTACGTTCTTCTTATTCGCTGAGCCTGCAATAGAGAGAGAAAGATATGAGAGAAAGTGAGAGAGAACAGAGATGAACAGGAAGAAGAGAATTGTAGTGGAAAGGAGAGCGTGAGCAGGCGCGAGAGTCTGTAGGGGAGAGAGTGTCTAAATAGGGTTCTTCTTTCCTTTTTCCTTGTTAGGTTGGGTTTGGGTTTTTAGGTCAACTTTTGGGCTTGGGCTTAGGTTAAATTAGGTGGATTTTGATTTGTTTGGGTTGGATTTAGGCATGTGATAGTTGACTTGTAACCCATAGCCATTTGAACTAATCAATTGATCATTCTTCGAATTGTCGTCTTAACGCGATTTCATCGTTTACGCTCAAATTTCTACAAAAACATGAAAACAAAATAAATAAAATAAAATATAATATTCGAAGCACTAACATATATAAATTAAGGTATATATTATGTAATAATTACGTGAATATCAAAATGTCATTGGCCAAATTAGGCAATGACTGGATGATATAGTATTCACCATGTGTCAGCTGAGACGTCTACCCATTTTCTTTGAACTAAACTTCATAATTTGTATGAAAGAAAAACCACCGCGAACAAGGCCTTCTTGATTAGAAAGTTGGTGAATATGAAAATCAAGAAATGTAGTTTTATTGCTGAGCACTTGAATGAGGTGCAAAGTATAGTGAATCAATTGTCAAATATGAAGATAGTGTTAGATGATGAAATGCAAACATTGTTACTTTTCGGCTCATTACCAGATAGTTAGGAAACGTTGGTGGTGTTTGTTAGTAATTTAGCACCGAATGGACAACTTACCATGAAGTTGGTTACTAGTAGCTTACTTAATGAAGATACTAGAAGGAAGTCTGTCGGTACTGATCAATCCAAGCACTTGTAACTGAAAATAGGGGGAGAGACAAATATAAAAAATATCATGGACATGATAAAAGCTGTGAAAAGTGTTTAGAGTGATCGAAGTAAAGTGATACAAGGTTTAAGTGTCATTATTGTGGTATACCATGTCACATGTGAAGAAAAGTGATAGTAAAAATGCTACAGCTGTTGTTTTGGATGAACAACCCATGATTCTTTTGTAGGCAAATGTGAATGTTTGCATGTTGCAAACGAAGGGAGCGAATGGATTGTTGACATCGATGCATTTTATCACACAACTCCAAGGAAAAACTATTTCACTACTTACAGAGTATGAGACTTTGACAGTGTGAAGATGAGTAATACTAGTTTCTTCAAGATTGTGGGAATAGGTATTGTATGTATCAAAACTAATATGGGATGCACTTTGACTTTGAAAGATGTACGCCATGTTCCCAATCTTCGCCTAAATTTGATTTTCAGTGTTCTAAAATTCGGCCTAGGCGTTAGAAAAACACCTAGATTAATGGTTGGGCGGGTTCTGGGCAGTCTAAGCAGGTCTGGGCGGTCTAGGCGAGGTTTAGGCGGTTTGGGCGAGGATTTTTTTCTTCTGATTGTGTTCTTATTTTATTTTTCTTTCCTCTTTTTTTGGAAATAAACAATTTAATTATTTTTTATTTAGTATATGTCTGAATGTAGCAAATGATGATTACTTAATGCAATTCTCAAAAGATCTGCCGGTACCAATTTTAGTAATTTAGATTTTATCAAACATGACTGAGGTTATTCATGCAATTTGAAGAAAATTAAAAGATGAGGTTTGAATATTTTTCCACAAATTCAACTTTGTATAAAGTACCCATCATGACCAACTTCAGTCATTTGAGTTTTAATAAATTTTGTTCATGATTGTTAATTTTTCATGTTTTTAAATTTTGCATATGTATCTTGGCATTAAATTGGATGTAATTGATAATGTATTATGCTTAACTTTTGTAAATTATTAAAGTTATACTACAAAACCTAAGACCGCCTAGGTGCCGCCTAGGTGCCGCCTAGGCCCCTGGGCGCTAGGCACCTGCTCGCCGCCTGCCTACCGCCTAGCGCTTTTTAGAACACTGCTGATTTCTGGACTTGTTTTGGACAAATAAGGATATATTAATTACTTTGGTAATGGTGCTTCGAAGCTTACCAAAGGTTCACTTGTTGTGGCAAAAGGCAAGGCGTGTTGTACCATATACAAGACTCAGGTGAAGCTATGTAAGAGTGGTTTAAATGCAACTGAAAGTGATACTTCTCTAAACTTATGGCACAGACGAGTTGCACACATGAGTGAGAAAGGTTTGTAGCTCATAGCAAAGAAGAAATTGATTCCTTCCTTGAAAAGTACCCCTCCTAACCCCTGTGATCATTGTTTATTTGGTAAACATCATAAAGTTGCATTTCATAGATCATCAAAAGGAAAACTGGTTTGTTAGATTTGGTTTACACTAATGTTCCTGAACCCATTGAAGTAGATTATCTTGATGGTAGTAGATATTTCTTGACATTTATTGATGATGCATCAAGAAAGGTGTGGACTTATTTCATCAAATCTAAAGACCAAGTTTTCCAGTGCTTCCAGTAGTTCCATGCCAAGGTTGAAAGAGAAACATGTAGACTTTTGAAGTGTCTCCACAGTGATAATAGGGGTGAGTACAAATTAAAAAAATTTAAAGCTTATTGTGATGAGCATGGTATACGGTATGAGATGACAGTTCCTCGCACTCCACATCATAATGTAGAGGCAGATATAATGAATCAGACTACTGTTGAAAGTGCCTGATGCATGCTTCACATGGCTAGGTTGTCGAAAGTGTTTTGGACTGAAATTGCTCATACTGCTTGTTACCTCATCAACAGATCTCCTTCAGTTCCTTTGGATGGTGATATTCTAGAAAGAGTGTGGAGAGGGAAAAATATTTCATACTATCATCTAAAGGTGTTTGGGTGTAAACCATTCGTTCATGTATTCAAAGAACAAAGATCAAAGCTTGATGAGAAGACATTTTCATGTATTTTCATTAGCTATGGAGATGAACAGTTTGGCTACAAATTATGGAACCCTGATAATAAGAAGATTGTTAGAAGTAGAGATGTGGTCTTTTATGAAAATCATATCATTGCTGATTTTGAGGCCAGAAAATGAAGTTGTTGGTGATGATCATGTACAAACAGATGAAATTGAGCAAGAAGAACAATCCCTTCAGCAAGAAATAATAGAGTCTCAAGTAAGAAGGTTTACCAGAAAACCAACCATTAAAAAGTACCCCGATTTTGAGTATGTTTTGCTTACAGAAGATAGTGAGGCAAGAAATACTAGCTCATAAAGATAAAAATAGTTGGATGAAGGCTATGCAAGAAGAGATAAGTTCTTTGCATAAAAGTGGTACTTATGAGTTAGTTGATATTCTAAAAGGTGGAAAACCTTTGAAAAACAAATGGGTGTACAAGTTGAAAAAAGATGGTGATGGGAAATATGTGAAGCACAGAGCTCGATTAGTGGTAAAAGGCTTTGCGCAAAAGAAGGGGATACACTTTGATGAGATATTCTCACCCGTTGTGAAAACGACCTCTAATAGAGTAGTATTGAGTCTTGTGGCTAGTCTGGATCTTGAAATTGAGCATATGTTAAAACTGTGTTTCTTCATGAAGATTTGCATGAAGAAATTTACATGGCACAACTAGAGGGTTTTGAAGTGAAGGGGAAATAACATATGGTTTGCAAGTTGAAGAAAATTCTTTATGGGCTGAAACAGGCTCCAAGACAGTGATATAAGAAGTCTGACTCATTTATGGTGGGTCATGGGTACAAGAGAATACTTCTAGATCATTGTGTTTATGTCAGATATTTTTCGCCTAGTAGCTTCATTATTTTCTTGATTTATGTTGATGATATGCTAATTGTTGGAAAAGATGTTGAAATGATTGGTAGGTTGAAAAAATATTTGTTTATATATTTTGATATGAAAAACCTGGGGCCAGCTCAACACATTTTAGGAATGAAGATTGTACGTGACAAGAAAACTAAGAAGTTGTGGTTGTCACAAGAAAAATATGTTGAATGGGTGCTTGAAAAGTTCAACATGAATGATGCTAAGCTCGTGAGCACTCCTCTTACTAATCATTTCAAGTTAAGTGTCAAGTTGTCTCCTAGCACTGATCAAGAAAAGAAGTAGATGACAGGTATTCCATACTCCACTATTGTATGTTTTTGATGTATGCAATGGTCTGTACAAGACCTGATATTGCTTAAGTAGTTGGTGTTGTGAGTATGTATCTTGATAATCTAGGAAAATAACATTGGGATACAGTTATATGGATTCTGAAGTACTTGAAGGGTACTTCAAAGCTTTGTTTATGTTTTAGTAATTCAGATCTGTATTGGAAGGGTTCACAGATGCAGATATGGCAAGTGATCTTGACAAGAAGGGGTCTACTTCATTTTATGTTTTCACTTTTGTAGGGAGGGTTGTATGTTGGCAGTCTAGATTACAAAAGTGTGTTGCCTTGTCAACGACTGAAGCCAAATACATTGCCATTACTGAAGCAGGAAAATGTTATGCTTGAAAAGATTACTCAAAGGAATTAGGTGTAAATCAAAATAAATATGTTGTGCATTGTGACAGTCAGAGTGTCATAGAGCTGAGAAAGAACGCCACATGCCATGGGCGTAGCAAGCATATTGATACTCGTTACCATTGGATACATGATGTGCTTGAAAAGAATTGTTTTAAACTTGAGAAGATTCACACTAGCAAAAATCATTCCGACATGACGACAAAAGTGGTTCCTAAAAAGAAACATGAGTTCTGTAGAGAGCTTATTGGAATGGCCTAATGTACTTGGGCTATGATTCCCCCTTATGGCCTGGAGGGGGAAATTTGTTGGGTTGGGTCCAGCCCATTAGGGTGGATCAGGCCCTGTGTGCTCTCGTGTGGGTGAGAAGAAGAGGTGAATAAAAAGAGAACAACTAGGGTTGCTTTGAGTAGAGAAAAAAAACAGTTTTATGTGGACGTGCGGCTACGTGAGATTCCTCCATTGAGAGATAAGAAGAAGGGGCTGATTTTGGGGTTTGTTTGGTGACTCACAAAGTGCGTATTGGTGTGGTTTGTTTCGGTAGATTCTCCCATTGCTTGGGAAGTTAGTTGAAGTTCTTGTGAGGTAATCATTGTATTTCTCCTTTTGTTCCTCAAACCTTCGCCAAAAGGATTGAGAATTTTTTTTTACTTCCTTTTATTAATTAGTGGATTGATCGGATTTGCCCGATGATTTTGTACCCTTCACCTTGAAGGGTTTTCCATGTATAGCTTGGTATCCTTTATTTTTGCATTGATTATTTATTTGCATTGAATATTGGTTTGGCAATATTAGTCAGTTCTTTCATTGGTAGATTTCCTTTATAGTTGTTTGTTTTGTTTTCCCAACAGATGGGTCAGTCATAAATGTTTGTTCAAAGATTCGCAAGGTTGATGATATGCTAATTGTTGGAAAAGACTTTGAAATGATTGGCAAGTTGAAAAAAGATTTGTTTATATATTTTGATATGAAAAACCTAGGGCCGACTCAACACATTTTAGGAATGAAGATTGTACGTGACAGGAAAACTAAGTTGTGGTTGTCACAAGAAATATATGTTGAATGGGTGCTTGAAAGGTTCAACATGAATGATGCTAAGCCCGTGAGCACTCCACTTACTAATCATTTCAAGTTAAGTGCCAAGTTGTCTCCTAGCACTAATGAAGAAAAGAAGAAGATGACAGGTATTCCATACTCCTCTGTTGTAGGTGTTTGATGTATCCGATGGTCTGCACAAGACAAGATATTGGTCAAGCAGTTGGTGTTGTGAGTATGTATCTTGATAATCTTGGTAAAGAACATTGGGATACAGTTAAATGGATTCTGAAGTACTTGGAGGGTACTTCAAAGCTTGGTTTATGTTTTAGTAATTCAGATCTGTATTGGAGGTTCACATATGCAGATATGGCAAGTGATCGTGACAAGAAGAGGTCTACTTCATGTTATGTTTTCACTTTTGCAGGGAGAATTGTATATTGACAGTCTAAATTGCAAAAGTGTGTTGTCTTTTCAATGACAGAAGCCAAATACATTGCCATTACTGAAGCAGGAAAATGTTATGGTTGAAAAGATTACTCAAAGAAATTGGGTGTAAATCAAAATAAATATGTTGTGCATTGTGACAGTCAGAGTGTCATAGAGCTGAGCAAGAACGCCACATGCCATGGGCGTAGCAAGCATATTGATACTCGCTACCATTGGATACATGATGTGCTTGAGAAGAATTGTTTCAAACTTGAGAAGATTCACACTAGCAAAAACATTCTGACATGATGACAAAAGTGGTTCCTAAAAAGAAACATGAAATCTGTAGATAGCTCATTGGAATGCCCTAATGTACTTGGGCTATGATTCCCCCTTATGGCCTAAAGGGGGAAATTTACTGGGTTGGGTCCAGCCCATTAGGGTGGATCAGGCCCTGTGTGCTCTCGCGTGGGTGAGAAGAAGAGGGGAATAAAAAGAGAACAACTAGGGTTGCTTTGAGTAGATAAAAAGAAAACAGTTTTGTGTGGACGTGCGGCTACGTGGGATTCCTCCATTGAGAGATAAGAAAGAAGAGAAAAAGAAGGGGCTGATTTTGGGGTTTGTTTGGTGACTCACAAAGTGCGTATTGGTGCGGTTTGTTTCGGTGGATTCTCCCATTGCTTGGGAAGTTAGTTGAAGCTCTTGTGAGGTAATCATTGTATTGTATTCCTCAAGCCTTAGCCAAAAGGATTGAGAAGAACATTGTACTTTCTTTGTAATACCCTGAGTGAGCGGACTCTGAGGCTGACGGGCTACCTTGTGTGGGTGGGCTCTGAACTGGCGGCTCCATGTGTGGGCGGGCTCAGGAGGCTAGTAGGCTACCTCGGTGTTATAGTCCCACATCGCCTGGGTGAGGGATGGAGATGTGCAATATATGTACGAGTTTGGATTTACAAAGTACTACGCGTATGAAAACCGTAAGGGGGAGGGTGAGGGTTGGTGCCCAACAGACCTGTGGATCCCAAAGCAGACAATATAGTACTCTGTGGATCGGGTCGTGACAAAATGGTATCAGAGCCGGACCTAGCCGGAGGTGTGCCAACGAGGACGTTGGGCTCCCTTAGGGGGGTGGATTGTAATACCCTGAGTGGGCGGGCTTTGAGGCTAACGGGCTACCTTGTGTGGGCTGGCTCTGAGGCTGGCAGCTCCATTTGTGGGCAGGCTCAGGAGGCTGGCAGGCTACCTCGGTGTTATAGTTCCACATCGCCTGGGTGAGGGATGGAGATGTGTTATATATGTACGAGTTTGGATCTACTAAGTACTACGCGTATGAAAACCGTAAGGGGGAGTGTGAGGGTGAGGGTTGGTGCCCAATAGGTCTGTGGATTCCAAAGCGGACAATATAGTACTCTGTGGATCGGGTCGTGACATCCTTTTATTAATTAGTGGATTTATCGGATTTGCCTGATGGTTTTGTACCCTTCACCTTTGCATTGATTATTTGCTTGCATTGAATATTGATGTGGCGATAATAGTCGGTTCTTTCATTGGTAGATTTCCTTTATAGTTGTTTTTTTTGTTTTCCCAACAGATGGGTCGGTCATAAATGATTGTTCAAAGATTCGCAAGGTGGCGGTGAACTATTTCCAAGTTGCTCACAGGGGTCGATAATTCCATATTTATCTTAGAGGAAGATGTTACGAATTAGTGTTACTACTAATCCTAGGATCTTGGGATTCAATAAAACAGATAACAACCAAAGAAAATCTAGACGAAAGCAAACAACCAAACCAATGCAATAAACTAAAGAGAGCAGAAAATAAAAAAAACACAAGAATTTAACGTGGTTTGGCCAAACCTGCCTACGTCCACGGAGTGCACCACAATCCACAATGAATCTGAGAATCAATGTTTACAATCACCAATGAAGCCTCTCTCAATCTCTAGGTCTAGGTCTACACAAAACTCCTACAAGAAATCTATATATAGATTCATGCAAGGAAAACATGTGCTCTCCTATTAGGAAACTTTCTATTGTATCCTACAAGGAAACTTTCTATTGTCTCCTACAAGGAAACTTTCTATTATATCATACAAGGAAACATCCTATTGTATCTTACAAGGAAACTTCTTATTCTCTCGTACAAGGAAACTAAAATATATTCAGACTCCACAAATCTCAACAATCTCCCACTTGGAGACTGAATCAAAATAGTAAACCAATCTACATCATAGTGTTGCGTTCATCCTGGTTTTCTCAAGCTGAAAGACCAACTGAGGTTGAACACAACCTCAGTTTTTCAACTTTCACTGCTTTTGTCAACATATCTGCTGGATTTCTACTACCTTGGATCTTCTCAAGTTTCAAGATCCCATCTTCTACAACATATCTGATGAAATGGTAATGGGTACTTGTGTGATTAGTTCTCTGATGAAATGTAGCGTTCTTGGCAAGAAAAATTGCACTCTGACTGTCATTATACAAAATACTCTTCTCCCGCTTTAGGCCCAATTCTTCTAACAAACCCTGTAACCAAATCATCTCTTTGTTTGCCTCAGTAATGACAACATATTCAAACTTTGTAATAGATAAAGCCACCAGCTTCTGCAATTGAGGATACCAACTAACTGTTGTATTACCCATTGTAAAGACATAACTAGTGGTACTCCTCATGTTGTCCACATCACCTGCATGGTCTGCAACCACAAATCCCTGCAATATAAGATCACTTTTGCCAAAACACAAACACCTGTCAATGGTACCTCTTAGATATCACAATATTCACTTAACTGCTTCCCAGTGTTGCTTTCCAGGATCACGCATAAATCTGCTCACAACTCCCACTTGCATGAGCAATGTCTGGTCTCGTGCAAATCATGGCATACATCAAACTTCCAATGGCTGAGACATATGGTACCATAGCCATGTGATCCATTTCTTCCTTTGTCTTGGGAGATCGCTTTTCTGACAACCTGAAATGATTTGTCATAGGTGTGCTAACAACTTTAGCACCACTCATATTGAACCGCTTTAGAACCCGTTCAACACATTCAGCCTAAGACAACTTCAAAATAGAATTTTGTTTATCCCCGCTAATCTTCATCCCAAGAATCTGTTTTGCTGCCCCCAAATCTTTCATGGCAAATTCACTTATCAGATGCTTCTTCAATATTTTAATTTTACTCAGATCTGAGCCTTCAACCAACATGTCATCAACATACAATAACAAAATAATAAAACTTGATGCAAAACTCTTGAAGTAGCAGCAATGGTCAGCATTGCACTTGCGAAATTCATTTTTTTGCATAAAACCATCAAACTTCCTGTACCACTGTCTAGGAGCCTGTTTCAGACCATACAAACTTTTTCTCAATTTGCACACTAGACCTTCCTTACTATTCACTGTGAAACCCTGAGGTTGTTGCATGTATATTTCTCCTTCTAAGTCGCCATGGAGGAATGTAGTTTTCACATCTAACTGCTCAAGGTGCAAATATTTTGCTGCAACAATACTCAATACAATTCTAATCGTATTTTGTTTCACAACCGGAGAAAATATCTCAGTGTAGTCAACACCTTCCTTCTGCTGGAACCCTTGACTACCAGCCTTGCTTTATATCTTTTGGAACCATCATGTTCCTGTTTAACTTGATACACCCACTTATTATGCAAAGCTTTCTTCCCTTTGGGTAGTTCAACTAACTCCCATGTCTCATTTGAGATGAGTGATTTCATCTCATCTTCCATTGCATTCTCCCACTGTTTTGAATCTGTTAACTCACATGCTTCATCATAGCATTCAAGATCTCCAGCATCTGTGAGTAACATGTAGTTCAAACATTTTTCATTAGTGAGCTGCAAATAATTTACTTAATCAGATGATACATACTTTTTGTTCGGTGCAAGAGTTCGGGAAGATCTCCTGAGTGCAAGGGCTGGAGTTGGACTCTGTGGAGTATTATTTTGCTATGTCATGTTCTCTAATGCAGTACCCTGTGACTACAAACTCTCACCTGTTTGTTGTAGCTAGCACATCATTATCTGGCATACCATCCAACTCAACATACTCAGGATCACTTTGCACCTTTCTAATAGGTTGTGCTTTATCTCTATCCTTGTACATTAATTTTTCATTGAATATTACATCCCTGCTTCTAATGACTTTTCTGTTCTGATCATCCCAAAATCTATAACCAAAGTCATCACCACCATATCCAACGAAAAAATATTTACATGACTTGGAGTCAAACTTGCTCCCAGAATTATCACTTACATGCACATAAGAAACACAACCAAAACTTTTAAGTGAGAAAGGTTTACAGTCTTACCATTCCACACATTTTCTGGTATCCTCTGCTCCAAAAAATATGATGATCCCTTGTTGATCAAGTAACACGTTGTACTGACTGCTTCTGCCCAAAACTGTTTTGGCAAACCTGTCTGCAAACACATACATCTGGCTCTCTCAGTCAATGTTTTGTTCATCCTCTCTGCCACACCATTCTGCTGTGGTGTTCCTGGCAAAGTCTTTTCCATTCTCAGCACAATACCTTTTGAAACCATCATCAATGTATTTTTCCACCATTGTCGGATCTCAACTTCTTCACCTTCAAACCTGTCTCATTTTCCACTAGTGTCTTCTACTTCTTAAACACATCAAACACTTTTTATTTATGTTTCAAGAAGTATACCCACACTTTCCTGGTATGATCATCAATGAAAGTTACAAAATATAACTTCCCACCAATGGATGAGACTTTGGTTGGCCCCCATACATCTGTGTGAACTAACTCAAGCTTCTTCTTTTTTCTGGAGTTTTTCCACACTTCTTGAAACTAACCTTTTTCTAGTTTCCAAGGATACAACTCTCACACAAATCAATATCAACTGATTTCAGTCCAGGTAGTTTCCCATTTGACTGCATGACCTTAAGTCATTTTTCACTCATGTGGCCAAGCCTCTGGTGCCACAAGTCAGGATCCTTTTTTATTTCAGCAATAACTATTGACCCACTTGCTTGTGATGTCGTGTAGATAATACCATTTTTCTTACCACGTGCAATATTCATTGCAACTTTAGAAACCTTCCAGCTATCACCATTGAAGGTTATCAAATAACTTTCTTTCGCCAATTGCCCCACTGAAATCAGATTTCTCATCAAGTCAGGAATGTGTCTCACATCCTTTAACTTCCACACAAACCCATTCAGCTTGATTTGTGCTATACCCTTTTTCACTCATGTGGCCAAGCCTCTGGTGCCATAAGTCAATATCATTTTTTATTCAGCAATAACTATTGACCCATTTGTTTGTGATGTCGTTTAGAGAGTACCATTTTTCTTACCACGTGAAATAGTCATTGCACCTTCAGAAACCTTCCAACTATCACCATTGCAGGTTATCAAATAACCTTTTTTCACCAACTGTCCCACTGAAATCAGATTTCTCCTCAAGTCAGGAATGTGTCTCACATCCTTTAACTTCCACACAGACCCATTCAGTTTGATTTGTGTTATACCCTTTTCACTCATGTGGCCAAGCCTCTGGTGCCACAAGTCAGAATCTTTTTTTAGTTCAGCAATAACTATTGACCCACTTGCTTGTGATGTCATGTAGAGAGTACCATTTTTCTTACCACGTGCAATAGTCATTGCACCTTTAGAAACCTTCAAGCTATCACCATTGAAGGTTATCAAATAATCTACTTTCGCCAACTGCCCCACTGAAATTAGATTTCTTCTCCAGTCAAGAATGTGTCTCACATCCTTTAACTTCCACACAGACCCATTCAGCTTAATTTGTGCTATACCCACCCTCGCCAACTACGTTGCAAGGCTGATCATCACCAAGGTACACCTTACCTAGGTCACCAAGTTCATAGTCCTATAATAACCTTTTGCTTGAGGTAGCATGAAATGATGCATCTGAATCTATAACCCAACACTCAGATTTGTTTTCCATAGAACATATCAATGCATCATCTGAATCTTCCGTCATAAGATTTGCTTGATCTGACTTCTTTTATGTATCTTTCTTTGGGGCTTCACATTGGTTTCTAAAGTGTTCATTTTTTGCCACAGTTCCAACACTTAATGTGATAAAAGGAACTATTCGGTTTTCGAGACTTCGATCTGTGGTTTTTGGACTTATACCTATACTTATCATGGCCTTTATTTTTGTCCCTGTCTTTGTTTCTACATTCAAAGCAGACCCCGAATTGGAACCTCCATTTATCTGTTTTCTTAATTTTTCAGTCAAGATCATACTGGTTACATCACTAAACTTCATTTTGTTATTCCCTGCACAGCTATTAATCGTTGTAACTGTGCCAACCCAACTCTCTGGTAACTGGGACAAAATCAACAACGCTCGAATCTCATCACTACATTCGATTTCAATTGTTGTCAATTGGTCAACAATTTCATTGAAGTTATTCAGATGGTCTCTGAAGTTTCCATCTTCGGTCACTTTCATATTAAACAACTTCTTTATCAGGTGAACATTATTCACTGCAGAAAGTTGTTCATACATCTTCAACAGGGCATTCATCAACGATACAGTTGTCTTTTCACTCTTAAAGTTGAAGAAAACAGACTTCGCCAATGTCAGTCTTATGGTGCTGAGTGCCTTTCTATCAAGCATTTCCCACTATTCTTGTTTCATACTGTCTCGTTTTTCATCCTTCAATGGTTGGTAGAGATCTTTCTGATAAAGATAATCCTCCACTTGCACATTCCAAAACCCAAAGTTTGACCCATCAAACTTTTCTATCTTGGTTGTATCCTTCTCCGAAGTAATTGCTCCCACTCGAACCAACAAGAAAAACTCACAGGAATTTCTTCAAACACTTTCTGTGCCCTCGGTTCGCAAACCCAAGGCTCTAATACCACTTGTTACGAATTAGTGTTACTACTAATCCTAGGATCTTGGGATTCAATAAAACAGATAACAACCAAAGAAAAATCAAGATGAAGGCAAGCAACCAAACCAATGCAATAAACTAAAGAAAACATAAAATAAAGAACACAAGAATTTAACGTGGTTCAGCCAAATCTGCCTACTTCCACAGAGCGCACCACAATCCACTATGAATCTGAGAATCAATGTTTACAATCACCAATGAAGTCTCTCTCAATCTCTAGGTCTAAGTTTACACAAAACTCCCACAAGAAGTTACAATCACCAATGAAGCCTCTCTCAATCTCTAGGTCTAGGTCTACACAAAACTCCCACAAGAAGTCTATATATAGATTCACGCAAGGAAGACATGTGCTTTTTTAGGAAACTTTCTATTGTATCCTACAAGAAAACTTTCTATTGTCTCCTATAAGGAAACTTTCTATTATATCCTAAAACGAAACTTTTTATTCTCTCATACAAGGAAACTAAAATATATTCAGACTCCACAAATCTCAAAATGCTCTAAGAAGATAACCTTTTGCAGAAGAAGATGTGCAAGTATTTATGTCGATGGTATGGTGACAAAGGTAAAAAGGATTTTATTATGAACATTCATGGGGAAATTTTTTTTGTTTTTCGATTAAAAAATGAGGCCGACAGGTGCAAGGCGCTTGAAATTGGACCGATACATATTGCTAGTAGATTGTTCATCATACGACAATGGTCCTCGACAATGGATGAGGATGAGGAAGTCCTGTCCACAGTACCTATATGGCTGACATTGAAGAAAATACCTTTGTTCTTATGGAACCCAAGAGGTATTCAACAAATTGCTAGTGCTATAGGTGTTCCCATAATGCTTGATAAAGCAACAGAGGACAAATCAAGACTCTCCTATGCAAGAGTCTGTGTCGAGGTGGACCTTAACAGCCAATTCCCAAAGATGATTTCGATGCTAGTTAATGAAGGCTTGATGCGCACAATCAATGTCGAGTATGCATGGATTCCTGTTAAGTGCAAGATTTGTTCTGGGTTTGGGCATTCAACTTCACAGTGTACTAAGCATAAATCTGCAAATAAACCAGTCCATAAGATCTGGAAGGCTGTGGGGACTAAACAACGTACTCAACATCAGAATGATGATGAGTGGACACAAGTTCGTGGTAAGAATGCTCATAAGCCTCGTACCCAGGGCATTCAGTCCGCGAGCAACCGTGCTACTGTTGTTGTTAATGACGAAAGAGTTGTTAATACTAGCAACCGGACAGATAACGACATGACTACCTCAATCCGCATTGGACTGCAGAACAGTCTGACAGAAGGAAACAGGTTTGCGGTGCTTGAACAGAATGCGGGCAATGACATTGAGGCTACACCTGGACCAAACCCACCTGACAATGACATTGAAACTACACCTGTAACTGAGACTATTGCTGAGGCAGAGTTGTTATTATCAGGGGATATAATGAATGCAAGGCATACACATACAGGGCATATAAATGCAGGGCATACAACTGAAGGGTATACAAATGCAGGGCATACAACTGCCATTCTTGCTCCTGCTGGTACTATTTTGGGCACCGAAAGTTCATCCTTAAGAACCATTAGCGAACTGAGAGACAAAGTACGCAACAGGGGAGTCGAGCAGCTTCCTCACACAAGGAGTTCTTAATGATTAAAGTCGGATGCTAGAACATACGTGGGTTGAATGACTCACTTAAACAATAAGAGGTTCGACGTCTCATTACTAAAGACAAGCTTCATTTGATAGGTATCCTTGAAACGAAAGTAGCTGAGTCCAAAAAGCATTCTATTCAAAGTTCGATCATGCGTGATTGGGAGTGGACTGACAATAGTGAAATCACTAATGGAGGTAGAGTGTGGGTGGGGTGGAACCCGACTCATGTTAAAGTTAACATTATCTCTAGGTCAGCTCAAGAAATATTCCTCACAGCTCAGTGGGCCACTGGCTTTACATGCTCGTTGTCCTTCATTTATGGCAGTAACTCTTACATGGCTAGGCGACAACTATGGAAAGAAATAGAGGAGTTCTCTACTAACTATCCTTGGGCTCTATTAGGTGATTACAATGCAACAATTCATCCTCAAGAACGAATGGGCCACTCAGAGAGATACACAGGAGGGACTGATGACTTTCTTCATTGTGTTACACAGAAAGGGCTTTATGACTGCAGATATCGTGGTAGTTACTTTACGTGGAGCAACAAGCAAATGGGGAGTGACAGAATTGTTTCAAAGATTGACAGGGTACTTGTAAATGGACTGTGGATGCAAGAACTTCCTAATGCAGAGGCTGAATTCATGAACCCAGGAGTGTCTGACCATTCTCCTATGGTACTCTCTCTCTATGATAACAATAATCGAGGCCCAATGCCTTTCAAGTTCTTCAATTATTGGGTTTATGAGAAGGACTTCTTCAAGATTGTGGAAGATGCATGGAATGTTCACGTATATGGCAATCCTATGTTCATACTAGTGCAAAAGCTCAAGCAAGTGAAATATGAACTCACCATCTGGCGCAAAAACAGCTTCAATAAAGCCTATTCAAATGTCGAACAGGCTAGGCAACGTATGCATGCTGCTCAACAAGCTGTTCAACGGCCTCCTGTAACAGATATTGTTGTCCAAACAGAAAAAGATGTTGTAAGAGACTATGCGTGTGCTGCTAGGAATGAGGAGTCTGAGGCTAAGCAAAAATCCAAATCCATGTCCTTCGCTTTGGGGGACCAGAACACTTCCTATTTTCATGGTCTCATCAGGGAGCGCAGAGCTCAAAATAGAATAATGAGCATATTCAACACTGATGGTACTAAACTGGAGGATCCTACGCAAATTGAAACTGAATGCTTACAATACTTCGGGGGTGTATTCACAGGTGAACATGCCACGCAGTATGACCCGAGTATCATTGACGCCCTGGATTTCCAGGGTCTTATCACTAAGGAACTGGGTCTAGGCCTTATTCAGCAGGTTACTCGGAAGGAAATAGTGGAAACATTAGCTGATATTGACTCCAATAAAGCTCCAGGACCTGATGGGTTCTCTGCTTTCTTCTTCAAAGCTGCTTGGAGGATAGTTGGAGACGATTTTGTCATGGCCATACTCAATTTCTTCAGGAGTTCTAAATTGCTTGGACAGGTAAATGCTATTGTAGTTGCTTTAGTGCCTAAAATTACTAATGCATCTTACTTTAGTGACTACAGGCCCATAGCTTGCTGCAACGTTCTATACAAGTGCATCACCAAGTTATTGACCAATAGGATGAAAGATGCGGTTCAAAGAGTCGTCAGCACTTCGCAGTCAGCCTTTATTAAAGGCATGCACATTCAGGATAATATTATGCTAGCACATGAACTTGTTCGCAACTATCATCGGGACCATGGTCCGCCTAGGTGCGCGGCTAAGATTGATCTCCGCAAGGCTTATGACATGGTGAGGTGGGAGGCTATATTACATCTACTAGGAAAACTTCACTTTCCTATGCAATATATAAGGTGGGTGAAGGAGTGCATCACTACCCCCAAATTTTCTATTAACCTCAATGGATCCCCTAGGGGCTATATACATGCCTCACGTGGTATTCGTCAAGGCTGCCCTCTCTCACCATACTTGTTTGTGATGGTTATGGAGATTATTCATGTGCTTCTAAGGAAGAAGGTGCAGGAAGGGAGCTACAAGCTTCATTATCGATGTAATGGCCCGATCATCACGCACCTTGGGTTCGCTGACGATCTTATTGCCTTCTTTCATGGTGATAGTTCTTCTGCAAAAGCGTTAGCTGATGCCTTGCATGAGTTCAAGGTTTGCACAGGACTAGAGATTGATAACGACAAAAGCTCTCTCTTCCTAGCTGGTAACTCTAGTAATGAGAAGCTGCACATTAGCACTCACTTGCAGTTCCAGATTGAACGACTACCTGTTAAATACCTTGGATTACCCATGATTTAATCTACACTCTCTCATATACAATGCACCCCTCTCCTTGAAAGAATAAGGACGAGAGTGAACTCATGGAAGAATAAAACACTCTCTTATGCTGGACGATTGGTTTTGATCAAATCTGTGCTAGCCAGCATGCACGTGTACTTGACATCCTGTTATGGACTCCCAAAGAAAACAATTGGTTGCATTAATGCCATTCTGCCTAATTTCTTATGGTCTAGTGGTGATTCACCACGGAAAAAGGCAAAGGTCAGTTGGGAAACTATATGTTATCCTGTAAGTGAAGGTGGCCTGGGTATTCGCAATATCAGTGCAGGAAACGAAGTGGCCCACTTGAAACACATCTGGAACCTCATTTCAAAGCAAGACACACTCTGGGTTCAATGGACATGGAAGCACCTAGTTAAACATCGTGATTTTTGGTTGATGCCTCACCCTCGTGAGGCTTCTTGGTGTTGGCGACGGATACTGGACTGCAGGGCTCAGGCAACCACATTACTCCATCATTCGATAGGTAATGGTGAAGATACACTGTTTTGGAAGGACCCATGGCACCCTATAGGTATTTTGAACCATCACTTTCCACAAGGTTTTCTATATGACTCCATTCTCCATAAGAATGCAAGAGTTGCGGCTATTATTAGAGATGCACAATGGTGGGTTCCTCCCAGAATTGAGCACAAACTTCCTGATATTGTTACTAAGCTAGGTGGTGTTGATCTTAATTGCTCCACAGCTGATGCAGTGGTATGGAGAGCCAGTACTGATGGTACCTTTCAGACTAGAGCTACTTATAATGCAATCAGGAAGAGGAAGAACAAAGTCCAATGGGCTCCTGTGATCTGGTTCAAACACAATATCCCTCGTCACAGTTTTATAACCTGGTTGCTGACTAATAAAGCTTTGACTACATTGAGTAAGCTGAAGAACTGGGGCAAAGCTCATCAAGATATCTGTCCTTTGTGTGGTTATGAAGCTGAAACCGAAGTCCATTTGTTTTTCTTGTGTAGTTATTCAGGCGTTGTCTGGGGAAAGATTCTGAACCACATGGGTTTCTCTAAACTGATCCATGAATGGGAGGAGGAACTATAGTGGTGTATCCAGCATTTTCGGGGTTGTGGAGATGTTGTCACACTGCAAAATGTGGCATTGAACGCCACTATTTATCATGTCTGGATGGAACGAAACACACGCCTATATGAGCACAAATTCAGAACTGTGGCAGACCTTGTAAAGCACATACAAATGGACATTAGGCTCAAATTCAGTATGGGCATTTGGAAAGCTAAGGATACGATGCAAAATCGAAGCTTAATGAACCGCTGGCACATTGAGTTTCAACTGAGCACTACGTTACCTAGACAATGTTCATGGACGAAGCCTCCCTTGGGATGGCACAAACTCAACACTGATGGCTCCTATCGACGTGATGATCCTCTGCATGGAACCAAAGGGGGCTACGGTACAATTCTGAGGGATGAAACAGGAGCAGCAATAGCTGGTTGTACTGGGGACTGCCCTGGCCAGTCAGTCGTTAAACATGAACTCCAGGGAGTTCTTGCAGGACTGACTCTAGCTATGAAGTATAACATCAAGAAATTAGAGTTATGCACAGACTCTACGACTGTATTCTCTTACCTCACTACTCCCAAACCAGCTTCTTGGGATGTTAGGCACGCTGTCTGGAAGATAAGAGCTTAACTATCTAAACTAGAAGAGTTCTCCTGCAAACATGAATATAGAGAAGCTAACCGAGCAGCTAATTTACTAGCAAGCACATTCCCTGGTTCCGAATTTATTGAGATAACGCCAAGCTCCTTTGCTGAAGACCTGAAAACAATTGTATATGAAGATAGGATAGGGAAAAGTTATATCAGAATGTAATCTTCTTTCTTTTTTCGCGGTTTGGGGTCCGCTATAACCCCCGCTCAATTTCCAAAAAAAAAAAAAAAGATTAATAAAGAATTGGGATGGAAAAACAAGTTGATTTTGCAAGGAGGTAAGTTAGTGTTCATCAAGCATGTTCCGGTTTGCTCCCAAATTCCAACATTCATTCTGTCTGCAGTGTCTATAATTTTTCATCGAAATACCTCAAGAAGGATCACCTTCTATTGGCAGAAGATCACAAAGCGGATGCTCACCCCATATCTAGAATGACTAAATTCCTATGTGGAAGATTTCAAAGAACAATCACATTTTAGACATTACTAAAAATACTAGCAGAACGCATACATTTTCGTGTCTTTCCTATCCAGGTTAATTAGACATGCCCCATAGGACATGTTTGGTTGCATTTGATCTAATTGAAGAAATATGGAGAATGGAAAAGGGTGGATGGTTGAAAATATGAAAGGAATTGAAAAAGTAATCATTCCCACTTTATATAAATCTAGGAATCACAAAAAAAATTCCCTGCAGCATATAGAAATCTATGAAATCGCAACATTTTCCTTGCAGCATATGCGAAACAACAAAACCTTTCCATTCGTACAATAGCTTTTCCCACACACAAACAGATGTAAGAATCTACAAATCCACCTTTGGCAAATATACTCTGAAAAATCAATAAAAATAAATATCCTGCAGCCATGATATATAGTAGATGAACAATTCTTAAGAGCCAGGCCCCTAGCGCCAGATCGGCGCAGGGGAGGCTCAAGAACGTGTTGAAGAAGAAGAAAATAAATGAAGAACAGAAGAAGAAAAGATGAATAAGAACAAATGAGGATTGGAGGATATTGAGAGCTAGGCCCTGGCTCTAAAGAATTGATATAGAAAAGTACATATAGGCCACACAATTAAAAAAAAACAGCACGTACTTATAAAAACATTGGTACACCTCAAATGTAAAACACGCAAATAAGAAAAACCAATGCAAACAGAAATACTTCAAAATCTGGTTTAGAACCACACACACACACACAAACTTGAAAACTTGGTCTTAAATCTCTTTGAAGCAGTATTGGAAAGATCATTTGGCATTTTCCCTCGTACATTCAACTGAGAATATTCAATGTCTTTGCCATAATCCTTCAGCATAGAATCTCATTGTTCTCTCTCTCTCTCTCAAAAAGTGAAGCAATTTCCCCAATCATAAATAGGTAATAATTCCTTCACTTTTCATTTTCCTCGACAATTAACACTCTCTTACCTCTACAATCTCTTCAAGCTTTTCTTTCTTGCATCAATCCTCTTCTTGTCTGCCTGAGGTTTTAGAACACCAGCTTCCTTCTTCTGTGCTGCTACAGAGGCTCCACTGATTGCAGGTTCAGTTGTTGGAAGACTAACAGCAGGATGATCGCCACAAGTGACTCCTCCTTTGTTTGCCATTGCAGATGAAGCGAGAGGGGAGGGTGGTGGAACAGCTGCACCTGATGCCACAGTGGTGTTATCTACATTCTTTTTCTGGTCGACATTCATTGCAGTAGTAGATTCAGAAATGGCTCCGGTCTTCGACTTCTGTTTTGGTTTAAGAGCATGAATTCCTGTATAAAGCCTGTTGAAAGGCAGAGAACTTCACTCAATATCTCAACTTAAGAACCCTCTATATGGAGCCAGAGAACTCCATTCAGTTCTCAACTTAAGAACACACTCTATAGACCATTGTCATGTATTCAGCTTGCAAAGCAAATAAATAACGAATTGTACAGAACCATGAACATGATGCCTTAATTAGATAATTAGTTCAGTTTGCAGTAAATTTTATATATTTAGCTACACTAAATTGGCCTGAAATTTTTTTTTGCATGAACAAATGTCTCACCTGGCAAGTCTGGCATACTCCTCATAATTTTCAAGTAACATTTTGCCAGCCTGTTCATTCAAAGCAGACTCGGGGAATGGTTCAATCAATAAACATCTGACCACCTGTTATCAGTAAGAGAAACACCATATCCAAGTCAAGATACGGATTAAGCAATCACTGCCATAGAGGGTAAACTTAAAAAGATATGAAGGATCTGACTTACAAGGAGAACATGTCGCAATCCAAGACTCGGATTCCAATCCTTTTTCAATGTGTTGACGCAAATCTCACCATTGGTAGCAATGTTGGGATGGAAGATTTTTGTCAGAAAATAACCTAACAATTGAATAAGAAGCGTCTTAGCTCAATAAAGATGAAATACACAGCTAAATATTTGAAGCTAGCAAAGTTTTCCATATAAATTTTGAAACAAAATTCTCTATAACTATGAATGCTGAAGTCGAATAGTGGATATCCACATTAAAATGACAAAAGCATATCTCCAAAGCATCCACTTTTGTGGATTCTTCAAACATGCTTCTATTCCAAAATAATCACATGTTTACTGATTCACAATAGCAAAGCTCGAAATTGATGATCCATCCACCATCCAACAACGAACAACAAGGACACCAAATAGAGTAAACAAGCTAGTTCCCAAAGACAAAAATGGTAAAGATTTGATAAGTTGGACTTTAGAGACCTTCTACCGTTAGATTGTCCAAAAGAATGAAACATCTGTAATCACTCATTCAGGTTAATCACTTCAGAAATAGGAATCCCTACCAACTGTAATGGATTTCCACCAAATAGTGGCTTCCATCCATGCTTCTTATTATTTGATTCAAAGTAAGATTTACTCAACTACCAAAATCATGATTGCCATACAGAATACAACACATTGAAAGTTGTACAACACAAACTTACCCACAACATAACATAGTATAAGAGAAAATAAGTTAAACACACCTTTGGGAGGGGTATGCGGGAAATCGTGACACAGTACCAATTTCATGCGAAAAGCACCATTCTCATATGGAGTTCCAGCTACAAACAAATATTACTTCTATTCAGAATCAAAGTTGCAACAAGAAACCGAAGAAAACGGGATCAGTGACAGAAACTACATACCAGGACCCTCAATATCAGCGAATATAGTGGAGAAATCATCATCATTAATTACCACCTTGATGCCCTCTGGTGGGCATTCATCTAGATTCTTTAGTTCCTTTGCAAGTTGCTTTATCACGTTAGGTGGCAAGTTTTCATTGGTTGCCTGTTGTAATAGATACAGAAACAGCAATAAGCCAATAAGTAATAATACTGCTCTTATAATTCATATAAACACTATAAACAGAACGAGGACACGCACACGTGGCATCTGACCATCATCTCAACCACAAATTAGTTAACTCCAAACCATAGCCTCCACTAAGTAGGACCTAAATGAACCTCCTATTCAAACGTCAACTGCATTGGTTAGAACTGTTTTACATATGCCATTTTTCAAGCCTATCCTCAATTTATATGTATACATAACTTTGCTCTTTTTAGTGAATGATCATACATGTTTATAAGCATGGGTTTTACATTTATATTTGAAATAATTAGAGAGATCAATTTACAGTTAAACCCCTATAAATTAATAGCCTTGGGACCAAGGAAAATCTATTAATTTAGCCAATATTAAATAATCGACAATTTATTTTTATCGATTAATTACTAACTTATTAATTTATCAAAACATTCCTTATTTTCTTAAATATTATACATTGTATTTAGTTTCTCGTTTACGAACTAACAATTCTATATATTTGTTTAACCAAGTAAAATTCATGAATCTACTTACTTCTCCCAAAAATATATTTACGTTGTTCATTGTATAACATTATTCCATTTTATGAACATTTAACCATGTTAAGGAAAATTAGAGATGAGATCTAAGGTGGAAGAAATAAATAATGATTGAGTCATATTTTAGGAACAAGCTCTATGTATCAGGAAATTATTAATCTATATGTTATGTGGGAACTATTTTTAATAACGTATTACCTTATAAATTTAGCGAATTATCAATTTAGCAATTAGCAAATTATCCCCAAGTCAGGACGGGCCAAAAATATTATTTATCTGAGGTTATTAATTTATCGAGTACTAAATTGTCGAGGTTCTACTTTACTTACCATAGCCACAATATTGGAAGATAACTTTGTTCACGATCAGCTCTCAGTTGATTTTATTGAGACGAAATAAAAAAAGTCTGCAACAGCACCAACGCTTCTCTTGCTTGAATTGAAGAAATTGGAATAAGAAATGGATACACCTAAAAGATCACCAATCAAGCTGCAGACCTGCAAAAACTGAGAATAAGCAATCCTGGTGGTATATGGACGAAGAAAAGAAAAATAGAGAAAAGACAAACATATATTTCCATGTAAAGTATCCAACAAATTAAAGCACTCATGACATATGCAAAACAAAACTATTATCTTCTGATAATATCACTAGACCAGAGTAGAAATTTTATAAATGAGGAAGTGGACTGCATCCTTGCTGGCCATTCCAGTGCACGTGCACGATGGCACATACTGCACCCACTCAAATAAACCAAAACAGTTCCCACCAAGAACATCAGTAATATACCCTGTTTTTCTTAATATAATGCTCTCCTCGCAGCATAAGGCACTAACATACACTCTTTCAATCTCAGATACACTGGAAGAGAACTATTCGTGCCAGAAGCACAAAGACATCACTTGAAGCTGAACTTTCAACTACCTGGACGTCAAAGCAAGGGAAAGAAGGAAACATACTAATAACCTATCTTACCAGACATAGAGTACGTAGTTAGAAAACCATAATGTTACTAAAGATTTAGCACTAAGCCGCTAAATTTTGCCCCAAATCATGCAAACTTTATACCCAAGAGCTATACTGATTGTACACAATAGAGATACAAACAATGCTAATGCACCGGGAATATTAGAAAAGGCAAGGGTTTTCTTAAATAGAGTAAGAACTATTGAATGCTTTCCTAATTGCTTCGCACAATCAAAACATCTACTAGCTACAAATTCTAGTATCTAGAGTTTTCTTGTGTACCCCTTTATCTGCATTAATCCACCAAAAACCGATTTTCACATTTACTGTTTCATGTAGAAGATGATAATTCATCAAAATATAAATCTAAGAGTGTCAGAAGTACCAATGACAATTTGCAATATCTAACAAATTGCATTGGAAATCCCAATGTAAATATCAGCGATATCTGTAAACATATCTGAATAACTTGTGAATTTTGACAATTCGTGAGATTCACACTTTCTATCCTAAAAAAGGGACATTAACAAATTTTCAAAAACTGATTCTACTATCCAACCAAACTACTCTTGATTCATCAATGCAACAATATGGAACAATAATTAATCAAGTATAACAACAGTGTGAAAGATAATCACAGAAGCACAATTGACAACCACAGCAGATACTATACTTAAAAGAAAAAACTAGAATTCTATCAGATCATTCAAGTAGCAAAATATAGGGTCTTAGATTCGCCGTATGCCCAGCCCCACCATCTCTAGAGTTGTTCTAATTCAGTAGTAGAAGTCCCAAAGTAGATGGTAATCTACAGTAAGAAGGCTGGTTGTGAGAAACACCACAGAATAAGGTAATTGCTAAAGTGGCTATTTTGAAACACCCCCAACAGAGTTACTACCTTCAAGACATCAACTTTGAAGCATAATGGGGTGGGTGTTAAGATCCTCAGTTAAATCAGTCTTACATTCACAGATCGGGCGATTTTCAATCTACTCGTTAGATTCTTGAAAACTTCGGATCAGATAATGGCATGAAAACGGCGTTAAACCAGTAAAGAATATAACTTTCAAGCACAAAACCAATAAACAAAGAATAAAACTGAAACCCTAGAGTAAATTAAACAAAACGTAAGAAGGGGGAAAAGATGGGGCTTGTTCGGATCGGATTCTCATGAAGCCAAGCCTTCTTGGGAAGCAAGAGAGCGATTCATACAAAAAAAACCCCCAAGTGTGGGCAGAAGAATTTACAGCAAAGTAAGCAAACATCAAGTACAGAGTGAGAAATAGAAATTGGATTTCTAAGCGAAAAAACAGAGCTTTAAGAAGAAGAGAGTGACGGGTTTGTCTCAAATTGTATGAAAATATCAAAGAGAAGAGAGAAAGCAAACCTGAAGAAGAAGAAGTGAGACGAGAGACGAGAGAGCGAAACAGAGAGAGAACGAGACAATGATTGGGAGAGATTAAGGAAATCTTCTGTATTTAAATCCAACAAAAAATATTTTAATTTTTTATGAACGTTACATCCTCGTGGGTCATATTTGGTTCGAGCTTTGCTAGGGATCGAGGGAGGGAGCGAGGGAAAGGGGCGAGGGAGGGGTGGTAATCACCCATCCGCCTCGAGATGAGCTCATTGGATTTGAGATGCGTGATGGCACTCATGTCGAGGCAGATGGGTGCTCGACTCCTAGAATTTTCGTATTTGGTTCATTTGGGTGTGGTGTGGGTTTTGGAGTAGGCTTCCTCTCTTTCACACCTTCTATATAAACCAAATCCATTCATTTTTCCCCTCACCATTCAAATCGACAATTGTTCCTCCCTCTTCCATTCGAAATCTTCTTTTCCAAATCTCTTCCTACACTCAAATCTCCTGTAAATCTTCTCCCTCTCCCACGAAAACTCTCAAAATCTCCTTAAAATTAAAACCCTTAAACTCAATAAATATGCATAACTTAACATAATAGACAAACCCAAACTCAAAACGAAAAAATGATAAACAGGGTAACTTTTGAACCAATTTATACCCTCAATTGAGATTATTCTCAAGCTCATCAAAACACAAAATTTGTACTACTCTGAGTGATCTAATAAACACAACTTGAATCAATTGAAAATGTTTTGAAATGATCAAGTTATGGTCATTTTACTAAAGTCGCGCAAATCTGTCCGAAAAATGAAAACAGGATAGTGTTCCTGAATTTCGACCAACTTATGTGCTCGATCGAGATCGATTCTGAAGTTGGTCAAAACACAAAAGTTGTAGTACTCTGAGTTATCTAATAAACACAACTTGAATTACTTGAAAATGTTTTGAAATGAGCAAGTTATGGTCACTTTAGTAAAGTCGCGCAATATTTTTAAGTGACTCAAGTTGTGTTTATTAGATAACTTAGAGTCCTACAACTTTTGTGTTTTGACCAACTTCAGAATGCCTAATCTTAAGTGGTGGGCTTTAATGCTAATCAACATCTCAAGGGAACTTTGGTAACTAATATCATGTTCGGAGAATGCCTAATCTTCATCTTGATATATGGAAGCCAAGTCTAGCTAGTATTTGTCTTCTTCTCATCGGACACTTGGAGAACATAGGTTTAGGTCTCATATTACAAGAAAGTTGTGAGAAATGCATGACACAAGAAAGAAAACTTTAATAAAGAGCAATTCTAGCTGGCTTGGGAAACCAGCGAGGTTTCACTGCCTGGGGGGGTGAAAATACATTTTTGCCCCCCCTCTTTAAAACACCTTTTTGGAGTATGTGTTAAAGAGGGGGGGCAAAAATGTATTTTCACCCCCCCCCCCCCCCCAGGCAGTGAAACCTCGCTGGTTTCCCAGGCCAGCTAGAATTTCTGTTTAATAAATGGTCAAACAATGTTTTTTGGTTAAGATCAAAAGCCTTCTGTGGGAAATCTTGAAGGAAATACTACCAAGGCCTTGTAAAACCCTCTTAGAGACCATATTAAAGTCAACAAAAAATGTTCTTTGTCTAATTAGTCTACTAAAATGAGATGCATGCATTTGAATATCAATGCGCTACGGCAAAACAACTTTGGCTAATTTTTATGTCCCATGGATTAGGAAAATGTCCCATTTTCAAAGTTTTGATCAGTATGTTAAATTATTTTCTCAACCAAAGGCATGTTTCTCAGTATACATGAATGATTTATACGTTTTACAACATTATATATTTGATACTATCTGGAAAACTAAAATAAAGGCTCTAAATGTTCCATACACTAAGTTTTATTAGCTTTTTTAAGGTCAAAATTAGGTTGGTGAGGTTAAATTAACTCCAAGCAGTGATTAATTAAAAAACTGATGATCAAATAAGTACCTTGTCTATGCAGGCTTTTGATACAAATAAATTAATTAGCTTTCGGACAATGTATTCATAATTATTATATTGCGGTGGCAGCTACATGATGGACAACGTACCATATCAACTCAACTCTCTTGGATTTTGTCATCTCTATCTAAATATACATGTTTGAAGCTAGTATGAAGATGTTGGAGTTTATAGATTATGGTTTTAGTTCAGTAAATAAACATAGTTAGGAAAGGGTATAATAGAGCTAAAGCTCTTATTTTGCCAGCTTTTTTTATATATATATATATATATTGTAAATAGGCTTATAGGCAAAAAGAAAACAAAATGGAGTGTATTTAGTTATGTTACTCAAGTACTAGAAATTTATATGTATATGGGGAAAAAAATGATAGTTGTCATGTATCATCGTCATTTTATTAATAAATATATGGAAAATGATTTTTAAGGCCTATTTCTTTACAAAATAGGTCATTTAGATATCGTAGCTGATGTAATGGCTAATTTGTTCCTACTACTTTTATACTTTTATGATCAACAATGACTCTTTTATTAACCTGGATTAACTCATAAAGTTATAGAACATCTTTACCATTTCTAAACAAATAAATAACCTAATTTTATACTTTTATGACCAACCCATGTTAACTCATAAATATATCTTTTGTTATTATTATTTTTGCATCTTTGTATTCCCCTTGCAACTTTTATTTTTTTGTCTTTAGACGAGAAGCGTTGTTTCAAACTCTTATGCAATTTTGGTTTCTTCATTATGCAGAACCCCCTTGAAAAGGAATTCTACAGTAAAATTGTAATCCAGAATAACAATGTCCTAACCTTAATTGAATCCCTACTTCCTAGCTAAATACCTATTAAAATCCTTGTGTTGGTTCAAATGTCAAACCAGGAATTGACATTTTAGGAATTTCAAGATCTAATTCTTTTTATGTGTTTGATCCACTAACAAACATATGAAATGATGCTTTTGCCATTACACACTTCCTCTATGTATTTTCTATTTCGTCAACAATTATGATGGGTGTTTATGCCTCACATCAACTAAAGTCGTCAACTTGTCATTACAGCTTCACAATTTTAAAGATAGAATTCCACAAGTGCTTAAGCATATCTATGCAACTAAATCAGTATTTCCTACTCAATCATTACACACCCAAATACAAAATAGAGAAAAGGATAATTCGAAGAGACCAACCCGAAGAGTAGCGTTATTTGCACTAGTGCCATATGGTTTTGACTCTCAATGTAGAGTTTGTACAAGGAGGACGTCTAGTTCATTGAAGGTACATAAGCCTTTTTATTTGTTTTTCATGTGTTGAAGGGAGAAATGTTAGATAAAGAGTTGGTTTAAAAAAAACAAAAAAAAATTGTGAGAAAGAAACGAGAAGTATTATTTTTTTTTTGAAAAAACTCACAAGTCTACACTCCACCTTTAACTCACCCTCACACTTAGGTCCACCAAGTTGAAATCAAAAACTTAATTTATAATTGGGAATGGGCCTCTAAAACTTGAAAACAAAATCAAATAGGGACACAAATTTTTATTTTTATTTTTATTTTCGCACTTCAAATTTCAGCTAAAACAAAATAGCGAGACGGGGAAAAACATTTTTTGCATTGCGCAGATTATAAGATAAACATAATTAGGATTGAAAATGAGCAAAATGAAGAAATGTCGACAATCAGTTTAAGTTTCTATTGTTAATATGTCAACTTCTTACTATTCAAAGAAAAATTAGTATCTCAAATCAAATTGGATAACCACAATGCCAACTGGCCAACCAACAGCCTGAATGAGTTTTGTACAAGTCGCAGTGGATGTTGATTGACATCACAGACTCAAATCCACAACCGATTATATGTAGAGATTTAAAGTAATGAATAATTTTCATAAAAAAAATAAAAATAAATAAAAATGAATGATATGCGTTTTTAAATCTTTTTTGAGAACAAATTTATCATAGTACCACGTTCTGAGTCTTCTTCCTTTTCTGGTGTTCCTACGCTAAGATTCGACTAATCATTTTGTGCCAAAAATCATCCTGCGTTAGTTGAAAAAGTTTTAATGATATTAGTGGAATACAGACAGCCTCATCTAAATAATGCAATATAGGTCCAACCCAAATCAATGATTATTTGATAGATATATATACATCATTTTAGCAATTCATATATATATATATATATATATATATATATATTTTTTTATTTTTTTTTTTTTTTTCCATTCCATCTCGTATCATTTGCTGTATCCAGTCTAACCAAAATAATGTAGCCTCAACATGGTGTTTCCTCCTCAACATCGTATTTAAACAACCCAATCAAGATTTATGATCAAGCCATGGCTAATCTCTATTAAAGCAGCATCTTGTCTCCTTACAGAAAAGATGTCCATGTCCTGTTTCTTCTCCCCCACAGTTGGACTGCTCTGATTCATGCTCCAGCAATGACATTAGAAGCCCAAATCTAGAAACTTAATCAATCGGTCAGAAAAATTATTGGATTCAGTCATCCAATTCAAGATTAAATCCAGTATCAGATAAATGCAAAGCCATAGAAATACAGTTAATCTGCGAATCCATAACAGAATTGCCGATAACATGCATCACGTGGACAAACATTTAACACTATTATTGACAGTTACCCCAGATTATAATTGAACTGCTATACTATATTAAAAACAACCAAAAACATTTTCAAGAAATGGTCATTTTCATATAATTCATACATGGGAACAAAGTCGAGCCAAATCCAACAATGATGTATCATGATCAAAACTCCACCAACATTACCGCTATTCTCTTACACCCTTGTGTATGAATCATTTAAGGGCATCCCTGTGAACATGGTTCTTTAATCATTTGATTCTACCAAATTGGCAGACACAACACACCCTTTCCATCCATTCCATGCTGATCCCAGAGAGGTCACCAGCAACCAAAATTACTTAAAACGGTAAAACTACTCTTGTTATTCACAAAATGCCTATATGAGATATCAAAATGAACTGAGACCAATGCACACTTCAACTATCGAAGGAAATGCCAAGAACGAAACTCTCCTATAGAACCTGAACATCAACCTATTCTGGTGCTGACAGCTTGGTAAAGGGACCGGAGCTGAGTGTTCCATTTATCAATAGCAGCAAATTTCTTCATACCCTTTGACCTGCATGACAGGACCACAAACAAAAACATACATATAAATTAAAAGAACAAAGGGTACATAAGGTGATGAATGAGATATAAAAGCAAAAATATCAATCGTCGACCTGTCACTACGCTCCAATAGCCGATTCACTTGATCAATGTGTCCTTGGATACGGTTATCCAAAATCAATGAGACAAGTAGCTGTTCCACATCATTCTCTGGCACATTGAGCTCCTGATACAATCAATAAGTTTATTAGATTAAAGATTCTGGGGCCAACGATGCATAATAGATGATAAGGCAAGTGTTCATGGATAACAGTGGATGGTCATAATTCTTAAATGATATAGCACTAGACCAAGAACCTAACAAACAGAACAAGCGAGTCTAAACATTTTGACTATGCTTTCTAAAGACGAAGCCAAGCATTTAGGTAAGAACAAAAAAGCTGTGTAAGTTCAACCTTGGGTTCATAAGAACAAAAAAGCTCACATTGAAAGTTAATTACCGAGCTAAAGGAGCGATAGTAACTGGGGCTGATTATTATAGATCCAATGTGTGTGCAATACCCATAAAGCAGAGAAAACAACAACAAAAGAGGAAACAAGGCTCATACAAGGAACAACTTCCCAGAATGTAAAAATAGGAAAAACTATGTCCATCACCTTTGATATGAAAGGGATTCGAATTCTTGTATAAGGTTTGATAAGCTTCAGCAATACTTGAGTTCTTATCTTCTTCAGTAAATCCTCGATATAGTTTCGGATGAATGGATCATCCATTATTGTTCTTCTATTGCTCTGCATAAAAAAATATTGCACCTCTCATGAGAAAGGGGAAGGAGACAAAACAAACTGAAACGTAGCAATAAAAAACAATCCCCAACCTTGAGGATTTTCTCGAACTCCAATATCTCATTCCTTTGATATGCTGCTATCAGATTTGTCATGGCCAAGATCTCCGGGTCATTTTTGTAACTGTGAAATCACATAAGTTAGCAACTTGAAGAAGCCATAAAACATTTAAAAATGAAAAAATAAAAACATTACACATGCTTGGTTTAGCTTGAAATATAAGATGCTTCCCCTTGTCAGAAATTGGTAAAATGTAGCTTTAATAAGCAACTAGAAGTAGCACTCTTTTAGTTGCTACTTTTTTTTTTTTTAAGTTGCTCCTTACAATCACCTTTTGAGACTCAAATTTGCACACGTCACATCTTAGCATGTGAATTGTGCAATGTGGTGAAGTGGAGGAAAGCAAAAGTAACTTGTAACCTAATCTAAGCTGAACATAACCTACATGCTTAAAGTTGAGAGAAACTTACGGTTTTGCCTCCTGCCCGTCGAATGGATTCACTTCAGATTCCATCAGCATGTTTGCCAGCACGAGATATCTACCATGAAGCAATTGTAAGGATATCATTTGAGGAAACTCATCAATGGCTACAACAACTCGATTATTCTTCCAATAAGACAAGTCATAACTTTGTCAACTGATTATTGGCAAATTCATCTTACAGAAGTTGGCAAACTATGACTCGTACTCATGTATTAATTCCTAGAATTCTTCCAAAGGAATTTTCGGTTAATAAGCCCTAAAATGTTACTTTCTAAGTGTACTTTGATTTGTATGCGAGTAATACCAGAGGTATTAAATGACAAGAAAGAAAATTAACCATACTTTAAGCACTGTATACGCCTCTGGTTCCCGGCTTCATCGTAGTTCTTAAAAGCTTCAAAGAAGTCTGTGGCTGCCTCAGCCCATTGACGCTCTGCCATATGCATTTTTCCACCACATTCGTGAATTATTCCCATGATCCGCGGATGTGGAATTGCTGATTTGATTGACAGTGCTTTCTGGTATAATTGCTGTATTTAATCCACACCATCAAAAAACTAGACTAATACAACATAAGGTGGAAATCAATAAAATAGCATAGCCATTTCTTAAAGTCATTGGTTAATCGGAAATTCATGGTATATACTTTCACTTGATGTAGATTCATTGAACAAAAGTATGGAGAAGTGCAAAAGTATGTTCTTTATGTCAAACTGAATTGGCCAGCTCACATTCTCCAACAAAATCACTAGTCAATCATGACTTTCATTCGTTTACATAAATAAATAAAGTCTTCCCTATCATCACTAGATGTTTCATCCATAGAGCAATAACAATATTTGATTACTCTAGCATCCTTTAATTGTGTGACTATCATATTATCCATCAATCTTAATCTCCAGAAAAGATAAATGCAAGTAGCAAACTAAATCGAACAGGAATTGACAAGAAATCACAGTTTCCAAATTTTGCAAAAATCCGAGTTCAAGAATTGAAGCTATGGCTTTTTGAAAACCATTAGTTTAGTTGTGTTTAGAATAAAACGCTATAAGGTTGTTCTGAGCATCCTTATAAGGTTTTTTTTTTTTATGAAAGCAAGACAGAAGAAGTATTCCATTAATTGATTAAAAAATCTGAGTGATCTCGCGGGAGAAAAACAAATACAAAGAAGAAAGGGTTACATAAATAAATTTGCCCAAGAGTAGTATATATCACCGAAACTGGTGTACTTTAGAATGCTTCAAGTGGGGCCCAACACCACAATGTTCCAAGTGGAGGACTACATAGTTGAGCACTTGAGCCTCGATAAGTCAAGGTTTAAGCAACTAATCTTGTCGCAAGTTACGACCTCAAGCCTCAAGTGCCCCACCTCTGCCTCAAGGCATAAGAACTGAAATGCCTTTCAAAATCAGCTAGACACAAACTTAAAAGAGGGTCTGTCGAATTGGCAAGAACGAGAAACCAAAGTTCAAAATTTGAAACTTCGAAAAAAAGGTCAAGAAGCTACTGTGACTGGATGAACTTCTCACTCACCTTGTACCACTTTGCCCTTTCAATCTATTTAGTTTGTGTAAAAAAAAGAACCATGTTGTTGGAGAACATATATGCCATTTTTATTATGGATACGTAGTTCGCCCCCTTCAATCTATATATGTGTGTGTGTGTAATTATAATAATAATAATAATAATAATAATAATAATAATAATAACAATAATAAATAATAATAATAAATAATAATAACAATAACAAAAGATTACTCTCGCATGCTAACTTTGCGCTTGACAAGGGGGAAACTGGAATAGAGCCGTCATCTTTGGATGTTTTTCACGAAAATCGGAAGTTATGGAGGTTGCAGTGACAAATGCAGAAAATATAGTCAGTATGAAGTGGCTCAGGGCATGGTAAGAGAAATGGCTTCATCGCCTATTTATCAAGGATGGCACAGATAACCCCTACAATGGTGGCAATGTCTGATTTGGAATCCTGGGACACAGCTCAGATAAACAACAAAACTCTATTGAAATAGAGCTAGTAAGGATCACGAGATTGGGAGGAGGTTAATACATGCAGATAAAGGAAGGAATGGCTAGTTGTAGAAAGCAGAGCCGATTGAGAAATTTGAAGGGGGCGAACTACGTATCCATAATAAAAATGGCATCCCTATCTCACATCCAAGGTATGTGCAACAAGAAAGTACTTGTCTGGGACAGTTCACAATGGATCACTGTGCTGTGATAGAACCATGTTGGACTCTTACTTAAAGGCCTTTTTCAAAATCAGTATATCCAACACAGTTCTTTGTATATGAGTTCTGTGCTCAAGTTTCAACGAAACCAGAGAATTCAACCTCTAGAGCTAGAGGCAACAAACGAAGAACAGTCCGAAAACAGCTGAGGATGGAGCAGCTGACTTGGATGATTCTTCCTATGTTCAAGTGGCTCTGAGGTTGAGAAATCAACAAACAAATATGATGGTGCAAGCGATTCCACAGGAAAGTTTGGATCTGGGGTTATTCTGAACTGAGAGGGAGAGATGTCTGAGTACAATGTGGTTGAGACTTGGAGAGTGTGGGTGGGTGTGTGATTGCATATCGGTTATATATTGTAAGGCTTTGGGCTTCTTCTCCTATTTGGTCAATCCATTTTTGCTAATAATTTTTTTTACTAGAAACAACATACTGAAATGGTCACCAGTTCAATCGGCGACAGAAATTTTTTATCAGCATTGCAAAATGATAAAAAGAGGCAAGAAAAAAAAGAATTGTTTACCTTCAGTTTTTTGTTATTCTTGGTCTCAGTGTACATTTGAATCTCAATTGCATAGACCTCCAAAAGCTGTGTTCCTTTCTTTTGGTCATCAGTACCATCTTCTCTTCGACAAGATTTATGAAGCTCTTTCAAAATCTAAATGTAAAAATAACATAACATATTACACTGACTGACACGATAAAAAAGGATATTGGCCAATTCAATATCAGAATTATGAAATATACCTTATTCATTCGTCCATATTCACCCATGTCAAACCAAATCTTGCAAAGCTTTAGATTTGTCTTAAACCACAATCTCTGCAGAGCAAAACAGAGATACATCAAACTTCATATGGAAATACCATCAGACCAAACAGCTCAGACAAAACCAGTTTACAACCTCGTTCTTTGCCTCTTCAAGAGCCTTTAGTGTGGTCTGATAAAACTCTTGGAGGAGACTGGAATTTTGGCTAGCTGACCCAGAAACAAAATCCATTATGTTGCTTATACATTTTTCACTGTAATTACGAGTTACGGCTGACTTAATGTATGTCAGCATCTCCCTGTAAGCATCCATCATCTCTTTGAACTTCCCTAAACGATAATATAGCTTGACTGTTTGTTTTAAAGCTTTGAACCCCCTGAAGAAAATAGAAATGAATGGTGAGATACAAGAGAATTGATACTTCATGGCGAACTGAAATTAATTTACACAAAGCATCTATAGGCACAACGGCAAATATGCGTGAAATAATCTTTTCTGTTTCCATAAAGACGTATATGTAAGGGAAAGCTTCAAGAAATGTCCATAGAATATGGCATGAAAGAACTTTAAGCTAGAAACAAAAGACCTGAAGAGCAACAATCAGCAGTTAATAAGTATACGGCTTCACATGGTAAACATGATGTCATGATCTACTATGATACTACATGAAAAGAGGACAAACAGAAAAGGCCCAAAAAGGTTTAATAGAGGAAAATTTGTTGGAAGTGAGGGGTTTGAGTTCTTCAGTTAGCAAATGCTGCACAAATGTCTCTATAACATAAAAGCAATAAGCTTCAGTGGAGATTTAATCAGGAACTATACGAGACTCTCAAAGTAGCCTTATCTTGCATATTGAGTTAGAAGCACTAATGCATGGGTTCTTCATTGCTTTGCTAATTCAGGTTACGAAGATTTAGGTGATATCTGCAGTCAATGCCAAGCTGTCCAAATTCGTACCAACAGGAAGAATGCCCCTTGGGAGAGTTGGCATGTGATTGAAGAAATAAGAAAAGAATTGTTAGTATGTGTTTGGTTTACTAGGCAATAGTCATCGAGTCTGAAACTCACTACGGTTCCAAACTAGTTAGTATGTTAGGGGAGGCTAATAATGCACATCATGTAAAAGATGAGCACTGCTAATTATTTTTATATCTGGGCAGTGTTGTCTTCACCATTTATTCTTTTGATACAAGTGAGGTCCCTCACAACCCTTCTAGCACTTTTACAATTTGCAAAAACATAAATACGGTATTGAAAAACACAATGTACACAAAACATTTCACAAGGAAAGCAATATTAGTAAGTTTCTTTAATCTTTTATTAGCCAATGCATCTTGTGCACAAAAATGAGCTTTTAAGAAACTCACCACTCTGCCTTTTCTGGTTCCATGCGAACCACTTCAGAGAAGCCAGCAAGCGCTCCTTCAGGATCGGTTTCAACCAAACCTGTTAGAAAGATTAACAGCTCTTTTACTAAACAGCTTAGAAGAGGTATAAATGTCCCTTTTGAGCATTTCCAAAAATGGAGGCAAAATGGAAAAGTAAAGAAGAGGGTTTTGTCCTCTACTTTTTTTTGCATCCAGTGAGTCACAGCAGTAGGGGGTAAAAAATATCAAGTGGCAAAAAGAATTCTGCCAGGAGATAAAAACCCAAGTCATGGCATTGTAAGGTTAGATGAGGGGGTCACTTTATGGGGCGGCATTCTCTATGCCAGACAGTGTAGATCCATAAAGGAGCAAATGTTTTCAAGCGTGTAACATTTTCACTCGTTGCATACACGAAAAATGAAAACTCTTTGCTTTCCACCCCACCGTTTTTAGATGCTTTTAAGATATAGGCTTAGTAACAAAACATCATGCATAGTAGATATTGATTACCATATACACAAAATATGTCTCGAAGAACCTGGTCCCTGCATTGTAATGTGAATAGTGTCTTTTTCAAAATAATGGACTCAGTAATAACACAAGCCCCAAGCCCCATTAAGAGACCACAACACGTTATTTGGACACCAAGAAATCACCAAATCACATTGTGCTCCTATGAATTGGTAGATATGGCGATTCCTTTCCAGTGATTTCCTGCTCTTCAAATCCTAATTTCAGCTAATGTAAAAAAGCTCTTTGGTCGAACTAGACCTGGCTCCATCTAAACTTTTTCATTTGGTCGTCTATGTATAGTAAAAGGCTTAAAATTGGCAATCTTGCAAGAAGCCTTCTCCTCCCTAACCGTTGCAGCCTTTTTGAGATTCATCAAGAGTTCATCAAGCATATTTTGTTCACATGTCCATACTCGCTCGCTCAATCTTTGGTATTCTGTAGTTGTGAAAATAGCTGGACTCCTCCCATGGGTGTCTCTTTGAATGAATTCTTCAATGGTACAGTTTAATTCTTTCTCGACAAGGGACAAATGGTAATGGATAGTTTTTTTTAGCTTCCATTGGCGTAGATTCGGAAGGAATGCAACCGGCACATTTTCGGAGGGAGAAAGGAAAGCAATTCCCATTTGGTTTTGGAAGTCAAAATTATGGTTTGGCTATGGGTAATAACTTAAGGCTTTTGTAAAGAAGGGAGTGAACAAGGTCAGCACTTTTACTGGGATCATTTGACGCATTCCTACTTTATGTTATGATGTTATTTCTCTTTCTTCTTTTCTCCTGTTTTCTGTTTGGGGCAGTGCATTGCACCTCCCTTGTACTTGCTTCCCCTTTTGCTAGTTGCAAGGGTTGTACCTTCAATGAATTCTTGGTGTTTTATTGATATAAAAAGACAAAAGCAAAAAATGAATATGTAGATCACGGATCGCGAAATTTCGTCGAAATTTTCGTTTTTTTGAAATTATAAAAAGAAAAATGGTGAAAGAAAACATTACATTTTTTCAAGGTTTTCTCATAAATTTCGTACTTTTTTCGTATACTTCTTTTCGTAGAAATACAAAAACTAGCTACCAAAAATTACATTTTTAGAGGGTGTTTTTGCAAAAAAATTGGGATTTTTTTTGTATCATTGTTATTTACTGATTTTTGAAATCATCCCCTAATTTTTAAATTATCATTTCTTCTACTTATGTATTGATTTTTGAAACCACCCCCTGATTTTCTAATTATTTATTGATTTCATGTTTGCTTCATTTCTTGGTATTTAGGCTTCATTTAATGTAATATATTTATTTACTTGAATCTTTTTTTTTTCATATATTTATATACCCTCGAAATTCATTATATATATATTCATATATCCTTGAAATTTTTACGTTTTTTCTTTACATATCGAAATATTTCTTGAAATATTTCTTAAAATCAGGAGACCGAAATTTACTCAAAAAAAAGAAATCACAATCTTTGATGTAGATACGGAATATAAACCCTACAAGAATAAGAGAAGTTTAAGTTACAAAAATAGGTTGTTTCTCAGTGTACATGGTATATTACTGATTTACTCAATGGGGTTACTGATTATAGTGATGATGTTTGGCAATGGGAGGATAAGAACTAGATAGTTTGATCTTTGCTAGATGAATTTGATCTTTGCAGGTGAAAAAACAGGGTTGAACTCAATCAATGAAACTTGTTATAAAATTCTCAAATGAAAAGCATACAACTTTCATAATGTTATACTTGATTTAGAGGTATTTAACTAAAGTCTTGCAAGATTCCCCCAATTAGTAATGATTAATGAAGTGATCAAATCCCATTCTAATGAAGCTTAGAATCCAAAATGTCATGAGAGCGCAAGCAACTCATATATTGTCAATCAGTTTGTTTTAAAGACCATTTACTAGCAAGAGAATGGAGCAATCAATGGCATATGGAACCAAGCTTGTCCACTTAATCCAATACTACCTTGTATTTTTAACTTTTTATCATCTCAGAATATGGACTGTCGGGAGATAGTACAGACCATGAATAAATTCAATTCAGAAGTGTGCATATATGTGTTGAACAACCTCCCTCCATGGGAAAAGGAGGTCCCAACATTTGTTGATCACCACAACACCCCACTGAAATATAAAAGGAGATACCCTGTTTACATAATGATGATGCTTCATAACTTTACAAGGATCTCAAAGGAATACCTAGGCATAATTTTTGGCGTGGTTGGGGTAAGCTGATATGGAATGACAAAGGAATATCTAAGCATAATCTTTGGTGAGGTTGGGCTAAGCTGATAATTCCAGTGCTGGATGGTACTGAAAAATATCATTCTCACTCAAGACAACTTATAGGAACATTTTGACTAGTTCTCTTTGTCATTATTGTGAGGTGGAACAGGAGAATTTGCAACATCTCTTCTTCAGCTGCCCCTACGCACATGCCAAGGAGTCTTGAACAAATTAGAAACTAATAGTAGAGTGGGTGATCTTGTTTACGAATGGAGATGGATAGTTCAAAACTTCAGAGGGAAGAAAGAAATATTAGAAGATTCAAAGGCCAAGCCACATCTAAAGATCAGGTTCTGATAAAATGTAACAAGAAGATAAGAAGACACCTCCAACTTATTCTAAGAACTAGGAACACAAGACTGGTACGCAATAGGTGGGGACTTTTGGGGACTTTATCCTCAATTGATTAATTCCCAAGTTAGTTTTTGCTGGTGGGAACATCGTGAGCATGGCAACATGAAGTTTACAGAATGGTTAGTGGGGAACGAGAAAGGTGTTGGAGGCATTTTTTTGGAAAGCGAGCTGAGTTTTTATAGGATCCCATAACCTATCAACAAGGTGCGACCTACACGTCAACACCATAAGAAAGTAACCATGCCGCCGGCGGGTCTCGAACCTAAGACGTGGGGGATAAACCTACACAACCCTAACCACTCAACCATAACACCATTGGCAGAGGCATACTTACAGATAGTAAATGACATGTTAAAGCTGTCTTTTCCGGTATTGTGAAAATCCGGTATTGTGAAAAGGTCAGATGTGCTTAATGTAGAGCTTCAAGCACTGATCTATGGTATCAAGATTGCTATAAGCATCAGAGTAGGATGCAGGAGGAAGCAGTCGATGATAAGTCATGTTCTTAGTGCGTAATGTTTGGCAGATTCCATGGAAAAAGACTAATTGGTGAATGAGATACTCTAATGCATCGACTCTTCGGAAAACCCCCGTATCACGTGTCAAATACGTGTCGGACACAGATACGCGTTCGACACGCGCTCGACACGTATTTGACACGTGGTCAACGGTCAAAATATGTTGACAGACTCTGACACGGTCCAGACTCGGTCAGACACGGCTTTATAATACAGTAATTACTCTCTTCGATCGATCCCAAATCAAACCCTAAAAACAGAACGGCTGAGAATCAGAGAGAGGGAGACGACGTCGATCGACACTCGACAGAGAGTCAGAGAGAGAGGGAGAAAGAGGGAGAGATCGATCGACAGAGGGAGACGACACGATTCGACAGAGAGAGAGGGAGATCGATCGACAGAGAGAGAGGGAGAGATCCATCGACGGAGCTAGAGAGAGGGAGAGATCCATCGATGTCGTCCTCAAGTAGCCTTCTGTTTTTTTTTTCCTGCGATTTCTTCTCTCAGTGTTCTCTCATTGTTGCTCGATGTAAGCCTATTTTACTTGCTCAGTATGATAGTATTAGTATGCATATATGAGATTGAAGATTTTGTATGCGATTTTACTTGCTCAGTATGCGATTTATGATCTCTTTTATTTTACTGTTTGTGGCTTTGTGCATACTGCACTGCATAAACCCCTTTTTTTTTAAGTCAGATGCTTCCTTTATTTGGTCAGTGGTCTTGAATGAGTATTCCTGCATCATTATATTTCATGATTTGTTTCTTTTAGACCAAGTATCTGAAGATGATCTTTGGAAGCATGTGACAATAATAAGACCAAATGAAGGTGGGGAAAATCTTAGATGGCGGTGTAACTTCTGTCAGAAAGAGTATACGGGATCTCATACTAGATTGAAGGACCACTTGTTGAAGATAACAGGCCGTGTGATAGCTATTTGTGCCAAAATCTCTCCCCTACAACTTAGAGAGGTGCAACAATTTGTTGAACAAGCTGCATTGAGAGCAGAAAGTTCAAGGCCGCAAAGTGTTCCTTTACCTCTTTCAGTGGGCTCAAAAGTAGTCACCCGTACCCAGGTTCAAGTGGTGGGGTTAGTCCTTCAGTTCCACTTTCATACAATGAACAAAGGAAGAGGAGAGCCACTAATAATCCTATTGCAAATGCTTTCAATATGAGTGAGCGACAAGAGTTGGATGTTTTGATTGCAAAGTCGTTCATACTCAGCTGCATTGCCATTCAACCTTGCAAGGAATCCGTATTTTCAGGAGGCTTTCACCTATGCAACGAATAAAGCAAAGTCCATTAGTGGTTACAAGATCCTTGGGTATAATGCATTGAGGACGACATTGCTTCAAAATGAAAGGGGCAACATTCAGAGGTTGTTGGAGGCAACAAAGTTTACATGGGTTACTAAAGGGGCAACCATTGTTTGTGATGGATGGATTGATGCTCAAAGGAGGCCTCTCATTAATTTCATAGTGATTAATGAGGGTGGTCCAGTGTTCTTGAAGGCTGTGAACTGTGAACGGGAGTACAATGACAAGTTCTTCATTGCTGGTTTGATCAAGGAAGTCGTACATGACGTTGGGCCAAGTAATGTGGTCCAAGTCATAACCGACAATTCTCCAGTTTGTAAGGCTGCAGGTTTACTTGTTGAGAGCCAATATCCTGAGGTTTTTGGACACTTTGTGTAGTCCACACTCTCAACCTTGCCTTGAAGAACATATGCGCTCCAAAGAACACGCCTGCAAATGAAAAGGCCTACAGTTTGTGTAGTTGAATTATTGATGTTGTTGGGGATGGGGTGTTGATCAAGAACTTTATCATGAACCATTCCATGAGGTTGCATATGTTTAATGAGCAATCGAGATTGAAGTTGCTTTCCATAGCAGATACACGCTTTGCTTCAAGCATAATTATGCTCAAGAGGTTGAAAGACATTAAAAGTAACCTCCAAAGCATGGTGATTGGAGATAAGTGGGATTCCTATAGGGAAGATGATGTTGAAAAAGCACGGCTTGTGAAAGGAAAACTATTGGATGACTTGTGGTGGGACAAAGTGGAGTATGTACTTCGTTTCACAAAACCTATTTATTCAATGTTGCGGAGAGCTGTTACAGATGAAGCTAGTCTTCACTTGGTGTATGAGATGTGGGATGTTATGATTGAGAAAGTGAAACAAGTTATTTACCGCCATGAAGAAAAGGAAAATAGTGACGAGTCAGAGTTTTTTTCAGTGGTGCATCATATATTGTTAGATCGATGGGATAAAAGCAACACACTACTACATTGCTTAGCATATTCCTTGAATCCAAGGTAAATAATTACATTGTTTTAACATTTTGGGTTATGCACTTAATGTTTATATATTAATTTGTGATTGACATTGCTAATATATAGATATTATAGCAGAGAATGGCTTGAAGGGGCTCCTAATCGTGTTTCGCCACACAAAGATCTTGAGATTACAAAGGAGAGGGATAAGTGTTTCAAGAGATACTTTCCTAATATTGAGGAAAGAAGATTGGTTTTTACGGAGTATGCTAGGTTTTCAACGGGTTCTGGACAGTTTGCAGAAGGTGATGCTCTACAGAATAGAGCATACCTATTACCTGATGTGTGGTGGGCTTCTCATGGTGCCTGTGCACCATTACTCCAGAATATAGCTTTGAAGTTACGTGGGCAGCCTTGTTCTTCCTCATGTCGTGAGAGGAATTGGAGCACATATAACATCCACTCATTAAAAATGAACAAATTGACCCCACAACGAGCTGAAGATTTAGCATTTGTGCATTCCAACATTCGTCTTTTGACAAAAAGAAAACAAGAATACAAAGAAGGTGAGACAAGGATGTGGGATATCGCAAGAGATACTATTGATTCGTTGGATTTGGATGTGGTTGGAATGCTTGAGATTGCCAGTCTTTCACTTGATGAACCTGAGCTAGAGGCTGGGTTGTTGAATGAAGAAAATGCGACAACTAATCCGCCAGTTAATGAAGAAGAGATATAGCCGCGGCTGGTGAGTGATTCCCGTAATTATTACATAATATATCCCTTAATTTTTATATGTTAGTGTTTCGATTATTATATTTTATTCTAATTATTTTGTTTTCATGTCTTTGTAGGAATTTGAGCGTGAACGATGAAATCGCATTAAAGCGACAATTTACGGAATAATCAATTGGTTGATTCTAGCGGTGGTTCAAAGTAGAGGGTCACATATCTAAGCCTAACCCAAATAAACCTAGGTCCACCTAATTTAACCTAAGCCCAAGCCCAAAAAACTAACCTAGAAACCCAAGCCCAACCTAACAAGGAAATAGGAAAACCCTATTTAGGTTTTTTTCTTCTCTTCTCTTGTTTTCCTCTCTTCTTCCACGTTCCTTCTCCCTTCCTCTTTTTTCCAGCCACCACGCCAATCTATCCTGCCGGCAATCCTCGCTCGATAGGAGAACCGGCAGCGCGATCATCCCGCCATCACCACCTCCTCCTCATCCTCCACCATCAGCCGTCACCTCGCCTTCCTCCCTCACTCGCTCTTCCTCGCTCGCTAGGGAGACGCCACACCCTGTCCATCGTACACATCATCAACTCCTGCGTCAGCACAACCACGCACAACCACCGTAACATTGCCCACGACCCCACTATTCCTTTCTTCTTCCCCTGTTTTTGTGTCTATCTCCTCACCTAGCCACTGTCCAGCATCCACACCGCCGAGCACCACCATCAGACGCCACCACCTCCTCCTTCCTGCTTCCCTCTTTCTCAGCCACCGCGCGACAGAGCTCCACCGCCATGTCTCCCTCCTCCATTCTCATCCTCTTCGGTCTCTCTCTCTGTTCATCCTTTTCCTGGCCCTCTCTCTCTTGCAAGGACCGGAGCTCGTCGGAGGAACAAAGCCCGCAAGCAGTAGCAGAAACAAGGAGCGCTTCCCTGTTTCACTGTCCCTGTTCCTCTTCCTCCTTCGCGTATTATTCTCTCTCGTGGTTTCCTCACCCTCTCTGTCTTCTTGCAGGAACCGGAGCCGTTCGAAGGAAGAAAGAGCTTGCGAGGAGCGAAGACGAAGGAGCTCGCGAGGAGCGCGGCTCGCTGGAGATGAAGACCAGAGGAACGCGCGACTATTCTGGCAGGAAACAATTGTTTTCAAACAATTTCGCTATTGGCACCCCCGATTTCTGTAAGAGCCACCACAGTACACTTGCAACAATTTCTCAGGATTCGCGTCCGTGCAGAGATGACTTCCACCTTCATTGATGTTGTGGCCACCATGATCTTCTAGACCCCACGCCGAGGTGAAGATGAAACCACAGGGTTTCCTAGAGTTTATCGTATCTTAATTTATTGTTTTCTATATACTTGAACGTTAAACACATTTGATTTCTGAGTTTCAATAATTTGCTTTCACCGATTATATCGGGATTAATTATCTAGACTAGTCGGTAGTTAGAAGTACTCTTTATTGATATTCAAAGTCTGCTTTAATCAATTAATCTGAATCTGTGATTGTGTGTGCCGTAAGAAGACATGCAATGCTAGGGGTTTAGAATTAGTTAAAATAAATCTGTGATTGTGAGTTGTAAGAAGACACGCAATGCTAGGGGTTTATACATTTGCTGAAATCAATTGCGAACTTAGATTAATCTTTAGTTAGTCATGTTAATTCTTGAAAACAATAATTTGGATTACACAAATCTCGAAGAACCTGTGGTGGATTCGATGTCTCGGTCCCCTCTCTTATCATCCTATCAGTTTAATTTTAGTTGTCAATTTAGTCTCTTAATATTAGTAATTTACATCTGCTGTAACCCCCAACTCTAAATTAGTTCAAATAAGTCTTAGAATTCGACTGCTTTGTCAATTCTCGTGGGATCGACCCGTATTTGCCCCCGTATCTGCGCTACCATGAAGTACCAAAACTTTTCTGATGATTCGGTCCGTCTTAGATTATTTCCCTTTTTTCTGAAAGATAAGCGAAATCGTGGTTAAACTCATTAGAGACGGGATCCATCACATCATGGGATGCGATGTCAAGAAAGTTCTCGACAAAATACTTCCTCATTCATAAAACGAATGCCCTCCGACGAAATTAATCTAATTTTTAACAAAAAGAGAGTGAACATTTCTATGAATGTTGGGAAAGGTTCAATGAGCTCATTGTCAGGTGTCCCCATCACGGATTCGAGAAGTGGCGGCTAGTTCAATACTTCCAAGACGGTTGAACCCCTCAAAACCGTCGTATGATTGATGCCACTAGTGGTGGGTCATTAATGAAAATGAGTGTCAGTGAAATTTGGGAATTCTTTGAGACGCTTTCCGAAAATTCTCAGCAATGAGATTATTCGAGAAAGGAGTCTGATAGGCGTAAGGGCAGTCTATACGAAGTTAGAGATACATCTGTTCAACCCCCTTTTGCCTCAAAGTTAGAGACAGCTCTTATGACCATGACTCAAAAGATAGATGCACTTTTGAATTTGAGTCAACATGTACTTCTCGCAAACGCTTCATCTGAAGTCTGTGTTGCATGCTCGAGTTCTGGTCATTCAATAGCTAATTGTGACTTGCAAAACGATTATCCTGCATAGGGGTGGGCACGGTCCGGATCGGTTCCAAATTTTGAGGAACCTAACCTATGCAGTTAAAACGGATAACGGACCCATAACGGTCTAGGAGCGTTACAAGTTATATCGAATTATATCGGGATATATCGGTATATATCGGTATATAATAAAATATATATTTTAAATATATTTTTATACCTCCAAAAAGTATTTATGATTTAATGTATTAATCACTAAACATAATTTGAAACTAATGTTACTTTACTGTGAATCAAGTTTCAATGTTCATTGCTCACTAGACTTGTAGACTATAAGAACTAATCATTAAGCATTAATTCATGTCATTACTCATTACTCATTGCTCAATGCTCATATTTGTTTCAGCTAAACAAACATTTACAGAAGGATGGAAGATGTAACAGATATCACAGCACCAGCCTGTATTTGACTATTTGTGTAATCTATAAGGGAATCAAATGGGAACCGAGGGTCCGAGAGTATAAAAAAAAAAATCAAATCTTGAAATTGAAGCAGGTTACCAGTACCACTTACCAGAAATTGATCGAGGTGGCTACCCGAGATCGATCGAGGAGGCTACTTACCACTTACCAGGTCCAGAAATTGATCGAGGAGGCTACCCGAGATCGATCTCTGAGTTTCTTCTCAGTTTCGTCTTCTTCTCTCTGAGATCTGACTTGAAATCGAAGGATCTGTTCAGACTTCGATCGAGGAGGCTACTTACCACTTACCAGCAATTGATCGAGGAGGCTACCCGAGATCAATCTCTGAGTTTCTTCTCAGTTTCGTCTTCTTCTCTCTGAGATCTGACTTGAAATCGAAGGATCTGTTCAGACTTCGATTTTCAGACTTGAAATCGAAGGATCTGTTCGTCTTCCTTCGTCTTCTCTCTTCGTCTTCTTCAGTTCAGAGTTCAGACTTGAAAGATCTGTTCTTCTTCTCTCTTCATCTTCCTTCTTCTTCTCTCTTCGTCTTCGTCTTCGTCTTCCAGTTCCAGTCTTCCTTCAATTTCTTTTTCTTCTCCCTTCTTAGATCCGAAAACGAAAGATCTCATTTTTTTTACACAAAGAAAACGAGATAACGGCGTCATAACATATAACGGTATATGTATAACGGCCGTGAAATGAGAGTTATATCGCTGCCGTTACAACTTGCCGTTAAATTTGACCGTGATTTTTTTTTTGTCCGTTACCCGATATAAAGGAGTTATATCGCCTTTATATCGCCGGTTTAACTGCACAGAACCTAACTCGGACCGTTTAAATTTAATGGATTCGGTCCGGTTCGGATTCCCTTATTTTGAACATTGGGACCGAACCTAACTCGAACCGTTTGAAACGGTCCAGTTCCTACGGTTCCAAACGGTTCCAAAATGAAAATCTGAATATATTTATGGTATTGATTATTTGATTGTATTGATTCATATGTCACGGACTGGACCAAAACTCAATCCTGGCTTGCTTATTGCATTACAACATTAACTCAATCTAGTTGCATGTGTCAATGTGTGTGTTGTATTCATCTAATTTACACTAACACAGTCAACAGCAGGGCCAACAACAACAGTAGCAAGCTGCTAGCAGCAGGCCAACTACAACTGCAACAGCAACAAATAATTCAAAGCTACAAATTCTGGAAGTTCAAATTCAGAGCTACATCTTCCATGCTACAAATTCAGAACTACAAAGAATTCAGAGCTACTACATCCATGTTCACCCCTCAAGTTCTGGAAGTTCAATTGAGGAGTCTTTAGAATGTTAGGTTTAAGTCTGCCAAAAATTCTCTCTGACTTCATTTCTCCCATCCCAACTCATAAAATCTTCAGTGACCTCACAAAGTCCTTGAGAAGCATGATGGTGTTTTTGTTCCTTTAGAATGTATACTGGAGAGCATAGAGGTATCTCTTGTATGCTTATTTCCTGATGAGGTATTTTCTTGATCATTCTCAAGGGAAAAATTAGGTTGACATGCTCTGGAATTAGGAACATTCGATGGATCCTTCCCTTTCTCATTGGTTTATGTTTTCGAATCTTCGACAGACTTGCTTTGAGCACTGCCTTCCAGTCTTTTGGATCTCACTAAGTTTTCAATTCTCTAGGTACATGGTAGAATTGATATACAAGCTACAAATTCAACTAGTGAGGATACATTTTTAGAGGAAAATGATTTTTCTTTCTTACCAAAATAGAAAAAATTAATAACAGAAGTTACAATATGATAAAATTGACAATGTTGGGAGAGTCAGATTCAATGAAGATTAAATTTTAAAATGAAATTTTATATAATATAAAATAGAGGGGTTTTTGGTTGATGTAAGTATGTAACCACTTAACTTGGAATAGGGCTTCAACAAGGCCTAGTTTCAAAGGGGCTGGCAATAATGAATCAGGATAGTTGACGCATACCCATCAACACATTGTGTTGAGAATGCTTCTCTAGATAAACATTAATCCAGCTAATATTATTATGTATCAAAAGATGAGATTAATTCTAACAATAATTTTAGTTTTTCCAAGTTTGGGAAATTCTCCAGCCAAATTTCATATAACTTAATTTATTAATCAAATCATTTCCCCCCACCCCTTTTTAGCTTCCTCTCATATAATCAATCTCTCTATCAACAGAAGCAGAGCACTAAAGCAAATAATTCAGCAATTGATATTAGATACTACATAGAACATCCACAGAGTCGTCTAGCGATTGAGTGAGAAAAGCAAACTATAAGACTGCGCTTGACGTTCAAGATTAATGGCTTACCTAGTCCATGTTTTTTTCACTCTTTCGTTTACAGCAAAATAGAAGACTAACCTAGTTTCAGATTATTATTAAAAAAAAACAAGGAAGAAAGAAAGGGGTGTGAGTGTGAGTGTTAAGAAAAGAATAACCTGGTTTGTGGTAGAATGCGAGAGCTGGTCGTGCGGCTACAAGAAGAGAGGGGAAGAGAAGACCGGAGAGGATGTGGGTGCAGGCCGTGCAGCTACAGAGAAGAGAGGGGAAGAGAAGACCGGCTACAGAGAAGAGGGGAAGAGAGGATGCACGGCTACAGAGATTTTGTTTCTTGATTTCTCCACTATTTAGGTTTAGTATTTTAACTTAACTTGTAAATGTGATTTGAAACGGGTCCAACCCGGACCGTTTCTTTTTTAATAATAGGAATCGGGCCAGGACCGTTTTATAACGGATCCAGACCAATCCGGACCGTATCTAAAAACACAAATTAAAATCCGGACCATTTAGAACAAAACGGTCCGGTTCAGTTTAAACCCGCGGATCCTCGACTCGTTTGCCCACCCTTAGCATACTATGCCGAGCAAGTCAACTCTTTTAATGCGATGCAGCAACCTGGCAATAATCTGCAACCTAACTATTACAATTCAGGGTTCGCCAAATATCCAAGTCTCTCCTGGGCCTATGGCCCACACCAAGGGGAGCATGTTGTTGTCTCCCAGGCTCCTCAAGCCTCTAGCCCTGTTAGGCCCCACCTTAACCAAGTTCCTCCATCCAACACATCAAGTTTAGAGAAAACGGTTAATCGGTTTCTGCAGCGCTCAGAAAGTATAATTGAGCAGCATTCTAAGGACATATCTGAATTGAAAGCCACGACTCAACACCAATCGCAAGCCCTCAATAGACTTGAGATAGCTGTGAGTAAGATTACTCAGTCCTTTTTGGAGAAAGAGCCAGAGAGATTTCCTAGTCAACATGTTCCAAACCCAAAGAGTCAATTCGCAGTTGGTAGTACATCTGAGTCACACCATGAAGATGTCCAATCTATTACTACCCTTCGAAGTGGAAAATAGGTTGACAATCGGGTACAAGTGTCTGACTCGAGTGTCGTTGCATCTCCGTCTAAGTCAACGCAGGTTGCATCTCCATCTGACAAGGAGGCTGATAAAGCCTCATCTTCTAAAGATGTGTCTCTTGACTCTAACCCTACTCAGGCATCTTATTTGCCTAGGGCACCGTTTCCATCACGGTTAGCTCCGACAAAGAAATGAACAAGTGTAAACGACGTAATGGAAATTTTTAAACAAGTTCACATAAATATCCCATTACACGATGCTATCAAGCAAGTTCCTAACTATGCCAAGTTTTTTAAGGATCTTTACACACAAAAGTCAAAGCTCCATGTGCAAAAGATAGCCTTCCTCATCGAGCAAGTGAGCTCAATTACTCAACACAGAACCCCGCCTAAGTATAAGGATCCTAGTTGCCCAACTATTTCTTGTATTATTGGTGATCATGTGATAGATAAGGCATTATTGGATTTAGGGGCGAGTGTTAATTTATTGTCATATTCTGTTTATGAGCAATTAGGTCTCGGTGGGTTAAAACCGACTAGAGTAACACTGCAATTGGCAGATCGGTCTGTCAGAGTCCCTCGTGGTGTTACAGAGGATGTGATTATCAAGGTTGAAAATTTTTATTACCCTGTGGACTTTATAGTTCTTGATACACAACCTGTTCACAATCCCTCTAGTCACATTCGAGTCATTTTGGGTCGACCATTTTTTGCCACATCCAATGCCATTATTAACTGCAGAAATGGAATTATCAAATTGTCATTTGGCAACATGACCGTCGAACTCAACGTTTTTAATGTTAGTCAACAACCTCCCGAGCCCGAGGATGTTTGTGAAGTTGACATGATTGAGAGTTCGATGGAGAATTCTTTGTTGCAGTCTGTATCAGATGATCCCTTAGCAGCATGTTTGACTCACTTCGGTTTAGACTTCGATATTGATGATTCAATTAGGGAAGTGAATGTTTTGCTTGATTCAGCCCCTATTATGGATCCAGATTACACATGGAAGCCTAAAGTGGAACTCCTTCCACTCAGTGAGTCAAAATTGAACCTTTCTGCTGATACTATTGGGCTTTCTGACCCATTCCCTTTTTCGCTTGTTCATGATGACCCATTTGACATGTCCTCCTAGTGACTTCTACATGAAGTATGATCATCAGTATTCTTTGGAGAGACTACATGCCATAGGTAGTGCTAATTCTAGGTTTGGGGGTGTTGTTGAGCTATCTAGCTCATCATCTTTGTGTTTGTGCAATTCATTTTGTTATGATGAGCATGTACAACCTGATATATCTATAGACATACATCTTTCCATCCCTTTAATAGTGACTGACGCTACCTATGTGGATCCCTTGTTCTTAAGGGATGATTTTAATTTTGACCATCCTATTATGCAACACATTCAATTTTCCGATTTGACACCAGACATAGGACGTCCCTTTTTAGGAGTAGGAAATAGTCATTTGCAGGATATTCCAGTTGGTGACAACTTTCTGCTCCAGATCCCTATGACTTCTTTACGACCGCGGGTTCGTTTGCATTTTCTCTATAATTTTGCATGGCGTCTTAGTCATTTTAGGGATGTGTTAGTTTTTGTTGTGCTGCATGTAGGTGCTACTATATGTTGGATGAATTCTCAACTTTTTCGGTTATTGCTATATGATCTAGTCAACATCATGGATTAAGTGTCTAGGTTTGGGGGAGTGTTCGCTATGTTCTTCCTCGTCATTTCATGGTGCATCATTTATGATGAAGAATATATGTCGGGCTGACGACGTTAAACCAAGCGCTCCTAGGAGTAGGGATGGCAACGGGGCGGATTGGGGCGGATTTGAGCAAATCCATCCCCGCTCCGTCAGGAATGACAGATCCCCGATCCGCCCCGCCAATCCGTTTGCAATTTTTTATTAAAAACCGTAACCGCCCCGAGCGGATTGGCGGATATCTGCCCCGCCCCGAGAATCTGTTTATTGTTATAAAATTAAAAAAAAAAAAAACAGAAATTACAGAAACATTACAAAGATGCAAAAATCCATTCAAAAATTACAAAAACTTACAGAAATTACAAAGAAATTAATACGAAAATTATAACAAAAATTAACAAAAAAAATAAAAATTCGACTTCTTGATCTAAAAATTAAAAAAAAAAAAAAAAATCGATCTCAGATGATATCAGATCTGAGATCGACATCTTGATCTTGATCTGAGATCGAGATCTTGATTTCAGATCTGAGATCGACATCTTGATTTCAGATCTGAGAGAGATCTTGATTTCAGATCAGAGAGAGAGATCTTGACTTCAGATCTGAGAGAGAGATCTTGATCTTGATGTCAGATCTGAGAGAGATCGAGATCTTGATCACCCTTCGCCTTCGCGGCCTTCGCGGTTTTGAGAGAGACGAAGGGAGGGTTCCACCACCCTTCGCTGTTTTGAGAGAGAAGAAGGGACCTTCGCGCGGCCTTCGCTGTTTTGAGAGAGAAGAAGGGCCGACGGGGGGACGAAGGGCCGACGGGGGGACGAAGGCGGCCTTCGTTCGCTGCCTTTGAGAGCGGCCTTCGTTCTTCGCTGCTTTGAGAGAGACTGCTTTGAGAGAGAGTGAAGACGACTGACGAGAGTGGGGAGTAAGGGGAGGGGGAGAGAATGTGAGATGGAGAGATAAAAGGGTTTAATTTCATTTTATAGGGAAGGGTATTTTTGTAATTTCTTATATAGGGGAATGATATTTTTTTCGGGACAAGAGTTTAGTTAGGTTTAGTTAATACATATTTAGGGATAAGGGTATTATAGTAGTTTGAGCAGGATAAACGGATATCCGCGGGGCCTGCGGGGCGGATATGGCTAAAACCGTATCCGCCCCGAATAGTAAATGGATATTTTTTGGATACCCAAAACCACCCGAAAATCCATTCAGCCATATCCAAATCCGCCCTATACGGATTGGGTGGGGCGAATATCAGTAAAAATCCGCCCCACTGCCAACCCTACCTAGGAGTCAGCCTAGCTTCAGTTGTGTCATTATGGTTAGTCTGGATTGATTTTCGAGTTCTTTCTAGTTGCATTTCACTCATACTCGTTAGCTCCGTAACAATTTTGACTTACAACTGATACATGTAATTTTTTTCATTATTTCATTTATATATTTTTTTGTGTCATGTATTGTTTTTAATAATTTATTATGATGAGTCCACAGTTCTTATGTTGTTGAACGTTCATTGATGGACGATTTCGTCGAAATTGGTAAAAACTTTCCCATGGTAATATCACTCTAACTCTCATCTTTTCTTTTTCCTGCATTTGTCATAATCATCATTTTATACATTGAGGACAATGTTTGAGGTTTATGAGTTTTTCTGCATTCTTCAAAATTTTTTGAAATGAAATATATTTCACAATTGACTATTGTATTCTACTCAATCTCCATTGAATATATAGTTAATTATGAATGTGTGAATTTTTCGATTTGAAAAAACATTTAAAATCTAAGTTCATTTCCAATGAAGATGTGCTTTCAAGTATGCCTTTAAATTTGAGAAATACATGTTTTCACTTGTCACTTTTATATATCAATAGTAAAACATATGGTTTGATATTATCTTTAAGTTAAATATATTTCATGATATTTTTCGACTCGGCCACTCTTGCACTATAAGCCAAGTTAGCATAATTTGAAGTTAATCAGTAAGATACTAACTAGAAAACCTTAGAATAATAGTGGAGACTTAACCCTTGTGAGTTTTGAGACATTCTATTTTTCTTTAGGGTTATTAAATAAACTCTGACTTTTCTTGAATCTGCATTATCTCGTTGATGATCTCATTGTTCTTGTTTCTTTTATTGATTGTTTTGATAATGACGTTAAATTGAATTATTACACTAGAACTTCTTGGTTTATTTAGTTGAGATGTCATAATACCGATTAGAGCTTAAGTGATATAGGCATTTTTTTCTTTGAACCGTTCTTTAGCCTTTTAGCCTACCTAATAATAAATATCCGTTTGCAGCACGTTGAGTCTTTAAATAAACTTTTTCTTTGCTAACCCCATCTCCATTACGTACTCCAGTTAGGGAGTAATATCTCATATTATTTTTATCCTTACCCAATGTCTCTGAGAATGTGTATGGTTGATATATTTTTGGAATGGGCAAATAAAAAGAGTTGAAACTAAATATTCCATGAATCCTCAGGACTGAAATGTTTTATTATGCAGAAGAGGAAAACATGTAAAAAAAAAAAAAAATTAATGCTTCGAAAAAAATATATATATAAAAAAATGAAGAAAAATTAATGGTGTGACCAGTGCCACCATGATCTTCTAGACCCCACGCCGAGGCGAAGATGAAACCACAGAGTTTCCTAGAGTTTGTCGTATCTTAATTTATTGTTTTCTATATACTTGAACGTTAAACACATTTGATTTCTGAGTTTCAATAATTTGCTTTCACCGATTATATCCGGATTAATTATCTAGACTAGTCGGTAGTTAGAAGTACTCTTTATTGATATTTAAAGTCTGCTTTAATCAATTAATCTGAATCTGTGATTGTGTGCCGTAAGAAGACATGCAATGCTAGGGGTTTAGAATTAGTTAAAATAAACCTGTGATTGTGTGTTGTAAGAAGACACGCAATGTTAGGGGTTTATACCTTTGCTGAAATAAATTGCGAACTTAGATTAATCTTTAGGTTAGTCATGTTAATGCTTGAAAACAATAATTTGGATTACACAAATCTCGAAGAACCTGTGGTGGATTCGATGTCTCGATCCCCTCTCTTATCATCCTATCAGTTTAATTTTAGTTGTCAATTTAGTCTCTTAATTTTAGTAATTTACATCTGTTGTAACTCCCAACTCTAAATTAGTTCAAATAAGTCTTAGAATTCGACTATCTTGTCAATCCTCGTGGGATCGACCCGTATTTGCCACTGTCTACTAGTTAGACAGCCGTGCACTTGCGGTATTACAAGTAGGGTTTATTAACTTATTAATTTAGGTTAATAAAATCTCCATCAGTGAGTTTTCGAAATTATCAATTTACATTTTACATTTTACATTTTGCATTATAAATTTGAATATTTTATTGATATGTTTGGATTGTTTAATAGTATTATTTATGATTTTATGTTTATATGAGTACAAAAAAAATATTAAAAAATAAATTTGACCGTGTCGCCGAGTCCTATTTTTTTGAAAATTGCCGAATCGCCGTGTCGTATCCGTGTCCGACACGACACGCGTATCCGAGTCCATGCATCCTTGATAAGATACAAGCTAAGGTTCAGAAATTTGACAGGTTTTCCATTCACTATTTGTATCCCTCCATTGGAAAATGACTCGAACAAGATCATTATGGAGGACTCTCAATGGCGAACCCAGGTATTTAGTCAGGGGGCAAAATTGTAAATAATTATTAGTTGATAATAGTAGTTATCAATGGTGGAGCCAAAAAAAATTCCTACCTGAGCTAGTCATCATCATCATCAAAGCCCATTCCCGATATTTTCGAAGTCGGCTACATGGATTTTGGTTCTCCAAGCAATGCGGTCTTCCCACTGATCCTCGCCTAATCCAAGCTCAATGATATCTTCATTCACCGCCTACATCCAAGTTTTCAACGGTCGTCCCCTCCGTCTACATCCTCCATTAACTTGTCAATCTAGACATTCTCTAATTGGCGTCGTGCTTGGTCTCCTCCGCACATGACCAAACCAAGTTAAACGTCTTTCTCTAATTTTATCCTCTATGGGCGCTACACCTAAGTATCTCCTCATTCTTTCATTTCTAATGTTATCCGTACGGGTTTTACCACACATCCACCTTAACATACGCATTTCTGCTACTATCATCCTATGCGTATGTTGTCCCGTAGTAGCCCAACATTCTAAATCGTATAGCATGGCTGGTCGAACAATTGTCTTATAGCATTTCCCTTTTAGCCTTGCAAGCATCCTTCTATCGTATAATAATTCTGACGTCATTCTCCATTTCAACCAACCAGCTTTAATCCTATGATCTACATCTTCTCCAATAGCCTCATCCTTTTGAATTATAGATCATAGATATCGAAAAGCCTCACACTGTGGGACCTCTATACATTCGATCTCAATTGCATTACTTCTCCCTCGTGGTGCACAACCAAAGTTGCACACTAGATACTCCGTCTTCAAACGGCTAATTCTAAAACATTTACTCTCTAAAGCCTCCCGCCACCTATCTAATTTCTGACCTAAACGTGCACTAGTCTCATCAATTAAGACAATATCATCTGCAAATAACATGCACCAAGGTACATCTTGCAGATGTCTCGTCAACTCATCCATGACCAAAGCAAAGAAATATGGACTTAACGCCGACCCTTGATGTAATCCTACTGACACTGAAAATTCACTGAACATCCCACCTACTGCGCGAACACTTGTTACAGCCCCTTCATACATATCCTTAATGATATCGACATAACATTGAGACACTTTCTTCCTTTCAAGCACTCACCAAATTAACTCCCTGGGACCCAATCATATGCTTTCTCCAAATCAATAAAAATCATATGTAAACTCTTACGTGCCTCTCGATATTTTTCTATCGTTTGCCTAAGCAGGAAGATGACCTCCGTAGTAGACCTACCCGACATAAATCCAAATTGATTCTCCGAAACCGTGGTTAAACTCTTAAGTCTTCATTCTATAACTCTCTCCCAAAGTTTCATCGTATGACTCATAAGCTTTATCCTTCTATAGTCCGAACAATTCTGTATATCCCCTTTGTTCTTATAAATTGGTACCACAATGCTATGCCTCCATAAATCGGGCATTTTTCTAGTTTCCAAAATCATATTAAAGAGCTTAGTTAGCCATTGAATCCCAACTCCTCCCAAACATTTTCATGCTTCAATTGGTATATCATCCGGTCCAACGGTCTTTCCTGTCTTCATTCTTTTTAAAGTTTCTCACTTCTGTGGCACTAACTCTGCGATGGAACACGCAATCTCTCCCTTCCTGTGAAGCATACCCCTCCAAGTGTAACTCCCCTACATGTGTTCCATTGAGTAGGTTCCAAAAGTAATCCTTCAATCTATCTAAAATAGCATTATCCTGCATTAAAACTCTTCCATCCTCATGTTTAACACACTTAACATGACTCAAGTCCCTAGTTTTTCGTTCTCTAGCTTTGACTATCTTGAAAATATCATTCTCCCCTTCCTTTGTACCTATCCTATTATAAAGATCATCATATGTTCTCTTTTTAACTTCCCCTACTACTTAACTACTCAACTTCTTAGCTTGCTTATAAAGCTCATAAAACTCTAGGCACCTATCTTTTTGCCACTCCTTAAAGCATTTTTTCTTTTCCGCAATGGTTTGTTGCACATCAGCGTTCCACCACCATGTCTCCTTACCATATAAACCTCCTCTTTTGGCCTCTCCTAACTCTTCCTTCGCACATTTTCTTATTCGGTTCGCCAAATGTTCAAAAAGATCCACGCTACTAGTCCTATCCTTTGGTTCTAGATTCTCTCAACCCTCTGAAAATGACTGGCCACACAAAATCTTCTTTCTAAATTTTTGGCTCACATCTCCTTGTAAGGTCCACCACTTAATTCTCGGTCTAACCCGTTCTATAGCAATACGACCCCTACTCTTACGACAAAAATCGAGAATTAACAGCCTATGTTGGTTTGTCAGACACTCCCCTGGTATAACCTTACAATTTTTACACCTACCTAAATCGTGTCTCCTAACAAGAAAATAATCAATTGGACTTCTATTGCGCCCACTCGCAAAGGTCATCAAGTGATATTCCCTCTTCTTATAAAAATATTTACGATCCCAAAATCCTGAGCTAAAGCAAAATCTATAATAGAAATCCCCGTAGTGTTTCGATCCCCAAATCCTTGACCTCCATGCACCCTCTCATACCCAACTCTATCCTTACCGACATGGTCATTCAAATCCCCGCCTAGGAAAACCCTAATAAAAAAAATACAACTATCAAAAATATATAGCATATACCAAATTGAATCCAGTGTAATCCAATTTTAAGCAAAAATAAGGTTGCAATATCGATAACCTTAGCAAAGGGCAAAAGAGGGTAATAACTAGAGTATATATAACTAAAATAATTAGGATAAGTATCTAGTTGAAGCTAAAAAATCTGAAATTTGCGAACATAATATCATCCTACAATTTCATAAAAAAAAATGGTTTACATGAGGCTCAAATTTTGTATGAGTTGGCTAATGGTACATATTGTCATTGAATTTCATAGTTATTATTTTAGATATTAATTTCAAATATTTTTTTTATTTGAAGTTTTATACCACTTGTGAACAAACAATTCATTTCTTTAATGTTTGCAATTACATAAAATTGCATTGAAAACAAAAAAAGTAAGGGCAGATCACAATGACAGAAATAGTAATTGTGAATAGCCATAAAGAAATCATATGCACCAAGAGGACCGAAAATAAGTTTATTTTAAACTAAACAATTTTTAATGATTGCAATTACTAATAAAATTGCATTGAAAAAAAAATAGACGAGTAACAATGATGAATAATAATTATCAATAAACATAAAAATATATAGTTAATAGCCTTAAATAAATCTTTGCGGTCGAAGAGTATCGAACTCAAATCGTTTACTAAAAATTATAAACTTTCAACCATTACACCAATAGAGATATGTACAAATAGTTGAATGAACAATTGTTATATTGTATTATACATTATATAATTGATTTTTTGTAACACTAAGTATATACTAAAAATATTTTGAAAGTTGAGGGGGGGAGACAATGTGTTGTACTCGTAGTTGGTTTAGTGTAGTCTGTCGGGAGTTGATCTCCTGTTCAAGTTTTGGTAGTGTAAGAGGTTAGGCTACTTTGTTTGTTTTTCTTAATGAAAGGGTGGTGCCCTAATCCTAGCTTATCCTCCAAAAAAAAAAATGATCTCAACGTGCTATTTTTACCCATGCCATCAATCTTTTCTTATGCAGTGTAGAAATATATGATAAGAAGACTCTTAGTGCTTTCAAAAAAAAAAAGACTTTTGGTAATCAAAACAGAAAACAAGTTTAAACATTTTTCCCTCGGCTTTCTTTGTTATACCAACTTATATTGTAACTTTTTGGAGGATGACAAAAAAGGAAGAAAAAAGTCAAGTAATTACTACATGGTCGATTTTGAAAATGTTTCTGCCACATGCAAAAGCTTCACCAAGGATGTTGGTGGTATCAATGTCCCCCACTGCCATCATAACACTCCATGTCCTCACCTTCCCACCACTACACCCCATATTCCTTTCCAGATCAGGCCCGGCCCAGAGGATAGGCCAACTAGGAGCACTCTACGACCCCTTTCACAAAATTGCAGTACATTTAGTACTCCATTATTTGGTACCATAATACTAGCTGTGTGATTTGATTGTATGTTTTGAAGATGTTTAGTGTTAGAAACCTGTCAAACTTTTTTTAAATAGGAACCACATTTTATGATTTCGCCTAGGGCCCCTTTTTATTTTTAGTAGTGCTCCATTCTACTTATGCCTAGGGTGTCGAGAATCTCAAGAACGGCCCTGCTCAAGATTGAAAAAAAATTAAATACATAAAGAAAAAAAAAATGTGGCAAAGAGATGCATGAATTTTACGTTGACTTTCTAAAATGTAAATTAGCTGTACAGATTTAAGAAATCGTCAAAGGCCATATGTGTATCTATTAAAGTGCTTGCCTGTGTGTGCATTGTGTCAAAAGAAACAGAATGTTTTTATTAAAACAAGGAGAATCTAAGTTAGAAGGCAAATAATCCAAACCAACTTGCACAAAGCATGCTCCTTTGGAAATAAATTAGTAAGTTTGAAATGCAAAATCATTATTTATGTCCAAAATTCAAAACCGACACCGAGAATAGATAGGTTTTTTTTTCGTGACATCTCGGGTTGAGCAACTAAAGGCTTATTGTTATTGGTATGGAGCACTGCAGGAACCCGAACCATTGACCTCAGATGGTAAATAAACTTCCAGAAATAACATCCAACAAAGTTTTTCGTCCTCTTCATAAGCTACAGAACTCTTCAGCTTATCATTAAAAACGACAATTGATAATAATTAATCATAAAAATAATAATGAAGCAATTAAATAAATCAACAAACTTAAGTGATCAAATGTTCCATTAAAAGTATTGCATATAGGACTCTCCCCATAATATAAACCACGAGAAGTACCTTTTGAGTTGTAGTACTGGTTCTCAATGTCAACATCCTGTTCCTCAGGCTCCTCCTCTGAGTACTCGAAACCATAATCCTCCATGTCCGCATCTATGTGCACCGATAAACAAACCCAAATCAGCTCAGAAAAGAGTTCACAATGTCAATAAATTACAACCTGCCTTAAATACAATAAAGGAATAGATTCGAATAAAAGTCTGCAGTTTCAATCACTCAATTAAATCGTAAATAGTATCCGCCTTTTAAAAATTAACTAACCAAATCACTATTGAAGACATTAAATGCTCAAAAGGTTTGAAACATATTTCCGCTTGAATGACTAACCAAAACGCTGCCTAAGCAACAAAGGAGCAATGTAATTGCAAATTATGTTGACTAGTAACTCGAATAACCTCTCAAGAAGTCCAATATAATAGCCATCTGATACAATCTTAAACCACAAATCTTATGTTTATCGATCAATTATGCTCCTAACTCTACTACAAGAAAGATCTTCTTCTTTTACCACAATTTCCAAAAAAACCCTAAACTACCTAATCTAAATCACCCAAAACCCTAAGCAACTAAAGTAAGAATGTAAAGAAGAACACGCGTTGAATAAGAAGAGAGAGAGAGAGAGGCGTTCTCACCGGAACCCATTGTAGGTTGACGATCGAAGAAGGCGAATCACGATCTGAAGGAAGAGATGATAAAACAAATCGACTTACTTACTTGCAGAAAGCAAGAGCGGGAAATGGGATGAAAATTTGCGACTTCGATACCCTCTTCGAGTGATTGATATTTTAAATGTTCTAGGGTTTTCAAGTAGCCTCGCTTTACTCTTCTCTGGAGAAGGCCAAAAGCCTGGGATTCTGTTCTTGTTTTTTGGATCGCGAGGGAGAAAAGTAGAGAATTATTTTTTTCTAAGGGTAAGGTTGAAGTTTCGTTCGATACACTTCATTCAATTTCCCATGTTATGCAAATTTTTGTTTATTTACTAGCAAAACAATTATTCTTCATGAGATTGTTTCCTACTACCCTAACGACCTAATTTATTTATTTATTAATCTATGCCCGAAGGCTATATAGATTACCCTATAGGGTTGCCCAAACCATGCTCGAAGGCTATAATATTGTTGTCACTTAATATTTAAGCCGCCTCCATTTTGCATGGAGATTTGTTTTCGCTCTGGTCCATCGCGTTGCATTCAATACCCGTTGAAATACATATGCTCCTAATAATTGGGCGAAAACTCACAAAATCCTAACTAGTGGGTCTCGAACCCGCAATCTCTCATAAGAAAAGTGAATGTCCAACCAATTGAGCTACTCATAGGAATGCAATTCCAAGTGGGGAGGCTCAAAATCAAATTCACAAAAAATGTTTCAATTTCCATGTCTGCTTTTCATACAACCAAACAAACCCTAAAGGGATATGAATCCGATAAAAACCAACCTAACAATAAAAACAAAGACCATGTTGTAAATCATAGAAAAATAATCACGGTATAACAAAAATTCTTTATTTCATACATTCTATTTGTCATTCTATTGTTTCTTATTTACTTTCATTCATTCTCTTTTCAATGCTACTATTTACAATTGAAGTCATTGGCTCTATTTATAGGCAAGTAGAAAGCATGAGGTGGACATCACCTCATGGATCTATAGTTCTCAAGATGTCACATCAACATGAGGTGGACATCCACACAATTTCAGAATACCTCCCCTTGGATGTTCACCGCACGTTATCGATAAACTGTTGCAACAATTAGGTCTCCTCATGATAAAGGGAGAAGATTTTAAACCATAGTATTCGATTACCATGCAACAATTTCTGAAAAAAATATTCAATTTCACGTCTCTTCTGGAGTACATGAGCATATCCTTGTGCAATGGAGGTTATATTACCACCATTTTTGCCTCATTAAAACCTGGCCAGTAAAACCCAATGAAATAAATCATGGACAAAAAGAAAAATAGTACAACATTCTTCAAGAAAATGGTGGATGCGTATGTTGTTTCCTTGTTAAAACTTTGATAGGAAAATCCAGTAGGATAAATCCATGTCTAAGTAAAAAGAGTACAACCTCCACTTTTGCATATTTTAGGATGTTCTATGCGCATAATGTTGCCTCATTAAAATCTTGATAGGAAAACCAGTAGAAAAAAATATTGTCGAAGGAAAAAAAGTACAACGCGTATAAATAAAATATAACACACTTCTATATGATCTTGAAGCATACTTTTGGATGCACACCGGAAGTATACTTCTGAATACTCCCCCTGATAATGACTTCCCCTCATGATAGTATAATTTGAATTACTTTGATGATTAAGTTGGTGTATGTCAATCTCGTAAATCGATTTGATGAAAGAAGTCTGCAAAGTTGTCATTATACTGAAGTTGTTCGATTTCAATCATATGGTTCTTTTGTAGCTCATATGGATAGAAAACTTTACTAAATGTGGTTCATTTGATCTCTTTTGATGAAGTCTATGAGCTACCATTATAAAGGTTAAACAAAGAACCTGAATCTTCATATCCAACTAGGTGGGAATGGTTAGATAAATCACATGAATAAACTCATATAAATGATCACACGAAGATATATGTGTCATGCATGCAAATATCTATAAATCTGCGCAAAATGATACATTGCTAGTAAATGCACAGAAAAAGACTATATCAGATTATGTACTTGGTGCTGAATATAACAATGCACCAATGATACTCAGATATGGTATTTCAAGACCGAGTATCTTTAAACTGGTTGATACGAGTTTTTCTTATGATTTAAAGATCAGGCGATCATGAACGTATTAAGTGGATGAGAGTTGTCAATGTTAAAAGTGTTACAAATCTTATCAGCATACCTCGATTAATGAACCAATATTCTACTAGTATTTTACTCTTCGTGACTTCTTCTAGAGTGTCATGTAATGTTGTTTTTGAAGTTGTATGACCTCTTTGGAAGTGCTATGTAATGCTACTGGAGCTTCATGTACAACTTCTTCTAGAGCCTATACAACTTTTGCAGGAGTTTCAATAATTGCTTATTCGGGAGCATTAAGGCATGAATTTTTACTAATTCTTATTTTCAGGAGTTGAATCATTGGAACATATAGGTCTGTCACGATTCTAGCGTACAACAGATTTATTAGTTGCCTTGTTCGAAGTTTCTCCTTCAAGGCTACGAATTCGAGCAAGTGTCTACCACGCTTCTAGTGTGTCATAGATTCATTGGTTGTCTTATTCAAATTTTGTCCTTCAGGGATGCAAAATCGAGCGGGTGTATTCGTAGTTGGTACAATGTGACATCGTTAATTTATCAAGTAATTAATTCAAATTTTTAGATGAGACAGAGTTGAATGAAATAGTCTATGATAATTCACACTATTCCATATCACTATGTTGTTTAGTAATAACTAGCCTAACTCCCCCTAACGGTCGGAATATTGTTTTATTAAATTCATTTATGCAAATCTAGTAGTAAAAACATCGTTATCATTGGAAGTATTCCACATCGTTCTATTTTCATATCTCTCCTTAATGGTGGGAATAATGTCTTGTAAAACGAACAATTGCAGGATAGGTATAAGGCAAAGTAACGTCGCAACAAACAATAATGTATGTTCCCAAACATTATAGGATAGTCGAGACGACATAAGTAAAAATCTTCCAACAAGATGAAGACTTATAAAGGAAAGGTTAACAGTAGAAGCTCCCAACATAAAAATGATATGTGAATAACAACTTTGATAGTTGTAAAATGTCAATAAGGTATGGAAAATTATCTCTAATGTAAGTTGCAGGCTTCCAACATAGATGTAATGCATATATCTAGAATGTAAGATTCAGGCATGATGTACACATCTCTAATGTAAGCTTTGGGCTTCCAACATTAGATGTGATGCATATATGTTGAAATAAAGCAAGTTTATGCAGGAACAATAATAAAAAATGTGGGCTCTACTAAAGCTGTCAAGAAATTGTATAGATCCAACTATGATAGACACAAAGTCAATATTGACTTGTCAATATATTGCGCATTTAGTGGCACTATCAATTAAACATACAATCATTTGAAATTTATAGACTATACTGTAAAAAATAAGTGTACAATAAATAAATCAAACTAATAGAAATATAATATGATGATATATCAAAATAAACCGTCATCGCAGCCATACACATGATAGAAATTATCCATCACGAGGATTAGATATCCAAAAACTAGGCCAACTCATAAAGCCCGAAGATGGCAAAACCAATCATAAAAGCCCAAACAAGGCCCATAAGTCATAACTAAAGCCCAAATCCAGTCCCGAACGAGTTCTCTCATAAAGAAGAAAAATGTTGCATAAGAAAAGAGTCATGGAAGGAGTTATCCTCCACAGACACGTCTTCATAAAGGAGAAGACTGTTATGAAGAACATCTTCTTTCATTGCGCCTCACATGCTTAAGTCACGCAAAGAATTAACGGCGACCATTATATAAGGTAAAGGGAACAATCGACCAAGGTATGCAACTTTAACTGAGTTTTGTCCAAATTTACTTCATTATTCAACAGAGTTGCTGACTTAAGCATCGGAGTGTCTTCGGCCACCAAAAAGGTGGTCATTGGCAATCTAACATCTGTTTTGCAGATCAAAGATACAGGAGGACGAGATTTGGACGCATCAGTTTGGCGCCGTCTGTGGAAAACGACAAGTTTCCTTTCTGAAAAGAAGATCCACAGTAACAAAACTCATTAAAACCTTATCAATAAACAAGAGGTTATCAGAATAGATGGAACACTCTACGGACCCTCAACCCATTACAATCACAACAACCCTATCGCTGGCAATGCTACATTGTGAGCTGCTCACGATCGAGACTCAGTAGTAACCACCGGACCAATTGCACCCGACAGTCAAGATCCACAACATGCAGTAGCTCAGACAACCCAAACATCCGGCGACGCTGCTACTGACCCTCGGTAGATTTTCTTATGACACAGATGAACCACATGATGAAAATGCTGGAGAAACTCACTCAAGAGCGCACTCAGTCAGCCGACCCTATCCAAGCGCCACCCCAGCAAAATTCTACTAACCGAGACTGAGAAAGCAACGAGGTTCCTACAGAGCCTCAATAGGGGAATCTTGAGAGCAAGGAAACTCCCCAAGATAAGATTCCACAGAGTAACAGAACACATGCTAAAATCCCGTTTAAGGTCGGAGTCGCAGATCCTAATGTGCTATACGAGCTAGCCAAACCACCATTTTCTGACGCCCTCATGATAACTCTTATGCCAAAGAAGTTCACCCCACAAAAGTTTGAGGCATATAATGGCACTACCGATCCAACATATCATCTACGACATTTCCACCACATGATGACGTTAAAGGAGAGTATTGAATCCATCTTGTGCATAACATTTCTAACTAGTCTTACCTCTACAACAATGAACTGGTTCAATAGCTTACCACCAAGGTCGATAGACTTCTTCCAAACTCTAGCTACCTTATTTATCACAAGGTTCATTGGTAGTCAAGGAATGAAGAAAGGGTCACACTATCTGCTTTACATCTAACAGAAGCTTGAGGAAACCATAAGTGAATACATCACTTTATCACTTACGAGCTAACAATGATCGACAAATGCAACGATGACACGATCGTTGCTACTTTCACCGCCAGACTGAAAAGATGACCCTTTTTATGCTCTCAACTTGGAATCCCAAAGAACATGGCGACTTTGTTGAAGACCGTCCAAAAACACATTTTTCTTTAGGAGATGAAAGCTGCCAGGAAAAAAAATGATCACAAAAGGGAGGGCAACTCAAAGAAGCGATAAAGAAAAGAGGAACAAAGAAGAGACAACAAATACCAGGAGGATAACATCCAGTAAAAAAGGCATTGGACCAATGGGAGATTTGAATCCAACCAGCAAGAGTCCGAAAAAGCTACAGTCGGCAAGCCCAGACACGAGCGGGTAACAAGTGTGATGAAAAAGACATACAAACCGTATACAACCTTGAAAACAAGCCGGGCCAATATACTGAAACACATGGCGAAATGGGAGGATGTCAACTGGCCACTCAAAATGAGAGGAGACCCGGAAGGAAGAGATAAGAGTAAGTATTGTTCCCTTCATAAAGATCACGGGCACGATACCGAAGGCTGCTACAATCTAAAATATGAAATTGAGCATTGGGTTCAAAGAATGCGACTCGACAAATTCATCGGAATGCCAGACAAACAACCCAAAAGAAAGGAAAAGACAAACACCACTACGGGAGCAAAAGAATAGCCCAGGGAACTAATATGCGCCCTACACTGCATAGCCAGAGGGAGCAAAACAATCAACCCAACTGAAGAAGCAACCGAGAACACCTCCCACTCGAGCTGATTTATATCGAAGTAGGAGTATTAACGCCAAACGAAACCAGACAAACCAATATACCAATTAACGACAAAAGAACATGGAGAAGCTTGCACCAGTCAACTAACACGATTCGAAAACCTTATTGACAATGCAAGCCCGACCCATATTACCAACGACGAAATTGATGACAACATACTCGATTAGACATCGGCATTTGGATCTGATGTGAGCATGATTGGACAATTTGGCGTTAAGGTGAGCATGATTGGACAGTTTGGCAATGATGTGAGCATGATTGGACAGTTTGGCACTGATGTGAGCATGATTGGGCAATTCAACACTACTCAGCTACCGAGTTAGAAATCACCCCGAGTTCATTAACTTCCATAGCATATTCAACAAACGATGAGACGAAACAAACCAATAACAAATCTGGCAACTTCATGACATAGACGATGCAGAACAAAGCAACAAAGACATAAATATCTAACAACACGAGGGTCAACATCAATCAAGCAAAGGTCAGAAGGATGAAGCAAACCACTATACAACCTAATGTAAGTTTTTTAAAAAAATAACAACCACTAGGGTTTGTCAGAATATCCAAAAGGGAATATCAATAAAACTACAAAATCAAAATCCCCATCTTGTGCGTAAATACCAAAATCAAGGCATCAAAGCTCAATAATATGGAGCAATCAGCATATCAAGCCAAAGAATATCGGGACAAAAGTCAGATATACACAACAAACTTCTGGTCTGATCAACCATGAAGTAAAAGTTGGACGAAAGAGTCAACTTACTAAAATAAAGAACTTTGGGTTGACTATTACGTCGAACCAACGAAGTAAAAGTTGGACGAACGAGTCAACTTACTCAAATAAAGAACTTCGGGTTGACTAGTACATTGAACCAACGAAGTAAAAGTTGGACGAACGAGTCAACTTACTCAAGTAATAATAACTCCGGGTTGACAGTCAAACCAATGAAGTAAAAGTTTGACAAACGAGTCAACTTACTCAAATAAAAAGAACTTCGGGTTGACTAGTATGTCAAACCAACAAAGTAAAAGTTGGACGAACATGTAAACTTACTCAAATAAAAGAACATCGGGTTGACTAGTACGTCAAACCAAAGAAATAAAAATTGGATGAACGAGTCGACTTACTCAAGTAAAAATAACTTTTGGTTGACTAATATGTCGAACCAACGAAGTAAAAGTTGGACGAACGAGTCAACTTACCCAAATAAAAAGAATTTTGGGTTGACTAGTATGTCAAACCAACAAAGTAAAAGTTGGACGAACGAGTCAACTCATTCGAGTGAAAAGAACTTCGGGTTGACTAATACATCGAACCAATGAAGTAAAAGTTGGACAAACTCAAATAAAAAAAACTTCGGGTTGACTAGTATGTCAAACCAACGAAGTAAAAGTTGGACGAATGAGTCAACTCATTCAAATAAAGAACTTCGGGTTAATTGACAAGTCAAACCAATGAAGTGAAAGTTGGTCTAAATGTCAAACCAACAAAGTGAAAGTTGGACGAATGAGTCATCTTATTCAAATAAAGTTCGGGACGATCAATACGAAGTAAAAGTTAAGACAGAAAAATCAACTTGCTCAGATAAGCTCCGAGTCAATTGGCACGCTAGAAAGAAAAAATAAAGTCCAACTACTTTGGGGCGACCGATGCGTCAAAGCATAAAAGTAGTCATAAAAGAATTCAGATCAAGAAATTTGGACATGATTAAAATGTAGCCGTAAAGGCCCCCTGGCCAATCGAAAAGACAAACTGGAGATATGCAGTACAACTTGCTTCAACAACTATGACTGACCTAAAAGTAAAAAGGCGTGTCAATACACATATTATGACACGTGTAATAAGTCAGCACACAACCCAAGACAAATCACAACTACGATAGAAAAACATGCAAACAGGAATACCAAAAAGAGAAGTTCTTTTTCATTAATAAAACTATTTGAATACATTCGGGGACGAATGTAAATGAGTGGGAGATGAAGTAGAAGCAATCACAACATCATTTGATGGACGAAAGGCAGTCACATCACTAGCAGGAGCTCTCTCTTTAGAATGAGAAGGAAACGATGGTTCTTCAACCATTAGATCACCCAAAAAGCCCGGAACACCTTCATCACCATCTTCATCTTTAAAGACTTGCTCAATCAAGTGACGGTACTGGGATAAATCAACACCAAGCCTTTCGATATAGTAAAAATCTCAGTCTGCCTATCAACGACTCCATGCCAATCCACCGCCTCCGCAACGCGAAACATGTCTTTGACGGAGGCAAGCTCGTTCTTAGCCACAATGAGTCAACCCTCAGTGGTGGTAAGCAGTGCAGAAGTATCTGCCTTGACCTCGTCGAGCGTAGCCATCAATTGCTCCACCCGTTTCTTGATGACATCACGATTGACAGATTGCTCAACCACGGTGGTGCAGCCTCATCATGAGTTGCCTTTTCGACAGACAGATCCTTCTCCACATCGTGCAAACGCGCACAAACCCCATCCAAATCGGTCCTTAAAGACTTAAGCTCAACTGCAGACTTATCCCGTGCACCCTTTGCCTCAATCAATGAGGCCCGAGCAACCCTAATTGTTTTATCCTATTTCGCGCATGGTGTTTTCAACATGTCGAATTGATAAAGGAGATGAGAAAACACCTCAAAATCTCGAGTGCAATCATCAATCTCCTTAGATTGCACAACTGCTAGTTGAAACATCTTATCATCGATAGCTCGAGGATCATCATTAGAACATTTAGCAGCGTTAGGCCCACCATATGCAGAAATGAGCCTCTTTTCATTATCATCCAATGGGCAAGTAGTCTTTTTCTCACTCTTCTCCAACGCCAACCTCGTCTCTTTAGTCTCCTTGAGAGATAAGCGATCCTCTTTTGCAAGTTCCCTATCAACAGAACTCGGACAATGAACGACGCGATGAATAGAGCCAGGAAGTCGTTTCATCTTTGGAACATGGTCAAAACTTATAACAACCACTTCGACGGACTAGCAGACCTCAGGATTTTCATCTTTCTACAAGTTGGGCTAGCAACGCCAACGCTAAAGGAGCATTGAGATCCACAACATCTGAGCTCACTTTCCCATCAATGCCAACAATACCAACGCCAACGGAAGTAGTGCGGGCATCAATCTCCTCAGCTTGCCTCTCTATCAACAAAGCCTCGTTCATGCTGTACAAGCCACTGCGCTCCACCATGACATTGGAAAGGAAGGCCTCCAAAGGAACCTCGGGAAGTTGCAAAAAATGCTCGCTGATTATCTGTTCTTCCGCTGTCAATTGCAGATCCTTCCGCTTGTTAGGAATCCAGAAGGACCTTACTATTTGACGACCTCACAAGTTGAAGTAGCCAGAATGAACATAAGCATAAAACCAGTCACGCAACCAACCCCTGATATTGTCGTTAAGATTACAAAAACACGTCGGAGAACGAAGAAATCAAATGCTCTTAGTCACCAACAGACCAACCACCGAGTGCAAAGTCCTAACAGTCAAGGGAATATTAGAAAGGACGGCTCTCGCATAAGTAGAAACCATAACCCTCCAACCATTAGGGCCCATCTGAGCAAAGTAATGCCCAGAAAGTCTAAATACGCCTAGAATAACTTTGGAACTAGAAATCGAAGACTGGATTGAAACTTGCGCGGGTAGAGTGCAATATACCTATTCCTCGGACGACAAGGACTATTGCTCTGTCAGGGCAAAATGATCTCAAGGTCGAAAGGTAAAGAGTAGTTAGAGAAAACGTTATCTAGTGTCGCCTGGGAAACCTTCTTGGGAGAGAAGTGAGCTTCGCAGGTAACAAGCTGCTCACCGTCCAGTAAATCACTGACAGGCATCACGAGGAACGAGAAAAACAAGAAAAGTAAGAAAAACGAGCAAGAAAAACAAAAAAGGAAAAAAGAAAGAACCACTATTTCAAAGATGGCGTAAAGAGGGAAACAAACCCATCATGTCCCTATTATAAAGCCAAACAATGAAGAGACTGCTCATGGGACAACGTGCGGGATATGATGGCCAAATGAAAATATGTGCGTGAAAACGAACGGATAGGCAAGAAATTGAAACACCAACTAAGCAAAAGTTGTTGACAAACATTAAATGCGAGGCAATGATGGAATTAGGGTTGAAAATCGAACCGACAATTTGATTTTTCACAAATCGTGAACCGAACCGACTTTGGCCGGTTTCAAAAATTTCATATCGAAACTGAACCAACATTAACAAAACTGAACCGGCCATTAACAAAACCGAACCGAAATCGAATCGATTCTAATTTATGCAAATCGTAACCGAACCGACTAAAACCAAACTTAAATAGAAATAAAACCGAACCGACTGACTATTTTATACATATTACATTATTTTTATATAAAATATATATTATTTATTATATATATTCGATCTGTTTGATTTTGTTGGTTAAAATCACGTAAAAACCGAAAAACGATCCAACCACTTCGGTTTTGAAATTTTTTTAACCGAAACCTAACCGAACCGATCGATTCAGTTTTGATCGGTTCGATCGGTTTTTTGTTCAACCCTAGATGGAATAGAAAGTCCAACCATCACAAAGTTAGTGGCCACGTCAATATACCCACTAACTAATGGGGGAGTAGTTGATGATACATCAAAATAGACCGTCATCACAACCATATATGCGGCATAAATCATCCATCACGAGGATAGGTATCCCAAAACTGGGCCAACTCATAAAGCCCGAAGAGGGCAAAACCAATCATAAAAGCCCAAACAAGACCCATCAGAAGAAGTCATAACTAATGCCCAAATCCATGCCCAAACAAGTTATCTCATAACGAAGAGAAACGTTGCATAAGAAAAGAGTCGTAGGAGTTACGCCTCCACAGACGTGTCTTCATAAAGAAGGAGACTGTTACGAAGAAAATATCTTTCCATTGCGCCTCACATGCTTAAGTCGCGCAGAAAATTAACCACGACCATTATATAAGGTAAAGGGAACAATCGACCAAGGTATGCAACTTTAATTGAGTTTTGTTCATATTTACTTCATTCTTCAACATAATTGTTCACTTAAGCATCAGAGTGCCTTCGACCACCAAAAAGGTGGTCATTGGCAATCTAACATTTGTTTTGCAGGTCAAACTTACAGAATGACGAGATTTGGACGCATCATAATATACTACATATATTTCACAAGTAGCAACAACTATTTCAATGTAACATTATTGATGATATGTATCCTTGAGCTTATATAAAATTTGTAGGAAATGGTCATTTTCTGTAGCAGTTGTTATAGATCACTTCTGGTGGTTCCTAAGATAAGTATTAGGCATGGAGTTACATTGTGTAACAACCATTGTTAGGGTGAGTACATGTGCTAGTGGTTATTGCTTCTGGAGTTGCCACATATTTGTTGAATGTTCAGCTGTATTACTTTAGCTAATGGCCACCTCTACTAGAATTGCCTCATACTAGGGGCTAGTTATGTTTTGCATGTGCTCTGCTTTTACTGTTTTGACAACGAAAATTGACATTTACTACAGAAAATGTTAGAGACAGTGATTTTATTTATATCCTTAGAAATTTCTGTTGCTATAAGTAGATAAGTCATTAACTCAAAACCATAATTAAAGTAAGGCTCTCGATTTTGTCGCGACGGAAGCAAATTCAAATAATGAAAGGAGCATTGACTAGTATTTTCCCACTGGATCAAATGTGTCTATTCGATTTCAATAGAAGCTCAAAAAAACATATGACCAATGTCCATGTTTACCACATCTATGACAAGTATCATCTATAGAAGTATTCTTAGTATCCTTCAGAAAAGTCTTAACATTGTAAACAGTTCCAAATGCAATAAATATTAAAGCAAATAACATTTGTGCTTAATTGCTTTCCTATTTCGAAATAGCAATACTTGTCAAAAGATTCATGTCTGACAATAAAGTGATGAGAATAGATACCAACTTGGATGAAAGTAATTATACTTACACCTTACTGTAATTTTATGAATTGAAATTTATCACAGGTAAAAAGTAATTCCTCCTAGAAAATCCAAATTCACATTGAGAGCATATAATACAATAGTTAACACCTCGGTCAATAATAACCCATGGGCCCACTTACCCATATCAGCCTCATGAACTTAACTCAGCACCGCCTAGCTTATACTCATATCTTTATTTTCTATTGGCTTCATTTTCCAAACCACCATGAAGACACATTGTTTCAGAGGAAGGTTAGTTTCTTGCACATACTTTGATGTATGGCATGCTTATTTCCATAACTCTCTATGTCTGGTCTTTTTATCCAATTTGCAATAAGGTTTAGGGTTCTAATAGAAATCAATGAAGAAAACAAACAATACAAAGAGATGGGGAGCTCCAACAGAGAAAACATGTTTAGATATTTGAGGTTGGGCCTAGTTAAGAAGCCTATGAATTGGATCTTATTTAATCAAAATATTCTAATAGTTTGATGACAAACAAATTAATTTGAAGCCATAAGCAAAGTTAAGAACTTCAGTAGCAAGGTACTCGAGCATGGCGTAAAGGTATACGAGGGCACCAGAGCCGACGTGTTTGGCGTGGTTTTTGGCTTTGTGAAACCTAGCGATTATGCCTATGGGGAGCTGGAGTTCGACCTTAGAAGACCTCGATATGAGCTTTGACGCCATTGGCTAGCCACACTCACCTTTCATTGTTTATTTGGAAGACAATTTTAGGGACGATCAATGTCAAGAGAAGAAGGAGAATAAACTAATGATATATTAATTGTTATCTTAGTTTTGGGCCTTTTCTCTTCTTGATTATTCTAGTGGGTTAGATTTTTCTTTTTATGTGAGTGGTGTACACATGATGAAATCCAACCTATAATTTGCCCAATTATCAGTACCACCATCAATGGTATCTACCAAGCACCACATGAGTCGAAATGAAAGACTATTATTATTCTAACCTCTATTCCAACACATGTGTGATGCTATGATGTGTGTGATGAGGGGTTTGAAATTTAAACATAGTTTGAATTCAAAGTATGAAACACCGCCATGAAAATAATGTTTTCTTGTGAGGCAACATCCACTAGATGTAATATATCATGGAAACATTCAAATAAAAATTCAGAAAAAAAAAATATAAGCTATTATTTGGATTATTTACCTCTAAACTCTTTTGAATAAAAAGTTAGGAAAAATGAAGGCATGGAAAAATTACCCAAGTGGAGCTTCGTATTCAAATGCCCTAAGATCAAAGTGAAATATAATAATCATGTAGTGCTCAATTGGTCGGAGCTTCGTGCTGATAACATGTTTTCAATCATAGAAAAATAATCATTGTATAATGAAAATTATTTATTTCATACATTATTTTTCTCAATATTTCTTATTTACTTTCATTAATTATTTGTTCATGCAAAATCACTATCATTATCTACAATTGAAGTCACTAGCTCTGTTTATGAGCAAGTAAAAAACATAAGGTGGACACCACCTCCTGCATCTATAGTTCTCATGATGTCTCCTCAACATGAGGTGGACATCCACACAATTTCAAAACAAACCAATTATAATTTCTTGATAATTTAAAACCAACAAAGAGGTTTTCCAACACTTCTTAATATGAAAACTTACCAAAACAAAAATGGCAGAGAGAGACATCATGAAGAGGGTCTTTGGGAAAAAGTTAAAATAAATAGGGCAACAACTTTTTTTTCTTGGCTAATAAAAAAAATCATATCTATTTTGCTACAGGTAAAAATTTAAAGGACTTACTCTTGGATTTGTATAAACATATGGAATATATCTGTGTGTGTGTGTGTATGGGGTAGGGGGTGGAGATGATCCCATGGAGATATTGAGGGTGGAAGTGTTAAGTTGCACAGGTGATGGGGGTTTCTTGTGGGAGTTTGTTATCAGTGATAGTAGTGAGATGAGAGAATATGTAGGGCTTGCACTCAACACAACCAAGCCCAAGTCCAAGATTGATTCACCTTTATAAGAAGGAAGTCAGAATAGTTAAATAAGTAAAGTCAGAATAAGACTCTATTTTGTATAACAAGTTTTAAGTTTCCTATTTTCGCAAGGTTAGGTAGAAGTTAGCTTATATAAGCTTGTATTCAGTCAAACACACAAAACAATAATCCAATTCTCTAATTGTTTTCTTTGCATGGTATCAGAGCAACTTTCTTTGATGACCTAAGACTCCGAGACTCGAGCTCTTCCCCGCCTCCGACGAATATGCAGTTTGACCATAGATGCAAGAGGCGGGGAAGGACATCAATCTTCCTCAACCAGGATACCCATCCTCTCGCTGGCAGCCCATTGCTTTTCATAGTCACACCAATCACCGATCAAATCAATGGTTAATCCCACGATCAGACCATTCATCATCATCATCTTCAACTAGAAATTCAACCAACACCGTTATCTACAAACAACCCAAATTAGCTCCCACGACTCCATCCTCAAATAATACACCCATTCCCATCAACAATCCCAAACCAACATTTCTTTGTTGCTAACCCTCACATCAAACTTTCACCGTCTACAACCAGACCTTCAACTTCAACCTACAACATCACCCATCTTGTTACTAACAGATGCGACCACAACTATCAACCACAATCAACAACAGTACCACAAACAACAGCAGTAACATCTTCTCTACCATCAATGGACAACAAAGAAATGGCATTTCTTTGCCTCTTTTGAACTCAACAAAACAATCTCGCCACCACCTCGCAACAGAGAACTTGCAGCAGCACCATCGACATCTCGCGTCTCAACCACCACAATTCATTTTGCACTCTTTGATCGTGGACGCAAGAGGCGGGGAAGGAAAGTCGTACTCTGTAATAGAGAGTTCACGCACAAGGACAACATCGCCTACAAAATTTCTACCCAAAAACCATACTAGTCAAATTCATCGATTTCTTCTATTTTCACCGCCATCAACAAAACTTAGAAATCATCTCTTGCCCAATTTCACTTCTACACAATACAGAGCAAAACGAAGCCTCTCTCAACACCACAACCACATCACTATTTTCGTCGCCATAACGGTGCTCATCCCTAGCTTCATTTTCTTCTCTCTTGCCAAACGAAAGGAGAAGACAATCAACACCAGCTTATCTATCAACAGAGAGACCACCATCTCTCCAGTCAGCCCAACCTCGCCACTCGCCACTCAAAGGCCAAAAGTTTTGTTTTGTTCGAACCAGATACAACTCCAGAACCACCTCCAAACACAACTCCCTATTCTCTTCACCAAACGCAGCAAAGAAGAGAACACATAGCAGCAGGGAGGGTAGCAACGTAGCCAACGATCTGCAGCCATAACAACTCTCTCTCGCAGCCTCTTCCTGTTAGCATACACACAACCTGATATTCCTCTATTCTGATCAAACAACTACCATGAATTGGCCATATCTCTCTTGTCTTTTCTCTATCCCGCTCACATGTTCGATCGTACAACAGGGAAGAAACAACAGTAAGGAAGAAGAAGAAACGGAGGGAAGAGAAAAAAATTGAATTTCTTTCTTTCCTCTATTATTCCCACCATCTTTAGTCAGCACCACCACAAGAAAAAAAAACACTACCAGCACCAATGCTGAGCAATACCAGCATGAATGTTGAGCAATACCAGCATGAATGTTGAGCAATACCAACATTTATGCTGAGCAATTTTTTCAGCCTTCGCGCTGAGGGGGAGTCATGATGACTCGAGTCAAACCATTAGTAGCTTCATTCGAGAAGTCTACTCTACCCGTTTTCATACCTGAATTATCCATAATCATCCATAATCAGCCAAAACTATCTAGAGTTCGACAATCATGATGCCTCGAGTCGAACTATTAGCAATTTCACTTGAGAGTCATAATTTCTTCATACCAGAATTATCAAAATTGGATAGTCATGTTGACTCGAGTCGAACCATTAGTCGCTTCACTTGACAATCATGATTCATACCAGAATTATCAGAATTCGGCAGTCATGCTGACTCGAATCGAACCATTAGCAGGTTCATTTGACAATCATGATATTGCATTCACTCATCTTCCTCAAATTGAACTTCAAAATTTCCTCCAAGCTGCATATTTCATCTGCGTCCCATGTCCAGCTTGCGGGGGCGTGTTAAAATATGTAGGGCTTGCACTCAACACATCCAAGCCCAAGTCCAAGATTGATTCACCTTTACAAGAAGGAAAGTCATAATATGAAAGTTAGAATAGGAAAGTCAGAATAAGACTCTATTTTGTATAGCAAGTTTTTAGTTTTATGTTTTCACAAGGTTAGGTAGAAGTTAGCTTATATAAGCTTATATTCAGTCAAACACACAAAACAATAATAAAATTTTCCAAATATTTTCTTTACAGAGAGAGAAAATAAGGATTAAAACATGGCCTTTAGATTTTGTTATTCCCTGCACATCTCGAGAAGATTTTGACTCCTCTTCGTTACAAAGAGGATACGGGAGGAGAATGTGATTTGAAATGTTATCCAAGTCAGTACACAATAATAAAATATAATTGTGAAATGTTATATAGATTAAACTAGGCTTACAAGACTCCACAAATGTTCAAGAAGAGATTCATCTCCTTCTCGAACCTCAAGTAATAAAGGCGTGTGTTGTTTGAAAAAGCGCACAAAGTTTCAAGTTGTTTGAAACAATGTCCAACTTCAAAAAATTTCAAAGAGCACCCAACTAATAGTTTATAATGGACAAGTATATTTTTTTTACTCAAGGGATAATACTATGAAAATTTTAAAAATAATCTAAACCCATGGGTAAAAAATCAGCTTAATATTTTATGCATCTAATATAAGGGGAAAAATGCACAAAATAAGTTTGTGTGAACCAACTTCTTAATTCAAATTTCAACGGCCAATGCCACCAACCACAACATCGTTTACAATCAACAATTGAACCAATACCACCACCGCTAGCACCATGCTGCCACCATCTCACCGCTACCACCACATTCACAATATGCATTACGCATTTCGTCCATACTAATTTGTAAACATTATATTGTTGTATACACTGAAACTCATAATGTGGCATGGAAAAGTGTTTTGGTTTCGCAAGAATGAGGTGTTTTGTTTAATTAATTAATTTATTAAAACGACACTACATGCGAATTTGAGTTCCATTCATATACTTCTAAATAGTAGTTCAAAATCACAAGGTTGATTATTTTTCCTCCAAGCCTAGCTATTTCCTTTAGTCGACATATGCAATGACTAGTAAATAAATTGCTTGCTATTGGAGCGTTTCTTATCTAGAGAATTTTTTTTAATAGTTATTCATTTAGTTTTGAAATGTGAATTTAGGTAGCGGAATATCTAAATAAAAGTCATTAGTATCTATTTACTCTTACATACAAATGCATATTCATTGGCTTTCATAAAAGCCATACTTAGGGGTGGGCATCCCATCCCGCAATCCCGAGTCCATTGGTGATCCTCAGAAGTTCACTTCACTATCTCTTTCTCAATTTTCTTCTTCTACTCTCGTGTGTGCGGATTTGGTTTTCATATTCCCGTTTGAATCGTAGACGCATTAACGTCCACTTCTCATGGCCTCTGTTTCCGAAATTTCATGCTTTGATTTGAATCTCATTCACTCACTCAATCTCTTCTCTCCACAATCGAAGAAAAATAAGAGGAAGATGAACAAAAAACTTAAAGAGATGGAAATGCATCACCCTTTCACTCCAAACTTGTTTTCAATCCGCTCTATCTCAATGTTGAGGTAATTCTTTGCAATTTTCCAACTTCTTGTAGAGTTACTTTTTCCATTGTTTCTGTTTCATTAACACCTTTCATCTTCAATGCGAATTACGTGCTTTTTATCGGGTTTTAAGTTTCCCTTTTGAATTATATATATACTGGTGTATTGCCCGTGTTGTTGGCATGATAGAAGGTGAGTCGTGGCAATAGGTCAAACTTGGTTAAAATTTAAAATAATTAGGAAAAAAATGCATTTTAAAACCGCCACAATTAATCCTCCCAAAACTTTGATTTTTCAAAATATGGAGTTCATGGTCTTTGCTTGAATGTGTCTTAGTATTGAAAATACTTACGACGTGAAGTGCATTAGACTACAATTTTTTTTTTTTTTTTGAAAAAATGCATACGGTGTGAAATGCATATTTAAAACTTTAAGTGTTTGTATTATTGATTGGTTTTAAAAAAAATGCATTTCAATCATACCATGTTTACTAAAATCCGACAACTAAGTAAATAACTATGACAAATTTTATTTAAAAAATACAAATTTTCTCTCTCGGCCACATATGCATTCAACAAACCTTTTCACCTTTTTGTTCATTTCCTTTACCCTTCTACTTGCAACTTATTTACAAATATGCCAATGTTGATAATGAATCTCCACCATTCCGATATGCAATCGTCTTTTATCTCCAACTCCTAACACCATTCTGATATATAATATAGATATATCTTTCGGATTTTTTTGCCTTGAAATTGTTTCCTAAAATGTCGCACCAAATTTCTTCGATGGAGTTTTGTAGAAATGTCTAACATTCTCAATTAAAATGGAATACCAAACTTTAGTTTCTAACTGGCCTGTAAAATGAATGTCTGATTCAGATATTCCCTCTAACTTCTGTCAGACATAAATAAAGCTCTAACTGACATGTTTGGTAGCTTGTTGCTAATTGTATTACAGAATTTCCATTTTTAGGGTTAGACATGATCCTCCTGAAAGTGATCATAAGAAACCTTAAAAACAACCTCTTCTACTAAGTTGTTAAGGTTACATTTTAGTCAATATTATGAGGTTTAACCAAAATAAACAATGCTTGATCTTAATTTCCCGTCTTTTCATCCTTAGCATTTGCATGCCTTTCTACTCATAATTTGCAAATCGTCCTTTTTTTTCTTTCTTTTCTGGTCTCTCTCTATCTCTTTCAGTGATTTTAACGTTAGCTTAGGTACGTAGATCCCTACATACTCCTGCATTAGAACAAAAATCTCAAGGATACAAAGGAGGATTTACCAGCCACCAAAGCCACAAAGAAGATAGTCGATATGGCATTCCCCACATCCTAATTAGGTTGTCACCTAGAAATGGGTCATATCACATACATATATTTGGCAAAGAGCCTTACATACCCACCTTGTTAAAACATATGACCAGTACTATCCAAGAAATGATCTCAAGGAGATTCATATGAAGAGGAGGATTGAAAGGCAAGCAGTCACAACCAATTTGAATTCTTACTTTAAACTTAGCAGCAAGATTCGTGTCCCAATAAGCATGAGTGAAGATGCAACCCTTGAATTTTGACCTCAGCTCCTTAATTTCATGAACAATGTCAATGCATCTCCAAGGACACAGTACAGTTCCCCTATGGTGAAGATTTTCACTCCTCCAGGAATTACTTCTGACAGCTGGATTATCTCTGTAGTTTTAGTTGATGAGGAAGATACCACATCTTATGGCTTCAAATTCAAGTTGCAACATATCTTTGGACAGAGATTCAGCATATAACATTGAAGCACACAGACCACCAAAACCATCAGTGTTACACAGTTTTGTCTTTACTGAGAAAACATTAAGTTGTAGATTTACAGGGAACCCTCCAATCTCTATCAGGAGGTTGCCGCATGCACCATATAGGCTGATGAGTCTTTCTCCGCATCCTGTTTCTCAGTAATTTTGCAAGGTGCTGGTCATCCATGGAGATAGGAATAGCCGGAGCACTGTATTCTGATCTTGTTGGGGGGTTCATCCTGAGAACGAAATGTGTGTGCTCTTATTATTGAATTTATTATCTTCCTGGCCATTCAAATTTCATACTGTGTTATAGGAGCAATGGCCTTGAAGTTTCCGTTTGTTTCAAAACAATTTTTTAAGAGAAAATCATTAAAAAAATTGAGAAGGATGGGAGAATTTTAGGTTCACGACAAACTTTGTCCTCACGTGTTTTCTCAAAATTGTGGAAATCATATTTGTAAGTGTGGAGTAAAGAATGTTTTCTTATTTTGAATGAAAAGACTATGGTTTATCAAATTCAAATTGTCCACCCTTTTCCCTTTCCCGAATCTCCCATAATTTTTTTTTTTGATAGTTTTGTCTAGAATTATTACATTTGAACCAAATGCAGTCTCAGTCTTTTCTAATACATCTTCAAGTGCTAATGCATTCAATAGGTTGGTAGTTTTCATCGATAGCTCTGAGGAACCTCACCAGAACCTCTTTAAGAAAGTAACTGAAAAAGAGACGGTACACATTTTCGCTTGATCAACAGTTAGAGTGGCATTCTTTTAGACATTGGTTAACAAACATATTTAAGCTCTGTTTCGTTGCAAAGGTAACCCTTTATTAGGAAAAAAATTTGAATGACCCCCAGATAAAATGACTCATGAATGCATGTTGTTTCCAATAACCATGATCAATTCATGTCCAACCTCCTGTAATAAAAGAACTTTTCTTTTCTTTTCTTTTTAAAGCAAGACAAAAGAGATTTCATTAGTGTAGACAAAAAAGTGGGGGTGGGGAAAAAGTGAGGGAAAGACTCACTAGCCCAATTACAACAAAATATAAGAGAGAATCACACATGATGAAAAACACCCTAGTTAAACATAATATCTCCAAAGGATATCTCTCTAAGCATTGCCCGTGTATAGCTGCAGTGCCACACCCGCTTTTTGATGCTTCTACAGAGCTGAATGACGTCTTGCTTCTTGCTCGAAAAATCCTGGGGTTTCTTTCACATTAAAGAATCCCGGAAGTTGTAAATCTTGAGGTCCCCTTTCATCTGGCTAGAATGTAACTCTAAAATTTTCTGCAAAAGGGCTGCTAATGCGGAGGCAGTTTTGTGGACATTTTAATCCTAATGTGGAGTTGGGTATTGCATCTTCCCTCCTTTAACGGCATGTTCTTTGATTATGTGTATCCAATTGGCATATGTTGATTTTGGGACCTTGATGCTTTCAAGGTTGTCTTTCTTTGTATTTTGATAATAAAAAAAATCGAGAAAATTTTACCTTAAAAAAATGTTTGTATGTTGTAGCTCCAGTTCACCCTTTATAATGTAAGTCTTGGAATCATATTCTATGTACATTATACTTATGTAACTTCTGAACAATTAGCTGATTTTGTCATTAAACTGATTGTTTTTCTCTTTCAATGATAAATAGAAAGCTTGGAGGATCGAATTTTTTTTTGGATAATGCAAAATGAAGGCAGACCTCATATATGCTCTTAAGAAGTTGATGAGACACATTCTATAGTTATGGAGAAGGGGCAACTTCCAGTCCACATATTATTCCCAACTTAAATGGTGCTGATAATCAGATATCTGTTCGCTTTGAAGATGGAACATCCTTTGAAGATAACAAGTCCCAGGATTCTTATCTGTTCTTTATCCTTCCCTGCTGTATTGTGAATATAAAATTTTCTTGAGTTCTTTATGATTTCTTGCATGTTCTGCACCTAAATTCTGAAAACAAAAACACCAAAGGAATCTTCATTAGAAGTGTTTGCCTATTCTGATTATTTCTAATATCAATATTGGATTGTTTAGGTAAACCTGCCGATTCAACAGTCTTTTGTTACGGTTGAAGAGTTGGTTTCACCAAATGTATATTGCATTAGAATGAGAATAACAGTAGAAAAATACGAAACATAGTTTAATTACTTAAGATGTCAGAAAAATCAATATTATGTTGAAGACAAGTTTATGAACTATTCTCATCAGGAACTTCTTTCACATATGTAGATGGTTTTCAGATCTTTACAGGTAGGTTTATGCACCCTAAGTTTCGGTTCAAAAGTTACAGAACAAGTGTACAATTCTACAACATTATCTATTAGAAATCATAATTTCACTAGCCTTAATTAAATGAGCAGTTGTTCAATGAATTAGTTCTGAAGTAAACAGTAAATTCATCTGCACCAATTCATTCCTTCCTATCCCTTTCAAGTATGACAGCTTGTTTAATTAAAAAGACCTCAATATGAGAAATTCTTGTTTATTCCTTCATCTTAAAAATTGATGACTTATTGAGATGGTCTAATTTTTTCCTTCATCTGTGATTCATTCTCTTTTCTCTTGTATTGACCAAACTTGATCTAAAGTGAAGGAAGAAAATTTGCTGAGAACATGACTGAAGTTGTAGTGAGTCTTGTGGTTGATCATCTGATTTCCTTTCTTACTGAAGAAGCAAAACTGTTGGAAAGAGTCCGGCGTGAAGTAGAGTTTATCAAAGATGAAATGGATTCCATTCTTGTTCTGCTAAAGGATGTTGATGCAAGGGCAGAGATAGAGGAGGATGTCAAGGTATGAGATCATACTTAAAAAGTCTGGATATTGTCTGTGAAAATTTGTAATGGTATGGGATCTCTCAGGTCATTTGATCAATTTATAATCTTGGCATTCTAGTCCTTCAAATCCCATGTATATTGTGATTTCAATGTGGATTTCTTGAGCTACTGATTTGTTCCTAGAATTGTCTTTAACTCTTCTCTGTGCTCTCTCTCTATTTAACGTTATAGAACAGTGTTTGTTGAATATTGCTGAACAGGCAGTGAGTGAGCCTAAATGTGCCAAATGTGTGATGGCTCGGTGGTTGAGCAGTGGCGGATGGTATTACTAGGTCATAGGGTCAATCCCAGCCGGTAGCATCTGCGGTGGGAGGGGTTAAGGGTTAAAAAAAGGCCTTGGTGTTGAAACATATGCATTATGAGAGCCTCCATATTTTTTTTTTGCCAAGTGAGGCACAACATTTTCAGTTGCATTTTTTATATGGAAAATGTTTTAAATTAGCAATACTTTCTATGTGATACAAAATAAAATTGAGTATTCGAAATTAATATTAGTTAGTGTATGTCAATATATAAAATTCAGTATGAGCTGTAAAATAAAACCAATTTTCTGTTAGTATTAGCTGCATCATGATGCAATTATGCCATTAGTATGGTTTGGTTGATGATACAAATATTAGGATCACCTTGTTTGGTATGGAAAAAAAAGTGTTAAAACAGAAACCTTTTATGGTGTAGTGAGTATGACTATCTCCTTCGTAGTACAGATCGTAGCCTGAAATATTTACATAAAACGTACCCATGTGGCTGCATAAAATTGAGAAACTGTAAAAATTATCTGCATCTAATTATGCTAAACATGTATTCCAAGTTGCAAGCAAAAAGATATCAAAGTGACATTTTAGAATTGTATGCTGCAGATTTGTTAAAATGAAACGTTTTAACGTTCTAAGTCACAAAATGCAACAAATTTTGATACAAGTGAATCACACTGTAAGCGTCTCTTTGCACATACCTGCCAAGTATGTAAACAGTTTAATTTCCCATTCGTTATATGTAATGCTTCTGAATTTGACCAAGCTTCTGCAGCTGTGTGTGGATATGTATGAAACAGTTGTTAGTACCTGCCATTTTTTAAATTTATTTATTTTTGAATGCGAACATTTATTTGAAGATGTTCTTGAAAATTTTTGGCTCCACCTGCAAAATAGATGCACTATGTTATTATTTGATATGTACTGTGGTGAAACGCCTAGGAACATGACATGTAGACCATGCAGATACTCTATTTTGCAATTGCATTTGTAGTTAAGATGATGGCTTTCGCACCATCTGATAGCAGGAATTTCTAATCCAATACACATTGCATATGCAGTACTTCTGTGTTACTTACAGCAGCTTGTGTCAAAACCGGAAAACCTGAATTGGCTAAAAGGGCCATTGAGCTTGCAGAATGCAGGTTTGAGAAAGATGGCTGGCCCAAGTACTATGATGGCAAGAATAGTTATTATGTATGTAAGCAGTCTCAGAAGATGCAGACTTGGTCGATCGCTGGGTATTTGGTTGCAAAGATGCTGATTGATGATCCTTCTTGTCTTGATATTTTGGCCATTGGAGATGACCGGAAAATGAAACATACTTTTACTCGATCAACCACATTACCCAACAGAGATCGTGTGCTTATTTATAATCATTAGGTGACTTACCTTTACATGATTGTTTCAGTGTTGTTTGTAATTAAATTTGTTGTACAGAGGAACTGTCTGTCAATGAAATTTACTTGTCGTCCATTCAGCTTTAATCATATGGTCCCATTCAGCTTTAATCATATGGTCTACATCTTCTCCAGTAGGCCCATTATTTTACTATAAATCCTAGATATCGAAAAACATCACACTCTGCAACCTCCACGCCTTCCTCTCAATTTGAATTACTATCTCTCATGATTCACAACCAAAATTACACACCAGATATTTTGTATTAACTGCACAAAATTAGTGACTTATTACTGTATTTGGATGATAATCCGTGAAAGGACTTGAATATGACTGGGTTTTCCAAGTGTAAAGTAAAGGAGCTCTTGGGCCTCCTTAGAAACACGAAAATGTAGTGCATTACTTTTGGTGCAAGCAATTTCTTTTGGTGAAAGTAATGTCAATGAAGTGTGGAACAGGCAAGATGATATGAAAGTAATGTCAATTTAGGGAATGTTCGAGGATGTTGCGTATGATATCTGGATCAGACTGTGCATGCTGTAGGGAAGAATGTTGTGCTCACAACAGTGAAAGCCATATGATATCCATAGCAAGTCCCAATCTTCGAAACAAAAGTTGTTTTTTATGAATATCATATGGCTTTCACTGTTGTGAGCACAACATTCTTCCCTACAGCATGTACAGTCTGATCCAGATATCATACGCAACATCCTTGAACATTCCCTAAATTGACATTACTTTCATATCATCTTGCCTGTTCCACACTTCATTGCATATTTTTAAATCGCATTTAACACAATCTAGTGTTTGGCACAGTTGTGCAGTATGATGCCTGGTAAAGAGAGATGCTGCAGAGATTAGGATGAGCAATCACTTACTCTCGTGCTATCATGTAGAGTTGATCCCATCATGGCGCCAGCTTGCTTTTGTTTACATAAAAACAGAATGTAACTACCAGTCGTTTTTTATTCTGAACAATCTCATGGATAGATTGCTTGTAATTTTTTCTTACAGTTTAAGGTCAAATTTGAGTTATTGTTTTCCTTTGAACAATCACTGGACCAAATAGTGGGGAAGAAAAATGAATTTTTAGGCTGTGTTTTGTTATGGCACCTACAAATCATCAACTTTTGTGAATGGATTGCAATAAGATTGAGATCACCTTGAACTATGTTTTTTTTCACTAAAAAGCGCCTAGAAGAAGTGAACACTCCTACAATCTACAATGGGCAACATGTTCTTTCCCCGCACGAGGAAGGACAGAAATCCCTTTTCTGAGCTCGCAACTCAAATATTCTCTCATAAATGCAAATTGACTAGCTGAGTTGCTTCATTAACAGTTAATTTGAGATGATTTCATCTTTGTTGTTCTAGTTTGTCTGTGGTAGGATTAGGTGAATAATCAAACATTAGCGTATGTGTTGAATTCAAGAGTTATTTGAAATAGTTTCCAAAATAAGGATTGTAAGGTAGCTAGGCACAGGCCAACTATGTGTTACATTGAAAGAAGAATTCAAAAAATTCACCATGGAAAACACAGGTTAAGACAAGAGCTTGAGGTTGAATATACTTATGTTTCTAGTTTTCCATGGTACAATATCTCTTCGTCTCCGATAATTTTAAGTTCATTTTCAACCCAAACCCTCTCTCCTCTCCCTACTGGTTTTGAGTTTAACAACAAACATAGGTAGGGTAAGTTGGTTCACAAAGACAAGTAATTATTATTTCATTCCAAAGAATTTAGAAAAGGGTAGTCATGGTGGACCACAAGATTCTTTACAGGAATTACAGTCTCAAGTTTCTTACAATATGGGAATTCAATTTTTTAAGACGGATCAAGGAAGCAAAGAGTTTGATTTCCATTAATGGCTTGTTTCGTTCAAAGGAAAATTTTGCCCATATTTATCTTAAAATCACCCAATCTCAAAAGTCACTCACCCCACTTACTATTAATTAATAGGAGATCCCCATGTATTTGATAAATGAGTTTAGTGGAAGATCATTAGTTTTACGTGATTTTTTTTATAGGTATTTTGAAAGAGTATTGTGGGAATGCATGAGGTGTAATTTGAGATTAGAATTGAGAATAAGGAGCCTTATGAGATTTAAGACTTTTAAGAAAAATAATGGGTGCAAGTATAATGAGGAAATGTCTTTACAAAATTAATTGTGAATAATATTTTCTTAAAAGGAGGGGGCAAAGAAAATGTTTGCCAAAATCTGTTCATTGTCAACTTCAAAGTGAAAAACTTTATCTCACTCTCTTCTCATATTTGTAGTTTTTCAAATCGCGAAATTTCCTTAAAACCAAATATAGCCTAATTGAAATATTAACTTCACTTCTTTCTTGTGTAGCAAGAAAAAAACAAAAAAAATCCTCACTTTATTTCTTTGTTTTCTATATCCACTCCTATTTCATTCCCTCTACACCACTTTTTCCCATGCACAAGCAAATAATGACTTGCATACAAGAACGTTTCATCAGTAAAAAAAACCTCACGCAATTTGACACATTTGATACAAGAATGTCTACATCTTTTCTACCAGTAATCGCATCACTGCTTTTGTGCACTGATAATGGATTCATCCACCCACACCCTTTTATTCCAATTGATCTCAACCTAAACATACCTCCTCAGGCTTTCTCCTTTCCACATTTAACTCTCTCAACTCCCATCCCATACAATCCCGCCATTCCTCCTCCTCCAAACCCTCACTATTTTTTCAAAGCTATAAACTCCCTTTGGCACGCACGACACTTAACATCACCAGATCAACTCCATCTCCGGCCATACACTTGAATTTGGATGGTCGGAACTCTCCGATCCCAAATGACTCATTGAACCAAGGTGATTCAGACTCGCTTCAAATTCGTCACTCAGCCACGAGCCTGATTCCACTCACCAGTAATCCCCCACCCCACCTGTTTCGGTGCATTTAATTACCAAAACCAACTCAACTTTCCCCAACAACATGTCACAATCCATCTTCTCCAACATCAACTACCATTTACTCTCAACCGCTCATTAATGGTTCTCAATCATTACAAACCCAACATCAACTTCTCTTCATTAACTCCCATTCCCCTGATTGCTAGAGAGCCAGGCCGGCCCATCACCATCCATCATCCTAGAGATGGACCCATTTTCAACATCTCTAGGATGATGGATGGTGATGGGTCGGCCTGGCACGAGCCTGACTCTCTAGCAAGGCTCCATCCATTCACTCCACTCACTCAAAACCGTCTACACAATCTTTTAAATTCACTCATTCATTACCGAGTTAGTCTAGGTAGCCAGGCCTGGTGCGCCAGGCCTAGCTCTCTAACATCGCGTATCTCTAGAATTGGGAATGTTAGAGAGCTACACCTGGCTCTCTAGAATTGGGGTTCATTACCTCCCCAACCTCCTATTAACTCCTCACACCAAACATCCCCTTCATCTTCTCATTCAATTTCACTACAACAACAATTTCAACCCTTTTCACATTAAACTCACCATCAAACATCCATTGAACTCACACCCCATTTAATATCACCACCATTAAAGTCACAAAAACAATTTCAATACTCTCTCACTCATGCAAATCCACTTCCCATCTCTTCAATGACATCACCAAATCACAACTACAACTACTTTTCCCACTTCGGTTCTCATGGCACCACATGGCAATCAAGAGGCTTTTCTTCATGCTACTACTACCATGCGTACAAACCTCTCCCCAATTTCTACTGTGGGTATTAGTACAAGGCACATGGACTTCCCTATCAATACACAGTCAGAGCCACTTGGGTCAAAATTGGGCTTAGTTATTAATCCTTATTCCAATTCAGTAGCTCAAGCAGTTCAAATTTCGGGTTCCAGCTTGCTTTCTCTGGTTCAGTTTAGGCATTTCAATGGCCTTTCTCAACAGTTGATAGTATCAACACTTGCTAGCTCTCTCACCACTCCATCGGACAATTGTTCTCTGGAAGGCATTCAAACATTTTTGGTCTTTCACTCCTCCATGTTTCAACAACATTTCAGCACCACCACTGAACAAATTTTCAGTCCTCAGTCCCCTTCTTTGACTGGCATTTTTTATTCTTTCTCAGTCGAGCCTCCTACAATGGAGAATATTAATGACACATTGATGCATACGCAGACATCTACACATGTTGTTTCTCCATGCTCCTCAAACTATGAAATAGTGATTGCTAAGGATCAAGCAATTGTTCACTCAAATTAGGAAGATATCCCTCGATTGGTGTCCCATGTTGATTGCAAGCGTGTTGCCCGACAACAAGCATATCTAAGAATCAAAGCAAGACTCCAAGCATCATCTGTCAGACACTCGCACAATGCGGCAGTCTCAATCCGATTATTCTGCAGAAAATAGCAAGGGCAAAAGAAAAATGGCATTAACCCCGGCAACTCAGGGTATGACTTCATGGGAAAGAAACCATGTTAGAAACATCAATCCATTTTCTTGAGACTCCAGATCAGTTTGAATCAAACCATACCTAACAGACTCAAGCTTATGATACCACTGTTCAGTCCCAATAGAGATACACAGAGCTGCCAACTCTTACCAGTGCAACAATCCACTTAAGTTCATCCGAGTACAATGCTCAATTTGGATCCAATGACTCTTCCAGTCAATTTTTGACTGCTATTGCAACTTGTGAGACGAAGAAGGAATTAGAGTCTTTACCAAATAAAGACTCACAGTCCTTTGTCGATTGGCTCCCAAATTTCAGGGACATGCATGGACTATGAGTCTTAATTGTGTGGTACTCAAAGTCATACAAGGACAAGAGGTTCTCTCTTTATAACAACATGCAAACACAAAGATTATAAGGACATTCAACGTGTGAAAAGAAGAGAATATAACACAACAATAACGCAGCAGAAAATGCAATAATAACATAGCAGCAACGCAGCGTCAAATTGGCAGCAAATACAATGCTGAAACAGAACAGCAGTGTGGCGTGAAACAGGCTGCGAGTTCGGCGTGACTCGGTGTGTGTGCAACGTGAAACAGTAGCCAAGTTGAAGGATTGAAATCAGGTGATTTCGGGTGTTCTTCGTTTGCGAGTTTCGTCAAACTTTTGGTGGTATTGTTTGCTTGAGATTGGGTAATCTCAAGGGTCGTTGCTTGACAATGTTGTAATTTTCAAGTAAGTGTTTCTATATCAATAAGAAAGTTATAAAGTCATCGTCCGTGGAGTAGGCAAAGCCGAACCACGTAAATCTCGGTGTCATCTTTATTTTCTGCATATTACTTGTTGTTTCTTATTACTTGCATAACATTTTTAGTCATATACTATCACCACCTAGGTCCAGGACTTGTGTTGGAATTATTTGCATTAGCAAGTATTTTCCTTACACAACTGAGAAAGGGGAAATGGTGACTGCCTTTGAAGAGTCACCAAAATTATCATAATAATTACTTGGAATGCAAGGGGCCTGGGGTCGCCCTGCGCTTTCCAAACTTTGAAGACCCTCTCCAACAAGTTCAAAGCCAAAATCATTTTTATCTCTGAAACAAAGGCAACGTCTTCTAAGATGGATCACGTGCGTTGGCAACTTGGCTACAGACATGGAGTTACAGTCCCAGCCTCTGGTCTTTCTGGTGGCCTTGCACTTTTTTGGAGAGAAGGTATTTTTTTAATCTATTATTGCTTCCTGTAAATACTATTTCTTATGTTCTGTAAATAATCACTATGCACAAGACTCTTGGTTTATCTTGTTCACTTACGGTGAACCCAATCCATAGTTGTGTTCCCTTTTTTGGCAAAGTCTTTCCCAATCTTATGCACTTCAACACACCCCTGTTATAGTGATTGGTAATTTGAAGGCCATTTTCGCTACAGAGGACAAAATTGGTGGTAGGAAAGTTATACACTCAAATGTTAGACACCTAAGGAATTCATGACCAAACACCATCTTATGGATTTTTCTCTGAATGGATCCCATTTCACCTGGAATAATAAAAGGAAAGACCATCATGGCAAAATTGGACCGCATCCTGGTTCCTACAAAATGGATGGCACTCTTTCCATCTGCCATTGGTTGAACCATTCATACCTCCTCCTCCAACCATAGAGCCATATCCCGTCAATTGGTCTCTTGCATTAATTCGGGTCCAAAACCTTTTCGATTCTTCCATATGTGGACCAGAGACCCAAGATGTCGCCCACTAGTTGATTCCTCTTAGGCGGCTAGATGTAACCCGTCCCTTTTGCATAATTTCCATTTGAAAACTAAGAAGCTCAGTCACAATCTCACCCGTTGGAATAAACATGTCTTCTGTAACATTGACCAAAATATTAAAGACACTCTGACTGCCCTAGATAAACTTCAAACCCCCCCCCCCCCCCCCCCCCCCCCCCCCACGCCCCATCTACTCAAAATGCCTCAGCCATTGACATTCTAGAGGATAGACTTTCTGAATTTTATATGTGTGAGGAACTTTTCTGGAGAAATAAGTCTGGTGAATCATGGCTTAAAGATGGTCACAAAAATACCAAATTTTTTCACCTGTCTTCACTTCTCTGGCAGAAACGAAATTTAATCCTCCATCTCAAAGATGTTTTTAATAATTGGTGGAGCACGCCCTATTTGGTGGGCCAAGTCTTCAATGACCACTTTGGGAATATCTTTCAATCCTCTCTGCCCATTCCCAACTCGGCTATCCTCCACCTTCTCCACCCAGTCATCTCTGAACAAGATAATGAAGCTCTCCTGGCAATCCCCAGTGAAGACGAAATCAAGAAAACTATCTTTGACATGGGCAGTCACAAAGCCCCTGGTCCAGATGGGTTTCATGTTTTCTTCTTTCAATACTATTGGGATATTGTCAAGCATGACGTTATTGAGGTGGTGGTCAATTTCTTATCTTCTCGAACCTTGGATCCCAAACTCAATGAGACATTCTTAGCCTTGATCCCTAAGATTTCAAACCCGACCACCTAGATAAATTCAAACAAATAGGCTTATGCAATGGTATTTACAAGATTATTTAAAAATTCTTGCAAATCGATTGAAGCCTCTATTGGAGGACATCATCTCCCCCAACTAAAGAGTCTTCCTTAAAGGTCGTTCGATCTTAGATAATATCAATCTGGCCTATGAAACCTTCTTCCAAATGAAGCACAGTCATAAGAAAAAACAATGTTGGATGATTGTTAAGACTGACATAGCCGAAGCTTATGACAAGATTGAATTGACCTTTTTGCTTCAAATCATGGAGTAAGTAGGATTTGCAGAGGGATGGATTCATATGATTGAATAATGTATTTCCACATCAACCCTTCTTGTCCTCCTCAATGGTGCACTTTTAGCTAGTATTAAGCCTTCTCGGGGTATCCGCCAAGAAGACCCTCTTTCCCTGTATCTTTTCATTCTGGTGGCTGAAGCCCTCTTGCCTACTGGCTCATGTTGAATCCAACAAAGTGATCAAAGGTATTTAGCTCAGAAGCCACTCTCTTTCTATCAGCCACCTGTTTTATGTTGATGATTTAATGTTTTCCTATCGTGCCTCTCTTACTGAAGCACACTCTATGAAGGATATCTTAAATACCTATTGCTCAGATTCTGGTCAGGCAGTTAATTATGATAAATCATCAGTTTTCTATAGCTCCAACGTCCACCCAAGACATGCGAAAATGATCAATAGGATCCTTGGCTCTAAGTTCTATAACCCTAAAGACAAGTATCTTGGATCTCCTCTTCTCTTCTCCAAAAAGAAAGCTACGGATTTTCAATTCTTGGTGGATAAGATCAAAACCAATTTTTTGGCTTGGAAAGCCAAGGTTCTTTCCCAAGCTGGGAGAACAATCATGTTCAAGGCAGTTGTCCATTCAATTCCAATCTATACTATGCATACCTTTTTCTTCCTTGCTTCCATCACTACCAAAATCGACACTCTTGCTCAAGAATTTTGGTGGAATGGAACCTCAGAAGGCAAGGCCAAACACTTGTGTACCTGGGATCGAAACAGTCTCCCCAAACACCTTGGAGGGCTGAATATTCCCTCTGCCAGAATTAAAAATCTGGCTTTAATGGTTAAAAACATATGGCAAGCCATCTCTGGACCTCTGAACCCTTGCACCTTGCAACTCAAAGCAACCTATTTCAGAAATAAAAACATTTTCCAGTTGTCTAAATCACCTAACATTGCTTCTTTCGCCTGGAGAGGCAATCTTATTGCTCTTAGTAAAATGAAAAAAATACCTACTCTGGCAATTAAGATCGGGCAATGTCATAGATTTGTGAAAAGATTGTTGGGTCAAGCCGGGTCTTATCCTGGCAGACTGTCACACCCAACAACTCCCTCCAATGCCCATCAGTAGCATTCCTGACCTCTGAGTACACCTTGATGGCCATCATTTACAATGGAATGCTACTTTGATCAAATCATTATTCCCTCTACCTGTGGCTAAGGATATCCTTGATGTAGTGATAAGACCTTCCAGCTCCTCTGATTCACTTATCTAGAATTTCGACAAAAGGGGTTTTTTTCAATCAAAAGTGCTACAAAAGCCTTTTTCATGGACGCTCTAGAACTGTCCTCATCCAGGAATTAGACTTACTCATCACTTCATACCAAGATTGCCCGTGAACTTTGGAGAGTTAAAGCTCCTGCATATGTTTTATTTCTCAATTGGAAAGTCTCCCAAAATCTCGTCCCTACCATGACCAACTTGTCTGGAATTCATGTTCCTATTGATGATTGTTGTGTCTTTTGCAGACAGCACAAGGAAGATGTCACACATCTTTTCTTTCTCTGTCTAGTCATTGAGAAACTCTGGGTCATATCCCCTATCCCAATCCCTTGGCCCAAAACCAATACTACATATCACCTGCCCCACAACATTTTTCAATTTATGTGGGACACAACTTCGGCACACCTGACTCTCAAGGAAAAATGCTTTCACAATTCACAATGGTCATTCACTCCATTTGGCTTTGGCGTAACAGAATCATTTTCAATGGAGCCAAGTTCTCAATGCAATCCTTCCTCCATACTACTCGACTCACTTGGTCCGAGTGGCACACACAATGGTTCCAAACCCCACATTCTGTTAGTCATACATCAAAGCCAACATCCTTGCATCACATTCTGGACAAAACGGTTGTTGATATACGAAATCATCAAAATCCCAACCCAATTGTCCTAGATACCTCTCTAGCCTCTCCCTCTGATAGTCAGACTTCTAGACTTAACGTCATCCAATCTCAACTCCAAGCCATCAATCACCACAGACTTAACTCAATATCCAAATGTCCTAATCATATTTCCTTCATGTTAGCCTCTGACATGGTCATAGTTTCTTATGATGCGAGCTTCTATGCGTCTTCTCAACAGGGTGCTTTCGGTATTTTTGTGGTAGATGCTCAGGGTGTGATTCAGAGTGTTTGGCAGCTGAAGCAGTTCTTCTCATCCAAGCCCGTAACTGGAAGACAAGTTTTTCGCTGGGGGACTCTAGAGCTCTACATTCTATGTTGCAGTCTGATCTAGATGATGATAAGGTTATCACGGGAAAGACACGGATAGACTTTGTTGGGTGTGGCGTCTGATTATCTGTAATATTAAATCTCTCCTTTTGAATTCTCAATGGATATGTAAGTTTATTCCTCGGGACCTCAACCATGAGGCTTATGAGTTGGCTACTATGGCTGGACAACGTTATTGTAATCAGGTTATTTAACTAAAATGCAGCATGCTTTATAAAGAAAAAAAATTAACTAATTTTTCTTAACGTGTTGAGCAAGATATATTGATACATCATAAATCTCAATTGTGATGAAATGAGGAGACAACTCCATTTAGTTTTAAGTGTTCCGAAAACTTTGAACATCATTTTATAGCATATTGAATTCAGATGAGGCTGATCCCGTAGACAATCTCCTATAATCTCATTTAATTTCCTTGTCTTTTAGCACCCTACTGCCATAATACTCAACCATAAATGTAATGGCACACACGAGGTTTGTGAACGTGAATAAGTGATTGTCTCCCGAGTGGATAACACGTTTTTTTTTTCCGTTTCTTATAGAACAAACCCTGCCATAATATTCAACCATAAATGTAATGGCACACACGAGGTTTGTGAACGTGAATAAGTGATTGTCCGATAATGAGCTGAAAGAAGCATTTAAGAGGCAAGAAATGGAGAGACTATAGGCTGGTGAAACTAAAATGAAACAAGAGGACCCCTGAGTGCACATGAGAAGGTCTCCCTTGTCTGCAGCTTTACAGAGTGAACCTAGCAGGGTGTCTCTTTCAATTTGGAGTCGCGCTCTTTCCTGAATCCTGATAAAATCAACCAATATTACAGATAATATTATGATAGAAACATCAAACAAAAATGAGGTCAGACTTGAACAGATCAACGTGCAGTGGTCTCGAGTGATTTTTTTAATTGAAAAAAATCAAAAAAATTCAGTTAGCCAACCCCTCATGGTCAGTAAGTACATGATTAATATTTAGTTTCTCTATAACCAACAAATGTTGAAATGTAAAATTTAAACTTTACATAAATTGTGAGGTATGTGTAGGACCAACAAAAATAAGTATTATCCAAGCAGATCAGATCGAAGAGACCTGCAATTTCTTTAAGCATCCCACGTATCAAACTGATATAGAGGGTGAATACCTATCACCGACCGCAATCAGCCTACTGTCAACATGATTTTCTACCTATCAACCTTTGTCTGTAAACTTGATAATTCTAAGCACCTGAACTGTGTCCTCTCTTGAAATAATTTGGTAGACCTCCACATGGGAGTATGAATGCTTCTTTCCGCGAAAATCAAAATTTAGGATCAGAACCGTGACCTAAGAAGTTGAAGTTCTGTACAAACGAATTCATCCGGACCGGAAACTAGTTTCCATCTCAAAACAAAAAAAGTAATGTTATCCACAAATGTGTATTCTTAGTCATCAGGGTCCATTTCGTCCTGTGCTGACAGTGAAGCTGTATCATTCTTTCTGCCCGTGTCCTCAGATTCTAGCTGCTTATCAAAACCAGTCTCATCATCAGATGCCTCATTTTCACTTGCACTAACCTCTTCATTTGAATCTGTTGCCTCCAATGAAACTGTTGCGAGTCCCTGCTGCATCCATTTGGGACACTCGTCCTCACCACCATAAAGCAGTCGACCACTGCTATCCTTTACTGGATTTAGAATCTTGGTAGATTCTGGGGTTCTACAACCACATTCTGGGAGTGGGTGAGAAAGGAAAGAGGCTGGTTTCGATAAGCGGGATTCCCTTATTAGACCATCCTCACCCAGACTCTGAATAAGATGTTTCCGAACTGACACTGTCCACTGGCGCTTTGGATTGTATAAATGATCACTGGTACTGTTGAATAACTCTACAAGAGTTTTTCTGTTGAAGGACCATGAAAATGGTATTAGAAAATAATATGGACTATAACAAGGCAAAATGAACAGTTATTGAGAAATGAAGGCAACAAATTTTCATCTATAACGTAAAATAATAGCATGTACAAGATGTTGCACTTATGCTGAAACAAAAATGATACTGATAAAAAAGGAACAAATAATATTTCCATTGTACTTCTTCCATTGTACAACATGCTCGGGAGAATATGTTCATTCAACCACCATTTAATTTGAAAAGCTTGTTCTCAACCTTAACTACTATAGGGGAGCAAAATTGGACAACCGCATATTTGCTTATGCAGTACGCACCTCTTTTTTGTTACATTAGCCAGATATGTGAAGGATGTATTCAACTCAATATATTTGACTAGGGAGATATAGTTCAAAATAGGAATACTTTGGTCAGTAACATTTTCACAGATTGCTAACTTTCTAATTAAATGAAACTTCTTGTTTTATTGATCAAACTATCTATATATAACAAATCAGATAGAACTTAAAGCATCAAGATAAGTTTATATATAAACTTAGTTCATGGTTCAGATTTATTGCATCACCCCAAGCAATCCACAATCAGAATGCATGAGTTCGATTCCCATACCCAACATAGAGATTTTTTTTTTACTATTTTTTTCAATTGTTGGTTATGGCAAGCATTTAAGCATGGATTAACAATGAAACTTAAAAGGGTGATCTGGATGATACATATGTTGGCTTATATGAAGTTTTGACAAATTATAATGATGTGTTAATGCTAAACAAAACAACGTAGAATAAACTCTATAAATTAATTTTATCGTGCCACGGTACGAGTAATACACTAGTGTGTGTATATATATGCCAAAGGTTATTTTGACACAAGTTTTGATGACACAATTTTTGTACCAAATCTTGGCCACTCATGTATGATTGAAGGGAAATTCTAATTGGCGAGGAAACCAGCGAGGAAACGCGCGAGGGAGGGGGGTGGAACCCTCCATCCCCCTCGAGATGCGCGACTGCACACATCTCGATGGGGATGGAGGGTTCCACCCCCCTCCCTCGCGCGTTTCCTCGCTGGTGTCCTCGCCAGTTAGACAATCCCATGATTGAATGAGTGGTTAAGATTAAAAAGTCATTGTTTCTTTATAATGGATCAACACAAGCCAAGCCACTAAAGAGTTGTTAATGTCATTAATTGTATCAAAAGTTGTCTCCCTACAAATATCTTTAGGTTATTATTAATTCATCATTCATTAATCTTCATCGAGATTTACATTGTAGAAACTTGATGCAACTCAAAAAATAATTTGATTTTTGTTTTACTCATTTTTATTTATCTCTACTTATCCTTTAATTTTTATACTTCTCATTGATTTTCATTGTGATCATAGTGTATATCTCGAGGCAACGTGAGAAATTGGTGGTTAGACAAAAATGTCCTTTATTATTGAGATTGTAGCCAAGTAGGATATGTTCCGGAACGGTCCGGATTCAAACAAATCAAGCGAATTCAAGAGCTCATAATACTCTATGTAAGAACTCAAAGTTGAGAACTCGTTTATATCCTATGTTATGGTTTTCTTGTATCCTCCCACTTAAGTTTATGGTTCTCTCTATCAATCAAAAGAAGTAAAACTTAACTTCACACTTGGACAATAAAATAATTTCTCCCCAGTATCTCTTGATAAAGGCCTTTTTAAAGAGCTTAGAACCTTGACGAAATTAATTAAAATCAATAAGTCCCCAAAACACTTTTCTCTCACCTATTTAGACAAAAAAAGGGTCTTTTTAGTACCTATTTTTTAAATCCCTGCACGTGCCCTTCTTCGTCCCATTCAACATCTTTTACAACCTTCTTCTTCCTCCTTTCCTCACAGCTACTACTACCAACAATCTGTCACCTGCAGCCACCACCACTCCCAAATCCATCACCGATGGCCACCACCACCGGTAACCACCACCACCCATCACAGACAGCCACCACCACCCCAAAGCCCTTATGAAGATAGGCTCCCGCCAGCAGACCACCGTCACCACCATCACCAACAGAAACCAACCCTGGTGGCGCATGAGAATGTCTAAATAGACATAATGTTTTTTTGCCACTCTTTCGAGTATTTAAGTTTCCAGCAGGGACCATTTAGAAATTAATTATTTTGTTCTCACGAGAAAACATCAAAGTTTACAGCAGAATTATGAGTGGTCGTTGTTTCTTTAAAAATCCTAGTAGGAATAATCTAACCTTTATGTGGACTAAAATAACCAATTAGGTAGGTTCCTGCCAGCAGACCACCGTCACCACCATCACCAACAGAAACCCTGGTGGCGCGTGGGAAGTTCTAAATAGACGTTATGTTTTTATTTTTTGTCACTCTTCTGAGTATTTAAGTTCCAGCAAGGACCATTTAGACATTAATAATTTTGTTCTTAAGAGAAAACATCAAAGTTTACAGAAGAATTAAGAGTGGTCGTTGTTTCTTTAAAACTACTTTTTGTGGACTAAAATAACCAATTAGGGTTCAATATACTGGGTTTCTTATCATTTTACCTGTCTGGTCGATAAGTCCTATAAGATGCCATCTCATATAATCGATGCCCCATGACCAAGCTTGAGAAATCCGGCCATCCACTGCCATCATTATCAAAACCAGGAAAGAATGCATCTGCTTCCACAGAGACTATGTAATCAAGAGCATCCCAGAGCAGTCTGTGTGCTCGCATTCTCAGGTCCACAGGTGACATGTCTGGTTCTGTATCAGTTTTGGTAATCCACCCATACCAACCTTCTTTTTCATGTCGATAAATAGGTCTGTCTGGAGGGGGAGGAAGAGGTCTGGGGCGAGGACCGGCTTTCTTCCATTCTTCCTCAAGTTGCTCCTTACTTTTGGTTGGAGGCGGCTGAAATGTATCCAGAGGAAGAGGAGTTTCAGAGCCAATCAAGTCATCCAGCTCCTGCTTGCCACATAAAGAAGTACGATCTACCACATTCGTATACATGGCCCTTAAAGGGATTAGAATCCGTTGACCACCAAATATTTCAGAGCCTGCCAAGTAAATTATCGTTTTGGAAGTATGGCCCATTGCTCGTAGGAGAAGTCCCACCTGCAAAAGATCCAGTGGTAATTGAGAGCCAAGATAGTTGCAAATTAATGATGGCAGAGGTCTCAGAAATTCAATCAACAGAAAATACAGCCTTCTATCAGTAATTCAGAGGCCAACACCCCCATTACGGTCTCTTCTTCTGAAATTTTTTATGTTTAGAAAGCCACTGAAGTATAGAGTACATATGCTTGATGTCACCCAATAGTGGAAGACAAGCTCTCAATGCAAAACCAGGGAGCCTATGCAAATTTGTTGAACTAGAAATGTAACGGATACAGCAAGTCACAAGATAAAAATATCACTACAGAAAGCCTGTTGAACTTGCACAGTGCGATTTCAAAGTGTTGGACCTTGGAAAGCATTCCAGACTGCAAACGACAAAAGGTTGCATAAGCATCCACAGTCAGTCAGCATACCAAAGTGGATTTGATCTAGATTTACCACGAAGATCACAACAGGACTTCATTTGTATTAAGTCAAGAAGCTAGTTCTTAAATTGAATAAGTAGAGAAGTAACAAGCATATCTGTATAAGTCATACTTTTTGACTTCTCAGTAGTAAATTATGTGCTAAAATTAGTAGCTTTTTTATTTTCCTTGACCTCTTATAAGTTAGCTTTTCACCGAGCTAACTTCAACCGAACTTTGACTACTCTTTTTAATATAGTTCTACAAGGACCTTTTTTCCTTTGGGTTTCATAGATACAGCCTAATTGATTCATATATCTGTCGCACATAAAAGGACAGAAAGAAAAGATAGCAAATGAGTACACAGTCACAAGGGTCATGATGCATCGTGTCATCAAAACTGTTGTTTGTTAATAATTTATACCTTTTAATCGAGTCTATAAAAATGTACTACAATTTTCAAGAGTGAGGCAACAGAAATATAAACATCAACCATACGTTACCTCCTCAGGTATGAGGGGACATGACCCATTTATTTTTCGAGAGAAAGAATCGATGCTTAGTTCTTCATTAACAATCCCTTGTTTTATCAACTGTGCCCTCCTGTACTGTATAAGCTCAGTATGAAGATCCTAAAGCACACAGAAAACTGGAGTCAGGAAGAGCATTAAAAGCAACAAAAGAAAACCTGAGGATTTAGATAAAATCATAAAATTCTGCTAAAACATTGTTTGTTATATTACATCTACATTTATCTATAAGTTGGCAAGTACAAACGGTGTTTTATCTGTCAAACATGCCAGGACCAGGGACGGAGCAACGTGGGGGCACTTGCCCCCACTCACTTTAAATTTTTTTATTTTTATTTCTAATATGCCCCGTTGCAATATCGACGACTCGGTCTCGTCTTGCTATTTTTATTTTTTTGTTCTCCCTTCCTGCTCCACCATTTTCCTCTCTTCTGCTCTCTCTCTCTACGACACCGGCAACCGCCTCGTCTCCTACTCTCTTCCTCTCCCTCCATTTTTGCTTGATTTAGTTTTTTTTTTCTTACCATCACTATCAGCCACCAACAACCGTAACCTCTTTTTCATGCATTGAGGAAGGAGAAGGTTTTTTTTTAATGTATTTTCTCAAGATGAATTCGTATCGAGGTCTATTTTTGTATTTTATTCATAGGCTGTTTTTGGAGATGCATGAAATTTGGATCCATTAATTTTTTTCTCAAGATATATGTTTGTATTTCGAGGTTCATCTATGAGTTATTGTTTGAAGACATTTTGATAATCAACGTGAGCCTTTTGACAGTCAATGCACGTTGACCGTTAATCTCGGGGAAGACTGTAATAATGATTAATGATGGGGTAACATCTAATTAGTTATTTATGATAAGGTGGCAAATTGCAAATAACCAAATTTTTGTGTCCACATCTAATTTTACATTTGAAATTAATTTTTGTCTATTAACTTTACATACCAATTTGATTTGTTCCTCATATATTTATTGTTTGTGCTTCCTACAAAGTAGTTTGTCCGATCCATTTTCTTCCCCATAGATTAGATGGAGTTTTGTTTACCAATTGGTGTTTTGTATATTTATTTATGTATTGTTCAAATTAAATTTTTTTGTTAAAGTAATTAATTCCTATATTTCTTATATTAACTATGACGTCACTCCGCCCCCCTTCATAAAATTTCCTGGCTCCGTCACTGGCCAGGACACTTAATATTACGTTTTGTCAGGATCATAAGGGTTTACCAATAAAAAAATGTTTTAAAAGGGTTTATGCCATCTTGAAATGAAGATTACATGATGGAGATTTTTATGTATCTTTTGATCAATCAATTTCGGCTAAAGACGAGGATGTAACCAAAAAATCAAGTTTAACTGGGGGGAAATAGTAACTGAAATTAGAGAAGTGCTAATTGAAAAAACAAAAATCGATGAAGTAATACCTGGAAAAGCTCAGCACAACCGTGATAGGCTAAGGTGTCTCTCAAGAGGCCAGGATGAAAAGCTAAGTAAGGTTGGCCCCAAGCACGTAACCTGAACAGAAGAGTAAAGTTATCCTTGATTGGTTGCCACATACCAGTTGTTGTAAATAAGAAAATTAGATCGTATCCCTCTAACATCAATAGTTGCGTACAATATACAGCACAGTTGCAAACAAAGACCACAAATTGGCCGACAACCCCAGAGAAATGGATTTATTACCGATTTATCATCCGGCGTCCGAGCTCTTGAATGTCTGGGCGGAAATGAAGAGCATGGAAGGTCACCCTGCATCTAAGCCTCTGATACTCAGCCATGCTAGGGGGGAGGATGGACTGGAAAAAAAAAGGCATTAGACAATTAGTGGTCGCTTCCACTTTAATGAACGACAATAGTGCCAAACTACCACAACATCAAGTACAATATGTGGTATTAATCGTTAAATTGACAGTAAAAATTCAACAATAGAGTATCAAAATAAAGCAAGTATAGCAAAAGGCTGCCACAAGATAAGTGACTGCATTAGCGAGAAACTTATGAGTGGTCTTAGGACTACTGAATTGGAGAGAAATGATCAGACATGCACAATCAAGGCAAGTGTTAGCAAATGAACGACTATATTCATGGTAGTATGGTACTAAAAAGAGGGCCTTAGAAGCAAATTGCACGGAATGACAGGATTGACCAAGAATCCAAAGAAATGTTTGAGAAGAGATTGACAAAAAAAAAACATAAACGCAATTGAAAAAGAAGAATCCCTAAGCAAAGTTTAATCGTAGAGAAAAAATTTCCAAGAGTTGGGATTAAAATTACATCGGTTTTGACAAAAATGAAAGTAACAATGACAATGATGATGCCCAACCACAAAACCCCTTTTTACCTAGTCCAAACAAATACAAGTTCAAGAAGTTGACAAATGGTTGTAAAGCAACTTAAGCTATGAAAGGAAAACCTTATGCTGAGAGGATTAGTTGTTGCTGCCACAAAAAGTTACTTTCAGTAATGTTACACAAATATCAATATAAACGTTGGACTATTTCTTACAAATTTTACCATTAAGGCCTTTCTTGTGCTCTTAAAATGTCTCAACAAAAACAGTATCAATGTCTGAACCTCATATTCTTACAGAGCAATACAAAACCTTTGCAGAAGGTAGATAATAGCATATCTCATACCTGTAAGCATCCTCCATCGGTAAGTACCAGTGCAACGACCTTTGATTTTTTTAAACTAGGCAAAACTTTTTTTATATAGAAACTTGGTGAAGTTGAACTTTTTGGTTTAAAGACAGGGAACTCATTCCTTTTTCTCGCTTCTTTCAAATGCTTTGGCAGGCTCTTGATGACAACTACATCCTTTGCAAGAGCTGCTATAAACTGATCCTCATTGTAAAGATACGAAAAGCTCTTGAATTTGGAACTGCACAGTAATGGTAACAATGTAAAAAACTGAAACCCTTTGATTTAATTCAGCTCTAAAGATGTATGAAGAATCAATTCAAAACTTAGAGAAAGAACCTGATGCCTTTTGAACGAGTGCTTTGTTGAATCTCAGGAATGACAAGAGTAGCATTCAGAAGCCTGGATATGGTGACAAGATCACAAATCTAGCAAATTAACAAACATGTTACAAACTCTTGATAGTATTCTCAATGAAGAAATGAATTAAGATATAAAGGGGCATACCGAAGATCTTATCTTCTCGAATCCACCAAATATCTTCGCATGTATGAAACCATTTGTCTGCTCATTTGGGACTGTTCAACCCAAACAAATGATCAAACAGGTTAAACATGCACCAGTAAAGCTCGTGAAGTGCTATTTATTAAAATGAGTCCTCCAGAAATGAAGTTTGAATAATTTAAAAACAATGTTTAGTTCATTTCCGTTCTATCTTTTTTTAAATACCAGGTTACCAACACTGCAAAAAATAAAATAAAAAAATCATGTATCTATAAACACCAGATTGTTAATGCAATAAATAATAAATAAAATTAAAAAAAACAAAAATCAAAGGAATAAATCCTCTCTTCTCTATTCATTCAATACAAATCAGCCTTAAATGGAACCCCAAAAGAAAAAGAAAACATCTAAATGGCTGTTAATTTTAGAAAACCCCCTGAATAACTTGTCTAAAATGGAATAAACAAACCCTTAAAAAGATATGCACGCCCAATAATTATTGAATGCCACACTAGTTCACACCAATCACACCTCTTCGAAAAGATACCCTTCGCTTAGAGGTCCAAAACACCAATTTCCCAAAGAGGCAATTTGCAACTTCGGAGTCAGTTAAGCTGCCATATCCACTCAATTGAGTGCTCCACAGTACAAAAATAATTGTTTTCTTATTCCCCATGGTACATTAAACTGCCATTTGATCATATTTGTAATCATAATCACCACAAATGAAATATTTGAAACTGGCTGACTAAGCATACAAGTAAATACCAGAACTATATCAGCCTAGATTTGCTTTTGCAACCCACTGAGGTATCGATGTGCTTTATGTTCTTAGCTTTCAATGAGCTGGAACTGAAAACATAAGAACAGAAACTGTTTACTCTATTCGTTGACATAACTTAAACCCTGTTTCAGACTGTAAAGTTGATAATCCCTCTCAGGATTTCAGGACAAATTTCTCCCTCAAAGCTTTCTTCATTTTTTTTACCAACATTGAATTGGTCTTTAAACTTCTGTCAGACTCACAAGTTCATCCCACCAACGTACAGTCAAGCCAGACAACTTTGTAGACACCAAATTAATACACTTCCACCATGAAACATTCTTATATTACAGAGTTTTGACCTTTTCATTTAGTCAATCAATGAAGGTGTTGGTTTTCACTGTACTATCAAATTCTGCATTATCAAGTTTGATATTACAAAAGTGAGTGTGCTCTAATATTCGCAGTGTACAATAGAACATATCCATATCAACATGATTTTGCCTACTCCTCTCATCCCTCCTTCCCCTTCTTATTTTCCCATCACATCAGCTCATTCTACTGTCAAATCCTAACCTGCCTCTGCCTTCTAAACTTACTCATATACGAAACTACCTTAGACTGGACCTTGCAAAATCAACCATACTACCCAATATGAGAGCTGATTTGTTTCCCGCCATTTCCACAACCTAATCCTTCATAGTCCATTCTCATACAGGGACCATATTCCTCATCAACCTAGCACTTCCTTTCCGCCTTTATTACCAACTCCTCCAGTACCCTCTTCACTACCAACTTTCCTACCCATAAGTTCATTCTATTCCAAAGTCACAGACAGTCTCAACCTTATAAACCTTTACTCCACCACAAATTGGACCTTCCAGAATTAACTACACTAAGCCATATGCTCATCCTTCTTATCCCAAAATTTTCAAGTGGTGTTGCACCAACCAGTGATGACATACATGTCACATCAATCAAAATCCTGTTAGTTAACTTGGTTTGGCAACATTCAGATGTCACGCTTAATGATTGTCCTCTGATTCATGATCCCAATGCTGGTGTTACTTATTGAGATGAAATGATGAACAGTTTCACATTCTTATATTGAAACTTTAGGAATGTTGCCTTTTCTTTAAGCGCAAAGAGTTATTGACCTGTGTTCTTTGTTGAACAGTTTATCCACTCAGATCAAGACTCGATCTTGATAATGATGATAACTCAGTAGAAACAACATCTTGTTTCAAGTCGACGCAACTGTCCAAGTAATCACTTGTAGACTTTGCATAAGATTCGTGAAGCCATGATCACATGTCATATTGAAAGAGGAGATAATGCCACGTAAATAGCAACATAAAAAGCTTCCCTGGACAAGGTAAATTTGCATTCTCACTTCACCTGCTCAACCAAAATGGGATCCATGACTCATTGGCCCTATTGATTCTTAGATACATTATAAAACTCATGTTCTCCATTTTTTTTCTTCTCTTATTTCAAAATCTTAAATATTATTAATACGAATAAAGATTGTTTTTCACATCCAGTACCAAAACTGATCTAGGACATCTTACTGTTTTAGCATGATTAGGTATTTTATTTTTATTAGGATTTCAGTTAAGCAAATCTAGTTGTTCTAGATTTCACATAGAAATAGTAGGTTTATTTCTAGTTTTGCTAGGATTTTTTTATTTAAAGAAAAGAAAGTCAAGCATTGTGAGAACGAACAAAGAACAAATTATAAATCAATCAAATTATCTATTCTCCTATCATCCTCTTTATTATTTTTTCTTCTACAATTCTACCTAAATTATTCTCCTTCTTCTATTGAATTCTCTCATTTCTTCTATTCTCCCTTCAAGATCTCTGAATCTCATTCTTTTCAATATCCGTTGTACCAATTGGTATTAGAACCAATTGTTTATCTCCATTGTTTTCATCAGGTTCATCGCATTCTTTCTTTTCACCCACCACCACCCCTTCCGCCTCCTCCACCTTTTTCAATCCTTGTAGAAAAGTTCTCGTTAACCTCTTTCTCCCATCCCATCCCGTCCTGTTTTTCGACATCATCAATTTGTTCCACAACTCCCCCTTCCTCCTCGTTTCTTCCTCATCAATTTGTGGAAAAATAAATTCCAACCCATCGTTTTTTGACAACCATCATTGATTCCCCATCCTTGTGCAATCTGATAGTCCTTTGTCCCAAGCCCATCTCGTCATCTACAAATCAGCTCACCTGAAATAAGTTTCCCAAGCCTCTAAAATCTTTACCAAGCTCGTTCTTCGCCAACACAACCCACGTCATAACACTAAACACTGCCACACAACCAACCACAACCAGTTTAGGTCCATCGTCATCGTCGAAACCACCCACAACATCTCACGCTGTGTGCAAGATCCTATTTGGTTCTTTGTTCTTGTCCCCCAACCCAACTTCTATTTTATTCATCATACATCCCTTCACACTACTTGTTCTTCCTCTCCAAACTCGTACAACGCAGTAACCCAATTCATCAACTCCTATCACAATCACAACCACAACCACAAATACATATCCAAACCCCACCAAATCTTACCCCGTCAAACCACGCATCAACACCATTACACCACCTTCATCAATTCGCCTCATTATGTTCTCCAACAAAACCCACCAACAAAAATTACTTCTTCATGATAATACATCCAACTGTAATGTTAGTACTCCCATCTTAATCCCTCATATTTACACCCCAAGTTTCTTTTAGGCATCCACTTTTCTTTTGTTTTCAAAAAACAAAAAAGCCATCAAGACTAACTCTTCCCAACCAGGCTAGCCCGATCTTAGCAACTATGTTACCAAATCCAATTTGCAAGTTGAATTGAAAAGGGCAAACTACAAATTGGAGAGAATTACACTTCTAGTAAAAGAACTTGTTGGTAACGAAGTCACTAAGAAAATGAAGACGCACGTTGTGTCTAGAACAGAGAATGGGGCAACAGAAGACTCAGATGTTTATATTGATTGCTTTCCTTCACCAATTTCAATGATTATTTGGATGATCAAGTGGAGTCTACTTGCGGTATTACCGAAAGAATTAATGAAGCAAACGTTGTTTCACCTTTCCCGAATGGAGACCAAGATCAAGAATATATGTTTGAAGAAATGGAAATGGTTATGCAAGATGCATCATGTGATTAGGACCCTCTTTGCAACGAATAGAATGTACAATTTTTTTAACCTATGTAGAACCATATGCTATCCATTGCGAGAAGTCACATTTTTATAGCGAGCATATTTTGATTTCCTTAGCCACTGCAATGTGAAAAATACCATTCCTAACATTGTCATTCCCATATCTAAAAGGTCAGCGGAGAAAATTCGACCAAGGAGCCACAAAAAGTGTTGGAAAATTGTTTGCAACGTGCTCTCGTCATCAGAGGGAAGTGATTGCACCATGTTTTCGATGTGCAACTCAAGGACGAATTGTTTTAAAGAAGGAGAGTCTGATGTAGGACATCTTTTTTTAGCATGCTTATGTATTCTATTTTTATTAGGATTTCAATTAAGTCTAGTTGTTTTAGGTATTGCAATAGAAATAGTAGGTTTATTTCTAGTTTAGCTAGGATTAGTTTTTTATATAAAGGAGAGAAAGCCAAACATTATAAGAACGAACAAATAATCAAATTATCTTTTCTCATAACTATCATTTTCTTTACTATTTCTTCTTCTACAACTTTCCCTAAATTATTATGCTAGTATTAAGCACTCCTATTCTCCCTTCGAGATCTCCAAATCTACTTCTTTTCAATATCCGATGCGCCATAAACCTACTTCAAAAGGCCAAAACAGCTTCATTGCTTCATTGTTACCTGAACGTCCCATCTAACCTTTTCCTTTTTTCCAACCTTCCCATGCATTGAACATCAAAGCCCTTCCATACCCAAGACCAATGCTTTTCTATATCAACAGCCCACAACCCTCAACATGAACATATAAATATGGAGATTGATGATTCTCATTATGTCAACTACAAAATGCATAAGGAGACACTGACTCACCATATCTTAACAATGATCTTATTGCAATTGTTGTTGCACTAATGGATTATTTAAAAGAGAAGTCCCTCTTATATTTTCCAAAGGAAAGTTCTTATAAAAGGGGAGATATTGGAACTAGACATTGATTGACCCTACTATTATTCATGCACATGTTAGTGTGACAGGGTCATCATTGCTTTTCGTTTCCAATCCTTGATCTTTCTCGAAATCCGGTAGAGAAGTAAATGAGAAATAATGAGAAAATATAGAAGCGTTAAAAAATTGTTTGCGAATCTCAAAGCATTGAAGGCATTCTGGCATTGTTATCCCAATACACTAACTTGAGGGACTTTCTTAAAGTGGAGAGTGATAGCAAAAACAAAAGTCCCATTCCTACTCTAGTATAGGCTCCTTATAGGTTGAAAGCAGACTTTCATTGATGATTAAATTACAAAGTGTGAATTATTTGTTAGGTTTTTTCTTTTCGCTCATTCCCTGGTATGGATTCCAGGCATCTGATCTACTCCTCCCTGGCTTTCTGATAATTCAAGGGTCCTTTTTATCTGATTGCTCACCCTTCTTTTCTTCCATCTCTACGGATCTTCTGCCTCCCGCATCAATTCCCAAAAGTACACTAGGTGAAAAATGTGAATATTGGAAAGCATACCATAATATCTATCTGAATAAAGTTATATGAGTATATGTTATTTATAGTACATTTCTATTAATTATTGAAGTTACAGTTTAAGAAATATCTCTCTGACTATTTCTTTCTAGTTTCGACTCCCCAATTTGTGGTGGATTCTGGGAATCTCATCTACTTGTCGCTCACATTCGTTGATTTCGAGGATTATTTCATCTGATGTGTGTGACCACCTTCTCCTCTAGGTGTAAGATATGCTAATATCTTCATTTATTTTCTATCCTAGCCCTCCACATCATTTCTCAAACAGTACACTAAGAAAAAAGCGAGGATGTGCAGATATGAGGGTATCCTAACATCTACTTTTGACGAAACAAATAGAGTACCATGAGTGTTTTTACCTTTGGAAAAAAAATTGTATGATTGTATTCTAGTTACAGTAGATTGCGTTTGTATTTCTCATTGACAAACCTATCAATCAGTTACATATTTGGATATGTTAAACAGTCTAACAGAAATATCTATGATCAGTATTGGTGTCATATCATATCAGCACAGGTATGATAGGTAGAACTAAGTCTTCTAGATTGAGTAAGACGTCAGCTATGTTTTCCCTCCAGAACAATTAAATTTCCAGCTGGAACAACGCAATCAAACACTCTTTTATCATTTTCATGAGTAAACAAACAACACTTGCTTAGCTTGGCATATAGCAAAACAAACCCAAATTACAGAATGCATAAATGTGTCTCATAATATGTGACTTGTCAAGTAAAATTACCCGGATATATGCTTCTAGGGTTTGCATTTGGTTGCAACGACTCCGACGACTTGACCTTCCCCCACAATTTTCCATGCCTCGGGCTCTAAAAAGATTACAGCACAAACTTCATAATTAACAAAAGCTCAAGTTCCACACAAATACATTGAATCTACGAAAAGCTCTAAACTTTATAACCATAAAAGAATGAAACATACCCTTGTTCCAATATTGAGGGTGAAATCCTCTATAAAACCTGTCATTGCACTATATTGTACTAAATCCACACTCGAATACTTAGCAAGAAGAAGATGAACAAGTAGAGAGAACAAAGACAAGACCAGCCCACCTAGAGCTGCCCATTTGATCTTGGATTTGAATATCATCTTGGGCATGAAATGGATGGGAAGAAATCTGATTCAGAGAATGAAATTTAAACCAAACTGACAGGGGATTAAAGGGGGGGAACAGAAAAGACGCATAGATTGAAAAAGGGTATTGAAGCAAATCTCAAAAGTTGGGATTTTATGCACGAATCGACTGAAAATACGATATTTTGCGAATGATTGAGCTATAATACACGAAAATTTGTGTTCAGATTTTTTTAAAAAGAAGGGTTTTTTATGCACGGAGATTGCCCAAGCGAGAGGGTGATTCAAGAGAGGTGTGAAGCGTTGAATGTGTAGAAGAGACAGACGCTCAAGATCTCGAAGACAGAGAGAGAGTGACGAGAGAGATACAGTGAACGAGAAAGCAAAATTGATTAAACATATGAGAAAGAAAGAGCGTTGGTAATGCTGATGACAATTAACTCTCTTTATTTGGCAGATATATATATACTTGTGACCCATTCGGACTCAAATTTCACTCCATGTGATTTCATCAAATTTGGTTTCTTTTATTTTCATATTTGTAATCTGATCTATTTTTTGGAATAAATTATGTGTGATGTTTCAATATCTTCTCCGCATAACATGTTAGATTCTAGTTTTCATTTCATAAATTTCTGAAAATCAAACCATATTGTTCACATTTTATGTATCCATATATATCAATGACAACTGTTGGATTTCTAATTAAAGAAATGCCAAGAGGCAACATGTTAGTAGGTCAAAGGCAAAAATAGTATCCCATGTGCTAACTAACTAACTACCTAATGAGAGTGCTGATGGTATGATGCTTGAGTAGTAAAACAAGATGTCGAAAATTTATTCAAATGACAGTGAATTTTGTCCCCAACTCTATCAAAGTTTCACACTCCGGTCCACAACTCTTTTGAGATTGTTAATCCCCATTAGACCATTTCCATTGGAGATGGATATGAGGTCAAGATGGATAACTTTAGTCATTTTGGTCATTCAATCGGATGACTAACTACTATCAATCCCCCAAAACTATATAAGATAAAGCTATCCATGGATAGCGAGAAGAGTGTGGCTTCTTAAAAGTCGTCCCCCTTTTCACAAGACACAGGGCTTTCAGGCTATTGTTTTTAAATTAGGCTATTTGCCCCATACACTGCCTTGGTGTCGCCATGAGCTTTAATATTTTTTGTTTTTAATTTTTTTTTCAAAAATAAAAATTTTATTTCGACATACATGCAATATTAGAGATGAATTATTTTAACAATGTACTGCATTAATAATTGAGTTCACTCAAGTATCCAATGTGCACAATTATTGAATGAGTTTATATCATTCAACGTTTTCATTTTATCTTTAGAAACTTCTGTTCATTCGTCTCACATCTTATCTTCTACTGCACCCTTTTGCTAAAATCAAATGTCACGTACCGGAAGAATCCTTGTTTTCAACTAATAAAAGATGATGATGAATCTTGTCTAAGACATGTTCAATATGTTGAGGACATCATCACGCCATGTATTGTTGCAATCCAATATCAACAAGCTAAAGAAGATCAAGATTTTTCTCACTGGTTCCTGTAAAGGAATGCAAGTCATTGTGCATGACACAGAATAAGCTCATGTACGACGCTGGAATGACTACTTCGCACTAAAGCCAACTTATCCAGAATCCTATTTTCGTCGTAGCAATCGAATGAGTACATATTTGTTCGTCTGCTTCGGAGGAAAACGATCCCTACTTTCAACAAGGTTTCGATGCAATGGGGAGGAAAAACCATTCATCCTTGCAAAAGATGATGTATTCAACCTGTATGCTTGCGTACGGTTCAACTCAACGACTATTGTAAAATGGGAAAAAACACTACATTGGCGACGTTGAACTGCTTTTATAGGTATGTGATCTCCATCTTTAGTGGTCAATACCTACAAAAGTCAACTCAACGTGATGTACAACGATTGTTGCATCAAGCAGAAGCTCGAGGATTTCTAGGCATGTTAGGAAGTTTGGATTGCATGCACTGGCAATGGAATAACTTTCCAGTGGAATGAATAAATCCATCATTATCCTTAAACTAGTTGCAGATGGGTCATTGTGAATTTGGCACCATTTATTCGGTATAGTTGGGTCTTATAACGATATCAACGTTTTAGATCGTTAGCCCTTATTCGATGACATAGCCAACAGTACTGCACCGTAGGCTAAATTTGAAATGAATGATAATCAATACAACATAGGTATTATCTCTCAGATTAGATATATCCTAAATAGGCCACTCTTATTCAAACTATCAGTCAACCAATCTATAACAAACAACGATTATTCACTCAATATCAAGAAGGTTTTCGAAAGGATGTTGAACGTACTACATTTAGAGTGTTATCGTCTAGGTGGGCAATCATCAAAGGCTTTGCCCGACTTTGGAATAGAGTTGATCTATTTGTCATCATGACAAATTGTATTTGTTGCACAATATGATCATTGAATATGAAGTTGACTTTGATCCTGAAAAGTTCCAATCGTTAGCCCATGAATCAGAACTAGTACCATTGCTTGTGTTAAAATTGTTGTCGAATTTGCATCAGATGCATTCAAAGGAAACTAATCCACAGCCGAATGATTTATTATTTGTGCCTACGACACTCCATATTATCTTTTTCTTATATAATTATTTATGTTACCAAATCTCTTTATAGAATTTACCTAAATCAATTAAATTATAACTACATCTTCACTGAATTTTTTTTTTGTTTTTAGCATGTAAGCTAAAATGTTTTGAGGCGTATTAAATTGAGTCAAATTTATAAACATTTGAGTCAAACTTGGTCAAATTTAATCATTTGGAAATAAACATCATTTTAATTTCAACATTTTGTATTGATGACTGGTTTTGTTTGAAAGATCTTAAAAAATGCATTTCAACAACACCAAATTTATTGAAATCGGAAAATTAAATAAAAATTATGTTAATTTAAGATTGACAATCTAAAATAAGCATATTTTTCTCTCCATTAAGTGTCGATCATAATTTCTTCCACGTAGATTTAAATTTTCTTTATGCCTTTTCTTTTATCCTTTTAGTTTTAACTTATTTACAACCCATGACATCAAATTTTGACTTTTAACAACTTTTCAACTTTCAAACCTAGCCCTCATCTATCTTTGTCTCCAAGACAAACAAAAAAATACCTAATTTATTTTATAGACTAGTGTATTTACCCGTGTCATTGGCACAACAGAAATTAGGTCATACTCGATCAAAATTTTAATGCATAGGAAAATATATCTATATCTTAAAACAATGGAGAGGAAGTTCCGGTTCTTTGTTTGAATGCATTGATCTGCCCTTCTCATTCATTTGAAAAATATAGAAAATGCTCACAACATGAAATGAATTAGATATTTTAAAATGCATATGAGGTGAAATTCATATGAAATGAATTATATTTTTTTTAAATGCATGAGGTGAAATTCATATCAAGTGACCTTAAAAATGTTCGTCAATGATTCCAAGTTTAGCATAATCCGACAATTAAGTGGAAAGTTGATATGCCTTCCTCATTCCTTTCAAAAATATATAAAATGCTCACAACATGAAATGAATTAGATTTTTTTTGTTTGAGAAATGCATATGGTGTGAAATTCATATTGGAAAGATCTTAAAAAATGTAACGATTCCAAGCTTACCAAAATCCAACAACTAAGTAGAAAGTTACGACAATTTTGATTTTGAGAAAAATAAAACACAAAATTTTCTCCATCTTCCACATTTACATTCCACCAACTCATTTTAAATTTTATGTTCATTTTCTTTGGCCCTTCTACATACTTCATATTTACAAATATGTCATTATGGAAAATGAATCTCAACCCTTAATATCTTTCTCAACTCCTGATCCCAACCCTCTTTTATTTCCAAATCTTATGAATATTAAAATCCTAACTGATTTGTAAGATAAACTAGTATATTATCTATGTCGTTGGCACGATAAAAAGTGGGTCGTGAGTCATGACATTAGGTCAAACTTGATTAATATTTTCTAGCCGATTGAATCATTTTCCATAGATGTTGGAGTGGACTAGATGGACGATTGAATGGATTTCCGCCCAAAACTTTAATAAGAGAACGAAGTACTTGCTTCCACATTGTCTGGCCTTGTTGACTGGTGCTAATAATCAGATCTTCTTCTATAGCTATCCAGTAACTACATAACGTTTCGTTTTCAAGTTGAGTGAAGCTCGGGTTAAGAGGCACCCAAGATTTTGCTTGCGATATTGGTTAGATGTTGTCGTTGATAGAGAAATACAAGAAAATGAGAGAGTGGGAGAAAATTGCAAGATTGAGAGTGATAGATGAATTGGATGAAATTTAGTCGAAATTTTATAGGAAAACGACGCAATTAGCCATTCAGGTGACAAGCCATCCGACCTGAAAACTATAATTTTTTTGCAAAATAACGTTGGGCCATTTTGCATGGATAGAAATAGGAATGGTAAGTTTTATCCCCATTCATCCTTTAGCATTGGAAATGGTCTTATGATACCAAATTCCAATTTGAAATTATTAAAAGTATATAAAAAAAAAATTCTTTAGCTTTTTTTTTAATGTAAAAACACAGAAAAATCAAATAAAAATGGTTATTTACATTTTTGGTATACATAATTCAGAAGTATTTCACATTGGATACATATTTTTTTTTTGCATAATTACACATTGGGATTTGATCGTTTGTTCAGCAACATTGACCAAGGTCAGACCTCTCACATTCACTTGTTATTTTACTAAGGGGTACTTAGGTCTTTACTGAATGTGGGACATCTAACGTTGTTCAACGTCCTTAAACAAACGCTCAAGACCCAAGACTGAATTTCGTACCCAATGTATAACTATGCAAAACTTTCATACCCAATGTGAAATACGCTTAAATTATACGTATCCAAAATGTAAATAACCCATTTTTTAATAACATTTTAGAACTGCCAGTTGTCAATTAATTACCGCGTCTAAACCTCATATCCAAACCAATTACCTTTCCTTATCATTCCAACTGTGAACATTATTGGAATAGATAATCATGGTTATTATTTACTTTGTGCCACAAATATTAGGAGCATAACACTTATTAGAGAAACTCGAACCTAGATCACGAATCTTCTTCTTCCCCTTTTTTCATTATAACTCATCCCCGCCCTTCCACACCCAGCTACCAACGTATATGAAATTTTCTCTTCCTTCCGACCTCCCTTTTTATTTCTTTCAAGAAGATTATTATAGGGGTATTTAAACTTTGGCGCTAATATTTAGACTAGTCCATAGAATACCCTTGATATTTCTCCAACGGTTTACTTTGATAATTTCATATCAGTAATAACTTTGATAGAAAACTTATTTGACTACGACGAAGAAAAAATTCATTTTCATAATTTCATTTGATAAAAGAATTACCCTAGCAACACAAAATATATGTCAACCTACCTTTTTTTTCCTTGATCACACAACAATGTATCTCACAACCAATACAAGAATTAAGAGTCCACTTGGTTTAATTCACCTTTCTTGTATGGTTCTAATGAATAACTATATAAAGAACAATCATATAATTTATTTTTGTCATTTTCATCATTGATCAAAGGTCATAGTATTTCCAATTTCATTGGAAATCAACAACTCGATTAATTCTTACAACATGTGGAACTTGTTCTTATATGTCATGGACAAAAAAAACTTTCATCAATAATAATCGTTAATTTGACTCACTCCACGAAATTTTATTGATATTGATGATACATCAAAATAGACCGATAATTACGGCCGTACACATGGCAGAGAACATTCATCACAAGGATATGGCGTCCAATCTATTGGGCCGACTCATAAAACCCTAAAAGAATAAAGCCAAACACAGAGGCCCGGATAAGGCCCACCAATGATAAGACATAAACAAAGCCTGAATCCAGACCCGAACTAATCAGAACCCGAATCCAGGCCCGATACGAGTTCTCTAATAAAAAAGATGAACATTGCACCAAAAAGAGCCGTGGAGGGAGTTACGCCTCCACGGACACATCTCCATTAAGGAGGAGACTGTTATGAGAAACTTCTCCTTCTGTCTCCCCAAAAAGAAACTTCTCCTTCTGTCACGCCTCACATGCTTAAGTCGCGCAGAGAATTAACTGCGACCATTATAAAAAGGTAAATGAAACATTTGACATAGGTATGCAACTTTAACTGAGTTTTGTCTAGATTTACTTCCACAGAGTTGCTAACTTAAGCAACGGAGTGCCTTTAGCCACAAAAACTAACATTTGTTTTGGAGGTCAAACTCACATGAGGACGATTTTTGGATGCATGAGATATGTAATTGGAATTACAGTTGAATGACCATCTTATTTCTTCGCTAACCAATCATAACCATGTGGTAGCATGACTTGGTCTCAATCGGTATTAGCAACTTTAATAGAAAAAATATCTATATAGTAGTCAAGTTTCTATATTGTAGGTATCGTGACTTGGTCTCCCATTGCAATCAACTTTTTATATAGTAGTCAAGTTCCTGATCTAGATGTTAAATTATTGGATTGCTTTTGAGGTTTATTAGGACTTGAGAAAATGACATTATTGGGGTGGCTTGGGGTCTCTATGGAATCATTTGTAGTGTTTATGTAGAGCATCAAGGGCTTCTAGTAAACCAAAGAGCTTAACAAACTCAGAATTTTGCGTGTCAAATTTGATGAGTGCAAGAAGTCATGCATGTAGGTAGAGAATTTAGATCGTTTTCGCTATGACACGGAGAAACTTCATAAGAAAATAAAGTGCAAAATCAGCTTTATTTAGTTAATTGTTTGTGTTAGAAAAATTAAGGCTATCTGATATGCATCATTAGGCGAAGCCTAAAGTGAGTTTTTTTTTTTTTCTTTCAGAGAGTAGGAATTTGCACGATACCAAAATATAGAGGATTTCAATTTTGAATAAACTTGTGTTATAGAGACGAGAGACAAATAACAGAGCTCTGAGTTGGCTAGCACTCCAAGGTGGGTTGTGTAGGTAGTGATTAAGTCGAGTTTACCAATGTTGGTTTGGGTTGGGATTGATAATCAATACAACTAATTCAATCATATAAATAAGCAAATAAGTGCACCCTTTTTGGTTTTATTTAAGTCTGTTAGGAGTCCATTGTACTTGACCCATTCACTTGCAAAATAAGCATCATGCCCTTTTCAAATACATCTATCAATAAATAGCTATACCAACTATTTAAAATTTTGAAAACATATGGAAAAATACTAAAATTGAACGATAAAAACGTAAATAATGAAAGAAAAGGAAGCACAATGTAGAAATTTTGATTAAAAACGAAAAAATAACTATTGAACAAAACTTGTTTAATATCTTGGAGCTAGCAGGTATGGAATTTTCTATCAACTTCAACTCACGTTGTTTTGGTGCCACCATAATTCTTTTCGAGCCTCAACATTTTTTCATCTACTCCTGAAGTCTCCCTTTCATCGTCAGAACAAGTTATTTTTTCCTTTTTTTGAAGGTTAAAATTTTACAAGGTTTAATTACAATGAATATTGGGGACTAATATCAAACATCCAAAACAGAGATCCCAACATAACATAACAAGATGCATACCATCCGACCCTCCCATACAGAAAAATCACCCCCCAACAAACAACACGCAGCAAATTACATAACAACAAGAGTCCTCAATTCAAAGCTTGCTCATCTCCCCAGCTTCGTCAGATCTAAAAGCGCCATTGTCCACCGCACTAATGATCAACTTCATTTTTTGTTACTATTTAGTATTTATTTACACACATTGTTGACAACTAATATACATTCACTGGATTTTGCAGTTGGTAGATCTTGAGATGGAGAATGGTCCTGATGTGTTAGGAATTCCTATTGAAACCAAATGAGAACTTTTTGCTGAATCTGCATGAAGCTTCTTTACAATAGATCCACCAGAAGACTGGGAAGGTTCGCGCCAGATGGCCAGACCCGTTGATGTTGACACTATCCTCAGCATGGTAAATTGATTTACAACACTTCAAGAACTAACATTACAAAATCACTTAGGCGATAAATTAAGGTTCTGTAGAATTTCCTTTGCTTAACATATATTTCGGTCCACAAAATCTACTTGATTTTGTATTACTGAAATTTCTCGAGTGCAGTTGAAAAGAGATGCACACTTCTTTGCATAATGTGTTTGTCCTTGTAATGTCCATGGATATATTAACCCCGAAGCTTTGCATGTTTCGCAAAAGTGAATTTACAAAATGGTTTGCTTTCGAGGCTCAGCTGATACTATAGTTCTTCAATACCATGTGATCTGACACCAGCTTCACTAACTTCATGACAGTGACCTGAGTTCATAGCATCCTTACTTCCTTGTTCTGGTTCAGATAGGTACTCGAGAGCAGACACAACATCACTGATAAAAGGCCGAGTACTGGCTACCTCTTGGAGACACATATCTGCAACTGCAAGAGCTTGATAGAGATCCTTTATGGGATATTTCTCTTCAAGCAATGGGTCTACTATTGACTCGAACTTACTTCTGTCTCTAAAAATTGGTTGCACCTGCAACATGAGATCCAAGTCATTATCAGCTGGCGACTTGAAAACAAATTTAGCAAAAAGCTTACAGAGGTTGTTACAGTCCTTAAACTTACCCAAGATACAAGGTTCTGTTCACTTGTTGGTCGTGCAGAGTCGATGACTCTCTTTCCTGTAATAATCTCTAGAAATACAGCCCCAAAGCTGTACACATCAGACTTTATAGATAACTGACTTGTTAGAACATATTCAGGTGCACAATAACCATAGGTCCCCATCACCCTCGTAGATACATGACTCTTATCTCCTGTAGGACCCAACTTTGCGAGGCCAAAGTCTGAGAGCTTTGGGTTGAAGTCCTCGTCTAACAATATGTTAGATGGTTTGAAATCGCGATAAATCACAGAAGGGCTGGCGGAGTTGTGCAAGTATTCAAGTCCTTTGGCTGCACCTTTAGCTATTCTCATCCTTGTCTTCCAATCTAAAGGCTTCTTGTTATTACATATATCTGCATAAACCAGAAATCCGAAATTCAGCATTTCCTGAAATATGCTTTGCTAAGAAGGATCAGTCGCTCTTTGAGCATGAAATTAACTATACCAGAGCATACCAAAGAGGTGGTCTTCTAAAGATCCCATTGGCATGTACTCGTAAACCAAAATCCTTTGATCCTTTTCAGCACAATACCCAATCAAACTAACGAGGTTCGGATGGTGGTAAAGACTCAGCATCAAAATTTCCATTAGAAATTCTCTGTTTCCTTGAAACCCATTCCTGTCAAGTCTCTTAATAGCTACTACCTGAACGAATGGATGAAATCTAAAATTATGCTCACGGAAATTGGACTTAGTTAAATTTGTGTGTAGAAACAGTAGGATATAAAGGAGAAACAGAAATGTTACTTGATTTGTGTTGCTAAGCTTTCCTTTGTACACCTTTCCGAAACCTCCTTCACCCACTAAACATTCTGTTGTGAAGTCTTTAGTCACGGCAGATAACTCCTGATATGTGAATATGTTTGATGAAATGTTCCTACTCCCGAGTTTAATTATCTCCTCTGCTAAGTTGGTCTGCTGGCTGTCCACTGCAGAATGAATTCATTTTAATTGTGAGCTGTGACTACAACTTGGAATTTCATTCGAAAATAGTATGCATTATGACTACTTTTACTAATTATATACAACCAAAATAAAGCAACATCTACTTTTACTAATATATAACCACGATAAAGCATCATCTGCGGATTGGCTTAATTATATCTAAAAACTACACTTTTAGTATAATGCGGGAGTCTGAAGACATATAGTAGATAATTTGCCTTTGAAAATATGCACATTCGACATAATTTTGTTGCTGTCATGTTCCAGATAGTATCATGGTCATTAGGTCAACAAACGTTTATCCTAGTCAATAGTCAATGTCGCTTTTTACCAAAACAGAAAAAGAAAAAGGCCAAACTCCTAAAATCTACAATGGGTGAGAACCCACACTATATTAGAAAAGCAAGTAAGCACTCAAGCAAACATACAAGTTAGTATCCCAGAGAAGCATTGTGATGAAAGGGAGCAAGCAATCATTCTCAAGAGATAATATAAGTTTAACTTTACGCATTGATAACAATCGTTTCTCAATTGTTCTAAGCCATTTTTAAATACATCAATATGCAAATGACATAAACAATGTTTTACAAAACACTTTTTTTTTTAATTTCATTTAGAAATTATCATAGGTATCAATTGATTCAACAATTGGATTGTTGGAGTTATCGTGTCATTAGTCTAGGGTTTATCTTTCTAACCATTGGTATTCTTTCAAGACCAGTATGGACTAATGAGGCATGGGATCATATTGGAATTGGGATCCCAAGAAAACTTGGGCATTTATTACTTGGACTATATTCACAATTTATTTACTCGAACAAATAAAAATTTGCAAGGCGTAAATTCTACAATCGTAGCTTCTATGGGATTTCTTATAATTTGGATATGCTATTTTGGGGTAAATCTATTAGGAATAGGGTTACATAGTTATGGTTCATTCACACTAACCTCTAATTGAAGAAAATACCTTACGAATACAATACATAACATAGGAATCTCGTTTATAATTCTGCATGTATCTGTTTTGCCTTCTAAGCATTCACATTCATGAAACTCAAGCTAGCTTGTGGGCAAGCGTTAGATAGTCGTACATAAGCATTTCCCACCTAATCGTGAGGCTGGAATGTGAATTATAAATCTTAAGTCTATTTTCACATCACAAATTTGAAAAGAAAATTATTTCAAACACTTATCATAGAAAATAAGAGAGTTGCTAAAAACCCAGAGTATAAATGAAGTCTACATTAATAGATGATGTACCAAACTCAAAGGATGGATATTTGGATTAAAGTGTTATTACAACATGTTTTATACTTCTTCTTCTTCTTCAAGGGGTTTCCCTTTTCGGCTCAAGAAAATATGAAAAGTAATGCATTTTGTTGTCCCCCCTATTCTGTTAAGAGTAAGTCTAGGGAGCGAGGGAGGCCCTCCACTATCCATCATCCTCGAGATGCGCATCTCGAGGATGATGGATAGTGGAGGGCCTCCCTCGCTCCCTAGAATCAGCGTTTTGTTAATATATACACAACAGTTCTCACTACCACTTGAATTTCTTAGTGTCATTAATTAATAGTTTCACTTTTCAGACAAACATAAAAGAAACCTCGTATCTAGTTGACCTTACTCGGGTAAAATAAAATTTAAAAAAATCAGAATATGAGAAAGAGATGAACTCATGCTGATATCCATTTATTATGTGTATATTACTTTTGAATATTTAGTTAAACGTATTTTATCTATTTTTGTCCTCTATGGACATTACACCTAAGTGTCTCTTAATTTTTTCATTCCTAATTTTATTCTTATGGGTTTTACCACACACTCATCTTAACATACGCATTTCTGCTACCGCCATCCTATACGTATGTTGACCCGTAGTAGCTCAACAGTCTGAACCGTTGAGCATGGTTAGTCGAACAATTGCCTTATAACATTTCCATTTTAACCTTGCAGGCATCCTTCTATCACATAATACTTTTGACGTCATTCTCCATTTCATCCAACCAACTTAAATCTTATGGTCTACACCTTCTCCAACAACCCCATTATTTTGAATTATAGATCCTAGATATTGAAAGTCTCACACTCTGGAACCTTCACGACTTCGATCTCAATTGAATTACTCATTCCTCTTGATTCACAACCAAAGTTGCACATTAGATATTTTGTCTTCGAACAACTAATTCAAAAACCCTTACCCTCTAAAGCCTTCCACTACCTATCTAATTTCCGACCTAAACTTTCATTAGTCTCATCAATTAAGACAATATCATCTTCTTGAAGATGTCTCGTCAACTCATCAATGACCAAAGCAAAGAGGTGTGGACTTAAGGCCGACCCTTGATGTAGTCCTACTGATACTGAGAATTCAGTAGACATCCAACCTACTGAGCGAACATTTGTTACAACCTCTTCATACATATCCTTAATGATATCGACATAACATTGAGGCACCTTCTTACTTCCAAACACCCACCAAAATAACTCTCTGGGGACTTTATTGTAGGCTTTCTCCAAATCAATAAAAACCACATGCAAATCGTACGTTCCTATCGCTATTTTTCTATAATTTCCTTAAGCAGGAAGATGGCCTCCGTAGTAGACCTACCCGACATAAATCCAAATTGATTTTTCGAAACAATAGTTAAACTCCCAAGTCTTTGCTCTATGACCCTCTCCCAAAGTTTCATTGTATGCCTCATAAGCTTTATCCCTTTATAATTCAAGCAGTTCTGAATACCCTCCTTATTCTTATAAATTGGTACCACAATATTATACCTTTACGAATCTGCCATTTTTCTAGTTTTCAAAATCCTATTAAAAAGCATAGTTAGCCATTGAATCCCAACTTCTCCCAGATATTTCCACGCTTTCAATTGATATATCATCCGGTCCAACTGCCTTCAATGTCTTCATTCTTTTCAAAGATTATATTACCTCTTTTGCACTAGCTCTACAATGGAAATGTCTCCCTTCCTGTGAAACATACTCCTTAAAGTTTAACTCCCCTACATGTGTCACATTGAGTAGGTTCCAAAAGTAATCTCTCCATCTATCTAAAATATATCCTGCATTAAAACTCTTCCATCCTCATGCTTAACACACTTAACATGACTCTAATCCCTAGTTTTTCATTTTTTCGCTTTAGCTATCTTGAAGATATCATTTTTCCACTTCTTTGACCCTAGCCTATTATCCAGATCATCATATGATCTCTTTTTAGCTTCCCCCACTGCTTTACTACTCAACCTCTTAGCTTGCTTATATAGCTCATAAGGCTCTAGGCATCTGTCTCTTTGCCACTCCTTAATGCATATTTTCTTTTCCGTAATGACTTGTTGCACATCAGCGTTCCACCACCACGTCTCATTATCATATCTACCTCCTCCTTTGGCCTCTCCTAACTCTTCTTTCACTACTATTCTTATTCGTTTTGCTAAATGCTAAAAAATGTATGCATATTAATCCTATCATTTGGTTCTAGATTATCCAACCCTCTGTAAGTGACTGACAACCCAAATTTTTTTCTAAATTTCTAGCACACCTCTCCCTGTAAGGTCCACTACTTAATTCTCGATCTAACATGTCCTTTAGCAATACGACCCGAGTGTAGGTGCAGCGTGTTGCTTACAAAATCTAACCCTTGCTTATTTAACACTACAGTTGGGGGCCACTGCAGTGCACCTTGCTCATTTGTCACTACACTCGAGCGTAGGTGCAACGTATCGCTTACAAAGGGGGACGCCCTAACTTTCTGCATTAATCTTTTTGAACCAAAATCCATGAAAAGAGATGTGATAAAAAAAATTTACAGTTAGCTATCACGAGCTTAACACCAACCCTCATCCTTTATTTGGGCTTGGGACCGGCCATTGCAACGAATCACATGACAATACACCTGGTTAGTGTAAAATTTCATATTTTTTTTATTATTTATCTTATTCTTCTGCAAACTTTAATTTTTTGCTGACCATTTTTTATTTTAAACATAGAATGTAGGAGATACTTTTCCTAAACCTGGGACCAAGCAATCTCAAATCTAAGTGAAGAACCTAAAAGAATAAAATCATACAAGTAATTCATGAAAAGACCAAGGATCAACAAAATCCATTATAATATTTGATGATACATCAAAATAGACCGTCATTATAGCCACATGTGTGGCAGAAGATATCCATCACGAGGATCTGGCGTCCCACCTGCTGGGCTAACTTGTAAAACCCAAGAAGGTAAAATCGATCATAAAGGCCCAAACAGAGCCCATTAAAGGGAAACATAATTAAAACCCAAGTCCAGACCCGCACAAATTCTCTCATAAAGAAGAGAAATGTTGCATTAGAGTCATGGAGGGAGTTACGCCTCCACGGACGCATCTCCATAAAGGAGGAGACTGTTACGAGAATCGTTTCCTTCTGTTGCACCTCACATGCTTAAGTCATGCAAAGAATTAATCACGACAATTATAAAAGGTAAATGGAACATTCGACAAAGGTATGTAACTTTAAATGAGTTTTGTCTAGATTTACTTCATTCTTCAAATAGAATTGCTGACTTAAGTATTAGAGTGCCTTCGGCCACCAAAAAGGCGATCTTTTGCAGTCTAGCATCTGTTTTGCAGGTCAAACTCATAGGAGGGCAAGATTTGGTCACATCAATATCAATTCATATCCACAAGTTTAATTATTTCCTTTAATAAGTTTGTGTTGTAGTGTTAAACTATGCAAAATTGACGAATAAAAATAAACTGGTGATATGTTGTAGAATAGATGAGTTTTAGTTGTTTTGCTAACACCATGTTACTTTGCATTTATAACTATAATTTGAAAATTCATGTATACAACAATAATACATGTATACTTAATTTTAATGAACATGTTAAGGACAAATCGTTTATTGCAATCGTGAGATTAATGTGAATTAGACGGTATCTCTAAATCTATTTTCATACCACAAATATTTGAAACAAGAAAACCTTCAGATCGACTTATTCACATGCCGCTTCCATGTATAAACAACATGCAACTCGATAGAATGAAACCGTGATTCCAGAGTGTATCTATATTCAAGCAAGAATTGAAAATTAACAATTAACTCACAAGATTCGAATGACATATTTCGAAATAAAGATGTTACTCCAGCTCGTTCTTTGCATTTTGTGCTTCTCTTCTTCATCAAAATTTTCTTTTCATTTGAAGGAAAACACGGAAAGCAATTAATTTCATGAGCCCCGTTTTGCAAACATTCATAACAATTCTCACCAACCCTCAAGTTTCTTATTGTCATTGATTTAACAAGATGAAAAGTATCCCCTTCTAGGATAAAACACAATCTGAATCTTAATAACCCCAAAATATAAAACTCACATTGAAAGTTTGAAAAATAGAGAGAATTTGGAATTAAGGAGAAGTTTTATGGGTTTTTTTGGTTGTTGGTTGGGATTGGATGGGAAAGAGATGAACTCACACAAATATCATGCGAATATTCACTTTCATGTAACCACCTTTAACTTATATATCCTATTAATAGATTTTTCAACTTGAGACCAACCACTTCCTATTAATATCAATATTATTGGCATTGACTCATAATGTATTCTCGCCTTAAATAAAATAAATTTCTCCACAGGGATCTCGATGGCATCCTGGTTAAGATCATGTGGAATGTAATTCATAGGTATATACCAAATCTACTCAAGATTTGTCATCTTACGACACACTTATGTTATATATGCACATGAAAAAATGATCACCGACACAAAAAAAAATTCTACTCATTGCTTCATCTTGTGTTTATCAGGCTTCAATGCTTCATGAGGTAAATTTTCAATAAATGAGTTCAATGTCATGGTAAAGTTAGTGAAAATTTGAGAATTGAGGAGAACAAGTGGCAAAAACACTAACTTCACAACAAAATATAGTTGGTAGTAAAACTTTCTTTTAGTTTGACAATGACTTTGTGCATCAATAACTTTTCCTTTTATGTCACCAAATTTGAATGTCACACATTTGTTAAAGTATTACCCATTTTCCATTATGTATCACCAACAAAATTAAAAGTATTGTTTTGGGGTTGTCTCCATCTCTAAAATTACTCCCTTCATCTTCGTTTTCATTTTATGCAAGAAACCACTTATCTTTAATTTGTGAGAAACCACCACTGCGATGACAAAGGACCATATTTTTAGCGACTTGTAAATTTTTTAGCATTTAATCATTGTGGTCATGTTCTCTTAATTAAGGGAGGTTAGTGAGGGAGGTGGTTTTTGCAAGAATATAGGGGCAAAACTATTTTCCAACATTGTTTGAGGCTTCGAGCTCATGGTTCCAAAACAACCAAATCATCCAAGAGACCACAACTTTGCACATTGAAATAATGTGTCAATTTGCAAAGAACCTTTTTTTAGGAAAAAAATTTAGACCATAATCTCTTCCACAACAATGAAAACAACCAATAAACAATATTTTGAAAGTAGGATTTGAAGAGGACTCGATGCGAAATTCGCAGAGGGTAGTCAAGGCCACGATGGTTGATTTAGTGTAAGTATTGAATAAATAGGAGGTGAGGACGAGCCACTTCAATGGATTTCAATACAACTTTTGCTAATTTGATTTTTCTTGTTCCTGGGATGAGGAGATCATAGAATAGAACTTTTATGAGTTTTGCCTAAAAAGGGATCGGTGTGGGTATTTTCTTTATTTTTTTCCATTAATGAACAAAGCAAGAAATTCACACACAATAGTTGCCTCATCTTCGGTTGTGGATTTCAATTTGCAGTCCTGTTAGCGCCTCATTTACTACGACAACCCATTTTTTATCATAGTATTTATGAAAAATTTCCCAACTAGTTAGAAAGAAACAACTCTCACATACAAAGCAATGCATGCACATACGAAACTATGAATAATGTACAAACTCCTTCTAGTGCGAGTGATTATAACATCGTTATTCATGTCTGTTATACATTATTTCAAAATTTTAATTTTTTTCATTTTATCATTACTATTTAGATTTATGTAATTTTGAAAATTCTCCCCGAGTAGGATGGGCTGGGTAACATCTTTTATGAGTTACGAGCTTTCCTTTGGAGAGCATTCTCAATAAGCAGGGAAAAACATGGATTTTTTAAAAACCCACAGTGGTCACCACTCTAAATGAGATGGCGCGGTGCCATCTAAGATAACATCTGCATTATGTGAGATTGTGCAACACCACTGTCATCCATAAAAGTGTGAACGACCTTTTTTTCTTCATCCAAGCATCATTATTGTATTGCTAAAACTAGGAAGGAGCTATGAATCATTTGAGAGTGGAGGATACGACGGAGCTAGCAACAAGTGGACGCTAATTGATGTTTGTGCACAGAAAGGAAGAAGACCCAATTGATGTGTTTCGATTTGGACCTTGAGGGAGGTGCAAATCAGGTCTACCAGACCTGGTAGGGTATTCAAAATCAACCCCCGAACAAGATAAGTCAAAATTAGAGGTTTGATCAATCTTTCCTACAATTCAAGCTATTAAACAATTTCAGAGCTTCCTCCATCAAGCCATAATTCAATAAGAACAACACTCAATATAAGCAAATCACTACCTTTAACAGTAAACTATACCATGAATTTGCTCATTACACTGTCTCACCACTTCATTTCAGCCCACCCTTTCAATGCTGAACACAAAGGAAACCCTTGAACTTCACCTTACCCCCTCCAAGTTTATTCAAACACCCCAACAAAATCTTTAGAAAACCCATGTTACAAGCCCCGAAATCATGTAACCACATCTTTTGGTTCAACTTCTTTAAAGAATTTTATGGAATTAAGTCAGAGGTTGATTGAATGAAAAATATTTGAGGGATGGAAAATTGTGAGATGAATAAGGGAGAAAGAGAAAAGGATTTGTGACTATATGGGTTAGACTTTACCACAGATGGCACAGTCGCGATACCGCTATGTTATCGGAGTATCAAATTTGACGCTCTACTAACAATAATGATCAAATTTGAACACTCAAATGGACCTAGAGCATCCACAATATGTAGGGAAAAAATCATATTTAAAAAATAAAATAAACTTACACACCCACATTAGTCACGCTTGTCGTACCATCTTACATAGCGCAACGTCATGTGAGATGGCACAGTGGCTGGTGGACGTTATTTTCCCGTGAAACCCCCTTCTCCATTAAACTAGCCTACACAAATCAAGAAATTGATTCTCATCAAGAAATTGATTCCCTTTCTTCTCTATTGAAACCTTGATACTCACATAAGAAATTGATCCTCTTATTTTTCATTGACTCCAACGTACCCACATCAAAAAATTGTTTGCTTTAGGTTTAATTCAATGAATTTTCGATAGTTCGTTGATATTTTGTTTTGGTTTCAAGACTTTGGTGATGTAACGAGCTTGAAAAGCTCTATTGCAGGTGCTTGTTATCTTCATGAAGAGAGAAGAACTGAAGGAGGAAGGTTTGAGAAGAAATATTGGGTTTAGATGGATGAAAATGTTTTTTTTTGTGTGTGGTGTTGGGATGGTTAAAACTACATGGAAGAAACTAAGAGATGGAGGAGTGACTGAAGTCATGAAGAACATAGGCTGAGAGATGGAGGAGTTCGAAGTGAGTCGTCAATGGCGTAGTGCGCATTTGTAGCGGGGACATGCTTGCCAGTTTTGTGGTTGTGGTTATTTTTGTCGTGTTATCTCAGATAGTGACTTCGCTATGCACACTCTATTAGCCAGCTAACAAAAATAAACAAATTTAGGTGTTTTTTGGGCTTACTATGGGTGTGCAAATTTTGCACCCACACCCTAAAGAGAGCATACTTTTGATATCCTTATCGTGGTGCTTGAGTGTCCAAATTTGCACACCCACACTCAAATGAGTCACTTTCAATTATTTCGAATAAAACTTTGCTCATTTGATTTTCATATTCCTTGGATGAGCGATCATAGAATATAATTTTTTTAGGGTTTATTAGACATACCTCCCCCCCCCCCCCCCCCCAAATATGTTTGGGATTTCTGACATATCTAAATTAGATAATACCCACAATCTGATTGTAAGCGGGGAATGTATTTTAATATTCTCCAGTTTATCTTTTCCACTAAAATCCAAAATGGTAACGGTCCTCCCATTACTTTTGATATAAATTTAATCTCCATCGTCCGATCTAATGGACAGTTGTGATTATGCATGCATATTCTCCGAACCCCCACCCCACGCAACCTCCTATTTGTATACTTAGCTCAATTCACAATCTCATAGACCGCTTCAGACAGAGCAAACCAAAACTAAAGTATTTTTTTCATAACATGATAGTGCTCGACACTGATTTTCTTGTTTAAATCACTTGATTCCATCATGCAAAATGTTCGTAATGGTAGACCGAAGCCAATACCAATGATTAAAGCTGATGGTAAGATCATTTATGATCTTATCAACGTTCCTTGGTTTGAATAGGTAAAGGAGGAGGTTCAATACGACATTTCACTTGTCAATACTTTTGCATGTGAGCTTGTGTCGTAAGTGAACTCTTGTTTCCTCGTGTATTTGTTGTAAATGAGTGGAATGATGTGTACTTTGAGCTTCTTCAGGGTTTTTTTGTTGTTGTGATATTGTCTTAATAGTGTATTCTACTGTTTGGTACTCAAATCCATGTGTATTTGTACAAATCTAGTTTTTTCGTCACTTTTGTTTGCAAGTTTTAGCTTTTGGGTATATTAGAAATCCACATGTCGGAGAAACTACTGATTCTACATTGTGTTATTGGCAAACAAGTTTTTGTTTGGCAGTGTCTTAATTGACAACCAAGTAAAACTACATTATGTTATGCAGTCTTTTGTCTGAAATTTCATTTGAAGTTGCACTTTGTACTTGCATTTGACATCTCCTTACTAGTTCTATTTCGTTTTGACATAACTTCCCAGTTGCAGGTCGAGTTCTACTGATGATGGCGGTGCAACTAGTGCATCTCTCCTGTTAGTTAGATGGGAATTGAAATGGACGTCTCAGATTAGATCCATCTCGAGGATGGATCTTTTAGTGGAGTTGGCAGTTATTAGTTTCAAATTTTCGTTATGTTCTATAAAGGCATTGTTGGCTATTCGAAAATACAGTTAGAACATATGGCCGGATTCTGTACGATTGGGGGTCTTGTCTGATTTATAAATACAAGAGAGGATATGTTAGAAACTCCAAACATATTATGCCAAGTTTTTATTAGTTTTGACTAGAAAGGGAATTATGTGGATAAAGTTTTGCCACATATTACAATTACACCCCCTCCAAACATACAAGGGATGATATATAAAAAACTCCAAACATATTATACCCCCTCCTCTCTCGACTAAGGGTGGGCACAAGACGGGATGGACCCCGTCCCTATCCAATCCGGTTTGTTTGGGACCGAGTTGGGATAGACCTCATCCCGACCTCGTCCCATCCCAAACGGATTCGGGATGGGATAAACGTGTACTAAATAGTTATCCAATGAAAAATAACAAAAGAATTTCATATCACATTGCTCACACACCAATATGTCAAATTTATGTACATATAACTTTCATCATATCAATATTAAATGTCATATAAAATTTGTGGAGGGTTACCTTACAATAGAATTAAGTTTGTTAAGTAAATGATGGGAGATCGAAGGAGCCCCCCCCCCCCCCCCGCTCTCATAGATCTGTCTTCCATGTTTTAGCAAGAGTTTAAATATCATTCATACAAGATACAATTACGGGCAATCTTTTCCAACTACATAACTCCTAGAGCAAAACTAACTCAAAGTGTGAACGACCTTTTCTTCTTCATCCAAGCAATGAGGGAGCTATGAATCATTTGAGAATGCGAAAGAGCTAGCAACAAATGGACGCTAGTTGATGTTTGTGTATTGAAAGGAAAAAGACCCAATTGATGTGTTTCGATTTGGACCTTGATGGAGGTGCACATCAGGTTGACCAGACCAGGTAGGGTGTTCAAATCAACCCTCGAACAAGATAAGTCGAAATTAGGGGTTTGATCAAATCTTTCCTACAATTAAAACTATTAAACAATTTCAGAGCTTCCTCCATCAAGCTATAATTCAATAAGAACATCACTCAATATAAGCAAATCACTACCTCTAACAGTAAACTACACTATTCATTTCAGCCCACCCTTTCAACGTAGAACACAAAGTAAACCATTGAACTTCACCCTACCCCTCCAAGTTTCTTCAAACACCCCAACAAAAGCTTTAGAAAACCCATGTTACTAGCCCCAAAATCATGTAACCACATCTTTTGGTTCAACTTCTTCAAAGAATTTTACAGAATTGAGTCAGAGGTTGATTGAACAACAAATATTCGAGGGATAGCAAATTGTGAGATGAAAGAGAGAGAAAGAGAAAAGGCTTTGTGACTATAAGGGTTAGACTTTAGCACGCTATCTGAGATGGTGCAGTCACAATACTGCTTTGTTAGCGGAATATCAAATTTGACGCTCCGCTAACAATAATGATCGCATTTGAATACTCAAATGAACTTAGAGCATCCATAATAAGTAGGGGAAATCACATTTAAAAAATAAAATAAAATTACACATCCAAATGGGTGTGCAAATTTGTTTACCCACATTAGTCATGCTTGTCATACCATCTTACATAGTGCAATGTCATGTGAGATGGCATGGTGGCTGGTGGACATTATTTTCCCGTGAATCCCCCTTCTCCATTGAAACCAACATACCCAAATCGAGTAACTGATTCTCGTCAAGAAATTGATTCTCTTTTTTCTCTATTGAGACCATGATACCCACATCAAGAAATTGATCCTTTTCTTCTCCATTGATTCCAACATACCCACATGAAAAAAATTGTTTGCTTTAGGTTTAATTCAATGGATTTTCGATAACTTGTTGATCTTTTGCTTCGGTTGCAAGACTTTGGTAAAAAGCTTTGGTGATGTAGCAAGCTTGAAAAGCTCTATTGTAGGTTTTTGTCATCTTCATGAAGAGATAAGAATTTGAAGGAGGAAGGTTTGAGGAGAAATATGGGGTTCAGATGGGTGAAAAAGGTTTATTTTTGTTGATGATTGAAACTACATGGAAGAGACTAAGAGATGGAGGAGTGATTGAAGTCACAAAAAACATAGACTGAGAAATGGAGGAGTTCAATGTGAGTCATCAATGGCGTAGTGCACATTTGTAGAGGGGACAAGCTTGCCAGTTTTGTGGTTGTGATCATTTTTGCCACTTTATCTCAGATAGTGCCTTCGTTATGCGCACTCTTTAGCCCGCTAACAACAATAAACAAATTTAGTTGTTTTTTAGGCTTACTATGGGTGTTTGGGAGTGCAAATTTTGCACACACCCTAAAGAGAGCTTACTTTCGATATTCTTATCGTGGTGCTTGGGTGTCCAAATTTGCACACCCATACTCAAATGAGCCACTTTCAGTGATTTCAAATAAAACTTTGCTCATTTCATTTTCTTATTCGTTGGATGAGAGATCATATAATAGAATTTTTTAGGGTTTATTAGACATATCCCCCTCCTCAATATGTTTGGGATTTCTGACATACCCTCCATGTATTTCTTAATTAGATAATACCCCAAATACCCACAATCTGATTGTACGTGAGGAATGTATTTTAATGTTCTCTAGTTTATCTTTCCCATTAAAATCCAAAAAGATAACAGTCCACCCATTACTTTTGAGATAAATTTAATCTCCACCGTCTGACCTAATGGACAGTTGCGATTATGCATGCACATTCTCCGAACACCCATCCCATGCAACTTCCTTTTTGTACACTTAGCTCAACTCACAATTTCATACACCGCTTCAGATAGAGCATACCAAAAGTAAGGTTTTTTTTCTTCATAACTTGATAGTGCTCGACAGTGATTTTCTTGGTTAAATCACTTGATTCCATAATGCAAAATGTTCGTAATGGTAAACTAAAGCCAATACTAGTGATCAAAGCTGATGGTAAGATCATCTATGATCTTATCAACGTTCCTTGGTTCGAAGAGGTGAAGGAGGAGGTTCAATACGACATCTCACTTGTTAATACTTTTGCATGTCAGCTTGTGTTGTAAGTGAATTCTTGTTTCCTCATGTATTTATTGTAAATGAGAGGATTGATGTGTACTATGAACTTCTTCGAGTTTTTGTTGTTGTTGTTGTGATATTGTCTTAATAGTTGTAACACATGGATCTACTGTTTGTTACTCAAATCCATGTGTATTTGTATAAATCTAAGTTTTTTTTGGTATATTTCTGTACAAAATTTAGCTTTTTGGTATATTAGAAATCCACATGTCCGAGAAACTACTGATTCTACATTGTGTTATTGGCAAACAAGTTTTTGTTTGGCAGTGTATTAATTGACAAGCAAGTAAAACTACATTATGTTATGCGGTATTTTGTCTGAAATTTCATTTGAAGTTGCACTTTGTACTTGCATTTGACATCCCCCTACTAGTTCTATTTCATTTTGACATAACTCCCCCGTTGCAGGTCAAGCTCTACTGATGATGGTTGTGCTGCTTGTGCATCTCACCTATTCGTTAGATGGGGGGGGGGGGGGGGGGGGGGTTGAAATGGACGTCTCAGATTAGATCCATCTCGAGGTTGGATTTTTAAGTGGAGTTGGCAATTATTAGTTTCAAAATTTTGTTATTTTCTATAAGGGCACTGTAGGCTATTCAAAAATATAGTCCAATATATGGCCGGATTCTGTACAATTAGGGGTCTAATCTAATTTAGAAATACAAGATAGGATATGTCAGAAACTCCAAACATATTATGCCAAGTTGTTATTAGTTTTTGCCTAGTAAGTAAATTATGTGGGTAATTTTTTAGTTTTTAGTTTTTCATTGACGAACATAACATGAAATGTGAATGCACACAGTAGATGCCATATCATTGCTTGTGGATTTCAGTTTGTAGTCCCCGTTAGCGGCTTGTTTACTAGGACAACCCGTTCTTTTCTCGTAGTTATAAATAACCAACTTTCGTATATGAAGCAATGCACCAGCGTATGAACTATGAATAACGTACAACCTATTTATGTTGTGAGTAATTATAACATCAAAATTTTATTTTTCTAATTTCACTATTACTATTTATATTTATGTTATTTTGAAGCCCAAGTAGAATAGCATATTGGCACTAGCATATTTGTTAAGCTTTCATTGAGGAGCCAAGCGATAGTGATTGTTTGACACCACTATTTCCCTTCTTTGACACCATCATTTCCCTTCTTTGGCAAAAAATTGGGTCAATTAAAGGGAGAATATACCCCCTCCTCGCAACGTCTCTATCTCCCTCTTAATATCTCTAAAATGAACCCCCTTGTTGGCGTCTCTCATCCTTTATCGACTAGGGTGGGCACGGGACGAGATGGACCTCATCCCTATCCCATCTCATCTGTTTTAGGATCGGGATAGGATAGACCTCATCCCGAGCTAGTCTCATCCCAAACGGGTTTGGGATGGGATGAGCGTGTACTAAATAGTCCTCCAATTATAATAACAAAAGAATTTCATCTCACATTTCTCACACACCAATAATGTCAAATTTATTTACATATAACTTCATCATATCAATATTAAATGTCATATAAAATTTTTGGAGGGTTACCTTACAATGAAATTAAGTTTGTCAAGTTTTGCAAAAGTTGAAATATCATTCATATAAGATACAATTAGGAACAATGCTCTCCAAGTACATAACTCATAACGCAAAACTAACCCAAATCATCATTTGCCATTATTTTCTACAAGAATAATTTTCCTATAACCAATCTAAAAGGTGAAAATGCATAAATTTTTATGGGTTTTATTTGACCTTAAATATCCAAATTGAAGTTTCTACCTAAAGAAAGGGTATAAAATCAAGTAAAATTTCAAACAGTAGATGTTTTGATTTAATTTAAACACGTCCTAAACTTTCATTTAGAAGAGTGGTTTGATTAAAATTAATAATAATAAATATTAAATAAATAAATTTGGGACGGGACGGGATGGTGGGGATTAAAAATCTCCATCCTGATCCCATCCCACTCTAGATCGGATGGGACGGGATTAGGATGGGTTTGAGCAATCCCAAAAGTACCCGAAAAAAGTCGGGACAAGACTGGATTAGGATCGCGGGATAGGATGCTCACCCCTACTATCGACTCCTCTCTCTTCTAGTTCTCCAACTTCATTCGGAAGGAGTTTGGTTGAAGTTTTACGTAGAAATGGATTGGTTTAGGGAGATGAAGATGGTAGATTTAAATATAAAAATGGTGGACGTGAGGGTGAGTATTGTAGATATGAGGGGTGCATTATGTTCCATTTATAGGAGGAAACAACAAAGATGAATAATTTCGAGATGAAGAACAACCCCTCTACTTGATATGAATTGCATGGTTTATTTTTGTTGTCGTGATTATTGTAATATTATGTTTAATTTCCTCTTTCATTTATATTTGAAGCCACATTGTTATTGTTATATTCGTTTGTAATTTTTGTTGTGGTGTTTATTTTTTTTCTCTAAAGCTTGTTTCTTTGTTATTGTTTGTCGATTTTAGTTGATAATTTCATGTTTGCTTTCGTTTTTTTTAGAGTTAGTTTGATAATGTTGTTATTGTTTGTCGAGTATTTCCAGAAGCAATATTAAGGAAGAGTTCATTTAATGGTCAACTCAACATTGGTCATGTGATGGTGAGGAAGTTCAATGCCAATATGCTAAGAAGATCAATAAGTTGGAAAAGGTCAGTGAGATCATGAATTGATGTATGCATGCACATTTGTTTTGTAAATTTTGTGACCAACATGTATGCTTATACCAATATACTGATAAGAAGAAATAATATTTGTTTTGGTGACATACGATGATCCGGTTGTTAGAGAAGTCACTGCTTTTGTATTTATGGATAACTTGTACGTTTGTGATCATTAAATGTCATTAATATATAATTTACATTTCATTTATGGAGTACCCATTTTACTTACGAGTATTCGATTTCAATTGTTTTTATGGTTTCAAACATCGTAACTTGGAGAATGTATGAAATTCAAAAATTTTGGTTACAGATGACCACAAAACATGGAAACGATCATAAAAGTCGACTTGAAATGAATTAAACATGGTCAATGCTAAAATTCATTAGCATCAAACATGTATGTAAAAAGTTTAAAAAAAAAAAAAAAAAAGATGAAAAAAATAGTCACAAACTCAACCTCAGATTCTGAAATAGAATATGGTTCTGACCGTGTTTGCATTAGACCAGGTGAACCATCCTCGCATAAATCTCTACGAAACAAACAAAAATGGCTAGAAACAACCAATCATAAACACCTCCGCGATCCTAGTGTTTTCTTTTGCACAAACCTATATGATGGAACACAAAATTGGACTCGGTCCAAAAATGATTTTTTGTGAACTTTTTTTTTTTGAATTTTCGTAATTTATAAGGTTTTGCTATACTTATATACTTTTAAGAAAGTGAATCCTCCCGCCAAATACATTTTTGGCACTCCCTTAAAAAATGCATATTTTCGGGCCTTTGAAGTCGGTTTTTTCCAAGTTTTTTTAGGGAATGTTGGTCAAGTGTTTTTTTTATCATAGGGAAGCCATAAAAGAAGACAGAAATGAAAAAAAAAATTACAAAACAAAAAAATAATAAATGGTGGCTTATAATCTGCGCGAGGATCTTAATTAGGTTCACAGAGACATCTGCATTAGTCATCTTCACTGATTGGAAACACCAATCACAAAGGTGTTAGTGAGAAAAAAAAATATCTCTCTTGCAGTATTGCTTGTGAACGAGTTGCACCAACAGTCTAAACACCATTTGCATGCTTCTCTGTCACTATCTATTATGGTATCGCGAGGACTAATGTAACTGCTTTTGAAACAACCATTTTTTTTTACAGTTTTTTTTTTCAAAATTTCTTTCTATTATTGCTTTCCCATGATCAATAAACACTTGCTCACTATTCCTTTTTTATTTTTCAACATTACCTCCAAAAAGTTGAAAAAAAAACTTCGGAGACCCTGAAAATATGGGTTTTTGAAGGGAAAGTATTTGGGGTGGATTATATAAGTATAGCAAAACTATAGAATATACAAAAAAATCATTTTTGGAAAAGTCCAGCTTTTTGCCCCCATCATGGAGGTTCGTGCGAAGGAACACATTATGATCGTGAATGTCTTTGTGATTGGTTGTTCCTGACCATTTTTTTCTACTTCATAGAGGTTTCTACGAGGATGGTTTTTGGGTTCGCTTGGTCTTATCCGAACTTGGTCAAAACCATGTTCTTTTTTTGAATCTGAGGTTGAGTTTCTGTCAAATTTCTTCAACTTTTTAAACTTCATACATACTCACATGTTTAATACTAATAATTTCAGCCATGACTATGATATTTATTTCATCTTGAATTTTATGACCATTACCATGTTTTGTGGCCATTTATAATTCATTTCACCATGTGTAAGTTAAGTTTTCTTCAGCTCTCATTGTAAACTTAACTTAGGCATTCATTTACTATCATGGAAATGTAAAAATGCGTAAATAAGTGTTTTGGCAAATAATTAATGTGCTTGAAACAATAATACATTTGATCAAGTAGAAATCATTACATCAAAGAAAGTACATAAGGAACAAATATAAATTGAACACCTAGAGCAAAACTAAATGTACTTAACATCAATTAAATGTACTAAAATGAATAACTAGACCAAAAATGAACACCTTGAAGAATCAAACAGTAACATCACATCGTCTTAGTTCTCTTTTTTCTAGGTTGCATTGAAGTGATACGTTTATGTCTGTTATTGGTTCTTCACCGTTTTTTTTTCCATGCATTGTTGTTGTTTTTTTTTTTTTTTTTTCTCTCTTCCATTTTTTGTTACCCTTTTCCGCAATAACCTTTCAGCTAGATGCCGTCATTGGTCATCTATCAACTGGATCATCACCACCACTAGTAACCGAAAAAGACTCAACATCCTTGTTCATATTTGTTGAACATTAAAAAAGTCATACAAATAAAACTTATAAATGATCCATTCTCCAAACAAATTTGCAAAAATAAATAATTCATTATCTAAATATTAATAAAATAATAAAAATTAAATTTATTTGCAAAAATGGGGTTTCGCAAGGTTCTAAGCGAACTAAAAATAAAGATTCACCCATGTGAGTGCCAGTTGCCTTTGCAAGAACGATTGTTGAGTTCGCGCAGAGCTCTACGTGTGCAAGTTGAAGTTTCAGTATAACAAATTCAATTTCAAATTGAAACCCTACGTGTGCTAATAGAACATATTCGATTTTTAGTGTGATTTCGTGCTTGATCGTATGACTTTTGAAAACGTTTAATGGCTTTCGATTTTGATTCTAAAATGAAAATTTAGGGCTTTCAAATTAGCCGACTATGTTTGTGTGCTTCGTTGAATGAGGCAGTAAGGAACCAACCAAAAAATAATGTGTCAACACATTATCAATCACACAGGCAATTAACAATCTCGCATCACAATATCGATTGCACATGCAGTCACTCATTCAAATAACATACACAATCACCAACCCACACCAAATCGCACACTCAATCACCAACTCACACCAAATCGCACACACAACCTTTCGTTTTATTTAATGCAAACAATCACTCAATTTATTTGCCTTTATTTTGCTTAAGAGGTAGTGGGAGAAGGAGGGGTTTGGTCACTTAGTAAATATGAAGTTAATAAAGGGGATTGGGAGAGAAGATGAATCAAATTTTTGAATGTGGAGGGAATCCGTTGAGAGTTGAGAGAAAGTAGGGAGAGAGAAAATTTTGAGAATTAAGAGTTTATGATAGATTAAAAAGAATGATAATCGAAATAAGCTGAACAATAATTGAAATAACAAAATAGTTTGAAATAACAACGATAAAATAAATCAAAATAACATATACAAAACAACTTTTATTCCATCAAAAACCTCATTATAGTGATCAATCTATGCTCTTATTTATAACTTATTTAACTTTTAAAACAAACCCTAAACCTAAGAGGTAGTATTGTCTTAATAATATTAGAATTATTTATATGCCCAAAATATTACTATTGTTAACAATACTATTATCCTAATTCCATCAACTTCCTTGGTTTGAAGAAACTCGTCATCGAAGTCATAGGAGCCCAAAAAAAACAGAATGTGAAGTGTCAAGCAGAAGTCAACCTCTACCTTGCTTTAATAATTGATGAGATCATAAACACTTAAATCCAAAATAAGCCACCAAACACAAAGTCTTAGAGAAGTCCCTAGTGTGAAGGAGATCCATTTCAAAATTAAAGTTGTGTGAGCAAATTTATGGAAATGAGATTCAAAATTGTCCCAAACTAGATTTGAAAATTTGTCCTGCAATGGTAAGTATACCCGTCTGATAGTGGTGAACAACCTGATCATAAAAAGTAAGTGAACTAGCGAATGTGGCGGTGCAAACAAATTGAAAGGGGCAAATAACCATAGGGGTCCAAGGGTATAAATTAAAATTATGGCCAGGGATTAATTAAATTTTTTTGTAACAAAGACCTAAATGAAAAAAATTAGAATTAGGGATTGAATTGAAAATGAGAACTTCTTCTTCCCCAATTCGATTGAAACAGATAAAAGAGGGTTGCGATGATCAACAGTGAAAAAAAAGAGGGGGTTTGAAGAGAGGACGATGGGGTTGGGAGCGTGCGATCGACCAAAAATAGGGTTGTGGAGGTCGATCGAACAGGTGAGGAATGGGGGTCTGACTCGATCGACTTAGGATAACAAGGGAGTGACTCGACCGACTGTGGCATTGGAGTAAAAGGTGTGACATGGTTGATCAACTGGATGTAGCAATGAGTTGGTCGATCGACTGGTACTAAAGGTTGGGAGGTTGTGGGACTATCTGAGTTATGATCGTCAGCGAACTTGGACGATCGGACGACCTGTTGACTCGATGGGGACTGTCTCTCTATGGAAGTGTCGACTGGTGCTATTGATCATCTGTGGAGGAGGGTGGGAATGGGCGATCGAGCGTTGCAAGTGGGAGGCGACAATGTTGATTGTTGGCGCTAGTTTGGGCCTGTCTCATCCTTTTCGCATCCATGTCTGCCTTCAATTCTGCAAAGGTTGGTCTCATGTTTGTCTTCAATTCTACAAAGATTGCCCTCAATTCTACAAAGATTACCTTCAATTCTGCGAACATCAGGTTCATGCTCTTCACAAATTCTTCATCTGTCATGATTTCATTTCAAACATCTCTTTATTCAAAAATTATTTAAATAATGGAAGCAAATAACACAGAATTTTTCAGTCTGATACAAATTGATGGATTTTAAAAAACAATAATTGGAAAAAACTGAAAAAGAATTGAAATAACGGAAGAATTCGAAATAACAACAATAAAATAAACAAAATAACTTTTATTCCATAAAAAACCTCATTACAATGATCAACCAACATTCGTATTTATAACTAAACTAACTTCTAAAACAAACCCTAAATCTAATGAGAAACAATGTCCTAATAATACTAGAATTATTAATATGCCTAAAGTACAACTATTGTTAATAATACTATTATCCTAATTCTATCAACCTCTCGGGGTTGAAGAAGCTCGTCCTTGAGTTTGAAGCCAAGGAAGTCATACGCGTACAAACAACAATAGAATGTGAAATATTCAAGCAGAAGTCCACCTCTAAGCTTGCTTTGATAATTGTAGGAATCACAAACACTTAAATCCAAAGTAAACCGACAAATACAAAGTCTTAGAGAAGTCATTGGCTTGAAGGAGATCCATTTCAAAGCTTCAATTGTGTGAGAATTTTTTTGGAAATGAGATTCAAAATTGTCCCAAACTAGATCTGAAAATCTGTCCTGCGGTGGTAAGTATATAGCCTGGTAGTGATGAATAACTTGATCATAAAAGATATGTGAACCAGCGACATGTGGTGGTACAAACAAACCACAGGGAGAAATAACCATAGGGGTCCAGGGGCTTAAAAAAAATCGTGGCCAGGGATTGATTTAAAATTTTTGTTACATGGACCTAAATGAAAAATTAGAATTAGAGACTAAATTGAAAATGAAAACTTATTCCCCAATTCAATGGAAACAAATAAATGAGGGTTGCAGTGGTCGACAGTGGAAAAGAAAAGGGTTTGGAGGGAGGACGACGGGGTTGGGAAGGTGCGATCGACTCAAAAATTGGGTTGTGGAAGTCGATCGAACATGTGAGGAGTGGGGATCTGACTCGATCGACTGAGGATGACGAGGGAGTGACTCGATCGGCCGTGGCAATGGAGTGAAATGTGTGATGTGGTTGATCGATTGGAAGTAGCAATTGAGTTGGTCGATCAACTGGTACTGAAAGTTGGGAGTTTGTGGGATGATCTGAGTTGTGTTTGTCAACGTACTTAGTGATCAGACGACCCATTGACTCAATGGGGACTGTATCTCAACAAAAAATGTCGATTGATGTTGTCGATCATCTGTGGAGGAGGGTGGGAGTGGGCGATTGAGCGTTGCCAATGGGTGAGGCTGTTGATCGTTGGCGCTAGTTTGGGCCTGTCTCGTCCTCTTCACATCCATGTTTGCCTTCAATTTTGCAAAGACTATGAGAATATCATGTGCATACTCTTCACAAACTCTTTGTCTGTCATGATTTAATCTTCACTCTCTTTCTTCAATTTAAAAAAAATAATTGAACCAAATAACAAAGAATCGTTCGTCTCTGATACCAATTGATAAATTTAAAAGAGCAACAATCAAAATAAACTAAACAATAGTTGAAATAACGGAAAAATTCGAAATAACAACGATAAAACAAATGCAAATAACTAATAAACAAAATAAATTTTATTCCATTAAAAACTTCATTACAATAATCAACTTACGTTCGTATTTATAACTAAAATAAACCCTAAATCTAATAGAAAATAATATCCTCGAAATATTAGAATTATTAATGTCTAAAGTAATAGTATTTCTAATAATACTAGTATCCTAAATTCCTAATTCCATCGCCTTATATTGGCTATATCAAAGAGTTGGGGGGGTCAAGGTAGAGGTGTAGAGCCAAGCCCTCAATTTTTACCGTCAGTCTGGGACGCATCAAAGATGGGATGCGATTGTGGGAGCAGCCAATAAAAACCCTCACCACCTCTTTCTCTCTGTTTCCCTTTCCCTTCCTCTCTCTATTCGCAGAGGCAGAAACCCTAATACAAAAAGGCTCCCAACTCACCACTCCCTGACAACCTAAAATATCTTCCTGTCTCTCTGCCTCTCTGATTCATCAATCAGTCTAGCCATCAGAATCTCTCATCATAAGGTAATCGTCTGTTACAGTTTCTATCTCTCTCGTAATTTCCATTTATTCTGTTTGTCGAAGTTGATATCTTTGTTATGATCAATTTGTTCGCGATTTCGTATTGTAAGTTGAACCCAATGTTTGTGTTTAGTCGTAGAAGATGACTGATTGATCTATTAGACTTAAAGGTCTGTTTTTGTTGGGAAAGTTTTGTGTTTCCGTGAATGATTGGTCTGTTTTTTTTTTTTTTGTGAGAAAGAGGGGAATATTAGTATGTTGTTTGTGTTTTCTGATTATATTTGATATTTTGAGATACGGGTTTTACTTATCTGGGATATTTTAGCTTTTTTCTGATGTTGGTTTTTCATTTTGTTTTAATTCGGCTCATCTATTGGTGTTTCTGCTATAATCTAAGGTAAACAAAGGGTTTTTGGACGATGGGATTTAGTTATGGTTTGGGGATCTTACTGTTTTTGTTTACATGTACATGTTATGGATAATGCTTAGTTTTTACTAGGGCTATTGACCCCAATCTTTGTGGAGATTTGTGTTTTCTTAGGATTGTCTCGGGTCATACCGCTGAAAGGTTTGGTTTCATAAGACTAACTTCAGTTTTTTCTTTTGTGTTTTGGTGATGTTACGTTTGAGGTACAAGAGTCCCCTAATTTACACATTTGAGGTGTTCGAACACTTTGTTTGGGTGTGTGTACCTGCTCGTCAATCTCTATAGATGGAGACCGTGAGTGATGATATACATGGACTACTTGTGATGGGACTGATGAAGTTGATAGACAAATTCCTTTTGGTGAACTCGCTATATAGACATGATAGGAGGCAATGAAAATGAACATAGTTTTTTTTTTTTTTTTTTTTTGAAAGGCAAGCAGGGTTTTCATAGGATCCCAGAACCCACTAAAGATGCCGCAAGCTGAGTTTGAACTCATGACCTAGTAAGTACCATCCGCCAAGCTCTAACCGTTGAGCTGTCATGCCATTGGCAAAAAAAAAAAATGAACATAGTTTTGGAAAAGGGCTGGGAAGTTTCCAACTTCTAATGTTAGCATGTTTGGAGTCCATGTGGGAAACAAATTCAATTTTTTTTGGTCGTTCATGGAGTTCAGTATTCTTTTCATCGTTAAAAGAGAATATTTTGGCACTAAGTATTGTTCATGTCAACATGTAAAAGTGAGCTTAGTTTACTACAAAAAGAATCAAATGGACATCTTGTTCATGTTTTTGGGAACTGTTTAGTTAGGTGAAGACGCAGTCCCACATTGGTGCGACTCTATCTGTTGTTGTCTTCAGATAAGCTTGTCCTTTATGACACCTTATGATTTGTGAAGGGAAATGGCTATCTTGAGTAACAGACACAGAGACACATGTTCTCCAAATTGATGCAATAGATGATACATAACTCGAGCATTCTTTTCTATTGAATGATTTATTACGTTAGTAACTGTAGCGTTTTCCACTTGTAAAGTTTTGAAGATTAGATTTCACTGCAAAAGGAACATTACGAGGAAAACCTAGAAAACTCCAAAGAAGGCCAAAAGAAAGAGATTACAAAGGATTTAAAAAAAGAGGAAAGGAAGCAGGCTCCAACCTCTCGATCAGGCTTTAATGCTACTTATCTGTGGGTTGCATTTTAGTAGTTTTACTTGTTTTCTACTCTTGATACTCACCAAAAATAGTCCTTTCCAAGCAAACTTCCTTGATGGCTTTTATGCACCTTCAATATTTAGCCTGTGTATTGTGCACTTCATACTTTTTTAGCCCCTTTCACACTTTCTTGTCTTTGGCATGTTGTTAAATAAAATTTATTTTTTGAACACTAGTCCACATTACTTGCCTTTTCATTTCACATGCATTTGCCACAAACCATCTATGATAGAGTTGTTCATGGTTTGTTTTCAACTTGAACCTGCAAATCGAACTGTATTTAACGGTTTGACAAAAATCCAACGTATCGGTTTGCTTGGTTTTTTCAACCTAAATTTAAAAACTGATCCGACCACTTCGGTTTTCAAATGTTACAAATTGAAACAAAACCAAACCAAATTAGTCAGTTTCGGCTGTTTAATCTTTTTTTGTTCAACCTTAATCTAGGAATTTTGATTTCTCTCACCAAAAAAGAGGAAAACCTAGTTTTACTTGTTTTCTACTCTTGATACTCACCAAAAATAGTCCTTTCCAAGCAAACTTCCTTGATGGCTTTTATGCACCTTCAATATTTAGCCTGCGTATTGTGCACTTCATAATTTTTTAGCCCCTTCCACACTTTCTTGTCTTTGGCATGTTGTTAAATAAAATTTATTTTTTGAACACTAGTTACATTACTTGCCTTTTCATTTCACATGCATTTGCCACAAACCATCTATGATAGAGTTGTTCATGGTTTGTTTTCAACTTGAACCTGCAAATCTAACTGTATTTAACGGTTTGACAAAAATCCAACGTATCGGTTTGCTTGGTTTTTTCAACCTAAATTTAAATACTAATCCGATCACTTTGGTTTTCAAATGTTACAAATTGAAACAAAACCAAACCAAACCAAATTAGTTGGTTTCGGCTGTTTAATCTTTTTTTGTTCAACCTTAATCTATGAATTTTGATTTGATGCATAAATCAAAATGCAATGATTATAGTATTTTATTTTTTCTGACTTTCAACCCTATTATCTTACTCCACTTCAGTTTATTGCATGTTTTTCTTTTCCAAAGATAAAATATCTTTTACAATCGAGCAAAAGTGCTGCAAATTTGACCGTGGATCCCTAGACAGAAAATTTACATAATTATAACAAGAAAATTAAATCCCCCACCTTTAAACAAAAAGATCATCTTCAAGATCCCTGAATTCTAGCCTCCGCATCCTTGAGTTTTTCATGATCCACAGCGAAGCCCAAAAATCTTGAAGAGAAAGAGCACCCCAGACCTGACCATCCAATTGTTGACTTCAACTACAACATTAGTTCCAAATGATGGATTAAAGTTGCAAGATTTGGAGAAAAAAACCCTAGTTGTGTGTACAAAAGTACTCATAAATCCATTATGTGTAGAAAAGTATTTTATTGATTAGAAAAATTTTGTTGGGTAAAAAGTACCCCACCACCCTCTCATTCTTCTCACTCTAATGAAGTTGTAACAATTTAAAATATACATATGATGTAGTCAAATGGATAGTTAAATCGCCGTTGGTTGCTACTCAATGTAGGAGCGAATATGTATAGTCGGGTTACTCGGGTACACCTTAAAGCCCTTAACATTCTCATATATTTATATAGTGTTATGTATACTTTTGATTGTGCCTTAATAGTAGAATTGATGACAACATATGAATATTAGATGTAATTATCTACTTTAGCTTGTAGGATGAATATGAAGTTCATACATCTTCAAGAACTTTATAACCAATGTGGTCAACTATGACTTGGCATAGTCCGCCCCAGTCTATGTGTTTATATAGTTCAATTGTTGATTGGACCCTAATGGTCCGTGAGCGAGATTAGGGATGGGCATCCCACCTCTCGATCCCAGTCCCAGTCCCGTCCCATCCAGGTTTCTCCAGGTCTTTTTGGGATTGATCAAACTTATCTTAATCCCATCCCGATTTAGATTGGGATGGAATTAGGATAGAGATTTTCAATCCTACTTATCCCGTCACGTCCCAAATTTATTTATTTAATTTATTATTATTAATTTTAATCAAACTACTCTTCTGAAAGATCAAAACAACTAGTGTGAGAAAACTTACTTGCATGGTTTGGTAATCTATGTTTAGGTAGACACTTCAATTTGGATATTTTAGGTCAAATAAAATTCATGAAAATTTATGTTTTTTCACATTTTAGATTGGATATAAGACAATTATTCTTATAGAAAATAAAAACAAATGATGGTTTAGATTAGTTTTGCATATGAGTTATGTAGTTGGTGAACATTGCTCCTAATTATATCTTGTATGCATGATGTTTCAACTCTTGCGGAAATATGCAAGATGGATCTATGGAGTGGCTCCTTCCATCTCCCATCATTCACTTGACAAACTTATTCCATTGTAAAGTAACCTTTCACAAATTTTATAGGACATTTAATATTGTCATGATGAAAGTTATATGTACATAAATTTGATATTATTGATGTGTGAGTAATGTGAGATGAAATTCTTTTGTTATTTTTCATTGGAGGACTATTTAGTATATACTCATCCCGTTTGGGGATGGGATGATGTCTGTCTCGATCCCGTCCTATTTCGAACCGTTTGGGATGGGACGAGATTAGAATGAGGTCTATCCCGTCCCGATCTCGAACGAACAGGATGTGATTGGGATGAGGTCCATCCCGTCCCATTCTGTCTCGTGCCCACCCCAAGCGAGATCAATATTAATCAGATTTAATTGGCCAAATTCTTAAACACATCATTTTCTATTCCTCCAAGTAACATGTCACGCCTCGACCCGCCACGGGAATCGCAGCGTGCCGATGCGTGAAGTACCACGTACACAGGCGGATCGTAACCGGCCACAACATCATAATATAACACATTCTTGATACGATAAACAAACGAAAATAAAACTACGCTAAAGTTTGAACAAAATAAATATATATTTGATTCGTCCCGCCAGAGTCATAACGACAAAACCAGTATACAAACATCTAGTTTAACAATATAGTACATCTGAAACACAGAGGAAGCAAAACCTACCTGTACAGGGCGGACACAACCAAAAAGCTCAAAACACGCCTACAACGGAAATCGAGGCCTACGCGCCACGATCAACAGGAACGCCAACACTGCCTGCACTCCAATAGAAGCACACCCCTTGCGGGGTCAGCAAAGCACAAAGCTAGCTGGTGCGAGCGAACTAAATACAAATAACAGAATAATAAACAAGGAAAATTCATGCCACACAACAATGAATAAGCAACAAGTTCTAAAGTCTAAATCACACCGTGTCTCTAAGGATAATGTTTCTAAGTTCAAGCAACAACACAAACATTTCAGATTCAACAATAACTACCAGTTTATTATATGTCGATCATTACACACGATTCAAACATGGTAAATATCAAGCAATGGAAAAAAACAATCTCATAATTCTTCCTAGCCTCCTAGGTATAGCAATTAGGTTGAAACCAAAAATCTGGTAAAATTATGTATAAGTGTCTCATATCGTAGGTATCCGCATACCCTACGAATGTGTCTCACCCAGACACATCCCACAACGTGCACCAGTACCACTTCGGGCTTGTTTGTATCCCAATGGGGTGCCATCTGCCAGGATACAAACTCAAACATCCCGAATGACTGGCCTAACACGGCCAACCTAACATAATCAAAATCAAGCGCGCTGGGAGGGAAAGCGAGTAATCTCCAAAGCACGTCCTCCGAGACCCGTCCTACTGCACTCTATAGTGGCAAGTGCGTGCGAGAGCTCACCGCACCTCAGCAAGCTTGCCACATGCAGTAGCGTCCACAATGTCAGGTGCGAGTCATCTCAAGCACCGTCCAACTCACGATGCGAGCAAGCTCCTAAGCATCGGCACAACAGGCATTATAGCGGGGTAAAGACACTTATACTACTATCCACATGCACAAATGACAAGTTTGTACATAACCAAATGTACAAACGTGCAATCATAAACAATTCGGCAATTTTTATAAAACCACGACTATGTCAGGGTCCCAACATGACCCAATTCACCACAATAAATTTATTCGAGTCGATTATCATACATGCTCAAGACTCGAAAATCCACGGTAAAACATGATAGGCTATGCAAACTCGAAAACAAAGCATACAAGTCTCATGTCATTACACCAAAGCCTAATCATGCCAAAATTACTATTCGATTTCATTCAAGTGTCATGCTTTCCGAAAATTCAATGCATAATTCATTCACACATAACTAACACAATCCTCGAAATATCTGATGGATTCAATTCTACACAATTGACGGTATAATGTAAAAATTCAATTCAGGATTTCAAATACTTATTTCTTAAAATAAAAATTATAGTTCCACTCACTTGGCGGAATGGATTTTCAAAACCCAATTCCTACCGGTCGAAGCTCCAAACACGCAAAACCACGAATGCGGGACCACGAAAATTCTAAAACTGCAAGGCGGACTCGAAAATGAGTATACTAGCCGAAAACTGAAATAAATAAATAAATACAATTGGCGCGCGACGGAAAGAAAAACTTACAGGCAATAAAAAATTCGGCAACCACCCTGTCGCAACCCAAAGTTGGGCGAAAACGCGCCGAAACCCTCCATACTATGGTCTGATCGCTACCAAACTGCACAACAGCCCGCAAAAAGTCAAAGGACACTCAAGAGTCACGAAAGTGAGGCTCACCCACGCACCCAAAGCCCGGATTCACGTCGAGGAACCCTCCAAACAAACATGCATCCTGATTTTTTTGAAAATTTTTTTTGGCCAACCCCAAAACAGTCTTGCATGTCGGTTCTAAGGGCTCCCAAGGATGCCACCAAGGCCCCAACACGGCTGATCGGAGCTATGGAAACCGATCAAACCCAACCCAAATGAAAACTGATTTTTTTTTTTTTTTTTTTTTTTTCCGAAAAAACAACTAAGAAATAAAGGGGAAAAAATAGAGAACGAACCGTGGAGGAGGTGAGATTGGGGGACGAAAATCCACCAAAACCGCCGAGAAATGGTTGGAGGAGGCGACGATGTCGCAGCGTCGCTCGCTGTTGGAACGAACAGAAAACCAAAAAAAAAAGAAAAGAGAAAGAAGAAGAAAAGAGGGGGGTCGTTTTGTTTTAAAGGGGTGGGTGGCTATGTGCCCCCACCACCTTTGCTGAGTACACCCCGCCCTAAATTTTTTTTTTTTTTTTTAAAACCGTAGGTCTCACATCATACACACCTTAAAAGAGATCTCATCCTCGAGATCGGACAAAAGCCACGACAAGAAAACCTAGGCAAAAAGCTCGGGGTATTTCTGTCTCATCTGGTCCTCCAGCTCCCAAGTCACGTCACCCGCTCGGTGGCTCCACTGAACCTTCACTAACTTCACTATCCTCCGACGAAGTTGTTTCACATCATCATCAACAATGGCTACTGGCCTCACTGGATACGTCAACTCATCCGCAATCTCCACCTCGGCAGGCTCTATAATCTGTGACGGGTCTGCCAAACACTTCCGCAACATGGATACGTGAAACACGTCGTGGATACCTGACATACTCTGTGGCAAAGATAATCTGTAGGCCACTGGTCCAATCCTCTCAGTAATCTCATATGGCCCTACATACCTCGGTGCAAGTTTCCCACGACTTCGAAACCTAACAACTCCGCGCATCGGGGAAACTTTCAGAAAAACCCTGTCACCAACATCAAACTCCAACTCCTTACGCCTCCTATCAGCGTAACTCTTCTGTCTACTCTGGGCTGTCAACAACCGCGCTCTAATCAGCTCAATCTTCTCAGTAGTTTCTCTGATCACATCCGGCCCCATCACAACTGACTCTCCAATCTCTGCCCAACAAACAGGGGACCTACACGGTCGTCCGTAGAGTGCCTCAAACGGTGCCATGCCAATACTTACGTGGTAGCTGTTGTTGTACGCAAACTCGCATAACGATAGGTGATCTTCCCAACTGCCCCCAAACGGTAGGTGATCTTCCCAACTGCCCCCAAAATCTAAAATGCATGCTCTAAGCATGTCTTCCACTACCTGATTCACTCGCTCAGATTGGCCATTTGTCTGTGGATGATAAGCTGTACTCATGTCCAATCTAGTACCCATAGCTTGCTGAAAGCTCTGCCAGAAGTGGGCTGTGAAAAGCGGATCTCTGTCGGATACAATTGAAACAGGCGACCATGAAGGCGAACTATCTCCCGAATGAACAATACCGCTAGACTGTTTGCCGTCCGATTCATACTAACAGGGATGAAATGTGCACACTTCGTCAACCGATCAACAATGACCCATATCGACTCATTACCTTTCCTCGACCGTGGAAGTCCATCGATGAAATCCATAGTGATTACTCCCACTTCCACGTCGGGATATCCAATGGATGCAATAACCCAGACGGTCTCTGATGCTCGGCTTTCACCTGCTGACAAGTCGCACACCGTGCCACAAACTCTCCAATGTCTTTCTTCATGCCATGCCACCAGAAAGAACATCTCAAATCTCGATACATCTTTGTTCCACCGGGATGAATGGTGAAACGAGATTTATGAGCTTCCTGTAAGATATCTCTTCGCAACTCCTCATCAGACGGAACACAAAGCCGCCCACGAAACCGCAACCCTCCATCTGAACCCACTGACCAATCGGTAGGGCACTCATCCAATGTGTCCACTACCAAATCTGCTATCTGCCTCGTAATCACTGGATCAGAGGTCTGTCTTTCCACCACTCTACTGATCAACGACGGATAAACTGCTAAACCCGCTATCATGCTGCCCTCTGTACTGAAAGTAGGCTGAACTGCAAATGAAGCTAATGTCTCAAGTGTTCGGTACTCCTGAATCATCATGGTTGCCATCACTGCATGTCGCCTACTCATGGCATCTGCAACCACATTGGCCCTACCAGGTTGATACTGTATCTCGAAGTCATAGCTGCTAAGGAAATCAACCCAACGTTGTTGCCTCATATTCAACTCCCTCCGAGTGAATAGGTACTTCAAACTCTTGTGATCTGTGAACAACTCAAACCTCTCACCATACAGATAATGTCTCCAAATCTTCAAAGCAAAGACTACGGCTGCCAACTCTAAATCATGTGTCGATATTTTCGCTCGTGGGGTTTCAACTGTCGAGACGCATAGGCTACGACCTTCTTGCCTTGCATCAACACTCCACCCAATCCTGTACCGCAAGCATCAGTAAATACTACCAGTCGGCTACCAGGTGTCAGAATAGTCAACACTGGTGCTGAAGTCAACCGAAGCTTCAAAGTTTCAAAAGCTTCTTCACACTTTTCTGACCATACAAAAGGAACATTCTTCCTAGTTAACTGAATGAGTGGTGCTGCAATCAAGGAAAATTTCTCGATAAACCGTCGGTAATAACCAGCCAAACCCAGAAAACTACGAATCTCGGTCTACTAGGTCGTCTCCAAGACTTCACTGCTTCGACTTTCTCGGGATCCACTGCAATACCTCCACTAGAAATGACATGCCCAAGAAATCGAACTTCAGGCTCCCAGAAGTGACACTGAACTTCGCATACAACTGATTTTCTCTAAGTGTCTGCAAAACAATGCGAAGGTGCTCTCTGTGCTCCTCTAAACTCCTCGAGTACACTAAGATATCATCAATGAAGATTACCACAAACTTGTCCAAGTGCGGACTGAACAATCTATTCATCAAATCCATGAAGAAAGCTGGTGCATTTGTCAATCCAAATGGCATGACTGGAAACTCATACAAGCCATAACGGGTCTGAAAAGCGGTAATTGGAACGGAATGTTCCTCAACTCTCATCTGATGATACCCAGACTGCAAATCTAACTGTGAAAACACTACGACTCCCCTCAACTGATCCAATAGATCATCGATCCGAGGCAATGGATATTTATTCTTGATGGTCACTTTATTCAGATCTCGATAATCTATGCACATCCTCAATGATCCATCATTCTTGGACACAAATATTGCTGGAGCTCCCCAAGGTGAATTGCTCGGACGAATAAACCCCTTACGAAGCAACTCATCAAGCTGCACTTTCATCTCTTCCAATTGCTTAGGTGCAAGCCTGTACGCTGATTTAGATATAGGTGCAGTACCAGGAACCAGGTCAATCCGAAACTCTACCTCACGACGTGGAGGGATACCAGGAATCTCCTGAAAGACATCAGGGAACTCACACACAACCTCTACAGAACTGGTGTCAGGACAAGAAATCTCAAGAGAGCTAAGAAAACTCGACATCAAAGAAATCGAATCGGGTTCACAAGCCAACACACGAGGCGAAGCATCAGGTGGCGCTAACATCACCGACCTATGCAAGCAATCAATGATCACCGGATGACTGAACCACCAATCCATCCCTAGAATCAAATGATAGCCCTCAAAACCCAAGACAATAAAGTCAAACACAAAGTTGTACCCCAACAAGGAAAACTCGAAACGGGGACAAAACTCCCACAACCAAACCGAACTGCCCAAGGGAGACACAACGCACAAGGGCTCCGGCAAAGGCACCACCTCAAGGTTGTCTCTAACAACCAACTGTCTAGAAATAAAAGACCTAGATGTTCCTGTATCGAAAAGAGCCCTCAACAGGGAAGACGACGAATGCACAAAACCTGGCACACAACACAAGTATCCTGAATCACATAACAACACACTAACATGCAATTTTTCCTACGCATAATGCACATAACACAATCTTACTACATCTGGCACACACAAAACGACAATAAAAATAAATAAAATAACATACCCTCAACATTTTCTTGACCGGGAATAGCTGCTAAGCGAACAGGCGGTGCTGGGAGAGGGACTCTCTGACTAATTCCAGGCGCAGGTGCTAACTGTCCCTGAGGCGCCCTCTGTTGTGCTGGTCCAGCCCTATTCTGAGGACAAAGTCTAGAAAAATGCCCCAATTGTCCACAAGTATAACAAACTACATGCTCCCATCGATTTGTCTGACCTCTTGGACAATCACGGGGTACATGTCCCTCCTGACCACAAGTGAAGCAACCGCTCCTACTTCCTGTCTGACCACCCCACCTAGGCTGTCTCTGTTGCTGCTGCTGTCGATGATCTCCTCGAGATCGTTTGTCACCTCTGCGGTCTCTGCCAGTCCTAACTGGTCCCCCTCTACCAGGGTCTCTCTGCTGGATAGCGGCACGCTCTGGCTGTTGTGCCTGCTCAATTGTCTGGCTTCCTCGGCCAAACCTCTGACTACGTTCTGAACCTCTAGCTCGTCGAACCAAAGTCTCCTGTCTACACTCGGCGTCCACTCGCTCCTGACTCAAAGTGATATCCACTAATCTATCAAAAGGACGATCAATCATCACCATCAACTGTTTCCTTAGGAACGGGTTCAGACCACTCAAAAATTTTCTGTTCTTCTTCTCTGGTTAGGGACGGCAACGGGGCGGATTGGGGCGGATTTGAGCAAATCCATCCCCGATCCGTCAGTAATAACCAATCCCCAATCCGCCCCGCCAATCCGTTTAAAATTTTAATCTAAATCCATAACCGCCCCGTGCGGATGGGCGGATATCCGCCCCGCCCCGCCAATCCGCACAAATTATAACAAAAAATTAAAAAATTCTCTGAATTATTACAAAATATCTGGATTCGTACAAAAAAAAATACAAATAACTCTGAATTAAAATTTACAAAGGATCGAGATCGACAGATCGAGATCGTGATCGAGATCGACAGATCCAGATCTTATCAAATATCAGATCTGATCATATCAGATCATATCAGATATCAGATCTGATCTTATCTAAGATGGATCTAAGATCAGAGCAGGAGAAGGAGAAGGATCGAGATCGAGATCTGATCAGATATCAGATCATATCAGATATCAGATCAGATCTGACCTGATCTAAGATGGATCTGAGATCAGAGCAGGAGAAGGAGAAGTGGCGACGTCGCCTTCCCTGTGAGCCTGTTAGAGAGATCAGAGAAGAAGAGGCGGACAGCCTCCGCCTTCACTGTGGTCCTCCGCCTGTGTTCTGTGCGCGTGTGTGAGAGGCAGAGAGGGAGAGGCCTTCGGTGCTTCGGCGGCTTCGCAGAGTCGCTCGACCCCTGCTGTGTGTGTGAGAGGCAGAGAGGGAGAGAGATCTCAGAGAGGCGGGCGTGTGTGAGGGAGGGAATGAGGGAAAGGGTTAAGGTTTAATCCCTTTATAAAGGAGAAGGGTATTATTGTAATGTTATATAATAAACGGATATCCGCGGGGCGGATACGGCCAAATCCGTATCCGCCCCGAGTATTTAACGGATGTTTTTTGAATATCCGTATCCGCCCCAAAAACCGTTTAGGCATGTCCAAAACCGCCCCAAACGGATTGGGTGGGGCGGATATCCGTGAAAATCCGCCCCACTGCCATCCCTATCTCTGGTGTGTCTATAAAATAAGTGGCATAGCGGCTCAACTGTGTAAACTCGGCCAAGTATTCAGAAACAGATCTAGAACCCTGCTGTAAATGTAGAAACCTGTCCACTATCTCAACTCTTGCAGAATCAGGAACAAAATGTTGTTCAAACACCTGGCAAAATGTATCCCACTGCATCTCTGACACGTCACGGCTCTGCCTCACTGTATCCCACCAGTACATAGCCTCTCCGTCAAACTGGTGTGCTGCTAACTCAGTACGCTGTATAGGTGTCGGCACCATCCTCTCAAATATGAGCTCTACCTTACGGATCCACCGATCCGCAGCTAGAGAATCTCCAGTACCATCAAACCTTTCACCATCCAAGCTGACGAAATCTCTGTTGCGCCGAGTAAACGGATCCTCTGACTGACTGCCCTGCCTCATATTTAGTGCCAACTGGGTCATCATTTCCATGAAAGTCTGAGAGATATCCTCCCCAGCAGTGCCTGATCCCTCACCCTGGGATCTCTTACCACGTGCCATCACCAAACAACCTCTACGAAAAAGAAAACACACATACCATACATCAAACAACACAACAAAAGTCCTAACTCCTCTACCCAATCCACTCAAGAAAGTGGTATACGATGATGTTCTATGTGAACCGGTAAACAACTGCTCTGATACCAAGCTCTGTCACGCCCCGACCCGCCACGGGAATCGCAGCGTGTCGATGCGTGAACTACCACGTACACAGGCGGATCGTAACCGGCCACAACATCATAATATAACACATTCTTGATACGATAAACAAACGAAAATAAAACTACGCTAAAGTTTGAACAAAATAAATATATATTTGATTCGCCCCGCCAGAGTCATAGCGACAAAACCAGTATACAAACATCTAGTTTAACAATATAGTACATCTGAAACATAGAGGAAGCAAAACCTACCCGTACAGGGCGGACACAACCAAAAAGCTCAAAACACGCCTACAACGGAAACCGAGGCCTACGCGCCACGATCAACAGGAACGCCAACACTGCCTGCACTCCAATAGAAGCACACCCCTTGCGGGGTCAGCAAAGCACAAAGCTAGCTGGTGCGAGCGAACTAAATACAAATAACAGAATAATAAACAAGGAAAATTCATGCCACACAACAATGAATAAGCAACAAGTTCTAAAGTCTAAATTACACCGTGTCTTTAAGGATAATGTTTCTAAGTTCAAGCAACAACACAAACATTTCAGATTCAACAATAACTACCAGTTTATTATATTTCGATCATTACACACGATTCAAACATGGTAAATATAAAGCAATGGAAAAAAACAATCTCATAATTCTTCCTAGCCTCCTAGGTATAGCAATTAGGTTGAAACCAAAAATCCGGTAAAATTATGTACAAGTGTCTCATATCGTAGGTATCCGCATACCCTACGAATGTGTATCACCCAGACACATCCCACAACGTGCACCAGTACCACTTCGGGCTTGTTTGTATCCTAATGGGGTGCCATCTGCCAGGATACAAACTCAAACATCCCAAACGACTGGCCTAACACGGCCAACCTAACATAATCAAAATCAAGCGCGCTGGGAGGGAAAGCGAGTAATCTCCAAAGCACGTCCTCCGGGACCCGTCCTACTGCACTCTATAGTGGCAAGTGCGTGCGGGAGCTCACCGCACCTCAGCAAGCTTGCCACATGCAGTAGCGTCCACAATGTCAGGTGCGAGTCATCTCAAGCACCGTCCAACTCACGATGCGAGCAAGCTCCTAAACATCGGCACAACAGGCATTATAGCGGGGTAAAGACACTTATACTACTATCCACATGCACAAATGACAAGTTTGTACATAACCAAATGTACAAACGTGCAATCATAAACAATTCGGCAATTTTTATAAAACCACGACTATGCCAGGGTCCCAACATGACCCAATTCACCACAATAAATTTATTCGAGTCGATTATCATACATGCTCAAGACTCGAAAATCCACGGTAAAACATGATAGGCTATGCAAACTCGAAAACAAAGCATACAAGTCTCATGTCATTACACCAAAGCCTAATCACTCCAAAATTACTATTCGATTTCATTCAAGTGTCATGCTTTCCGAAAATCAAATGCATAATTCATTCACACATAACTAACACAATCCTCGAAATATCTGAAAACTCCGAATTTCGGAGTTGGATTCAATTCTACACAATTGACGGTATAATGTAAAAATTCAATTCAGGATTTCAAATACTTATTTCTTAAAATAAAAATTATAGTTCCACTCACCTGGCGGAATGGATTTTCAAAACCCAATTCCTACCGGTCGAAGCTCCAAACACGCAAAACCACGAATGCGGGACCACGAAAATTCTAAAACTGCAAGGCGGACTCGAAAATGAGTATACTAGCCGAAAACTGAAATAAATAAATAAATGCAATTGGCGCGCGACGGAAAGAAAAACTTACAGGCAATAAAAAATTTGGCAACCACCCTGTCGCAACCCAAAGTTGGGCGAAAACGCGCCGAAACCCTTCCTACTCCGGTCTGATCGCTACCAAACTGCACAACAGCCCGCAAAAAAGTCAAAGGACACTCAGAGTCACGAAAGTGAGGCTCACCCACGCACCCAAAGCCCGGATTCACGTCGAGGAACCCTCCAAACAAACATGCATCCTGATTTTTTTGAAAATTTTTTTTGGCCAACCCCAAAACAGTCTTGCATGTCGGTTCTAAGGGCTCCCAAGGATGCCACCAAGGCCCCAACACGGTTGATCGGAGTTATGGAAACCAATCAAACCCAACCCAAATGAAAACTGATTTTTTTTATTTTTATTTTTTTTTTTTCGAAAAAACAACTAAGAAATAAAGAGGGGAAAAAATAGAGAACGAACCGAGGAGGAGGTGAGATTGGGGGACGAAAATCCACCAAAACCGCCGAGAAATGGTTGGAGGAGGCGACGATGTCGCAGCGTCGCTCGCTGCTGGAACGAACAGAAAACCAAAAAAAAAAAGAAAAGAGAAAGAAGAAGAAAAGAGGGGGGTCGTTTTGTTTTAAAGGGGTGGGTGGCTATGTGCCCCCACCACCTTTGCTGAGTACACCCCGCTCTAAATTTTTTTTTTTTTTTTTTTTTTTTAAACCGCAGGTCTCACATAACATGTGCACTACAAGAAAATAAGTACAAGTAGTAGATATCAATCTTTATAAAATATACCAAGGCAAGTTATAACAATTGTAATATTAAAGATCCGCAAAAGTTAGAGGTGTGATTTTCCTTTATTTATTTCTTGTTCTTCTTTGAACTTCCTTCTCTTTACTCTTGGTCTGGTTGTATGAGTGGATTATGGCACCCTTTGTTTAAAGGGTCATATACTTGTTTATCTACAAGTATGAACACGAAAACAACATATAGAGAAAAAGGCAAGAAGGCTAAACAACATATAGAGAAAAGGCAAGAAGGCTGAATGGTTGATTTTGGAATTACTCTCGACTTTGCCTAGGATCAATATACTTGCTAGTTATTGGGAATTACTAGCCACTAGTTGACTCGCCTGAATTATGAACAACCCCTTTGAGTAGAGCATACCATTCAAAGTGGGTTAATGGAGGGAGTGTGTTATTTATATGGCTCTCACAGAGATACGATAAACGATATGTATCGTATCTAAGCCTAATTGATAGGATGCATATTTTACGATATACCAATATAAAATGTAGGGATGTACTGTCCTTGTACAAGTGGCGTGAATGAATGGATGGATGATAACCAATACTTTGTTAATATGTGTTACTAAAGCCATATATCAATTTAAGTGTTAATGCGACCTTCTTGCTTGAATAAGTCTTATTTATGGCTTTTATGTGCTTGAATATAATGTATTTTTATATCTACATATGAATTATTGCACTGTATCTTACGATACATGATATGCGATATGATGAACGTTTTGACAACTATGCTTACCATAACACACTTGTTTTTTTTTTTGTTGGGGGGGGGGGGGGGGGGGTGTTTCAAGTTATCCCTTTCACTATATACTTGTGAAGAAATAAATGCAATGTGGGATTCATTTAAATACACTGTCTTTGGATCACTTTCCCTTTTACATTTTGAAGGAGCAGTTCAGATGATTGAAGTCTTTGATGTGAACTGTTCAGGCTTATTACTCCAACACCATCATCATACTCTTCAGTGTCATTTAGATTGACATTGTATAAGGCCTCAATCATATCATCCACAGGTCAAGTAGAGATCATATGATTATTGAAAGAGTATGTAGTGGAGTATACATCAAAGGCACATGGAGTTGATAGCCGAGACACCTAGAACATATTGCCTAAGGCATGAGAGTCTAGTAGTATGTTTGTCAAGGGTGCGTTCAAAAGTGGACAATGCCATGAGAGATGTATCTGGAAGTGACAAAATTTCCTACACTTTTTTTAGATATCAAGCTAATTATTTATGAGTGTTGAAGTAATGAGGAAAGTTTTGACTACTCAACAATCATGATGCCACAGTGAATAAAGAAGGCCCTGAGAAAGAACTATAAGCCTTAAATTTAGAAGTGCCTTTGTTCACATTAGCTTTTGATTTGATATACTGATTGCAAATGTGTGCATGCGTCTAATGTAGTATATGTGATAGAGTTGGTAGGATTCACTCCCTAACATGCATTTTACGAGTCTGATGAGCATATAGTGCCTAGGGTGAAGGTGTCTTACTTTTAGGACATTGGGCACCCCAATCGATAACGCCCTGCTTCCTTAGCCCTACAGTATGCACATGGGGCACTTTTGTTTAGCAAAGTTCATAAAAAATAAAAAGAGAACCAAAAATGGATAGGACTTATCCTTCTCTTGGAAACTTTTGTGCTTGTGATTATAGAATGTTTTCGATTTTGTGCTTGAAAGTATAGAGAGATTGATACCCTGTATCAAATTAATGATAATTAGGACAAGAATTTTTGTATATGAATTTGCTGCTATTCGCCAGTCTTCTTGTTAGGTCAGAACAGAGTTTGCTGTAACATAAATGTGATTCTGGCTCCTATTTATCTTGACTTAGGGTTGTTACTTTGCTGCTTAAAAAAGGAAGTAAGTAAGAGGAACCTCTCACGGCTACTTTCATGAGAACTTGTCTATGCCAATTATTGAACCTAAGTTTTTTAATGTGCTTTGTAAGGATATTGTCAAATCTCTTGTCTGGGAGTGGGGAACCGCCCAGGGCATCATTAGCGACTTGGAGTTTCACATTTGTATGTTTGATTTGGTTAGCTTGTAATAGGGTTCAAGTGATACTCTGTGGTGTTTTCTCCTGTCCAAGTGATCTTCCCTGTTGCTTGTTTCGTATTCCCTCCATCAACCAAAAAAAAAGAGAAAAAAAATGCTTATAACATGTCTGGATTTAGCATGTTATGGTTGGGTTGGTGAATAATTTCAGCTTGAGAGTGATACATTTTAGTTCGGGCTGAAGAAGTTTCATATGCTATGATGGGGCTTCTTTTTTATGATTCAGTAGAATTGATTACTATTAGCTCTTTAGTTGGATTTTGTCTAGTCCTTCCTATCTCATAACCAGGAAGTTGAAAAGAGTGATGAAAAAGCTTCACAAACCTGTCGAGTAGTTCTCATTTTGAAGATGTGCATGAATTTTTTTTTTTTTTAATATTTTATTTTAATTTTGTTAATTTTTTTATGAAGTCCCTATTTGTACCGAGTGTTTGGGATTGTTTCTGTATTTACGTCTTTCCATATTCTCTTTCATTTTGTTTCCCTTTGATTATTTCTGTTTTGTCTTATTTGCTAATATTGGAGTCAGCTGCATTGTTATCTTTTCTATCGACGCCCTAAAGTGACTTCAAATTGAAAGTCAGCTGGCAGAGATGTGAAGGTCTCTCGTCTATAGGCACATCCTTAATTTTGTTTCCACTTGTAATTGCTTCTTACTATTTCAAAATTCATATGGAGTGCAGTTTGGAGTTGGTGTACAAACTTGTGAGACTGGACTGGAGCATAACTATTCAACTTTGGGCTGATAAGTAGAAGACTCTTTGGTGTCTATCAGTTGAGTCTTCTGCAAATATCATGGCTACACAGCTAAGACTTCGGCGTATCACGTACTCAAATGAGATTGTAGATGGCCAGCCAATATACGTTTCATCAAATTGTCTTCCTCTTAAGGCTGCGAATTTTGAGCCTGCAGGGCACTTGTTCCATGCAGCGGCACTCAAACTTCGTGGGATTCTCGAGGAAAAGGAGTCCAAGACTGATGATCAGAATGTGTCTGACGATAAGGGACAGTCATATATGGCATCATCAGATTCGTATAGTAGCAAAGGCAAAAAGAAATCTGGTGCTGGAGACAAGCAACTACAAGACCATTATGCGTTGTTGGGATTGGGGCATCTACGGTTTCTAGCCACTGAAGAACAGATAAGGAAAAGCTATCGAGAGACTGCCTTGAAGCATCATCCTGACAAACAGGCTGCCCTTCTTCTCTTGGAGGAAACCGAAGATGCAAAGCAAGCAAAGAAAGATGAAATCGAGAACCATTTTAAAGCGATCCAGGAGTCTTATGAAGTCCTTATAGATCCTGTGAAAAGAAGGATTTATGATTCCACTGATGAATTTGATGATGAAATTCCTACTGACTGTTCTCCACAGGACTTTTACAAGGTATTTGGTCCAGCATTCATGAGGAATGGACGGTGGTCGGTTGCCCAACCAGTCCCATCATTAGGTGATGAGAGTACTCCGGTAAAAGAAATTGATACATTCTATAATTTCTGGTATAGCTTTAAAAGTTGGAGAGAGTTCCCCCATGCGGATGAGTTTGACCTTGAGCAAGCTGAATCTCGTGACCACAAGAGATGGATGGAGAGGCAAAATGCCAAACTTTCAGAGAAGGCAAGGAAGGAAGAATATGCTCGTGTGCGCACACTAGTTGATAATGCATACAAGAAGGATCCACGTATTTTGAGGAGAAAAGAAGAGCAAAAATTAGAGAAACAGAGGAGGAAGGAAGCAAAATTCATGGCTAAGAAGTTGCAGGAGGAAGAGGCTGCTCGAGCTGTTGAAGAGGAGAGGCGCCGAAAAGAGGAGGAAGACAAACGAGCAGCCGAGCTAGCCTTGAATCAGAAGAAAGTGAAGGAAAAAGAGAAGAAACTCCTGCGCAAGGAGCGCTCTCGCTTACGAACACTTTCAGCACCCATTCTATCCAAACATTTACTCGATCTCACAGAAGATGATGTGGAGAGTATATGCATGTCTTTCGAAATGATTCGACTAAGGAGTTTATGTGATGAAGCTGAGCACAAAGAAGGGACTGACAGGGCTCAACTGCTCAGAGATGCATTAGGAGAAAATAACATGCCCAATGGTGTGAAGGAGGGCGAAAAGAAGAAGCCAGAAAAGAATGCTTCTCCACAGGCTAATGGAAATGGTGTTGGTTCACATTCCAAATCTGAAAGCATATTTCAGAACTATGAGAAGAAAGAGAAACCTTGGGCTAGAGAAGAGATTGAGCTCTTAAGGAAAGGGATGCAGAAATATCCCAAAGGAACATCTCGGAGGTGGGAGGTTATCTCAGAGTTCATTGGTACTGGAAGATCTGTAGAAGAAATTCTCAAGGCTACAAAGACAGTACTTCTACAGAAGCCAGACTCAGCCAAAGCTTTTGATTCGTTTCTTGAAAAGAGAAAACCAGCACCAGTCATCGAATCACCTCTCACAACTAGACAAGAAACTGATGGTGTAGTAATAGTGCCCACCGCTGAACCTGAAGGCAGTACTCCTAAAATGATTAATCCCAATCAATCTTCTAGCAGTATTGCGGCCAGCCAGAATCCTGAAACTGTGCCAACTGCAAATGGAGTTTCATCAAGTGTTGACCAAGATGTGTGGACTGCTATTCAAGAAAGAGCACTAGTTCAGGCTTTAAAAACGTTCCCCAAGGAAACAAGTCAACGTTGGGAAAGAGTTGCAGCTGCTGTTCCTGGGAAGAATGTGAATCAGTGCAAGAAAAAATTTGCATCGCTGAAGGAAAACTTCAGAAGCAAGAAAGGTGGGGACTAATTAGTGCATTTTGTTCGTGATACTGCTGACTGGTGCTTCTATGAATAGGCTTATTCATGAAATGAGGAACTGTTGTTTCTCGAAGATAGTATTAGCTCATGCTTCAGACACCCAGATGAGAGTACTTTCTTTTACTGCAGCGGCTTTTGTTGTTTATGAGGACCAATCATATATTTATTATTTTTGTGGGGAGGTCTGACATCTATGCCATCGTAGGGATTCTTCATTCACTCCAGATCTACAGTTGATTAACCCTCAAAATCTTGAATTAATCATTACAAGCTACAGGTACCATTTTGTTACTGCACCTGTCATTTCCCTCTATTTTGATTCCTGACATTGGACCCATAATGTTCAGGTCGGGGGAGTTCTTTTATGTGGATGACAATCTCATTTGTTAGATTTAGCTAGTCAATTGTTTAAGAACAGCGAAGTTTCTTTTTCAATGCATTTGCATATGTTAGATGTTATTGATCATTATCTATATAAGTTCACTGATTCTAGCTAATGTAGCGTTTGGAAAACCTATTCTACCCGTTCGCATTATCGGATTGTTTTGTTTTGTGAGCTTGAACTGAAAAGAACTTTGATCCTGTCTGCTGAAAACCAACTGTACACTATTTGAAGTTCTTCATGGCTTTTAGTTTAGTTGCCTGTTCTGATGAATCAAGGTCACAGGTTTAACAATCTTGGTTATTGGATTTGTTTGAATCATCTAAATAGAATCAAAATTAATTATTTTATGAATCCTACTATTTAAGAAAACTAATCTAAAAAAGAATTCTTAATACTCTCTAATCTTTCTTTCCCTATTTTCTCTCTATTGTCTCTCTTTCTTTCTCGTCTCCATGGAAACTCAACTCAACGCCCAAAAATCCTGTAGGCAACACAAAGAAAAACTCTGAAAAATGTGAACGTTTGTAATGGAGAACAAAGTGAATGTAGAATTTTTTTTCTTTTGGCAGTTCGTGCATTTTCATTCATTTCATTATTTGTAGAGTTTGTTTTGTGTAGGGGTGGGCATGGGATAGACCTTATCCCTATCCCATTTTGTTTGTCCCAAATGGGTTCGGGACGGGATGAACATGTACTATATTTTGGATTGAAAATTTAACATACAAGATTGAAATTTTTTGATTTACCAAATACACAACTCAACTTTACTTAAGTTTTCATGGCGTTGGACTTAAAGGTTTTGGGTAGGGATAAATCATTTGCAAAATTTTAACACAACTAAATTCAAATAAATCCAAAGTTATCTTCAGTATCTTGTTCAAGACTACATTGTAAAGTCAAGATACTGCATAGTAAGCTTACCTTGTTCAAGACTACTTGACTTAGTTTTGGTGAATGGTCATTGAATGATGTTAAGTTAAGAGGCAACTTTGGGGATGGATAAAATTACTCCAACCACAAGCTCACATTTTTTAAGAGTTCTTATTGGGAAACAGAAATAGTGTGGCTATTATTTGCAAACAACTCTTGAATAGTTGCATTTTTTTTTTCCAATTCCCTAAAGTTGTGTGAATGGTAGGAGTTGTTTTCCAATTCATTGCTTCTAAAAGCTATAAGTTATATAGTTACTAATGTTTTAGAAGTAAATTCCCCTCCACAATAGCCTTCTATATATTACATTTTAGACTAGCACATGAAAGTTTCGTGAGAATAAAATAGTCATGCCAACAAATAAAATAACCATGTCAACAAATAGTATCATAGTAAATATTAAAAAAATCAGTTCGCGACAGGACGAAATTGAAAATCTCTATCCCGATCCACTCTAGATTGGGACAAGACAGGACGAGATCAGAATGAGTTTGATCAATCCCAATAGGACTCGAAAAAAATCAACACGGGATGAAATCGATATCACGGGATAGGATACCCACCCCTAGTTATTGCATGGTCCTTAGAATTTCCTTAGAGAATATGAAGAAGATGAGAAGGGAGAGAGAGCGGAGAGAAAATAGGGAATAAAATATTTGAAATTATTTTTGTAGATTGCTAACCTTAAAAATTGGGATTCTACAGTAAATTAGTTTAACTATAGTTATTTGATCAAATCAATCATATGTCCAATATTAGATTGCAAGACCTTGTGACCTTGATTTACCACAGGGTCAGCAAATTCGGCTCCCATTGTTTAGTTGGACAATAAAACCATAGTGAAATCAGCTGACACATGGTTTTTATTTAAACAAAAGTGGGTATTTCCCCCAAATCAAGGAAATTTAATCCCCCCGCCCCCCAAAAAAAATAAAAATTCCTCCAAATCAAATAATCCATCGAAACTCACTTACTTCCCTACCCCCTCTTAACCAAACATGAGACTCAAAACACATCCACTCCATTTTCACCTTCGTTGGAGCTCCTGTAAACTTAAGAACATATCCTCATCTGACACCATGACTTCACTGTTTAAATATATTATTGGACTCCCATCGACATTTTTTAACTCCAGTTACAAGTGACCCCTGGGAGGTCATTGGCTTCCATGATTAACTAACTTGGGCTAGATTTATCATCTCCTTTAGTTGGGGTGCTTGTTTTGCAGGCTTCGCCTGGATGGTGAAATTTATATCTGCTAGCAAAAAGGAAGACTATATTTGTATTCACTCCATGGATGAATTTCTGAAAATCGAAAATAGGTTCTGCATCGTTATGAAATTTCTCTTTTTAAAGTCACACCCCTGCCCAACACCTCTACCATCTACTTTACTTTTTGTGAGAATACCTAGTGGTGAGAATGCTAATGGAGCGAGCCACGAAGACCCAAAGGTACCAAAGAGGAGCCTCAGGAAGTAACGCGCAAGTGTTTTAACCAAAAAATTGGGAAAAAGCATGGACCTGGGGCACATGAAGAATGTCTTACACTTGCATTGTATGTTTTTTAAAAAAAAAAACTCAAGTTCTTCTGGTGATATAAAGTAAGGGTGGGCTCGGTGCGGATCAATTCCAAAATTTGAAGAATATAACTTTAACCGTTTATAAATGTCCGATTCCACTGAAATTTTTGTCCATATTAAATTTTCACGAAGTCACTGAAGTTTCCATCCTTCGACACCACAACATCCTTTTCATCAACTTTGGGTGCCTTGCATTCTTCCCGATCTCCTCCCTGGTAGTTCTCCAGATGTTCGTCTTCATCGAAGTGGTTGGAGTCACAGTCGAGGTGGCCGTGATCGTGACTAGAATGGGGGCGAATAGGTCATCACTGTCTCCGAGGAAGGTGAGATCTTCGTTGTCATCAATAGCGGAAGAGACAGTAGTGGTGGAAAAGAGGAGGAGAGATGAGATGTGAGGAGGAGAAGGAATACAAATGAAACCCTACAAATCTCAATATTGGAAAACCAACAACCACATACATATGTACCTCATCCTCAACATTGTTGTGGTGCTTATAAATTGCTCGAAGAAAGTGATAACACTCAAACACGGGCTTAATATCTCCACTGGAGTCAGCGGGAAAAGCGAGAGCTGCTTGGTGCTATCCATCGAGCTCAGAACGAATAGCTTTGTGGAAGAACAAAAAGATTAGAATTTGGGATTTTAGGGTAGAATTCTTCGAACACATCTTCAATGTCGAAGGATCCACTGGATTCTTAGCTCCTCTGATTAACGCCACTCCTTCGTCTCTATGTTGCAGTCCCTTCAATGGCATCACCATTTCATCCACCAAAAAATCTTGCTGCCTTTCCCAGTTTCTAAGAACCCTAGATTTTATTTTTCTCACAAAAAAAGGAGAAGAAGATACACGAAATGATATATGCGTGCGTGCATGGCTTTGGAGTTTGACTTGGATTTAATAAACGGATCGGAATCGAACCGTTTGAATCCAAACTTCTGAAACCGTACTCGAATCGTTTTACAATGGATCCAAAACAATCTGGACCATTTATTAAAATACACAATAAGAATAGGACCGTTTGGAGCAAAACGAGCTGGTTTGGTTTGGATCTGCAGTTCTTCGACTCATTTGCCCACCCCCTATAAAGATATACATTTCTTTCTATATCTGGGTCCATTCCCTAGTGTGTAAGGATGACCTGAATTGAACTTCATATGCTTTCAGTATTGGTTAGCGGCAAACCAGGGGAAAGTATCATAGAAGAAACCTATCTACTCCATTTCCATATTATTCTCTTGTCTTGGCTGCAACTCCAATTGAACTTGTAGTTTGTTAGGTTATATGATCTTTGCTGGCGTCTCTAACTATTTGGTTAGTGTATATATAAAATGATCGCTGCAATTTATGTGAAGAAGATGTTGCACATATTCGTGGCATCAACATTTAATAGTGGGAATCAAGGATTGTGTTTGCGCCAAACTTCACAAAATTTTGTCGAAATTATCGTTTTTTTTAAATTATGAAAAGAAAAAGGGTGAAAGAAAAAATTACATTTTTAGAGGATTTATTTGAAATTTTTTGAGGTTTTTTTCGTAAATTTAGTTTTTTCTTAAAAATGCAAAATCAACTACCAAAACTTACATTTTTTTGAGGTTTTTTTTTCGAAAAATTGCAGGTTTTTTTTCTCTTATATTTCGGTTTTTTTTTTTTTTTTTTTTTTTATAATTATTTATTAATTTTTGAAACCATTCCCTTGATTTTCTAATTATCATTTCTTCTACTTATACATTGAATTTTGAAACTACCCCCTAATATATATTGATTTCATATGTGTTTCATTTCTTAGTAATTAGGCTTCATTTAATGTGTTTAGTAAATAGATTTATTTACTTGCGTGATTTTTTTTTCTACATATTTTATATACCTTCGAAATTCATTATATATTTTCATGTATCTTAAAAAAATTTCATTATTTATATTTCATGTATCCTTGAAATTTTTACCTTTTTTTTACACACTAAAATATTTTTTCGAAAATATTTCTTAAAATCAGGAGATTGAAATTAACTCGAAAAATGAAATCACAATCCTTGGTGGGAATTGATGGGATCCACATCCTCTATCTAAAGAGAGGAGAAACTAAAGATGGCGTTTGGCGGGCATGCATTATTCATTAGTTGTCCATCTTATGCTCTTTGTATCCTAGCAGACAGAATAAGTGCATTATATATGCAAAAATCATCTATATATCCGAAGACTCGTAATTTTGTGATACATAAAGCCCAACCTAGCTATTAGGAGCCACATGGAATTTGGTTATACCTTGATGAACTTTATAGTCACGGCATACAGGGGTGGATTTATTTATAAATGTCTTTAAAAGGCCCGCATGATGGGTACCTAAATAACAGAGCGTAATTAACAACTAGTTAGACCCTCCCTTGTTTGACTTGGTTTCATGTGTTTGCGTGTGTTTTGGAGTTTGAAAATAGAATAAAAAGTTGATGTTCACAAACCCAAAAGGAAGAATTTGTGAGTTGTTAAGTGGAAGCTAGTTGTTGGATATGGATATTTGAGGCTCTCTCCATTTTACTATTGGCCTGCTGCATGTGAGAGCACTTGACCTCCCACTTTATGAACAACATTACAAAATGTCTTCTTCTTCTTTCATGTGCTTTAGTTTCCCTTTTTTTTCCCTAGATTCCCTCAAATATGGAGTAGTTTCACCTTGCTACAAATTGAAACATATGCTCACATTGCATCGCATTTTTCAAATGGTAGCCAACACTTCACACTATCATTTCCTCTTTCTTACACCATTCTACTCTCCCACATCATCTACTTTCTTTTTCAAACCACCATATTTTTTCACGCCACCTATATAAACAAAAATCCAAATTTTTTCCCTTCACCATTCAAATCGACAAACGGATCATCCCTCCCCCATTCGAAACTCTTCCCTCTCACACATTCAAATCTCTTCCAAATCTCTCTCCACACTCAAATCTCTTGCAAATCTCCTCCCTCTCCCTCGAAAATCTCTCAAAATCGAAGCCCTTACATATCAAAACCCTCTTACTCACCAAAACTAACGTGGGATGCTAGACTCCCCACCATATCGAAACCCTTACATATCAAAATTTTCGAACCGAAACCAAATCGACCATTAACAAAACCGAACTGATTCTACTTTATGCAAACCGTAACCGAACCTAATCGACTAAAACCAAACTAAAACTAAAATAAAACCGAATCGATCGATTATTTTAAACATATTATATTATTTTTATATAAAATATATATTATTTATTATATATATTCGGTCAGTTCGGTTTAATCGGTTAAAATCACATAGAAATCGAAAATCGAACCGACCACTTCAGTTTTGAATTTTTTAAAACTAAAATCGAACCGATCAGTTCGGTTTGGTCGGTTTATTCGGTTTGGTCGATTTTTTGTTCAACTCTAGTGAGTCATCCATTCTATCTTGGGTTTAGGATTTTTGTTTGGATTGTTTAGGATTTGCTTTTGTGAATTTATGTATTGGTTTCCATTTTTAAAGTAGAATTGTTCATGTTTTTTGTGCAATAATCGTTTAGTTCGTCCCTTGGTAATGAAAGTAATTGCGAAGGCGAATTTGGTGATCACTAAGGCTCCAAATTTGTATTTTTCTGATTAGAATGTAGAAAAATAAGATATATAATGTTGTTTTACATCCAAATTGACTAAGTATTGCTTAAAAATTAGTGTACGAAAAACTTGTGTTGAAGTATTTGTTTCCTTTTATTTGAAGGTTTATCTTGTCTTCTGTTGGTCATGATCTTGGTGTGGATGATGGGTGATAGAGGTCATAGATGACCCATGACAGTGTTTGCTTGAAAACAGAGAGCGAAAAAAGGCAAAGAACAAAAAAAAGGAATGGAAAAAGGGACAAAGAAGTGAGAAAGAAGATGAGAGATGAGCAAATGATGATTCAAATAGATCCTCAACAAGCATATATAGACAAGTAGTTGTATCGCAAAGTCAGAAGGGCAAGGAGGTTCGAGTGGTGCTGGTGTTGGACATGAAGATGAGCAGTCAGACGAGCTTGAGGGAAGCAGGGGATGAGGAGGAAATAGGGGATGAAGAGGAAACAACTGCAAAGGAGGGTAAAGATGTAAGACGAGACTCTTATCCCGGTGGTCCTGTGGATTGTTCCACATTAGATGATTACCATGGCCATATTTCTCGTGCCATTTGGGATGGTGAGCCGGTAAGTTAATATTTTTAGTTGGTTAAATTATATAAGCGTGTTATTTATATATATTTGGACATTGAATTACTTAATGTATATGTTTCTTGTATTTAGGAACGATGCACATTGCAGTGTCGACATCAATATAATAACTCTATAGATTGGGAATTGAAACCTGAGCCAAAAGAAATAAAGAGAATGATCTACAATAGTGGTTTGTATCTCTTGATTAAATATCGTAAGACACGTCCTGATAATGTGACCATTTGTACTTTCATGGAGCGTTGGCAACTTGAAACCGACACTTTTCACCTACCTTTTGGAGAGATGAGCATCACCCTGGACGACGTCTATCGTATAACTCATTTGCCGATTATTGGTAAGCCAGTTAGAGCGATGATGAAGATGACGGTAAATGAATGTGTTACATTATTGGTGGATAGTTTGGGGATTGAAAGTAAAAAAGCAAAGGTCCATGTCAGGAAGCATGGGAGATCTGTGGAAATGAAGTTTATTTAGGATTACTGTTGTAGACAGGCTACGAAAGCTGATTCTTTTGAAAGGAAACAAGTGTGTAGGGGTTACTTGTTGTTTCTTCTGGGTATGATTATATTTGCTGATAAAAGTGGAACAAAGGTTTATATTGAATATTTGAAGATGCTGATGGAGGTGGATGATGTTAACAAATATGCATGGGGCGTAACAGCTTTGGCAGTCTTGTTTCGTCAATTGAGCGACGCTAGCAGAGAGGGAACGAGGTAAATTGCTGGATATTTGCCTTTTTTAGATGTATGTTTTAAATTTTTTATTTTGTTAGTTACCCTCATAATATATAAAAATTTCATAATATTTATTTTTGTTGTTTTCGTTTATAGGCATGGATATATGATCACTTCAGACTTTGGGGTAATGCAAAACTAACGTGGGATGCTAGACTCCCCACCATGGCTAAGTGGGAACCCCCACAAATTGTAGAGGTTTTGGCCGATCAAATCATCACTCTTAGGGAACATCTCGATGACATGTTTCTTGAAGAGGTAAAATGCATCTTTAAGTTCAATAATTTTTTTTTGTATGTATCATATATTAATAAGTTTTAATTATTATAATTCGCATGTATTTGGGACCTTTACGTGGATTCCAAGATAAACACTCCCCTTTATGGCATTACATGGTTCACAGGATGTTTGTTATGCCTCGACATAGAAGAACCCTATCACCCCGATAGAGTTATGAGACAAATGGAAAATGTAAAAGTCATCCTAATTCTTCCATCCAAGCCAAAAGGAAGAATAAAGTTCGATCTAGCAAGCCCTATTACATGAAGTAAGAGGTGTTGGCTTCGTTCGCTCGAAGGTGTAATTATCATGTTGTGTCAACTAACCGACAAAGTGCCCCTGTGAAGCTTCCATGGGGTACTTGGACCGGTTTCACCGCATTAGCCATCCCTTCGTACAAGAGGAGAAGTTATCCCCTAAGAAGACATTTGTTTTTTTTCACATAAGAGGGTAAGTACAAACATTTTACACTTATGTAATTTCAAAAAATTACATGGTTTGCACTAACATCTAATGTTTTCCTGCAGGAGATTGTCATTGCTCATTCTCATAACTTGATCAATGCCTTTATTCAAGAATTGGGGAACGTTGACAATGTTATTTTGCTCGCCCGGCAAAATAGAATACGGGATTTGCTAAATGAAATGTTTATGCCCGTTACCTTGGAACAAGAGGAAGAAGAGCCTGGCGTACGCCCCAGTGTTGACAGTGGTGAAGTTGGTGGTGGAAAAAGTAAACGTTGAAGCAAATTGAGGCATGAATAAAGATTCTATGTTCGGATGCGACAAACATAGTATAGACATTTTGTAAACTTCAGAAAAAAAATATTTGGTAAACTTCAAAATATTATTTAAGAAGCTTTATGTTTTTACTTGTGTTCGATATTGGTTGTTCCATTTGTTAAGAAACTTTTATATTTTAAGCTTGTACAATGAATTGAATGCGAGGTTATTGTTGTAACAAAGTAACAAACAATGCGAAAACTTCATAATTTGCAGGAAAAAATTTCATAAATGGATTGCAATGGAATAGTTTAGTTTCGAAAATAATGCGAAAATAATGTCTGAAAACAAAGCGACAAAGTGTAGGTTCGATGCGACAATGCGAATAAGGTCATTAAAGAAAGATTGAGAATTTTTTTTATCAGAAACTAAAAAAAATTCTCCCTACAGGACATTTATCAGAAACTGAAAAAATTTATAAGAAATTGAAAAAAATATCTCCTTGCAGAATATATATAAGAAATATTGAAAAAAGTTATCAGAAACTGGAAAATTTTATCAGAAAAAAAAAATTGCAGGTTTAAGTTCTGTTCGCAGTGTACAATGCGGGATATGTGAACATAATTTTTTTTTCAAAAAATTTCCTGTTCGCAGAGATCAATGCGGGGAAACTCAAAAACCTCACATTGCACACTGCGAACAGGAAATTTCTTTGAAAAAATTTATGTTCGCAATGAACCCTGCGGGATATTTGAAAACTCTGAATTGCTCCTTGCGAACGGAAAAAATTTTCAAAAAAATTTCTTGTTTGCAGTTTCAGGGGCGGATCCAGGATTGCATACAAAGGGGGGCAAATTTTTTTTTAAATAATAGATAATTTAATTATTAAAATAAATAGATAAATATAATTAAAACAAAGTTTCAAAAGTAGTACAAGAGAAATATACTTAATGAGTCAATGTCCATGTACAATGGTTTTTGGTAGAAGTTGTCTGCGGGGTTTCATGTTCTGGTAATGTTGCATAATCACCTCATCATCGATGCCATCAAATATATCTTTTTTCAACATATGTAATCAAACTATCTATCATCCATTGATTTCCCATCTGATTACGTAATTGACTTTTGACAATCTTCATAGCAGAAAAAGTTCTCTCGATACTGGCAGTTGCAATTGGTAATATTAAGGCTCAAGTAATAAGCCTATAGATCAAAGGATACAAAATGTCCTTATTTGTCCGTACCATCTTCTCAACAAGATTGCTAATTCCAGTAAACTCCAAGAATTTGCTATTGGACCTTACATCAATGATAAATTTCTCCAACTGATTGTCAAGATCATCAAGTTGTACTTCTGAGAAATTGTTTGGATAAAACTGAGCAAAACGAATCAGTTTTCCTTATCAAAATCCGAGAATGAATCATTTGGGCTCAAACACAAAAGACATATATATAAGCAACTCAATATTCTCTTCATTTAAACAGTTGTTCAACTCTTGAAGTTGCAAATCAATAACAACATTAAATAATTGAACTCGATAACGATGCATATTTGTCACCTTTTCGACATTACGCATGATCATCCCCGAGCAACATAAAATTCATCAAGATTAGGCATGCATATATCATGCTTGCTACAAAATAATGAAACTTCATCTAGCAAATTGTCTCATCCATCATCTCGCATCAATTGTAGGCGTATCTTAGCTACTTTGACTAAACTCATGACATTCACAACAACTTAATCATTTCTTTGCAATGCTTGTGACAATTCATAAGTGATTCCTAATGTACTTTTTATCAAATGAAGTCCAAATGTAATATCAAAAGATTGAGAAATCAATCTTTGTCGAAATCGTTTAGTGTGATTGGGAGGGGATTGGAGTAAATCGATCTATGTTGAATTCGTCTTATGCAGTGTGTAATTGCCCCCCATACACAAAGCATAGATCCACCCCTGTGCAGTGTGTAATGTACAATGTGGGATTTTTGAGTTTCCCTGCATTGATCTCTGTGAACAGGAAATTTTTTTGAAAAAAAACCTATGTTCGCAAGGAGCAATGCAGGGTTTTTCAAATATCCCGCAGGGTTCATTGCGAACATAATTTTTTTTCAAAAAAAAATTCCTGTTCGCATTATGCAATGCGAGGTTTTTGAGTTTCCCCGTATTGATCTCTGCGAATAGAAATTTTTTGAAAAAAAATTCTCTTCGCAGGGAGCAATGCAGGATTTTTCACATATCTCGCATTGTACACTGCGAATAAAACTTAAACCAACATTTTTTTTTCTTCTGAAACTCAGAAATTTTTTCAGTTTGTGGAACTTTTTTTTTAAACTTAGTTTTTTGAAGTTTATGCGCATTGTCACATCAAACCTAAACTCAAACCATACAAGTCTTTCGAACTAATCATTTATGTGAATTTCATACAAGCCGCATTGTCGCATTAAACTAGATTTTTCTAAATTTGTTTTGATATTATTTTCTGATTTTGCATTGTCTTATAAAACTTATCCTTTTTTTGATCTCGCATCTTTCATAAACAAAAACTCAAACTAATAAAAGCCAAATTTCATATAATATATTAACAAAATTTCGAAACATACAAGTCTTCCGTTAAAAAAAATGCGACTTTTCTAATATAACAATGGTTCGACTTCTTCACATTCTTTGCCATATGCATTTACATTTGCGATATACTTTTCTAACAAAATACAATATGTGCATCAGTCCAATATGGTCACCACCTCGTTTGACTTCTTCACATTATTTTTATTCTTGTCATTGAACTTCCTCAACATTGTCGCACCAATACCAAGCTGGATATCGAAACTACTACAACGAGATTGCCAAAGGAAACATGCGACACGCCCAAGTTGGTACTATAGGAGACAATGGTGGGTTTGGTTGCATATGAGGGAGGATATAGCGACTGCTCTTAGACAAGTGTGCCATGAAACAAATGCGGCCTTCGTCAAAATGTGGTGCCTGGTAAACACAGGGAAAACATATTATGTTTTAGTTCCCTTAATAAACAAAGACGCATTGGTAAGGGTTCGCTGCCAGCTCTAACATATCAGGGTCCATAAACCAACTTTTTATGTTTATCCGCACCTGACCTTCTAGAATTACCAAAGTGTCATTCACAACCTTTACCCCTAACTCGTGCAACATTTCAAGCCACAACTCTTCATTACTTTGAAGCTCTATCAACATGTCTTTCTGTACCTATTTCCAGCCGCTTTCATCGTCATAATGAAGGAATTTGACTATGCATCGAAAGCCACAGTTTTCGTCGCCTGAAACATTCTCAATGTCGTAAATATAATCCCGTATCCAAGACGGAATCTGCCTCATTGTTGTGAATTTTCGGCTTGTCCTTTTTTATTGACAACTTCTTACGTTTGCCTTTCATTTTTTCTTGTCTCATGGCGTATTCGTGTCCCGATGGATCCCTTTTTGTGGACTTCTCGTGCTTAGCCAACTTCTTCTTTTTAGGTCCCCCTTTTTCAGCCAAAATTGTTAATGGTTCAATCATCACACTATCACCCGAGGAACACAACTCTATAAGCTTCCAATTCATCACCAACTTCTGATCACAAGTTGACTCGTTGAACCTATTCATAAGGGCGTCGACCACAGGGTCTATGATAACATTGCCACATTCACGAATAGGTGTTGTGCTAAGTTGAAGCTAATACTTGTCTATGGTGCGTACTGGAATTTGTCCTGTGGGAGTTAGATAACCAGTAAGTTCATGAGCGCAAGGTAATTCATGAGTCGTTCGAAGCACATAACCACACTTGACATGGTCAACCCCCACGCTTTCACATCTCCGAATTTTCGAATTGATCAAATCAATAGCCATGTATGCCACCAACCCATGAAGTAAGCCAAATAAATTGAAGTTATGGTCAGTCTTCACCTTCGTCAGACTATGCTGAAATGACAACTCTATCTCAACTAGTTGGATTTCGATCATATCATGCATCTTTGTCCAGACATTAAGGAATGTACCTTGTGAGCTTTCTAACGAGTGCTTCAACTTCGAGTGTGCACCTTCAACTCGACCTGTTGTCCGTTGCCCAAAATGCATAAATTTATCGGTCCATGCACTGACAAAGTACTCCTTATGGGGATACCAAACTGTCTTGAGATATTCCAAACACTTTGGGTATTTTGTTCATCTTCTATCAAACTCAATTGTGGCCTTGTTCCATTTATCTTTTGTACTCAATCTATACAAATCTGAAGAGGAATCTATAAATTCGACCCACCGGTCATTGTCCTCAAAGTGTTTCTTACAGTTTTTCTCAACATTTGTGTTGATGTGCCATGTGCACAATAATCTCATTGCCTTTGAAAAAAATCGCTCAATAGCCTTGATCAAACCCAGTTCTCTATCAGTCACAAACACATTTGGCAAATTGTCTGGCTTGAAAATTCCTGCAAGCTTTTCCAATGCCCAAGCATATGACTCTTCCTTTTTATAACACATAAAATAAAATGCAACATTGAAGGTATTTTCGGTGGATGTCACACCAACAATCTCAAACAACGACATCATATAGCGATTCGTTTTATACGTGCAATCCATAAACATTACTTGTGGAAACACTTTGCCAACTGAATGCGCCGAAAAATTGTTGGTGACTCTATTCCCCTGATCAATAGAATGCCACTCTATATATTTGTGCCCCCTCAACAACTCTAGAGTATATTGAAAAGTCATCCCGCCTCTTTGCTCAAGTACCTTTAGCTGACACAATACATTGTAAATATGCTTCAAATTCGAGATATTATTCGAATACCTCTCTTTCAGCCGAGACAAGATGTTGCAAGGGCTCACACCAGACTTCGTCATATTCTGTACATAAATCATCTCTTCTACATTCAATTTTCCAACAAATGAATGACCAACAAGGGACTCTGATTGAGGACGATTGTGGGTTCCATATGTCACTTGCAACCTCCAATGGTCATTCTCCAGTGGGATCCCTCAACTGAAAATTGCACCCACACTTCTTTGTACTGCTTGATCAAACATAATTCTTTAACATTTTATCGGGTTTCTCTCCCCTTTTACAACCAAAATGGATCATTCCTTTCCGTATTTGATTAGCCAGTTTCGATTTAGTGATAATAACAACTATGTTATTATCCCTACCGATGCCTTGGACCCAAGCTATCAACGTAGACCTTGATGAGAATACCTAATTTTTTTTTAAAGATTTTTAATAACAACAACATATTTATAACAATGGAAAATGGTGAAAACGAAACTAAGTAAAAACTTACATACCTCGTCCGTAACAAATAATTGACTATCATCGACTACCAATACCAATGATCTTTCTTCATTGTTATTGTCACCACTTCCATCAACATTATCATCAACCTTCTGCATAATGATTCAATTTATAATTAGTTTGATATAGTAATTAAAATTTTAATTTACTTGACAACAAAATGGCGGTTACCTCCAAATGGTTCGTATTTGGGTTCTCAACATCGTTAAAAGACATCTCCATATCTATTATATCTATTAGAAATGCTTATGCACCAATGTATCATACAATAATATATAAATTATTTTGAAAAAAAAAAATTACATGCAAAAAAGATGATTTTTTTTAATGCAAATTACCTCCATTGAAATGGATTGTCCTTACTCTTTAAATTGTTCATCTTCGTCACCCTCATATTCACCCTTAAAATATTCATTTCTAATATCATCAACTTCACTAAACCCTTTTATTTTCATCTAATGAAATCAAATAAGTTCTTCCAAGTGAAATGTAGTGGAATGCAATCAAGGAGGGAGAGATAGGGAAGCGAACAAGGACGAAGACGAGGAGACGAAGGGTTCTAGCTATTCCCCTTTCCGATTTTGGGGTTTTTGTGAAGAGGAAGAGATAGGAAAGAGGATGAGGACGAAGATGACGAACCTTGCGAGGAAGTGAAGTTTGGTCGCCGAGTTTGGGATGATACGCAGCAAGGAGTGCGGGGGAGATGCGTTTTTGTGTTTTCCTTTTAGGGTTCTTTTTAGTTTTAGCCTATTTATTGGTGGTGTGAGTAAGTAAGAAACAAAAAAAAAAAAAAAAACAATGGTGGTATGAGAAAGAGGAAATGGTGGTGTGGAGTAGTCGCTGCCTTTACAAATTTAGAAATAGGTGAGTTTGGTTGTTGGAATCTCGTATGAATGTAGGAAGTGGGTGAGAGGAGATAGGAAGGTTGTACGTTTTATTCATTCATGTTCGTGAGAATCACATTCCTCATTCTCCTAAATATTAGTTTTTGTGTCACAATTTAGGATGTATGAGTAACTCTATTGAACAAATTTAGATCTCGCCGATTCAATTTTACGGAATATAAAAGTGAATTAAAATGAGCATAGATACCATTACGTGCTTGATTCCAGTTTTGTTAGTCCTTCAAATGATTTATTATATAAACCTTTTCGACTTGGACTCATACATTGACAGATCAAGGATATGTTTTTAGCGCTAATCTAAATGGCTATGACTTTTGACTTGTGATTGTATTTTTCTGTCAATATTGACATGTTGCTCAGTAATATGTTTTAGTATTCCATGTGAAAAGTGTATGGCCGTTTCAACGACATGGCTGGTACACTAGTATTATTGATATGACAAAACAAAAACAAAACCTAGATCATACACAGGCTTTTTTAAATACATTACTATTTTTGTTATTATTATTAATCTTAAAGAAAGAGCAATCCGTGATAAATATTTTCAAAACATAAACAAATTTTTTTTTTTTTTTTTTTGATCAAGACAATTAATATTCTTCTTATTGTCTAAACAATAATTGTGTTAAAAACATGGATGGTTGTCAAACAAAATAATAGCCATGAAATGATTGTGGATCCACATTTTGATAAAATTTCAAGAAGATGATATCAACCACAATGCATTTTCATGATGAACTTGATAAAAGTTATCATCACGGGTGACTCCAAGCATCGATCATCCAGATCCATAGGCATTGCATTGATTTATAAAGCATTATGTGTTGTTAGCATGATAGCTAGTGGGACTCCATTTGTGGATCCATGCATGATGTTAATAATTAGAAAGAATTTGTGTTACTTGTAATGAATGCACGCACACTTTTTTTTTTTTTTTTTTTTTTTTTTTTTATATTATGGAATGCATCATATACATTAATCATAAATATTCTTCTTCACAATCACATTCCACTACCACATCCATCTAAATACTTTGCTCATCTTCAGTTCCCATAAGCAAACTAAGAAAAGGTTTAGCGGTTAGCCCAATTTTTAGAAAAACAAAATTTTCCCTACAATTCAGCTTCAAAATTTTAATTTAATACTTATGTTACTAATCACATTTACCGGTATAAAACCCATCACTTATTTTATTCCACTCCTTCCCTTTATTTGAAAATGGTTTCCGCTAGAGCCCCAATTCATAATTGATTTTTTGGAAAAAATGTTGTTACAACTTAATTTTGATTTTTACCTTATTTAAAACAAATTATACAAAAAAAAAATTTATTTGATTTAAACATTTATTTATCGCTCTTGACTTTTACTTCATCTTTAAAAAAATTTATATAATTCAATTTTGCCCTCACTCAAATTTTGCAAAATTTTGTTTTAAGATTTTCTTCCACAACCACCATTATTCAACCACCACCACCCTAGCTTCCTTATGAAGTTGGGTCCACGCCAACTAGCCTCCACCTCTGTACAGAACGGAGCACTACCACCTCTGCTCACTACAAACTCAAAATTATAGACCACCACCCACTATAATTTAGAAATTGCAAACACCACTGGCCACCCTCCTTCAGGATTTCTCTACCTTCGATCAGACCACGACCTCCACCCTCAACAACCTCTAATCAGATCAGACAATAGATCTAACAACCACCACCCACAACCTCCTCTTCCACCATCCTCCACCAACAAAATAGACCACCACACCACCACCTCCCACCCTCCTCCATCATAAACCATTACCTCCCACCTCTTTCACCCTCCAACAAAAACAGACCACTAAAAAAATAGAAAACAAAAGCAGACCATTAGAGAGATAAAAAAAAAAGGTCAGGTGAACTTTGTCGCGTCTCGAGCACTATCGCTTGCTATACCGAATCTCGACCACCACCATGACCCACCACCGACTGATCATCTATTTGCTTCACAAACACAATAGAGGGGCTGTTGGTTTTTAGAAAGAGAGATTTGTTGGTCGAATCATAGAGCCCCTACTTTTTTTTTTTGCCAAAGGTAGCCTAGTTGGATGGTTAAGGTTGTGGTGGTTTATCCTCCATGTCTTGAGTTCTATACCCATTGGCGACACGCTTGTCTTTCAAAAAAACAAAGACACAAAGGGTAAACTAGGAATTGGAAAATATTATTAATTTTTTTTTTTTGTTGGTATAGGTTGGATTTGAAATATTTTTTGTAAAGCATCATCTTAAAAAACATAATGGACTAGGGTATATAAGAGTAAAACTTTTTTCTATAAAACATGTTTATTTTTTTTATAAAATAGAACAATGTATATTTCAACCGTTTCTATCCATAATTATATGAGAAATCTTAATCCTGCCAAGTCGAATGATGAAATGAGTTTATATAATAATGGAATGGAAGATTTGGACATACATACATACATACATACATACATACAAGACTTGTCATTGTCAACCACTTGAAAACCTATATTACACATTTATTTTTTAAAATCAATATAAGAAATGTTAATGATTATTGGCAATCATTTAGGCATGAAATAATTAAAGACAAAAGAATTAAAATTATGGAGTTTAATTAAAGATTGTGATTTGGCTTAACTTGTAAGCATGGTTTCCCTGAAAGTGCAATTTAGTGATGAATACAAGTAGAATCTTAAAATGAAAGGGTTGAGATCAAGCCATGACTAAAACTTATGCACACATTTGTTCACCTATGTAGTTGATTGTTACACAGAAGATTCAACTCATTTGGAGAATTTTGTTATTAACTTGAATATGCACCCAAAATCATAAATTGGTTACTGGTCAACCAAGGATATGCAACTCTTGTCCGACTAGTAAATAGTTTGACCATCAATTAACAACAAAGCCATTAACCTAAGTTTTTTTACTATTTGACCAAGCCAAATCAATAACTAACCATTGAGACTCTAAAACGCCTAATTCTCCGTATCAATCACAATTATCGATTTGTAACAACAGTTATCCGACACTCTTATGAATTCATATAGCTTCATCCCAAGTTTTCAACTCTAAACTAGCTTGTGTCCAAGTGCCTTTGTAACTACACCGCATCTTTTCCAATACATCTAGACTCCAAAAATCAAACCAACAACTATTTTCACATAATTCGGCCAAGATGGTCTCTTTCAAAATTCGGTACCAATACATCCATGATTTAATATTTGCACCCTTAAATCCACCAAAGACTGCCTAAGAAGTAGAAAAGATTCTCAAAAAAACCCTACACTAAATTATGTCTCACACGTTTAAATAACAGTTAAGTGAAAATTCTTAAGTGTAATCTTACAATCTTTCAATAAATCAAATATGAAAATGCAAAATGCCACGGCTCGTGTATTCCACTTGGATCACATGCTCATTCTAAATATCTCGCGATAAATAAAAAAATGTTAACAATGACTCTCGATACTAGGGGTGAGCACGGGACGGGATGGGACGAGATATACCCATCCCGTTCATACGGGATCGGAACGGGACGGGATCAGCGTGTTAATCTGGACATATCAACTAAAATACATTTTGAACATATTATCAACTAGAAGTCTAAAGTTCTAAAATACATAGAACATAATAAAATCAACTCAATTCTGCTGGAACATATTCTGCTAGAAGTTTTTGCTAGAACATAATCAAGTCTGCTAGAACATATTCTGCTGGAGCATAATGTTGGAATCCAATCTAGTCTGCTGGAACAGTAATATCACGCTTCAGTCGCAGTCCACCATTGCAGAAGAGAACAAGATGTTAATTTGTAAGACTTTACACATGTAATTGCTTAACATTAATACAATTGTACAAGATGTCTAAAAGGTGTTACTTAAAAGCCTGCAAATACATCTGTATGAACACCATAATAATAATTAAAATCCAAAAATACATTATAACTTTATATAAACAGTTCTGCAGTATTCTTTGATGATTGTCTTGATACTTCAGCATATTATTGGAGTGCAGACTGTAACCTTTCAACATCATTATGTAGAAAATTATACATAATGAGAGCAGACCATTAAGCAAAGACATACATCAGAGAAAGTCACTTAAGCAGGGATCTAAAATATTAATAATTAATATTAAAAAATTAGTTCGGGACGGGACGAGATTGGTGGGATTGAAAATCTTCATCCCATCCCATCCCATTCTAGATCGGGACGAGATGGAATCGGGATAAAATTATTCAATCCCATTAAAACCCGGAAAAATCAGGACGAAACGGGACGATATCGGAATCGCGGGATGGGATGCCCACCCCTAATCGGTACTCTTCTCATTTTCTCTCTAGTGGTAGTGGTCTCACTGAGTCATCGACTCGACAAAGAGTGCTATTTATTAGAGAAATCGAGAAAATAAAATACTTTTTCTTCTTTTTTGCTTCTCTCACAAAACACAGCGAAGGCCGAAGAGAGAGAGAGAGAGGGAGAGATAGTTGGATGTTCGTTCGTACGTTCGTGATCTGAGCTGAAGCTGGCACAAAACCCTAAGACTCGAATGGAAGGTAAAGTTCCAAACTTTCCTTTCCTTTGCTTTCATCACAACTTCTGTAAATTTCGGTTCTAATTCAACTTTAGAGTGTGAACTAGTGATACCCAGACGCCAAATCCGTGATTTTTTTGGGGTTTTGATTGGGTCTGGGGCTTGAATTTGGGGTTCAGTTAAGAGTTTTCGGGTCTGTTTGGATGACCACTTTTTGGGGCAAAAGCTGTGATTTTATTCTGGTCTGAAAGAGTAATAATGATTTCTCTCTTTGGAGGGAAGTTTAGATTTGAATTGGTCCTGAATTTAGTAAAATTTGGTAGTACCTGTAAGTGTAATAGAAGAAGTGATGATTTTGATGAAGGTTTTTGGATTGATTGAATGTAACTAGGGCTTTTTTTGGTTTTGCGTGAGGGGAGGGGGGTGTTCAAAGATCATTTTTTTACAGAAATGTTTGAAAGCTTATTGGGTTGAGGGATTTGTTTCCAAATGATTTTAACACGAGAGATACAGAATACTTTCAGAACATCTAAATTGTTACAAAAATTCAAACTTGTATACCTAGTAGGAGTGTACGATTTTGTCAACAAACCAATAAAGTTTGTAAAATGCTCTTTTATTTTTGGGTGAAGCGGCTCAGTGGACTCTTGAGTTTTCATTGCATCATACTGTACTGACTAATGAGGTCAGAATTCTTTAGCAGTTTGTTTATATAATTCCTGTTTGTTTCTTTTGAAACTCTCTTTACCAAAAAACAAGGGCAAACTAGCGATACACCCCCATTATAATTAAGTAATTAGGGATGACCCCCTAGATTTCATAAATGAGTGTTACCCTCAGAAGTGAGAATGCACCACCAATGTCTGTGACTTTTGTTTGAGACACAATTGCCCCTGACCAAGTCAAGGGCTCAAATTTAAGAAAAATAAAAGAAACAAAATTGGCATCTAGATGGGATCGAACAGACAAAAATGGAAATGAATGCCTCAAGATGGAAATACACACCTCGAGGCCAATCTAATAGTAATGTGATCGTCTCCTCCAATTGAACCTAAACCCCAACCCACCCCATCGAGAGAGGGAAAGAAAAAGGAAGGGCGGTGGTGGGCGGCGGTTCTTGCAGAAATCAAAGAAAGGAAGGGGGTGGGGTTGGGTGGTGGTTCTTGCAGAGATCAGAGAGAGGAAGGAAGGTTGGGGGCAGGGGTGGGGGCGGCGGTTCTCTCATAAATCGGAGAGAGGGATAGGAAGGGGAGGGAAGGTGGTGCTGGTTACAGTGGGGGTGTTGGAGCCTTGGAGGTAGTATGGGTGGGGTTCAGGTTCTCAATTATGGGTGTAACACTCATTTATGAAATCTAGGAATGTCATCGCTAATTATCTATTTATAATAGGGGAGGTATCACTAGCTTGCCCAAGCCATATCTTCATTGATCTATAATTCTTTGATGAATTCACACCATCGTACGCAATATTACGTCTGACCTAACCAACACATCAATCACTCTGCTTGGAGTAGGGAGTTTGAAAAAACTCCATGCATGATAACAAAAGAAAGTGCTGACCAAAATTTAGGTTATTGATTATTTTATTTTATTTTCAAATTATTGTTACATCTTTTTGGGCCCAGCCCCAACCTGCATACCAAATTTGCACTAGAAGAGTATTATTTAGGGGCATTTGGTGGGAGCGGAACAATATGTTATTGTAATCGATTAGCCATGTGGTGGGAAGAGAGATTGTGTATATCAAAAGTAACACTTTTTATTGGTGTGGGTGTTTTTAGAGTTAAGGGGTGCCCATTTTGAGGATTTCGTAGTAATTGGAGACGATTGTTTGATTTGTAACTTTGCTTTTGGGGAGAATTCGGGATGCTCTTTTGCTTGTATTCTAGACTATCTTTTGGCTTCTCTTTTGTTTGAAATGTCATTATATTATACCAAATAAAAACATACATGTAGTGACAAAATGCCAAAATGGTGAATTGTAAGTCCACAGACAAGTTATTGAAAAAATGGTATGCAGCCCCCATTGTATCCTTCCCATTGATGACCATAAAAGAAAAAAGATCATTGTCAATAGTTGTGCTCTCCACAAATTGACTTGACAAATAAATGTATGTTTACTTGTAAACTGTACTATGCAATTTTCACATTCTTTTATCACGAGTGATGTCGTAGGTGATATCAATTATCAAAAACCTTGATAGATGTTACCTCTAAATGGATTTTCAATTAATTACCCGTGGGACTTGTGTTCTTATTTGTCAAAAGGACTTCATCTATTTTTATTTAAAATTATCTAGGCTCTCTTGGACTTCGAACGTCTCACATTTTTTCGGAAACGAAAAGTTGATTTTATTACATAACAAGAGATTTTGATTTTTTTTCTTTTTTATTATTATTTTGGTTTTTTTTCTTGAATGTGATGAATAGTCAGAATCTAATTTAAATTTTGACTTGCATCCAAAATCATAGAATATTAATCAACCTGCAAACCTTGATGCTATTTTTTGTCAAAAGCACTTCTACACGTGTTTAAAATTTGCACTTGTTCAACCTCTTACTTATTAGCTAGGTGTCTAAAATATTTTTCTCTCCTTTTTAGTGTTTGTAACCACTTAATGTGTTTGACTATGTGCATGCACTTGTTCGAGTCACTTTTTTTGTGAGTTACTAAAATTTGTTCCCAAAACTCGAAATCCTCCCTGCGTGAAGCTGGATTTGTCAAAGGATTCATCTTATAGTCTTATATTGGTTTGAATGCCATCCTTTTATTTTCCAAACTAGTGCATGTCCGCTGCATGTGCCCATTTCACAGGGTTGGAATCTAATTCACGGTATGAGATTCCGGTGAAAGCTTTCTGACAGTCTGATCTGTAATGATCAAGAGTTGCATGATTATATATTTATAATATTATAAAAAACAATTGTTAGCCAGTGCTTTTCCAGCAGTCCTAATTTCTGAGAATTATTGACTTATTTGCTGATGCAATTAAGATAAAAATCAAAAAAAAAAAAAGAGCAATCAAACTCAGTAACTAATTCTTAAATTTCAAAATATAGGACTGGAGTCACTGGATTACAGCCTATGCTAGGTTATTGCTCGGCCTTGTCAAACAAAAAGAGAAAAAAAAAAAGAAGAAGAAGAAGAAGCCTAAGTGCTCCCAGAACTGTTGGAGACAAGTAGTGCTTTTTCCTGACATACGACCACCTGTATGATACCTATTTTGAATATGCACTACGTGTTTTACACATGATTTACTTTTTTGTTACAAGAGCATTTATATATCTCTAGGCTTATCTTTTTTAACGCTTCCAATTAACAGGGGGGTCCCCCGACCGAGGATCAGTAGGGTCTGGTACAAAGAAGTCCAGCGCATCATCAAGTGGTAGGACTCGGAGTCGTAAAGAGTTTCTTCGGAAATTTGTAGACAGTGAAATTCTAACTGCAAAGCTTGAATCTAGAACACCAGTCTTTGAGACACCTTTTGATTTGACAGAAATTCAAAAATTTGACTATGCATTAGAATGTGCTTCGTTTCAGCAGCTTGTTAGAATGCCAAATGCTGTTTACGCTTCTACATCGGACGCTGTTGAAGCAACTGCATATCTTGCCATTGAAGATTTCCTACACGCAAGTGTGAAGGGATTGTGGGACACATTTTGGAGTCATGAAGGGCCCTTTCCTTTCTCTGTTGCTTGTTTACACAGTGCAAATTTAAAATTCTATCCAGCTGAGAAGGCAATTGCAAGCGGGAAGCTTGGAGGTCTTTGTGCCACTGCTGTAATGCTGAAAGACACTAGACATTCACATGGTAAATGGGATCATATTCTTGAACTAGCATTGCTGAGACCGGATGTTAGGAACCTTGCAATGGAAAATGACAGGCAGCCATCTCTTTCCGTTATTGGAGAAGCTATCTTCTTTGCTATTCGGATATTGTTGTCAAGAAGCCTAAGCAGATCCAGTCTTCTTCATAATTCTAATTCTGTTTTTGTTATTCTTGTTGATTCTCAGTATGGTGGGGTGGTAAAAATTGAAGGGGATGTGAATGATTTAGATTGTGATGTGAACAACGTATACGACTGTGCTGCTGAGTGGGTTAGAGAACATTCACAAGTCGCAGTTTCTTCCATTGACAGAATTTGGAACAAGCTTGGAAATGCCAATTGGGGAGATATTGGTGCTCTTCAGGTACTTCTTGCGACCTTCCATTGTATTGCTCAGTTTGCAGGAATGCCAAAGCATTCAGTGCAAGATTTGGCTGTTCGTCACGGTCCTCGTCTTCAGGATCGTAGAAGTGAAAGGAAGTTAGTGGACTCCAGAGTGAATGGAAACGGTTTATTCCATTTTCAGCAGCGCAGTGCTTCCCCTGAAATTGTTGAAGTCCAGGATGAACCTAAAGAAGTAATGAAGCTTGAGAGAGGATCTGTTTTATGGCTGGAGGATTCAGACTTGCAAAGGGGTTTCCATATTAATGAAGTTTTTAGTGATGGGGAACTACCCTTTTACTGTGCAAATTCTGTTGAAGAACCAGGAAAGGCTCTATTCTTGTATGTTGGTTCTCACCCTTCTCAGCTAGAACCAGCTTTGGAGGATATGAACTTGTGGTATCAGGTCCAAAGACAGACAAAAGTACTCACTGTGATGAAACAAAGAGGCCTCTCTAGCAAGTATCTACCTCAGTTGGTTGCATCAGGCAGGATTATTCACCCAGGTCAGTGTCGGAGACCAAGCTCTAGTGGAAACTGTGACCACCCATGGTGTGGGACCCCAATCCTTGTCACCAATCCAGTTGGTGAGTTAGTCGCAGATTTGATAAGAGACGGGCGATTTGGACCAGAGGAGGCTCTGAGGTGTTGTCACGATTGCTTGTCAGCACTATCAGCTGCAGCATCGGCTGGAATTCGACATGGAGATATCCGTCCAGAGAATGTCATCCGTGTTAGCTCTGGTGTGAGGCACCCGTACTATGTTCTTATTGGCTGGGGACATGCCATATTAGAAGAGAGGGATCGTCCAGTCATGAATGTTCACTTCTCTTCAACTTATGCTCTACAGGAAGGGAAGTTGTGCTCTGCTTCAGATGCTGAGAGCTTGGTGTACTTGCTTTATTTTTCATCTGGTGGGGTGTTCCCAGAACTTGATTCAGTTGAGGGAGCTTTGCAATGGAGAGAGGTGTCGTGGTCAAGAAGGTTGATTCAGCAGCAGCTTGGGGACATCTCCGCTGTTCTGAAGGCATTTTCTGATTATGTTGATAGTCTTTGTGGGACACCATATCCAATGGATTATGATATATGGTTGAGAAGGATGAGAAGAAACATTCCCGAAGATGATCATGGGAAGGAAATAGATTCATCAAGTTAGAACTATTATGGAAAACCAATTCTTGAAGCTCTCTTTGCATGTCTGGAAACTTTTGTTGGGTTTCGAGAATGTTTGGATTTTTCTCAAGTGGGTTTCCTAGTTGAATAATGTTGTGAAGACTGTCAACTGATTTGGGGATCTGCTAAGATGAAATGAACTTGAACCATACGTTAGACGAATTGCAATATGTATATCAGAGTGTCTGCATGATTCCTGTTCTTGAGGAAACCTTGAAGAGGTTGTTTGATTCTAGGCAGAAGATGAGCCGTTTGTTTGATTTGAAGACTGTTTATCGTTTTTTGGGGGGATTATACCATTCATTTGAAATATCATGCAAAATTTGTGTGCTTTGTTATTTCCACCCTGTTGAATCCATTGTAGGCAAAAAATGATGAGGTCCTACCAGATTGCAATGGACCTGGTTCGTCTCATAATGTATCTTACTGTTATTTCTGTGTAAAGTTTATGATATCATTTTGTTTTCTTGAACTTTCTGTATGATTTTGGTTAGTGCTTCATCAAAGCAGTAGAGGGAATTCTCGTAGTTTGTAGATTTTTACAGAGACAATGTGTTTTCCAGCAAAATCATTTTTTTCTTCGAATGAACCATATTTCCATTTTGTTTTTGGTCACAGAATGATCTTCCTCACCTTGTTTGTACTTTGGAAAATGTTTAGCATTGTTGAATCTGTATTCTCTCAACTGTGTCACTGTACATTACCGTGGGGTAAATAATTTTGGTTTACTTGAGAAGCCGTCTCAGAGATCTATAAGGAACACTGGTTTGTTTCTTGTTTTGTTTCCTCATTGCTGTCAGTTGAGGCCCTATCCCAGTGACATTTTAATGCTTGTTTACTTGAAATTTACAGCCTATTTGACCTCACTTCAGACATGCGGATAGCCTTTTTTTTTTTTCAGATTAGTTATATATGATACATCTGATACAAGAGTTAAAAATCAGATGTGGCATTGATGTGTAATGTGCTCGAATCAAGAAGGCAATATGGAGAATGGAATACGAAACTGAAGTTGGACAGTACTACAAGCATTCTGGAATATTTAGTCAAGGTTCTAGGAGTGTTGAAGCAAACTTCTTCAAAAATATTCTTAGAAAATAAGTCAATAATGTTGTGGGTGTGGGTGTGGGTGTGGGTGTGTGCGTGGCCCTGGGGAAACATTAAAGTGCATGGATATGAGATGTTTAAGTGATTTTGGGACCCATTGTTCAATTTGGTGGATTGGCTCAAAATCAAGTGTTGGGGTCTGAATATTCAATCGAGATGGAATGGATGCCTGTTTAAAGTAGAGCCTCAAAGCTTGTCAAGTTTCTTAATTGAACCTAGTTTGCTATTCTATAATCTTTCATATCATGTTTTCATCTGTTGCGCGCCTATGAGAGTAGCAGGGGGTAGGAACAAACACAGAGAAGGTTTAAGTGAATTTTCAAACATGAGATAAATTGACAGCAGAAAATTCTACTACCAGATAGAATGAAAGGAAAAGGAATTGAGCTGAGATTGAAATTCCATTAAACATGTGGTACTTAAATGACCTCGAGGTATAACTCATATAATCTTAACAAAGGTAATTCGGTAGAATCATTATTGTAAGGCTGTCGTAGAATTAAAGAGAGGGTTATGCAATTAACAGTGGTCCCTGCATAATGCAAACTACAATATCCATGTAGAAAAATCTTGAACACCACATCATACATTGAAAAGAAAAAAAAAGTTCCACATACTTTTCGAATTTCAAAAGCTGCATTTTCATCATCATCCATAACATATAAATATCTTTCCGATCACCACTGATGATTTCAGTTTTGGTACAATTATGAGGATAAAATCATATGTTCTATTAACTGCAGCTTTAGTCAGCATCCATTTCTTCTAGTGCTGCTTTAGCCTTCCCCTTGGCATCCTCTAAAAGCTCATCGGGAACCTATAAACCACCAAAAATTGGGAACATTACAAAATAACCAAGAATTTCAAGATCTTAAACTCATATAATGATTTTTCATTTTGAATTTAAGTGGCATCATTTTACATGAAACCCTATTTGCTCATAAAGTTGTAACTAAGTAGGCATGAGAACACAATCATGACATTTCATGTATAAATGGAAAATCATTTCTGGATCTGGATGATTGCTAACACTGACTACATATATCTCAATGGCTTATCTTAAATCATCAAAATGAGATGATCTCCTCGGTAGTTTGCATGATATCATGATATTGATTCACAATAAGGCGTGAATGTGATTTACCTTCTGATGTTGTTTGTTTGATTCGTCACACACCCAACTCATTTCCAATTCAAAAGCCTTGTCCTTAGCCTCATCATGTACTCCATAAATGCTGCACATATGAAAGAAAAGTCAACTCAAATACTTGCTGAACCATAAATCTAAAGAACTGAATACACTGCTCAGTATATAAAACATGAATGAACCTTTGCAATCAAAGCTTACAGTAGCTTTAACATTGCTAGGTCCACCCCTACGATATAAATTTACTCCTTTGAAGGCCAGTGCTGGCAGTGCATGATTAAAACAAAGCCTAGAGTTCCATCTTAAGACTTGACTTTGAACTTTTTCTCCACAAGCCTCCAAGAGCTCATAAATTAAGCTCATCCAAGCATGATCACACCTCTAATTTCTTTAACTATAAGTACTCTCTAGGTATCTCACTCATAAAATTAGGGCACCAAACATCTCATAGTAAACTACATGGGGAGGTTGTCCACAAGACCATAGCTAAACTACCTATTCACTTGAAAATCTAAGCTCATCCCAAAAGTAGGTAGACTTGAACCAAAAGTGGCTTTTCTTATCTTTCTCTTTCCCCTCCCTTACTCTACAACCCAAAAATTGGAACATCTTCTGCAACTTCATTCGGGAAGGCTCCTTTCGCTCTTAAGGTTTCCATGATGTTATGACATTTGGGAAAACCTGTGCATGTCTAAACCTCTTGGCTACTTGGGTACGCAACCTTTGGAAGATGAATGGAGCGATATTATGAAGGTATGTTTAGGAATAAATTAGTCTTTGGAGGAACGTCATCCAAAAGACAAGAATGATAGAGCTTGGAAGTGTTGGATCTCTAAGCATCCATCTAGGCCCTGTAAGGCAGGCATAGACATAGCATCTCCTACATGAGAGACTTCTAAAAGGGAGCGCCCTACTCTCTTGATAATGGGAGAAGTGAGGTTTTGACATATTTTGGTAGTCTATTGCCCATTTGCCCAAGATGTATGAAACCATTTTGCTACTTAGGGGGTTTCATTTGAACAAATTTATTCTTTCTCAGAAAAAATAAAATAACAATTGCGCATTTTAACAATCACTAAAAAAAAGTTTTCAGACGACATCATAGAGAACAGAAGGGATGAAAGAGAACAACTCACATTTTGGCAACTGCAATGACTCCCTCCCTGCAGGTCATTTCAGAAAGCTTCAACTTTTCAATTTCCCTGTTCATGATTCATACAACAATTTCAGAATAGAGAATGTAAAACAAAGAAATACACATTATAATTGGGATGTTAATGGTAGAAGTGACATGTAATCCCCTTCAGACCATCATGTAACATGTAATGTAGCTATTCCCCACTTCAGCATTTGTATAAAGCAATAAATCATGAGGAATAAGCACCAACAAATCGAGTCATTTTTCACTTATAAAAGTGAACAAACAGTTGAGCACACACCGGCTCATTTGTAATGCAATGGATCACCATATTTCTCATAGTCTCATCCATATATCAAATGGAAGCACTTAATTTGCAAATAAGAGTAAAATGAAAAGTGCATACGTTTTAGCAGCCTGTCTTCCCTTTCCAATTGCAGCCCCAAAATATCTCTAAAACAAATTTCAAAAACAATTCAGTAAAACAGATCATCTACATATAACATGACCATAAAAACAAGAAACTTGCTCAGCAAATAAATGTCATGTCCTAGCAAACGATGTGTCATAATATGAATTTCTCAGCTTCAACTCACATAGGAAACACCAGAAGGCTCAATCATGTACAATTGTGGTCCGTCTCTATCATAACCTCCGAGAATAACTCCACAACCAAAAGGTCTGCAACATCCTCGAGAATATAAGAAATAATTGTAGAGGATTTTTTTTATTACCAAAACTAACATAACGAGTTTAAAATGCTCCAAACCTTAGCCACCAATAAAGTGTGCATAAATGCACATAACTAGCAACACGGTCTGCAAGTTCCTTCACAGGTATAGGCTCACCATAGGTCCTACACAGGAAAGCCATCAGACTTTAGGTGATCTGAAAACACATCTGAGTTCATATTTGTTTTGGGTTCCATAAATGAATTCACATAGGATTTCCAATTAAATCATGGATTTGTCGACCTGTGAGTGCAACTATGACTCAAAATCTTGCTCATCTTAGTATAATTTGGGACGCCGATCCATTGAACAAATGAACATTTAGAGGACTAATTATCATAGGGTTCAGCATGCAGCATGCAGCATGCAGCATGCAGCATGCAGCATGCAGCATGCAAGCATGTTGCCTTCAGGCTACATTACTTTTTATCTCATATTTGGATAATGTCGAAAGATGATCGGATAAACTGCCTTTTCAATACACACTAAGCACGCAAACTTGATTATCACAGTAAATAGTTGAGACTTGAGTCATGTATATGATTGATCTTTAAGAATTCCATACAATTTTAAATTTCCTTGTTATTAGTAAAGAATGTCATCTTAGAGATTGTGTCGTGATTTTTTACTGTTTCACATTAGGAAAAAGACAAGAATTTTAGAGGTTGGTCCCACAATAATAGGGCACTTGTTCGGTCAAAGTCCTAAACTGTGAGTTGACAATCAAGTTCTCCGTTAAGAAAAACGAAAAAGACATTCTTGCCCTGACTCTAACACATTGGCAAGTGCATAGGAGTCTGGGAAAATATGTCATTTTCTTGTGACTTGATGGAGAACTTGACATTCAACTCGCGGTTTGGACCATGACCTAAATACGGCAGTTTTTTGGGACCAGTCCGAAGTGCCCTATTATTGCGGGACTAACCTATGAAATTCCCAAAAGACAAACATCCCAATTCCAATGTAAAGTTTCTTAATAGGTATGTTGCTTACATTGTACATATCTCTTGCCCAAGACCTTGTACTTACTAGTGAAGTGTACCTACTTTCCAAAAACCCCTCGTTATTCTAAAACTAGGGAAACTGTGTGTTCCATGTGTTTCTTATGCTGGGTTTGTTTGTTAAGTTTGTCCATATCTTGAGCAATAAGTCAATAACCTTGTACTTCCGAATACAAACTTTCTACAAAGTTTATGGATTTAGTTATGTAAATTCAATAACTCAGTTTTCTTCATTTATCTTTCTGTCTTTTTTCTCCACAAAAAGGCAGTGCATCAGTTGGTGCATATAAATTGTAATTCAACTGGAAGTCAGTTGAATTGTGTCAAATAACCTCAATTAAATCTTTCAAATAATGCCCAATAACCTGCTGTTTAATAATTTATACAGCCGTTTGGCATAAATCACTGATTCCCTTCAAATTTCAGCTCCATATCATTTTGGATACACGTGTGCATGCACATCTTTGAATGTAGTACATATAGCAATGTTGACCTAGAAGTGAATAAATATGACTAATACTTCAAAACTCATTGTTGAACAAATAAATAATATTAAAATGTACATGCGTATCCCATCTAATTATTATCAAATTATTAAAATGTCGGCCTTATCTGCGACGTTGTTACATAGCCACGAAAGAGGTAGACAAATGGCTGATCATAAAACCGATAATCACCATACAATGACAACATGACTCTGGCATTTAATTTAATATGTTTAACAATCAACAAATACATCCTGTCTACTGAGCACCTAACACAAACCTGTCATAGCTAGTAGCTTCAGACTTTGTTCGAGCAACAATTTGCCTCCCATCAGCAGCTAATCCAGCCACAGCCTACAGATTGGCAAAACCACAGAATCTAATACATCAGTGAGAGTTGAAAAAAACAAGGAAATGGAAAAAAGTAGCATGTTCAACTTCCATAACAGAAAATGTCATAATTTGCCTCTATTATGAGCCCAATACTTTGTTTTGTGAATTAGGCAAGCAGGATTAAGAAGATTTGAGTTCAAACATTTTGAACTACTCTTAAAATTTCTCAAAAGCTAAAGAAAAAGGGTTGCTTTCTTAGCTGATTTAGTAATTTTTTGAAGAAATAGGTAACAATACAAATGCTATGCCTACAAGTAGCATCAAAGAGATTTTAAGACTGCATTACAAAGTTATCCCAATTAGTTCAATCAAAGTTTATCATTACAAGGTAATAGACTATACTACGTAAACAAGTCAAGTGGAGGCTGCTTAATTCTGCCATAAAATAGTAGTTGGTTTGGTCATTTGAAGGTTGAACTATATCTATACATTCACTCCAATATTGCCTGGAGTGTTCGATAGAAGTATCCATGAGTGTTGACACGCGTAACCGACACGATACAAGTTGGTACACTTTTTTTTTTGTATAAATAGATTGTGATAATTACACTTTCTTACATCAGATTGCTATGAACGATAGGAGATGACGCCGGTTAGATATATGAAACTAAGTCTTTGAGAAGATCTACTAATCTGTTGGAACTATGTTTTAAGGAGATGTAGTAATTTCTTCTATTTACAAGCAACAACAATATGGCATCAACCTTAATGATATCATTATCAATCAATTGATTAATCTTCATTATCTTAACAAAGGGACATAATCAAAGTTTTCTTCATGGTCTGAATGATTGAAAACCAATCAAGGATTAAAGAAGATAGGAAAAAAAACCATTAAAGTTTAACTGAAGAAGTTTATTTAGACGATGGAAATGGTGGGTGTTGTGCAAGAAGGTTTGATCCAATACATACAATTGAGTTGTTGCTGGGCTCTCATAAATCAACTTACGATAAGTTTCCAAAATAGCCAGAACATGTTAAGTTTGGATGTTGGAAAATAAAAAGGGATTAAAGGGGAGAAGAAAGTGGTCCAAGTAAATTTTTCTCACATAGGCTAATCATAACGCAATAGTGTTCAATCGTATCACCAAGGATCTTAGCTCCTACGAAAGGTTTCCGATATTTCAACATATGTTAGATTTTTCCAACAAGTTGATCAAGCATCCTACCTCTCACAACAAGTGTCCCTCCTAAAACGAAGAGATTTCTTCGCTATTTTCTTTCTTCAGCTTCCAACCTTAAGAAAACTAATTACCTAGATCTCCACATGAGCTTCAAAACCCGCATCATTTACTCGCTTTTAGTTAGGTTTAATCAACGTGGATTATGAACTTCGGTATAGAACAAGATATTCAATTTGATAACTCATCAAATCTCTCTACTATAGATCCTACTAGAACTTAGCAATGAGATTAGCATCTACGTAAAGGTTTTGAGTAAATGAGTAGGACATCGGAAAAAGACCTAGAAAGTCCACAATTAGTCAATCAACCGCATCCTCAAACTAACAAATATTGCCCCTCATAAAGCTCATTTTAAATTTGACTTTTATTTCAGTTGAAATTTTAGTTGAGTAAAGGTACAACTTGATGTATAAGGTTTTTCAATGGCAGCTCCCAGAAAGCAGTACCCTCTTGAGATACCCCACTTGAATACCATACAACCATATATATTCAAATGGATTACATGTCAGGTCGCTATAACCGTAATTCTTTTAGGGCTCACCCTTCCCTATCTACTCGACTCAAAAACACCCTATCAGGAGTACAATTCAATCAGTGCCAATCATTATAAACATGAACATGACGAAATTCGATAGGCCAAAAATCTAAATCATGTAGTCTAAAAACTTTTAAAAAATTGTTAAAATAATTATTTATTGAAAAAAAAAATTTTTAACGAAACCTTACCATCCCAGAGTGGCGGTGAACTGAGTGGATTCTCCTGTTGGAACCGGGCAACATCATCTTGGACGCAATGAGCTTCTCTACACCCTAAAAGAAAATCCAACATCAGAAACGACGCCCAAAAACCCTAAAAGCAACAAACTTTGAAGAACCCCAAAGTCAAGTAGCCTCACCATAACAACACCATCTTTGCATTTGATCCCGACAACAGTCCTGCAACCAAACAAGATGGAAAATTTATCAAAAACTCATTGAATTGAAAGCTAAAGCAAAAAAAGAGAAATCAAAGGTAAGGTGTGTACCCACTGTTGTCGACGGCTTTAGCAGCGTATTCGATCTGGAAAACGCGACCGTCGGGAGAGAATGTGGTAACTGAGAGATCGTAACCTGTTCCTATGCTGCTCATGGTTTGGGATCTCTCTTTGTTGTTGTTATTTGAAATTGAGAGAGAGCTCGAAACCAAAAACACTCTACTAAAAACCTAAAGCTTTCTTCGATCTCAAGAAACTCAATACTGGTTATGGTCTTATGGGTATGGTAAACGGGTTCCCATGTAACCCGGAACGTATTATTTCTTAAGAGGCCCAACTGTTCTCACCAAACGAAAATTCTTTGTCGCACCGGGGGTTTGCCTGGTATTTAGCCTGGTGCAAACCCCTCACCGTTCATTTTGCCTCGAGATGGGTGAAGCACATATCGCGAGGCTAAATGGATGGTGGGGGGTAGCACCAGGCTAACCTCCAGTGCGCTGTAGCAATGCTCCTCACCAAATGATCCGATATGATAGGAAAATTCTAATTGTCCAGGGAAATGGCGAGGAAAACAGCGAGGGACCCCACAGGGGGGAGAGAGCCGTCCATCTCCCTTGGGATGCGCGCTTGAATTCTCGCGATGCGTGCATTGAAAATTCAAGCGTGCATCCCTGGGGAGATGGACGGCTCTCTCCCCCCCCCCCCCTGTGGGGTCCCTCGCTGTTTGCCTCGACACTTAGACGGGTTCGATATGATATGAGGAAAAAAAAATGTTTGCTACACATCGTATTGGGTCACTTCATAGTCCCATGTCAACTTTCCAAACTCAAACACATGTTTGCAGGCATGTCAAGAAAGAGCTTGTCTAGAGAGTCAGGCCAGGCCTAATATCGTCCATCGTCTTTGAGATGCGCATTTTTAGAATAATGGATAGTACTGGGCCAGGCCAGGCTCTTAAGAATTAGTGGTCAAGAAAAACAAATCCATGATCAGTCCTAGGGAGGCACAACCTTTTTTGGTACGGTTAACTAATTGTGTCAAATCCGATCGTGAAACCATTTAACACGTTTCTCATGGTTAAACTATTGTACTTTATAAGATATCAGTATATTACTCGTGTCGTTGATACTCCACGTATGTTTATTTATTTTTATTGTTAACTATCATACACTAGACACCCACATCACCATCTCTACCATTGCCCTCAATCAGTTCCATAAAAATATCATATTTTAGAATACAAATTTTTTTAGAATCAAAATTGGTTAAAATTAGAATTGATTGAATGTTGAAAGTCTTTGTTTAAATGTTCAATAAAATATTCATCCGTTTCTTTGAAAATTATTATACTTAGGCATGAAAATCTTATAAATGCTTACATGTTTTAAAAATAAAATACATATTTTGAAATTTTAAATGTTTGTATTGATCATTGGTTTTGTTGGAAAGATCTTCAAAATTTCATTTCAACGATACCAAGTTTATTAAAATCCGATAACTATGTAAATAGTTATGATAATTTTTATTTTGAAACAAAGGAAAACACAATACTTTCTCTCTCCGTCATCTATATATTTCACTAACATTTTCATAAATTTATCATTTTCTTTGCCCTTTTACATGTTTTATATTTACAAATATGTCATTATAGAGGAGAATGAATCTCAACCCTCAAACATCTTTCCAACTTTCAATCATAACACTCTTTTATCTCCAATTCACATTTGATGTTTGTCCCAGTCAGCAATTAATAGTAAAACACCTATGTGAATTGTAAGATAGATTTAAAATTAAGAAAAATTATATGCTGCCTTGTTTGGGTGCCTCGATCTTTTTATGCCTTGTTTGAGGATTTTGACACTTCTACCGCTTCTGTAGATGGTGTTTCTGGTTGCGTTTTAAAAAGTGTAAAAGACCCAAATAAGGCATAAAAACGACACCCAAACAAGGCTGCGTAGAATTACTCCAAAATTAGTTAGGTTAGACGAATCTAATGAGTTATCTGTATCAACTTTGACACGACTAACATGATTAGCTGAGTAGGGTGCAATGTCATAGTTATTCTCCGAATCCAAACACGACTCACTAACTTCATTGGTCAAGGCATGTCGGGTTGGATAATCATGTCAAGACACTTATTACCACCCTTACCTGATGTGTACACTTTGCCCATGTCATGACCAACCCAACCTCGAGTAGCTTCTATCTTACCCATGCCCCATAATATATATTAACGTCTTAGGGGTGCAACCATGTGCCCAAATTATTTGAGTTGGTTAACTAGGTTAGTAAAAGTAGTCATCTTTTTTGCCCCGATGTAATTTAAAAATGTATACAATTAGTTGCATTTTCAAATTGTTCGTACAAAAAATGCTCATCACTGAACTGAGTCAAGTTCACTAGTAACTAGTAATATTTTTTCGTCACTTAGAATTTAATATCTTAAGTGTGGCCAACACTATAACATCATGTTGGCCTTTCAAAATTATACTATTGATCAACAAATATCACTATGACATTTTGTAACTATCCCATTTTTTTCAAAATTTGATATGACCTTCGTTAACTCACTTCTGGATACGATATAACTCTCTTATCTATAATAAAATTCAACAGTTCTCTTTTTGCCACAATATAAACCCTCTTATAATTTTGAATTGCATAAGCATTTTGTTCGTTCATTTTAGAGTTTATCATCATTTTTACATACTATGGTATGTAGGATTACGGTTTCCTTTCAGGGTTAACATTTATTTGTTTATTAGGTTGAGGCCTAAGGCCTCCTCGCAATGAGTTTTTTTTCGGAGTTAAGACCGTGTTTGATTGAAAAACAAATGTTTCATAATAATAATAATAACAAAGTCCCAAAGAGAAAACTTAAAGTTGAAACACGCATTCCTCTCAAAACATGGACATAAACTTTGGGCAGGGGCAACAAATATTTCACCATAGAAAACTTCAGAGCATAGTCATGTTTAACCATCATGTACTAAATTTTTTCCTTCATTCTATCCTTGTTTCCCATGATTTAAAATATATATATATATATATATATATATATATATATATATATATTTATTTATTTATTTATTATATTTTCCAATCCAACACAACATGAAATTAGGTCTAGATAATTTTCTCCTCTCTATTTATTGGCAGTTAATTGGTTTATTGTAGAGCCTTTTTCTCAAGAATTTTACCACTTTAAGACACTCATATTGACATGCTGCTAGGCAGGGTAAGTCAACTTCCAACCTCCTTGCAAACATTCACTTATTAATGTGTAGAGGATCTTAGGCATTTTGTTTATTTTTCATCCATTTGACTACTTTTTTCTTATTTAGAGGCAGATTATCCATTGAGAAAGAGATTGAATCTCAAACCACTAATTGTAGAGCACAATACTATGTTGCATCACAGTTTTTCCACGTAAAACTCTTATCATATTTTGAATACATTCTTTCACCACAAAAGATAACAAAAACACTACACATCAACTGCAAATAACTACCCTCATTTTCAAGACAAATTGCTTTTGTTTACATTTGTACTAGTGAAGGTTTGTTTGTCGAAACAGACCAAGGGATCCGAAAAATCAATACACAATTTGTGGTTCGAATTCTGCAAAATCTACAGATCCAGACTCAATGGGGGGCATGAGATAAGCTGCCAAGAGCTCATTTGCTAATGCTGCAATGAGGGGGATCCTCTTCAAGTTCTTCACCAAGGGTATGTCGTCAGTGTCCCCTATGGCAAGCAACTTTGTATTGATCTCTACCATTCTATCCAACTTTCTCTTGAATTCTGGATTCTCAACATCTAGCACCGCTGGGAAAATCCTGGCAGTTGTGCGGTTAGTCTGCAAAAAGTAAGATACCTAGTAACCCATCAAAAACAAGATTATTGAATCAAAATGCTGACAGTCCCTAGTCAGACGTGGGGGTCAAACCACCACAGCCTTAGCCAACTAACCAGGCTACCGTTTAGTGAGGGTGTTTGATGAAAATTGTTGTCTTTCTCCAACAAGTTTGTGGAAGTGCTTCTGTGTTTCTACCGAGCAGAATTTTTTTTTTTTTTTTCTAGTGATGTGACCTTTGTAATTGAGTCATCCTATTTTAAACTTGGGAAGTGAATAGGGCTGATAAATGCACACTGATTGTTCTTTAGCAGGGGTCACAAAAGAATAGTAATAGGGTGTTTGATGGTTCGAAGTAGTCCATCCTAAACTTCTACTGAAAACAAACTTAAGATGAAAATAGATTGTTCCTAGAGCATTAAAATATTTACTATTAGGAAGATGCAACATTTGGCCTGTATATGTAATGTAATGTGAAAGGATGGTGCGAGCAGGGGTGGAACGAAGACTCTGAAAACACCAACCAAGACAGAACATGTGTGATTACCTCAATTATGACATGCATATCAAATTCTTTGGTGTTAAGACCAATTCCTTCATAGAAAGCTGTTCGTTGGCAGTCGTTCAAGTACATTGTTACATAAACCTGTCACAACAATGCAGATATTTTAGCATCCATACCAAAGCTGCGAAAACATGGTACACTGACCAAAATAGAAGTCTAAATTGTAGCTTGGGGGCACTGTCTCAAGTCAAGATATCACTAGTTTGTCTCTTAACAAATACCGACATTACAGAGATAACAAAGAAACCATATCCCTTTGTGGCTTAAGCACGCCACTATGGCGTGATTGTCAATACATGTCTAATGTCTTTACTATTTACATATCTCATACATTGTGTGCACCGGACTTAATTAGCAGAATCTGAAATTGGAACTTCGATAAACTATTATAATACCTAATATCCACTTCATGCAAAAATTACAGATAGGCCACTATACTTCAAACGGTTTTCTTATGATTAAAAAAACTCCCTTAAGTTACTTAGTGCCCAACTCGACGCTTTAACAACCTATAGCTAAAAGCCATATGCTTTAGGGATCGCTTCAAATCTAATAGCGGTGTCACACATCTGAAGTTAGACTGACAATCTAACCGCATTGAAACACTACATGATGTCTTCTCAGTTGAACTTTATGTAATAAACAGGTGGAAATGGATGAATCAGAAATGGAATTACCGATAGGCAGAAGAAGCGGGACCATAACTTTGCCTTCCAGTCATTAAGGAACTGAGGTTGAGCCTTCATTAGTGCAGAGAAGAAATCTCCGTGCCTGTTCTCATCTTGGCACCAATTCTCAAAGTACTTGAAGATTGGATAAACTTGGAACTCTGGATTAGCCTTGAGATGCCTGTAAATGGTAATGTATCTCCAGTACCCGATTTTCTCGGATAAATACGTGGCATAAAAGATGAATTTCGGTTTGAAGAATGTGTACTTTCTAGCCTTTGTCAGGAAGCCCAGATCCAATGCCAGATTGAAATCAGATAAACCCTTGTTCAAAAACCTGAAAGAATCGGATAAACATGATCAAAATATTCAATGTGCCCTTAATGAATGAGTAAAAATTTTAATTATTATTATTTTTTGTTTCTCATCATGCCATTTCCTAGTTCAAGTGTTAGCTCTATCCTGACCCGTCCATACAAGTCACTGTTGATCCTCTTGATGACTTTCTAGATCACTCAGCTTATACTTTCCTGAGTTTCCTGTTATACCTGATTATATGGAGCAGCAACTAAAATGTCACAGTAAGATATTCCCAAGTATTAAAAAATACTTATATACTGACCATGTTTGCTAGTATAATGTATTGGATGTTTTACTCAAGCAAATTCCAATATGCAAATATAAAGCATAAATTCCATCCAAACATTAAGCATACGAACAATAGCAAATGCAAATAAGCATACTAATGTAAGCAAACATTCTTTGAAAAAACAAAGGAAATCTATGAAGTAAATTCATCCTTAACATACCTGTTTGTTATAATTTCTGTATAAGATTCAACTGCTGTAAACAAAGGAGCGAATGTACCAATTTTGCTTGGGTTGAGTCGCGGACTAGGTCGCTCTCTTTAAGACGTTTCGCGGCTCTGCCCAAAATTGTGCAAGCAGTTTCGTAGCCCCGCCGTCCCCAGGATAAAACAGCCCAGAATCTTCTCTGTCTCGTTCAAAAATTGCACAGTATATGAACGGAATACAAATCACCCTTAATCTCCTTATTTGCTCGGAATCACCAATACCATTGAAAGAAATCAGCAAGAAGCAGAAATTTCATAGACGAAAACTGATTGTTGTAAACACGAATATCGTTTGCAATCTGTTTCTGATTTGAAAGAAAGTCAGCAAGAAGCAGAATCTTAATAGACGAAAAAACTGATTGTTGTAGACACGAAGACTGTTTGCAATCTGTTTCTGATTTGAAAGAAATCAGCAAGAATTTTAATAGACGAAAAGACTGTTTGCAATATACTCTGAAAGAACACTCTGTTTCTGATTTCGAAAGAAGACTCTCTTTCTCTCTATCTCAAAACTCTAAAAAAACTGGATGGTAGTTTTTTCTGAATTCCTTAAAAAAAAAACGTCAAACGAAAACGAAATATATACTCTGTTCATATGCATCAATCACGTGGAGAAGAAAATCAAATCGTGGAGAGAAAATCTCGCCGCGACTTACTCCACACGTAATTTAGAGAGACTGTCCAGATACATCGTATCTTGATTCAGTTCTCTTCAGAAGTTCAAGAGTTTATTTTTTCGTTTAAATAAATTTTCAGCAAAAAAATGTTTTGCTCTCTAAATGACCCAACCCAACTGACCGGACGGACGGCGGCGGGCGCGAGAGCCTATCTCTCCCCTCCTCATAAAAGAGTGGTACCCGCAAGGGGTCCAAACCCAAGTCCTAACTATCTTCTTATATACTCTACCTCAAAGAGATATATAGTAGATATGGGACTATAAAATAAAGAGTGATTCAAAGATCAAAATAGGAGAGAGAGGTCCAGGGTTCAAAATCAGGTAAACACACATTTGTTTTTATTTTTAAAAAGCCAATATTTGCAACATTTCCTCTAATTGGGTTTGTGACTGATGTTTAACACCATCAAACATTAGCGATTAGCTACCTGCAACTTATTGTCAATCGCAACCATTTACATTTCCATGAAGGCACATGCTTCCTACTGTACATTCTCTAATTTTAGCATTAATCCAAATGTCACATGCTCCTCACAGCCCCATCAACAAGCAAAAAACCTACTTCGATGTATTTATTTTTTCATCCCCTAATTATGAATTTGTCATAAAAATTTGCTGCCTCCTGTTCATTGGGTTCTTAAGAGTAAGGATACGCCAGTCAATTTTAATTTAAAATGCCAATAGGTTGCTGCTTCATATAAATTAATAAAAACAAAAATAAAGATAAAATAAGTTAATATTTGCCTACCCGGCATGTCTGGCTTCATCTCGGGACATGAGAGAGAAAATCTCAGCCACCACTGGGTTGGTTTTCTGTAAAAGCAGATCTCAGAAAAATTAATGAATTGGAAATCCTTGTTACATAATGATGTATTATCCATATAGAAGAACAAATTATTATTACATTCAAGCTCCTTCGGAGGCAAGCTAGAACTTTCAATAAATAACATAACTCATCATCCATATCCACAGGAACAATATGCGTCAATGCATTGAATTATAAAAGTAAAACAAAAGGACTTGCTTCACTTGTAAAATTAATAGAATGTCTTTGTCATCAACTAAAAAATGATTTCTTATTAAACTTGTTATCGTATAAAAATAAATTCACAAATTGACCTTATAGCTTAAGCTTAGCCAAACAGAACCTAAATGTCACTCAATTCATCCAAATTATGGTAAACTTAAGTAATCTAATTACTATCTAGAGTAGCCATTTCTATAAATTAATGGGTATGGTCAATTACAAACCTTGAGCCTCCTTCCAAGCTCCTTGTAGAGAAGAAACCCAGAGAACTCAGCAGTGCAAGACCTCTCCAAGAACTCAACAAAGATCTGCCTAAGAGGACCTTGGAGCTTATCAGCAGCTTCTTTGAACTCCTTGTTCCTCACGAAATGGGTCTGATTGTAATCAGTCTTAAACTCTTGTAGCAATGCTTCAAACTCAGCTTGGTTCAACTTCTTGTTGATTTCAGTGTTGAAGAGAGTCTCCATTTCATCAAAATCAGTGGTGTAGAACCTTGGGGCCAAAAGGGTCTCCTTGATTGCTTTCTTGGGCTTTGCCTTTGTGGGTTTTGCTGGTGAAGTAGCTGATGATGACACTTTGACAACAAATGAGTGTGAAGGCTTTGGGAGCCTTGGGGTACTCAATTTTGGGCTGAATTTGGAGATGGGTTTGAAGAGAGCCATTGGTAGCTCTAGCTGGGTGGGAGCGAGGGAGGGACTTCAGTGGAGAGTTAAGAGTGTGACCAAGGATGAGCGGTGAGACTTGGGTTTGAAATTGTATATATATTTAGTTTCTCGTCTTGATTGCTATTTCGTTTAATCTAATCTCATCCAAGGAAATCTTCGAGTTGTAATGGGAGTTTGACATGTGTCACATGAATGTTTCAACCATTGGGATGTACCACTGGCTGATTTCCTGACACGTGGAATTTAGTCGGGTCTTCATTTTAGGGAAGGGGATTTTTTTTTCCTTACGTGAAAGTAGGGATGGCAACGGGGCGGATTTGGACAAATCCATCCCTGCCCCGCCGGAGATCACGGATATCCAAATCCTTCCCGAATATCCGTTTACCATATTTTGTAAAAACTATATCCAAACCGGACGGATTGGTGGATATTCGCCCCGCCTCAAATACCCGGAAAAAAAATAGATTCTCAAATATCAAAAACAGGTCGAACAACAACAAATCACACCTCCATTTCATTCTCAAATCACAACACCAGATCTTAGCCATTTCATTCTCAAAAACAAATCACTAGATCTTAGTCATCTCAACAACAAATCACAACAACCATTTCAGGGAGATTGATTGAGAGGATTGAAGACTTCGTTTCGGGATTGTTGTTGCCTCTTTACTTTGCTTTGAGTGGGTTGAAGACAGGTGTTGCTCAAATACAAGGGGTGGAGGCTTGGGGATTATTACTACTTGTGATTTTTACAGCTTGTGCTGGGAAGATCTTGAGGACGTTCTTGATGGCGCTGTTGAACAGTATTCCGCCACGAGAGGCTTTGGCGCTTGGGTTGCTGATGAACACCAAAGGACTGGTGGAGTTGATCGTGCTCAACATCGGCAAGGAGAAGCATGTGAGTTTTCTTTCTCAAAAACATATCTCAGCCAACAACAAATCACACCACCAGATCGATTGATCGAACAACCAAAACTAGATCAAGCCACTACCATTCACCAAATCGAACCACTAGATCAAGCCACCGCAGATCGAGCCACTGTAGATTGAGCCACCATATCTGACCTCCGATGATCTGACTGACGAGAAAGCCACCAGATCTGACTCCCTTCCTTCGACCAAACACTCTTTCGAGTCTCGACCATGGCCATCCCCCTTGTATATGTCGGAAGCTGAAGAGATGAGGTAGAAACGAAAGAGTGAGGAGCAAGAGAGACTCTAAGATAGGAAGAACATGGCGTGATGGCGAGGTGGAGAACAAGGGTCGTGTTCTCTGTTTTGTGGTGGTGTTTTCTGATTTTTTGTGTGATTGTTATTGCGTGAAAATGAGGGAGAGGGAGGTGCTTGGTTGTTTATTCGAAATAGAGGAAGAACGATGGGGAGAGGAAGAAGATGCAGAGAGTGAGAGAGATACTGAGTGGGGATAGTGTTTTTTTATTCTTTTAAAGGGTTGAGGGTATTTCAGTATTTTACGTCCTTAAACGAATTTACGGATATCCGTGGGGCGGATATGGCCAAATCCGTATCCGCCCCGAATAATAAACGGATACAGTTTGGATATTCGTATCCGCCCCAACCTCCATACACCATTAACCAAATCCGCCCCAAACGGGCGAGTGGGGTGGATATTCGTGAAAAACCGCCCCACTGCCATCCCTATGTGAAAGAAGCTGGCATGATGCCCTTGTATGAAATTTGGTGATGCAATATATTTGCAACAATTTAAGATTTGTTTTTTTTTTAATTAAAAAAAATTAATGTCTCGGAGAGTTTATTTAGTTGCAGTTTAAGTTTTTGGCATTATTATTTGTCTTATACTATGATTTATGCAAGTTTTGTTTGAGATATGATTTGAATTTCTCACTCACAAAACTACACAAATTCCTCTATCATGATTGTCAAACCCACCCCCAATTGCCAAACATCAACCCCTACTCCATTTTCTTCATAATTCTTTGAATATCTCTTATTTTCTTATATATTCTTCAATTCTCAATTTCATCTCTTTTCATGTATGCATTCACTCATCTCTTTTCCTCTTTGCTTGGTGAAGAAGGAAGAAAACATCACGTGCTCGACACGTGATGTGGATTTCTTTCCAAAAGGTTTCCTCTGCAGGACAGTTTCCTGCTCTTGTTTTCTCATGTCTAACGTGTTATGTCCTCAATGTGTAGAGCATGAGACTCCTCCTCGTGCCTCCTTCACTTGCTATTGCCGACATGTGCGGAACACATGTTGTGAAAATTATGGTACAAACAGTAAGTACTCATGAATACATTATGAATTATGGTTGTCACTCACTGAATGCACTTGTAATTCACTTTGAGATGCATGTAAGTTCAATGCTTAACATTCACTTACAAGTTTCAAGTTGTTTCAAATCAGTGCCTACCATATTGGCTATGGTAGGCATTCACTAAATGCACTTTGGATTATGGTAGGCACTCGTTGAATACACTTTGAGATGTATATTTATTCAATGTCTACCATTGTAGGTTGTAGCTTGTTTCAAACCAATATGGTAGGCACTCACTTAATGCACTCTGCATACCATCACCAATAATAGATTTAGTCAAAACCGAACAAAGATTTTTCATTTCCAACTCACACATTGTATCAGGCGATCTTGTATCATCATGGTGAGAATAATTGTTTGCTTCATTGTGAAGATCCACTGTAAAACGAGTAGGGATTGACACGGATAAATGGATGGAAAATTCCTATTGACATGGATAAATTGATGGAAAATGCCTATGCACAACGGGAATGGGTTTCATATTTTATTCCAACCAGGAGAATGTGACCATTTCATATATCGTTGGAATATGAATTAGACATTGGTCATTATTACACTCTTCCTCAAAATTAGTTCCCTTCCACAAGTCATTTTGCATGTTAAAGTTTTCGTGAATATATCCCAATGATAAGACAATTATGTTGTAATATTGCAATTATTTTATTTGGGTTGTCGCCTCTAGTTTGCAATATAGCCTAACTAGTATAGCCTGATATTGTTTGCATGGTGATGTCCATTGTAAATACAGACGTACTGGAGCATTTTTCCAAAAACTCATTTGTTTAGGGGTTGATGAGGAGCTTAGTGCTACATTATTTTTAATTTATCAGGTTTGAAAACATCTTATGTAAGATGAAAAACACGATCATTAGTGTTGGAAAAGTGTTGACTTGAATAGTCTCACATCAAGTAATGAGAAGTCATTACTAAGGTTTATAAGAAGGTGACCCACTCCCTAATAGCAACGAGGTCTTTTAGATAAAACCCCACACCACCTAGGCCCAAATGGAAGGCCATGGTGTTTAAGGGGTGCACGCAGGTGCGCGCCGCCTTAACAAGTGAAATTAGGGGTGCGCATAGGTGTACGACGCCTTAACAAGTGATATCAGAGCCGTTGGTTCGGTGGGGACTTGGTGAGGTGGTGTAGGCGGCACATCGTTCAAGGAGAGTAGAGGCAGGGCAGCGAAGGTCCTACGGGTGAACGATCCAGGCAATACATCATTCAAGGAGAGTAGGCGCAGGGCAGCAAGTGAAGCGTAGGTCCTCTGGGTGAACGATTCAGGGTTAGATTCTAGACCCTTTCCAAGTGGGTATCCTACAAGTTCGGACGAGGTGGAGTTAGTGCGGTGGTTGCATCTAGGTAGAGCCAACAACGTCAAGAATAGTCGAGCCCATACACCAAGTGCGACTCTCAGGATCGTGGTTGCGCAAGGTACTCGAGGAGGAGGTGTACTTCAAGATGTTGCGGACCGGGTGGATGGATTGTAGGATGTGTGACGATTCGCGCAAAAGTGGAGATTGTTGGGATAGAGTTGGCTTGAATAGTCTCATATCAACTAAGGTGGAGTTGCCATGAAAGAATATAAGGAATTGTCCACTCCCTAATAGAAACGAGGCATTTTAGAGAAAACCCCACACCACCTAGTCCCAAATGAAAGGCCCAGTATGGTGTGTTTAAGTTGGAGACAATATCGTTGCTATGTATAGTGGACCAAGGTGTGCGCACGTGCCTAGTGCGCCAACAAGTGGTATCAGAGTCGATGGTTCAGCGGGGACTTGATGAGGTGGAGGTGCACGTGACACATTGTTCAGGGGATAGGCGCAGGGTAGTGGGCCAGATGGAGCATCACAGGTGCGCGATCCGCCAGATGAATGATCCAGATTAGGTTCCAAATCCTTGCCAAGTGAGTATCCTACAAATCCAGGCGAGGTGGAGTTAGTGCAGTGGTTGTGACTAGGTAGAGCCAACAATGTTGGGAATAGTCGAGCCCGTACACTGAATGCTACCCATAGGATCGTGGTCGCACATGACACTTGGGAGGTGTACTTCGAGATGTTGCAGACTGGTGGATGGATTGTAGGATGTGCGACGATTCACGCCAAAGGTGGAGATTGTTGAGAAAGTGTTTGCTTGAATAGTCCCACATCAAGTATGAGGAGTCGTCACTGAGGTTTATAAGGAGATTGTCCACTCACTAATAGCAACGAAGCATTTTGAAGAAAATCCCACACCACCTAGGCCTAGATAGAAGGCCCGATATGGTGATGTTTATATCTTGCTATGTATAGTAGACCAAGGGAGCAAGAGGTGCACGCAAGTAGGCAACGCCCTAACAATTAGGATTTGCTCATGGTGCATTCATATAGCTGGTATAATAACTCTAAGAAAAGCTATTTATTTGAGTTTTTATATGCAAGTCAGTTAACACCATGTTGGTTTAGTCCGTTTTTCAGTATTTGGTTTTAATTTACACTAGAATGTTAGTCGTGACTACTTAGAGAATCCTAAATAATGGATATGGAATTAATAAACAAATCGAGGCTTTTGGTCTTTCAATTTAAGGGTACTTTTCATCAATCAATGTCCAAACAAATTCATCTGATAAAATCACAGAAAGAAAAGGAGTAGGCTAGACTATGGATCCAGTTCCAAAGTGGTTTCAGAATCTAAGGAAATAATGGGATGTGAGATTGTTTATTTTGATAAGCCTGGTAAATCGGGCTATTCTAATTTTTATAGCACCACTACGAACTAGAATGCGGCAGAGCCGAGTAACAATCTTCATATGGTCAGCTTACCTATTCGCGGATTGGATAGTTGCCTTTGCTCTCGGACTCGAACTCTTCTTCGGTGCCTGGTACCACCAGACACAAATACCAGGCACCGTAGAAATGGGGCTCGGACTCATATCCAAAAGCCAAGGTGATCTCAATGATCTTCCTTCACAACTCACCACCCCTAATACCACAAAGAACCAAGATCTTTTGGCTCTTTGGGCTCCTTTCCTTCTCTTACACCTCGAAGGTACAGACACAATCACTGCATTTTCCGAGGATAACGAGTTCTGAATAAGGCAATTGGTTGGCCTAGTGTACAGTTCATCTTCCTTTTGCCCCTCCCCAACAATAAGCTTTGGGTTCCCACCTGTCTAGTCTGTGCCTCAGACTCATCAAGTATATAGAGCACACTCGTGCTCTTTATATTGCAAGTCTGAATAGATTCAGGAATTCCTTGCTTACCAAACCTGACCCTAGTCCCAATTATGCTAGGCTTATGGAAGAGTGTGGATGATGAAGTCCAATCTCCCGCTATATTTAGCAATAACAGATGCATTTGACACTGTTAAAATTGAAAAACCATCTGCCAAGTCCGAGCTTCTACTAAAGTTAGCAAAAATCAACCAAGTTGATCAACTATCATCAAGGTGAAATGGATCCTGATAAGCCATCCACCAGCTATCATCAAGGTGACATGGTCAAGTTGATCAACCATCCACAAGCCATCACCAAGATGAAATAGCTCAAATGGAAGAAGAAACAATAAACCATCATTAGAATGACAACATCACAATGGAAGAAGAACCACACAACCATCAACTGGATGAAATTATTATGGTAAAGAATGCTTATGATTTCTTCAACACATTCAAAGGACTAATTGTGGACCTTTCTTTAGCTTTCCACGAGAAGGAACAGAGCCGTAAATTCTTTCTTGATATCATGGAAGCGAAAAAAGCATTTTGGGTGATTGAAATCAAGCCTGGTTTCATTTATGACATGTTCCACACCAAAGGTCTCTGTAATTCGTTCTTGGGTTGCTTTCCTCATTTGGATTTTGGGTTTCGCTTCGACCATTGCTTCCCTCTTCATCTTCATATTCCTTAGCAAGAAAGAGATGCATGAGATGGACATTATTGTCACTTATACTTTGCTTACTAGTGCGATCGGCTTTGACATGGTCGCCATCTTTAAGCTCATATTCTCTGATTGGACAATTGTCTTGCTCGTGAATAGCTCATTCTTCGATTCTGTCAAGTTGTTTCTCCCCAATCTTCTCTACAAGGACATCTTCTTGTTCTTTAACAAATACAAATGGTCTAAATCCATGTCACAGTTCAGCCTAATAAGCAGCTGCCTTATGTCACGGGTTTTCTTTTCACAAGTACTTCCCGTGCGGCACTAGCAAATTTTGCCCCGACTTATCAAAGAAAGCTAGTCAGCCTTGCCCACAAAAGACTTACTTAGACTATGGAAAGCTAAGCAAGCTAAGAACACACAAGAGAGCTTAAGAGAACTAGAACTTGTATTGTTTGAATTCTCTGAGGTCCTTACAACAAATGAGGCCTTAGCCTATTTATACAACTCCACCTCCTCAATGAACGGTGGTGATCAATTTGATCTAACGGTCTACAATTATCTTCTACACACTTCTTTAGAAATATCTAAGGACTAGAATCCTATGGAACTCTATGGAATTTTATGGAGGGTTCTAGAGAACTCTCTAGAACAATGTGGAACACTCTACATTATTTACACTTGCTAACCTCACTTGGCTAGGCAAGAAGATAGTTGTGACATTCTCCCCCACCTAATCAGGCGACGTCCTCGTTGCCTTCAAATCTTCGTACGCTTGAATTTGCTCCTTAAATTGCCACAAATGTTGGATTGGCTCCCAGCTAGCTTCACTTTTTGGCAATCCCTTCCACTTGACGAGTAGCTCATGTGTGGGAGGTTGGTTGGATGACGCACCACACGATCTGACAAGATAGTCTCTACTTCCTAGTCATGTTGGATCTTCATGCCCATTGGTGCTCTTTGTGAAACTCCTCTGCTTGGATCATCCCGATTTTCCTTATACGGCTTCAATAGACTCACATGGAAAACTAGATGGAACTTGATCCTCGGCGGCAACTCGACCTTGTATGCTTGCTTTCCCACTTTCTTGACTATGGGGAAAGGACCCTCATATCTTCTGATAAGGCCACGATGCAATCCTGAAAGTCTGGCATGAGCATGCATCTTGACAAGCACAAAGTCTCCAACCTGGAACTCTCGAGGTCGTCTCTTCTTATCGGCCCACTTCTTCATCCTCTTGGATGCCTTCTCCAGGTAAGCTCGAGCCTCATCAGCTTGATCATTCCATCATTTGGCAAACTTATAGGCTGATGGACTCACTCCAGTGTAGCCAGTGGCAATAGAACTCGGGGTCATAGGTTGTTGTCCCATGACAATCTCAAATGGGCTACGACCCGTCGTTTCACTCTTCTGCAAGTTGAAAGAGAATTGGGCAACATCCAGCAACTTAGCCCAATCTCGCTAGTTGGCACTCACATAGTGCCTAAGATATAACTCCAGCAAGGCATTCATCCTTTCCGTTTGACCATCCGTTTGAGGATGAAAGCTAGTAGAGAAGTTAAGGTCGATACCCAACAACTTGAACAACTCAGTCCAAAATTTCCCCGTGAACTAAGTATCCCGATCACTGATAATAGATTTGGGCACACCCCAATACTTCACCACATGTTTGAGGAATAAATGTGTGGCTTGCTCGGCTGTGCACTCCTTGGGTGTGGAAATGAAGGTGGCATACTTCGAAAATCTATCCATGACCACAAGTATCCAATTGCAACCTTCCGATGCGGGCAAACCAACTATAAAATCCAAGGAAACACTTTCCCAAGGTCTCTTTGGGATGGGGAGAGGTTCAAGTAAGCCGGCAGGTGACTGTTGCTCCACCTTGTCTTGTTGGCATACAAGACAAGTCTTTACATATGCTTCGATATCATCCCTCATATGTGGCCAATAATAAGAATCTTCCACAAGAGCAAGAGTTCGATGTATACCTGGATGTCCCGCCCACTTGCTATCATGAAATTATTTCAAGACTTCCTTCCTTTGGTTGTCATGAGGTGAAACATGGATTTGCCTTCCCTTAGAGTATATCAAGCCGTCCTCCACCCAAAACCGTATTGTCTTCCCATCTTTGACAAGAGATATGATGGTTTGAGCCATGGAATCATGTGTCAATCTTTCCTTTATGTGTCCCTTCAAGTTGCTTTGAGGTTGACTTATGTTAGCAAGTTCTCATTTTCTACTCAAAGCATTCGCAACAAGATTAGCCTTGCCAGGCTTGTACTCTAAAGTGTAATCAAACTCTGCCAAGAAATCTTGCCATCTAGCTTGTTTTGGTGTGAGTTTCTTCTGTGTCTGGAAGTAGTTAGTGGCAACATTGTCGGTCTTGACCACAAATTTGCTTCAAGCAAGTAATGACGCCATGTTTGCAAGCAATGCACAACCGCAATCATTTCCTTCTCTTGCATTGTGTACTGCCTTTCAGTATCATTGAGCTTTCTACTTTCAAAGGCAATAGGATGCCCTTCTTGCATCAATACTCCACCAATAGCAAAATCGGAAGCATCCGTATGTACCTCAAAAGACATAGAATGGTTGGGAAGTGCCAACATCGGTTTCTCCACAATTGCCTTCTTCAATCCTTCGAAAGCTTGTTGGCATTTTGAACTCCAATCCCAACTTCGTTCCTTATTGAGCAAGTCCGTCAATGGAGCGGCTATGGAAGAGTAGCCTTTGATGAACCTTCTATAATAGTTCACCAAGCCAGGGAAAGATCTTAACTCGGTGACATTGGTCGGTGGTTCCCATTCTTGGATGGCTTGTACCTTGGACTTGTCCATACGAAGCTTGCCCTTGCCAATGATATGACCCAAGAATGTCACATCCTCTCGGGCAAATGAGCACTTCTCCCTTTTGATATAGAGCTCGTTCTCCTTCAAAGTTTGGAACACTTGCCTCACGTGATCCACATGTTCCTCCAATGTCTTACTATAGATCACAATGCCATCAAGGTACACAACTACGAACCGATCAAGGTAGGGAGCTAGTACCTTATTCATTAGAGTGCAAAATGTGGTCGGCGCATTAGTTAAACCAAATAGCATGACTAAGAATTCGTAAGACCCGTACCTTGTAACACATGTCGTCTTTGGTTCGGCTATGCAGACTTGGTAATATCTCGAGCGCAAGTCAAGCTTGGTAAAGTACCTTGCATCACCAAGTTGATCAAAGAGATCCGCAACAAGTGGAATCGGGTACTTGTTCTTGATAGTGACCTTGTTGAGTGCCCGATAGTCAATACAAAGCCGTAGGGATCCATCATGTTTCTTTTGAAATAAGACCGGCACACCATATGGAGCTTTGGAGAGTCGGATATAACCAACATCAAGTAAATTCTTCAATTGTCTTCTTAACTCCTTGAGCTCAAGAAGTCCATACGATAAGGAGCAAATGCGGGTGGTTTTGCTCCAACTTCTAACTCAATAGCATGATCCACCTCTCTCCTTGGTGGAAGCTTCTTAGGCAACTCGGCAGGCATAACATCCTTGTACTCCTTGAGAACATCTTGGACGGCCTTAGGTGCATTCACCCCTCCATCCATGGGACCTTCGTCTTCCTTGAGGGTAGCCAAGTAAGTAGGCTCATTCCTCTTTACTCCTTTAGAAAGTTGGAGAGCGGACATCATTCTCCCCTTACTTATTTCCCGTACCACGAGCACAACACAAGGTTGTCCATTCTCCATGATGCACATGGTATTGGCATATGGGACCAAGAAAGCCTTCACCATGTCCAAGAAATCTATACCCAAATAAAACTTGTGATCATCAATTGGAGCAATAGTTATGTCGACTTTACCTCGCCATTGTCCAAGCCAAATATTGGTGCCACGAGCTACTCCTTCAATTGGGAGACTTTTAGCATTGACTCCCTTGATATATCCTTTCTCCTTAGTATATGATAGGCCAATTTCTTCAGCAAGGTCCTTGGCCATGTAGACTGTGTCGGCTCCGGTATCCACCATGGCTTTCAAATATTGGTACCATGCCTTTCTCCACGTACATCCTTCCACGTGGTTGTTCCTCGACCTTAGCTTGAATGGCACTTAGGAGATTCATTGAGGCGATCCTCCTTTCCTCTTTTGCTTCTTCCTCCATGACAAGCGCGACAAGTTTCCCCCGGTTGGGACACCCGAATGCCCGATGGGGTCCACTACATAAGAAGCAAGATATCTTCTTGGGTGATCCATCTATTTTCTCCTTCCCCTTGTCTTTGGAGTTCTTGTGTTCCTTGGAGAACTTCTCTTTGTCTCCCCTACCTTTGCCATCATTACTCGGCTTTTTCCCTTGCCCCTTGGATGAGTCATTTCTCTTGAACTCAATCAAGGACTCGGCCGCAGCCATAGCCGTTGCAAGGTCTTGCACACCTCGCCTCTTCAACTTCAACTTGGCCCAACCCGTTAGGCCATCAAGGAAGCTAAACAAAACATCATTTTCTCCCATGTCAGGAATCTCCAAGAGCAACTCCGAGAACTCCTTCACATACTTCCTTATGTGGCCTTCCTTATGTTGAAGGCGGCGAAGCTTGGCCCTAGCTTCGATTTCGGCATCCTCCGGCTAAAATTGTCTCTTGAGTTCCTTCATGAATTCTTCCCAAGTGTCAATGGTGCACAATCCCTTTTTGACATCATCGGACCTTCTGCGACACCAAACTATAGCAACATCATTTAAATATAAGGAGACACTACGTACCTTTGCTGCTTCATCTCTTATGCCAACCGCATCAAAGTAGCGCTCCATGTTCCACAAGAAGTTGTCGATCTCCCTTGCACTCATTGCCCCACCATAAGCCTTAGGTTTGGGAGTTTCGACTTTGTGAGTGATTGTCCCTGGGGTAGCCCCACCATTGGTTACCGCAGCCATACACACATTGAGTTGAGTTTCGAGCTTCTCAACTCTTTCTTTATAAGCCTCCATCTCCTCATCTTTAGCAACAATTTGGGCTTCTAGGGACTCGATCTTTTTGGACACCATGTCCACTACTGCGTTTAAGGCTCATTGCATCTCTTCCTGGAGCTCTTGGTCCTCCCCATTGGACGCTTGCCCCTCGATGCGTTGATCCATGTCTTCGACTTTCTCCCTCAAGTCGAACATGGTGGCACACAACTTAGCCAACCTTTCATCCATCGCAGCGATCATGTCCTTCAACTTGTCCTTGCAGACTTTCCCACCTTTGTCGTTGTTGCCAATTGATGGGTTGTTGACCTCCGACGACATTCTCTTGTGTATAATGATTTCACCAACCTTGCCAAACCTTGCTCTGATACCAACTGTCACGGGCTTTCTTTTCACAAGTACTTCCCGTGCGGCACTAGCAAACTTTGCCCTGACTTATCAAAGAAAGCTAGTCAGTCTTGCCCACGAAAGACTTACTTAGACTATGAAAAGCTAAGCAAGCTAAGAACACACAAGAGGGCTTAAGAGAATTAGAACTTGTATTGTTTGAATTATCTGAGGTCCTTACAACAAATGAGGTCTTAGCCTATTTATACAACTCCACCTCCTCAATGGACGGTGGTGATCAATTTGATCTAACGGTCTACAATGATCTTCTACACACTTCCTTAGAAATATCTAAGGACTAGAATCCTATGGAACTCTATGGAATTTTATGGAGGGTTCTAGAGAACTCTCTAGAACAATGTGAAACACTCTACATTATTTACACTTGCTAACCTCACTTGGCTAGGCAAGAAGATAGTTGGGACACTTAGCAAACGTCCAGATTGGTTGGATAAAAGCTTAGACCTATTGGGCGTGAAGCACTTCCTCGATGACAGACAATACAAGTCTCGAAAGAGTCTATCCACAAGTTCCAACACTAGTAACTCTGAATCCAATGATGGGCAAGAGCTACAAAATTACATCTTTGATGAGCTTAAGCTAAATCTGACAGAGCAAGGGATTTGAGAACAATGCTGCAGATCTTTTTCAGGCAGAGGTGATTATGTCCTCAAAGATTACCCTCAACATGTCAGTTCTAAAATCTCTTAGAGCTTTAACATTGAATATGATGAGAGCCTTATTTTGTGGTACGTTGCTACGAATATACTCTACAACACTGAAACTTACAATGAAAAAACTCGACTTCATAGGAATTTCTGCAAATTGTTATCAGACTACATGTTGTACCTGTTGGTCTTTCAGTCTACTTTATTCTCAACAGTAGCAGTTATGGCCCAGATTATACGTTGAGACACTTGTGCAGAGACTGAGAGATTTTTTGGTGAAAAAATACCTCAATCACCAAATAAATCATCAATGTCAAGATTCCTGAAAAGAATTCAGACTGGAACCAAAGCCAGACCTATTGAAGGAAGCATGTAAGATGCTACTTGCTGTGATGGTGAGGCCTGCACACGTAAGGGGAGATAGAAGAAAATCTGCTCTATTTGATGCAGTTAGACTAGCCAGGAACCTACAAGAATTGAATGAAATGCAAGAGTTGCAAGTTGATAAGTGGGAGATAATGTGCAAAGTGTGGTTAGAGTTGCTTTGTTATGCTGCGAGTCACTGCAAAGCATATACACATGCAAAACTATTGAGCAGAGGAGGAGAGCTTATTACATTGGTTTGGCTACTATTGGTTAATTTTGAATCAGCTGAACATTCCCGCATGGTGACAGACACACACCCAGTGCACAATTAATTACAAAAAAGTAAACATGGCTAAAATCATCAGTTAATACATTTCGGTTGACTTTCCTGTTATGATTTTTATTTTTAAAATTTTAAATTATAAAAAACATCCTTTATCTGGCCGAGAAATCTCTGAAATTATTCTCTTTGGTACTTTTTATTTTTTTGCATCTTACAGTTCATAAGTGGGTTAAGTAGAAACTCATGAATGTTCAAGCAATTTTACTTTCACTTATGGAGGCAACCCTTCTCTTCTTCTCCTCATTCGCATCTTCTATTCTCCTTGACATCATTTTATACAGTATGAAAAGATGACATTGCAGCATTTCCGATTCAATTATTTATTTTGTTTCCGAACCCAGTCTGTGAACCCATTTAAGGACTTGAGCAAGTCCTGTGCATTCAGAGAAGCCCAAGATTTTGCTTACAAAACTGCAAGCGGTGCAACTGAAATTGGTACTTTTATCTTAAAATTTCTACTATCGTCACTGACAGATTTTAGGGTGCATTGTCAAATTAAAGTCTTGAAAGATTTTTCTGTAGTATGAGAGATGTAATTATGGCCTGTTGAAATGTCAATTGTCTTTGCACAACGGGTTAAACACGTGTCATAATATCAGAAAATTCTAATATGACAGAGGTAAAGTAGGAGGTGAAAATTATGATCACAACTGAAGTTCATCATTTTCTTCTCTGAGATTTAAAACTTCAACTGCTATCCTAACATCCACCCATTAACTCCAGACAAGCAAGACCTTGGAACTTGAAGAATGAGAAGCAAGAAAACCTATCTGACCGAGTTTATCTTCCCAGAAACACACCCTATTCCCTGGTGTTATTTCACACTAAAGAAAATACAATTCTTACAACCTTACAACAAATGTGAGTTTAATGTTTGGTTTGAACAAGTAACAATATGAATCCTCTCAAGTTCCCTTGTCTTTTCTTTTTTCAGTATAAACAAAATCAACACTGACCTACATATCTGACCTCTGCACTTGGGAATAAGTTTAAATTCTTCTGAAAAAGACACTTTGATGAACTCGACAGGGGCGTTCACACAGCAACTAACCCACCAATTAGCAAAGATGCTCTGTGGCACTACCTGTTAAAGTAAGAGTCGGATTGAAATCAAACAATATGTCCCAAACACAACTAAAGCATCAAGTTCAACGAATTTCACTTATAGCTATTTTAGTTAAGAATTTCGCGTACAAATACAAGCGATGCTTAACTACATATGCATATGATCATATATGTATTACAAAAAAAGGAGGCTTTTCAATGCGAAATCTAAAAACATATCTTTCTGTGGCACCTGTGCTAAGTACTCTATGGTTTGGGTCTTTAGCAGGTTAATTATCTTATAGATGGTATGGAATGAAATGGTGATTGGTTTTCTTGTTCAGTTTATTCACTCTAAAGAAGCTGATATAGTTTTGAGGAGGATATGCATAATAGATTAGCCTAATTAGCATGTGACTTGAGATAGGAGTCACAGACTCACAGATAATAGATTAGCCTAAACGTTAAGTGTATATTTTGTTTTCGCCCTAAATCAACATTATGCAACTAGAAGACCAGAGCTTGGAATTATTTACTCTCCCTGGTATACGTAGTTTTACACCTCTTTACCAGACATTATGTTTGTTACGGTTGAACAAAAAACCGACTAAACCAATTAGACCGACCAAACCGATCGGTTTAGGTTCAGTTTTTAAGTAATTTTAACCGACAAAGCCAAACCCACCTAATATATAAATAAATAAAATATATTATATGTAAAAATGATACAATATATTTAATTTAGTAGCTCGGTTCGATTTTAGTAATATTTTGGTCGGTCGGTTTAGTTTGAGGTTTATATATAAATTAAGATCGATTTTGGTTAGAAAATTTGAAACCGACAAAAATCGGTTCAGTTCTCGAATTGGGTGAAAAAACGAACCATCGGTCGATTTTCAACCCTAATGTCCGTATTTTCAAAAATATAGTTGTTAAGGTCTGATTGTTATTTTTGGTTGGATGTCTGGTTCAGAAATTAGGTATGACTTTCATTAGACATAACCAGACCGCTGAATTGCTTTTAACTCTGGTACTTTATGAGTTAGAGGCTCTAACTAGAGCCTGAAACAAACACCTTTCGACATCTCTAGTTAGAGATTACTTCTAGTTAGAGGTTACCTCTAAATAAGAGGTTAGACCTCTATCTCAAACAAACACCCCCTAGGACACCACGGGCTCCATTCATAGTACTCTTTAAAATTTCAAAGAGACATCCTTTATTTTCCTGGCTTCTAGATCAATTCAAATGAATGGGTTTTATTTTGAGCTTCCCTTCACTTGTGTCATGAAGGGCAAGCATAAGTGAATATGCATGACGTTGTGTTTTACCCAGTATTCTAAAAAACAGCTTAGGCGTTAGAGAAACGTTCATGATTGTTAATTTTTCATGTTTTTAAATTTTGCATATGCATCTTGGCATTAAATTGGATGTAATTGATAAGGTATTATGCTTAACTTTTGTAAATTATTAAAGTTATAATACAAAACCTAAAACCGCCTAGTCGCGCCTAGGCCCCTGGGCGCTAGGCACCTGCTCGCCGCCTTGGAACACTGATTTTACCATTTTACTTCTTAGTTTACTTTGTGTTCAACTCTTGCAAACTTTTAGTAATTGAAATTCTTAGTCAGTTCATTCGAGAGCTTGACACTCCCCCCATCACAGCATAACAAATTGAATTTCTCAATGCTACAATTCATGATTAAGCAACACAAGTTTGAGACATTGCATAAACAAATGGAAGTGCACGAGTTACCTCTATGACTGGGGATCTGGGGCTGCGTTAGGACGGGAGCCATCACTTTGACCAACTTTCTCCTCTTCCAGAGTCCTGATCTCAGTGGTTGCACTCCGTTCCGAGTCTCTCGCCCCTTTATTTAAAGACAATATTGCATCAATAACAACACTACCATCTTCATCCTTACTCTTACTGTTATCCTCAATGCCACTGTAATCCAAATGCTGTAAAATATTGGGTACTTGAATCAAGCTATCCTCCGCAAGCTTCTGTCCCATTTCTATGTCTATTTTCTCCTTTACATCACCTCCCATATTTGAAGCAATCAATGCTATATCTATATGATCATCTTCCACCACCCATACTCGAAAGTCATTCATTGAAAGCGGGATCTTTGTGAAAAAGATTTCTCTAATGTTCCTGATTATCCCTTTATTGTATGGATTCTCCTTCTTATCGTATCGATAGCGAAAATTCTCGTAAGTTGACTGCAATATCAAAGACGAGAGACTATAATTCTTGGGAGGTACAAAACACAACTTACAAAATAAAAACATATGTATATGTATATTTTAATTAGACAACTATGATGTACACACATTAAATCTCTTACTATAAGATGCATTGTGTTTTTCACAAAACTTTCCAACAATAGGATGCTTAGAAAGATCACCTGGTTTGTGCAGATCAAATAGGAATGGAAAACCGTAAGTCCACCAACGAACCAGACAGCTATGAAGCAGTATACTATGAGGACAACTGATAGGACCTGTTTTGACATTGTTCTCCACAAAGTGTCTTGCCGTCGTTGTTCTATTATGTTGACCCATGAAAACACGAATACGTAGATGCACAATAAAGTTGACAAACATATAAACATGAAGAAGAACTGGTAGTTACGCTGCAAACATATCGAGGTGGACACAAATCAATTCCTAGCAAATGGTGCTTAACATTATAACAATCCAAAATCAAAAGCCTGAACAGTTATCAACTGTATGAACAGGGATATTCTCCACCAACACTATGCTAGAATCTTGAAATGTACTTACTATTCCAATGCACTGACCCACCCATGGGCAGTGATGATCAAATCTCTGAACGCAGTTGTTGCAGATTGAGCAATGAGATGCACGGGGCGGTCTATAAAGCAAACAAGTGTCACAATACTTTACTCTCACTGTGTGACCATTTACAATTATATCCTTTGTTCGAGGTAATCTCAGATGAGGGGTTCTTCCATTGACCCATTCCATTGATGGGGTACCTATTTCAATCACATCTTCTGTGTCAGGAGGTCTTGCGTTCCTAGGGACAATGCCTGGATCTCTACTAGATGTTAAGAAGAGAAACGTCAAGTCCTGCATTATTCACTACATGTATCAGGTTTATTAAATTTATTGAACTTCTAGCACTATAATCACAATGTTGTCCCTTCCTCATTTTTTTTGTCTAAAATTAGTCAAAGCGGTATATAAGAACTATAAAAAGGAATATATGTACATAAACAACGCGATAGAGGTAGTCAAGATGACTTGACAATGATAAACCAAATACGAAAATAACAGAGTTGTGTTAGTGTTCCTAGAATAATATCAAGTCACTAAAGGACTTGAAAGCAAGCAACTTGAGCTCCCAAGGAACTCTTGCCAAATAGGTCCATTTAGAGGACATCTTAGTTCATTTGAACATTTTTTTCTATGATCCAAGATGACCCATGTCAAGCATGAATCAGTCCTAGACAGGGTCCAAACTGAAACACGAAAACATTTTATGATGAAAACAAATACACCACTTTATTTGCATCATAACCCAATTTGACAAATTTCCTAGAAAGGAAAGCATGATTAAGTTACATTATGAACACATAATGTATTACAACGATCCTCTTTGGTTTTCAAATACGTGGTAACGCCACATTAGGTCTTGGAGATTTTCAAATGTGCGGCGTGTGTCAATGTGTCTGACATGGCTGCAAACTTTTGAGCATCTCCAGTAGTAGGTACAAAAGTAGTAATAGCCCTTTTACACAAAATGGAGTTTTCATGCTACATAGTTTATTTATGAAAAGGTGAGTAACTTACCAAAGCTGTGATGATCACTCCCAAAACCAATATTGGAAAACGAAAAATGTGATCATTTTGATCAATCTTGCTGAACACTTGAAAACAAAATGCTAGTGCAGGGCCTGCTATTAGGAGTGATGATAAAAACACTGAAGCTACATCTGGGCCAAAGATCAATCTCCCACTGCAAAAGAATCTCTGCCAGTAGAAGTTTCATTATTATTGCTTTATATACAGAATATTTATTATCTATATTATCAAAGTTAGTGTTGTATTATCAAAGTAAGTGCTGAACTCCCAAAATGATATTACTATTTTAGAGGGATTATTTCAGGCATTCCGAGATTAAAAAGAATAGATTGACTTTGATGTAAAGCACTAAAGTTGGGACTTTCAAAACTGAAAGACAAATCAATGTTCAAATCTGCAAAAAAATCCAACAATGGAACATCCCAAATAAAGTATCTCCTCTGTAAGCAAAAACTCAAACATTTTGCTGATCAATTAAGATCAAAACACATGAATAAGCCATACCCATATTATTGCCTCCTTCCTGGATTCCTTCTCCATTTTATATCGTATTAAAAAAATAAAGATAAACAACCCCTGCCGGCATTGCTTTCTTTCCCAAATTCTTTCTTCATGAAATGAAATCAGAAATACCCAGAAATGATTAACAAGCTGTTTCTCATCATTAGTTTATGATACCATCTAACAAGATTACCCACTTTACTTTCTTGCAAAATTTCCTTGTGGATACAAATAAAAATACCCATTCACTATATGATGAAACAAACAAATGGATCGACCCAGAATGTTGAATAAAAGGAGAAATAATTAAAGAAAGAAAGACTCACATTGTTTCCCTTCCATACTTGATACAACCTCTTGGGTGTGGGTGTGGGAGGTGCCATCAGTCCCTCCTTCTCTAATGACCCATCTGTCTTGAAATCCGAAATCTCATATCAAAATCCAACAAAGGAGCTTGGGGTGTGATGGGTATTGCTCTTTCTGCTCAAGGAGGAGAATTAGAAGGAAGGGGTACTCTGTCTCTCTGTCTGTGTGTGTGTTTTGACTATGGAGTCTCTCTTCTTCTTCTTCTTGTTGAGTTTGAAGGGGAATCAAAAGGAAACCAGCTGCCTGTGATGAGAATCTTGTCAATGTCAATCAAAAGACAAACATCACTTTCATTCATCTTCTGCCTTTTGTCCTAACGACCCCCACGGCGGATTTCTCAATTTCCTACCGACTTTCCCGCGGGAATTTTCTTACGGCCCTTTCTCTCCTCCTCCTCTTCTTCTTCTACTTACTATTATTATTTCCTATAATAGTAAATAATTAACTCATGTTGTAATGTAAGCTTAGCACTACACACAAATTCTCAGCCACAATAACTAGTGCTATCCCAATACCAAATATAGAATTCAAGTGCGTATTTCATTATTTTTTTAATTCTGGTTTTTATTTCAAATATATGAAACATAAATTGCTTAATAGCTATTTGATAATATAATATTCATTTTATAGAGCAATTGGAGCTCCAATGACATATATAAATGTTTTATATTTGAAAGAAATCAAACAAATCTCAGAATATCTCTAGTTTAGCTTTCAACAGGTTACATTCTGTTGACAACTTCACAAGTAGAATAAAAAAGATTAGATTTGCATTTTAGTAAAAACTAGGGAACCTCGCACCAGCTCGCATGTTGAATGCCCTCAATGAAGGCTTTTGGCAACCATATATAGTCAATTATAGCAAGTTTTATGTCATTCAGCGTTTTTGTGTTATAAAGTATTAGGTGGACTGCGAAAACCCACCCACAAGGTCAGCTATGGATGCTTTGACAGGACAATGTTTGTGACTACTAAGGTATATGTAAGTATATATGTAACTAATTGTCACAAGGCCGCTAAGTAAATCCTCATATATAGAGCGTCATAATGCTTTGAGAAATTGAAGATTATTTGTGTTATTTGCCCTGACCTTGTAGTGAGTGGAGAACAACTTTGTTATTTACTTTGCACACACACTTAAAGTAGAGCATGGCCCCATTTCATTAGTCAAACCTTTGGCTTTGCTGTTCCAAAGTTGTTTTTGTTAATAACAGGTCTAATTAAGTTGGTTTTAAAAAAAAATCGGTTTGCTCATCATCATCACAACAATTGTTTGAGCGTCGAGACTATCTATCTATAACTTCATGGTTTACATGTTGTCAAAGTGTAAATGTCTCATAAGCTCCTTATAATAGAATGTGTGATGCATTAAGAGAAAGATGGATACAATGCTTATAATTAGTTTTTGTTTGATATGCAAAGTATAACAATTACAAGTTTTAATTAACTATGTCCAACAGTCAACTAGTTCCTTTCAAACTCATCCATAGGGTATTTGTTGTAAAATATATACATTTTAATGCAAGAGCTAACTAACGTGTAAGATATATATAAATAATTAACAAAAGGTGTTAAGCAAAGGGATTTTTGTTCCTATAAATTGTTGAATTTGTCAAAAGAATATTCTAGGAAATGAGACATTAGTAAGTAATTAGAGGAGGATAGTCTGGTTTTTGTTTAAACCAAGAAGACAACAAAGTGATTCATGAGCATAGCATAGCAGCCCATCACGTCGTTTGATCCTAAGAGGGAGGGCGCCACGTGGAAATAGCTGTATAATTTTCTTTTCTGCTTGTTTCTTTGTGGTACAACAAGTGACATGACAGCCACTACTGAATACTGCTCGTATTGTCATCCGACGGCCAACTGTGACAAATATTTTTATGCCAAGCTGGGGTACAACGGATCCGGGGGGGGGGGGGGGGGGGGGGGGGGGGGATATCATATCAGAGGAGCGAGTTTTGGACGAGAAACAAGGGAGTTTTGTACGAGAAACAAAATTTTAAATTACATCTGCATTTCAAATCCAATTGATATGAGCCGTCGGATTTTGATCCAACGACTGAGACACCTGCGCAGGACCCCCTCCAACCCACTGTGCGCAGGAGCCCCCTGGATCCGGGGTACAACAACTTGAGGAGACAAAGGCTAAATTTTAAGGCTATCACTACTTTTTGACACAACCAGATCATCGAAACCACCCACTATTTTTTATTATTATTATTTTTTAATTTGTTGAAGCACACCACCACATCTCACATTCTCTTTTCTTTTCACAGGAACAACAACATGTGGAGTAGAACCACCTTGCCCGCCCGCCCTACCGTCGGTCACACCACCCCTCCCATCTTCTTTTCCTCATTTGTTGTTTTTATTCTTGTTGTTTTTCTTCTTCTTTTTTCTCCTATCTTCTTCTTTGTTCTTCTTCCCAGCCCTGCCTATTTTCTTATTCTATGTTTTTTTTTCTCCTTCTCCTTCAAGCAGTTCCTGCGAGTGGGGAAACCTGCTCGAGAGCTAAGGAGAAAAAAACAGGAGAAGAAAAGGAAGATAGGAGAAGATGAACGGAGATAAGAGGAAGAAATGAGAAGAAAAAAAAATGAGAATTAGAAAAGAGAGAAGATGTATGGCCAGTCAGCAGGCGAGGCGGTGGTGTTGTTCCTGAGATAGAAGAGATGAGAAAAGATGGTGAGAGGAGTGTGAGAAATTGGAAAAAATGAGTTTATATGGATAGTGTTCTTCAGTAGATGGTGGTGTCCAACAAAAAAGTAGCGGTGTCCTTTAAAAAATGAGAGTGGTGATGTTCTTAAGCAGAAGTAGTGGTGTCAAAAAGTTGAAATCTATTGTCAATAGCTCCATTTGAGTACAACGAGTACTTGGGGGTGGGTCCATCAAAACTAAAAACAAACACCAACTAAGTCGTATCACTGAGAACACCCTCACCTTTGTTCCTCTTAGGGTGTGTTTGGTTGCATGAAATCCTATGTAATGGAAATTCATGAGGAGACCCCTACATTTTAGACTAAATTGATATATCATTCCACATCCATCATTTAATTTTGTGATCAATGGTGGGAATGAAAGTCTCATGAACATGAAAATCACATGCCTTGGTTGATTTCCATGTTCATGGGACTTTCATTCCCACTATTGATCACAAAATCAAATGAGGGATATAGAGTGATATATCAAATTAGCATAAAATATGGAGGTCCCTTCATGAATTCTCATGGCATAGGAATCCATGCAATCAATTACCCCCTTAGCATTCAAAGCGACTTGCAACTTGTTCTGCAAGAAGCATTAGAAATAGGGATAATGTAGAACTTTTAAACAACCAAGAATTGCAGCCGCAAATTTTACAAGAAACACAACAAGCTTTTGGGTATTTCTGTTGAATCGCCTGTTTGGAAAACTTAGGTTTTAGAAGCATACTGGACATGTAGAAGTTTCGCTATTGTCTGCATGATATTGAGTTTTCTTTCAAAAGGCAGGGTAGGTGGATCAAACTTAAAAATTGGATGCGGACCAAAAGATAAAAGTCTAAGTAGATGTAGAGAATCGGGAAGAGAAAATGCTTACCATGTATGCATTGATACATCATTTACGTACTACAAAGTTATAGATTGGGCAATTAAGTATTTATATAGAATACATTAATATTGGGGTGATTTAGAGGAACACTTCCACCAAAAAAAAAAAAAAAACTTTTGGGTCAATCGCGATCGTGTCGTTATGACTCTCAAAATTTGCACTTGTCATGCGCATGTCACACCCCTCATTTTCATAATAGCTAACTAAACTACCCTTACCTTGAAATACTATCACATACCTCGAGAAACCTGAACGTAAATTCACCATCGTTTCCAAACAATCAGCCCACATCCTTGTTTTTTTAATCAAACCACCCGCTGCAATTGAACCACCAACCTTCATCATCTCGAATCCACATCCCCACGACCAAAATAACTCCCACAATCACCCCGCCCCATCCACATAAAAAAACCACCACCACCACCCATCCCACACATAAATCTTCTCTCTTAAACCACACAACCACAACATCCCCATTTTTCGTTACCAATCAAACCCACCTGCCACCACTTCGACATACAGCTTCTCTTTCAATTCAAGCTAATATCATCAAACCCCAAACCAAATCGAAGCCACGGATCACCCAATTCGAATTTTACACATTTTCTCCCTATTGAACAAGATTAACTAATCCTTTGCTTCAATGTTTCAATTTGTGGTGGTTCAAGGAGGTGGGGGTTAAGTTGAGTTATTAACAGATAGAGAGAGAGAGAGAGAGAGAGAGAGAGAGAGAGAGGTTTGAAAGGGAAAATAGATGGGCATGTTTGCATCTGAACCCATAATTCGATCTCAATTTTAATCTCTCTAACAACGATGAAGGAAGGAACAAGGGAAGCAAATACCAGTTGAAATGATTTCTAGATTTTTGTTGGAAAGATGGGATTGAGTGTGGGTGATTGGTGGGGTGGGGTTGGTTGTTGGGAGAAAATGATGAATTTATCCGTTTCGAGATGTAGGGATACTACAAACATATCAAAATTAGGGGTATGACATGTGCATTACACATGCAGATTTTAACAGTCATAGCGGCAGAACCACATCTGACCCAAAAGTTAAGGGTCCCCCTAATTTTATTATCATTTCGGGGGTGACTCTAATTGGGATATTATGGTGAGGGGATCCCTCTAAATCACCCTTATCATTGATAAAATGTTTTAGGAACTAGTGAATGTTGAATGTTCATCATAAAATGGCCTTTTTGACAAGTATTTGTATCATATGCTAGTACTTGAAGCCACTAAATGGCAGACTTTTTTTCGTCATGATTAATCATAAGAACATCGGAGGATGTTTTCTTGGCCCAAACTGGAAAAGGACATCAGAAGATACTTGTTATTTTACAACTCACATGAGCTTTAGACAACAAATTGCTACGCCAAAAACTTGCAAATCCTCAATTGTAGTCCCTAGAGAAATTTAACAACCTTCATTCAGAATAACCTAATGTTGTTGTGGGTGACCAAAACCTGCAAAAAAAAAAAATAGATAAACATTCAACAATCTCAAACTTTTTTTTTAACAAAAAAATAAAAAATAAAAAAGAAAGAGATTATCGTCTTGATTGTTTACAAGAGTGGAAATTGTTTTTTTGAAGGTCTATTTGGTTGCACGGAAAATTGATATGAAAATTGAAACCGTTTTCGTGAATCCGATTTCCAGGTCTCCCCCTCGAACTTAGATTCCCATGAGTAGTGGGAAAACATTTTAGTGAAGAATCAATTTTCAATCACTAAATAAGCAACTAAACAGCAGAAATCTCCATAACTAGGGAAATGGATTTCATTTTATGAGGAAAATGTCTAACCAAACAAACCCTGAAATTCATCAACTTGATTCATGAAAATTTATCTGCACCAACAAAGATACTTTGTAACTACACCTGAGGAAAGACGTGAAACTTTCCAGAGATGGACACTTACTTTATGTAGAAAGAAGATTTCAGTTCTGCAAGTACCTTAAGTGCAAGTTTATCGAAATATAAGGGGATACGTACAGCACCAGCCACTGCTCCAGCACTGAATTAAGAATGAAAAGTCAGTATAATATATGGACTATACAGCACATACATATTAACTGTATGTATTGACTAAATAGTTGGCAAGTTGTCCATCCAAAACATTTGTGAGAATAATTAATTGATTACTTCTAGGTGACATGCTTAGTGATATTATGGATTTCCTACAGGGCAATTATTTTGTCATTTTTTGTGCAGCATCACAGTTCTAATGAAAAGGGAGTTAGATTCTTGGGCTGAAATTCACAGCTCGCGGTTTCAACTGAAATTCCTAGGATAACTTATTGGCAAGGAAGATGCTCATGAAACTATTGAAATCCAGCAGGGAGCAGAAAGATTCTTAAGTTATCCCCATTGATGTTACCCGAATTTAGAATACAGCTCTCAAATCCCACCCCTCTTAACAGATGGAGCAATGTCAAGGAAATTGGGTAAACTACTAACCACACTGCATCCCTCTTCTTATTCTTTAAAATGTTACTACTTCCTGACCAAAGTACCTAATAAATAGCATAAGTAGCCAATGATCGAGGCCCTTTCTTAATCCTATTGCCATATAGTTGATGCAATTCCGACAAGATATCCACTAGGCTCAGCTAAGCTTAGGCAAACGTTTCCAAATATACAGATAGCATTTAATCTTTTGTACCAGTTAATAGTATAATATATATACTAGCAGAATGTACGTATGTAGCACACGGTCCTTGTGTTTTTATATTAATAAAACAATCGCAGCCGAAGATAACTAAGACTTAGGAGGTGTTTGGCTGCATTGAGTTCAATTCCATGGAATCCATGTGGTGACCATATATTTCTAAGGCAAACTTGATCAAAATGTAAGGGACCAACTACCTGGCAGGAATCGAAATATCTGTGAGATGCGGGTCACAATTTGTATCTATTCATCAAATTGTTGGTCGATAAATCAAATATTGTATACGTCATTAGTCCGATCCTTCGTAGGAACTACCCATAATAACGAACTTGCAAAATGGATCTTTTATCATAAAGAGATTCATGTTCCTGACTGACCCTGCTTTTTTCAGTGGGTGGGAGTTAAATCTCATGATCACGAAAATCAAATTCTTAAGGGGGGAATAAGTTTGTTCATGTGAGTTGAACTCCCACTAGTGCAAAAAAAAAAAGTAGATCAAATTGGTGATAGATGCCCCCCACATTTTGATTAGGGTTGTCAATGGATCAGATTTCAGTAAAAAAAAATGCTTAAATTACGCTTCCTTTGCAGTCGACGTTCCATTCCAGCAAATGGATATCCATTTTTCTGCCTCGTCTAGTCGGTGATTCCATTCAACCCTCCTTAGCATCCAAAATGAGTCATTGATACTGCGAAGGCCTGGTATGTACCATCGGAAATTGAAATCTTAGAAGCAAGTATCTGACTTGCTGGTCGAGAGGCCAAAACATGAGAAGGTCTCGGTCTTGTCGGCTTCATTCCACTTAAAGCGGAATGTTATCCAGTGGTTCCAATCGCTGCAAAAAATGGACGAATGTTCTTGGGAAATTTTCACTTAAGCATTGTGTGCTTGATTCGGCCTTGGATTAAGTTAGCCTTATAAATGTGCGATTACCCATGGACTGCATGGAATCGAACTCCATTGAATCAAACACAACCTTAGATGAAGAGAAACATGGTAAAGAAACTAATATCCTAGAATGATGCAATCACAAGTAAAGAATCTATGGAACGGGTAGGTTGATGCCATATTCTGGGATTTAATTATGGCCATTCATTGGTGTGGGATTTCAATTTCTTTCAGGATAATATACGCAATTCCAAGATCCATTTACCTAGAGGGAGATTTCTATTTTATATATTGATGTTACACTATGCGTTTGGCAACTCCATCTAGAGTCATTGGCAAGGGATGTCAAGACTGGGCACTTTAGAAATAGATGTGGGATGGATTCAACCTCCACTTCACAGAGGGCCCAACGATTAGTGGTGATGAGAGCTCTTTTAGTTAGGTCATCTGAAGTGACGATTTTTCCATGGACTAGGGGACAAAAGATGAAGTTTCAGTGGAAGTGGTTTTGTTTTCTCTAAAAAAAAAAAAAAACAGTATCTGAGAAATTGAACTGGATTTGGAAGTGTTGATTGAGTACATCGGTAGTCAAGGTGGGACTTGAACTTTTCAAAATAACCCTTTACTGAGAAAACACCAGTTTTATGATCCCCAATCCATGTATCTTCAGTCTCATCACCTGGTGCAAGCTTTTAAAGGGCCATCAGATCAATTTAATTACTTTAATTTTGAGCTTGATACCTCTTCTTGGGGCCAGATCCTAGTTGGTTATGTTACCATCCCTGATTGTTAACTCTGCCACATCCCCTTGTTTTCTGAAGATGGCAAAGTTGAATAACATGGAGGGAGGTTGACCAGCTATCCATCTGTCCTCCAAGAAATTGATTCTCCCATTTTTCTCACCTTGAAAGAGGTATTGGTCTCGGAATTCGCTTCAGATTCATGACAGTCCTCCAAATGGAAATGGCACACCCATAAGAACTGTTGACATTCTTGGTGAACCATCCAAAGCCTTCTAGACCATATTTTTCTCGATAATTTGTCTCCATATAGCATTATCTTCAGTCCCAACCCTCCATGGCGACTTTGCTACCAAAGCTTTGTTGGCATCTTTCATTCTCTCTATGCCCAAGCCACCTTTGGCAAATCGTTTCCCATTTGACCAGGCAGTTCTTATGGGCAGTGGAAGAGGTTCCCGACATGAAGTCTACAGATTTCTTTCAATGTGGTTTGCTAATGGAATTGGGACAGTGACAAGAGAAAAGGTAAAAGTTGGAATGTTTACCAATGTACTCTTTATTTTTTTCTAAATTTTTTATTTTTTTTAAAGGTATAAAAGTTTATTAAAACTTGAATGTAAAAAGGTTTACAATTCCAACCTTACAAGGATTAAAAAGATAATGTTGTTCCATTTTGCACCAATTACTCAAAGTACATCCCTTAGAATAATAAATGATGAGATACTCAACCACAGAGTAAAAAGCACTCCATTACAATGGCTCCATCATCCAAAAGTCTTATCCCAAAAGATTCTATTGTTCATTTATTTCTAGATTGTCCAACAAATCGCAAATGGTAGCACATCCCATAATATCTTTTGTAATACCCGCCTAATTAAATAAATATAAAAATTTCTTATTTATTAATTGTGACATGTTGTAATCTCAATTATTGGGAAAAAGATTTGTTTTGTTTGTCATTGCTAAATAGAATAAGGTGTGTGTGTTTAGCCAAAATTTGAAAACCCAAAAAAAAAAAAAGACATTTGCCTTAAGTAAACTAATTAGTCACACTCTAAAAATAAAAAAAAAAGGATATACTTTAGTTAAACCCTAATCTTGATGGGTTTTATTCAATTTTCTTGGGCTTGAGTTTGGGCTTTCATGAAAGTAATGGTTAGGGTATTAATTAGAGGGAAATAAAGGTTAAAAGAATAATAGATGAGCAAGGAAGCACAGACTCTTCGAAAACTTGCCGTATCCGTGTCCGACACGTGACACTCGCTCGACACACCTCCAACACATGTCGGACACTTGGTCAACGTGTCGGCAGGTGTCAGATACATGGTCAATGTGGTCTACGTGTCGGACACACCTCTAGTATACCCGAAACTTGGTCAGGACATAGTCAAGATTCAAAAACCAACTTTGTTTTATTTTTTACTTTTAGATATTTGCAAATAACCACTTAATATAATGGTTGTTGATACATCTGAAGTGAATGACTATTCCAATTGTGATGTAAAATATAGGGCAAAAAGCCACTAAAGCATAGAGGTAAATTATGTCTTTTCTTAACCTTTGCTTCTTATTTTTCTCTCATTTGCTTCTTCTCTCCTATATTTTTTCTCTACTTTAATTATTTTCTTGCAACAATGTCAAATGTCATATTCTTCAAGACACTCTAGGAAGGCATTTTATTAAATTATTATTTATATGACATTAAAAAAAATAGTATGATGTGTCGACGTGTCCCCGAGTCCTAGTTTTTAGAAAATTGCCGAGTCGGCGTGTCGTGTCCGTGTCCGACACGACGCGCGTGTCCGTATCCGTGCATCCTTGGAGATGAGTGATGGTTGTGTTTAGCCAAATAAACCCTAATTAAAAACTCATTTAAGCCCTAGCCTCCTTTTTTCTCTCTGGATACACACAGAAGAAAAGAAAAACTTACGTTGAAAAAGGTGGGAGGTGCTGAAGGAAGAAATATGCTCAAATCTTGGGATTCTTGCAAAAAGAGGTGAGTAAAAACTCTATCCCTAGACATTTTGAATTTATTTACATCTTTAATGGAAGAAAAAAAAATTGATTTGACATTGTTGGTTTGATTTATATCTTTAATGAAAAATCGATTTGAAATCTTGGTTTGATTTAAACCTTGAATGAAAAAAAAAAAAAAAAAAACGAGTTGACATCACTGTTCACTGTTCATGTTGATATTACTGTTCCTGTTTGACATCACTGTTCTCTGTTATGGTTTGACATCACTGTTCCTTTTTGATATCACTGTTCACTGTTCCGGTTTTACATCACTGTTTCTGTTCCTGCTTGACATCAATGTTCATTGTTCCTGTTCCGGATTTACATCACTGTTTCAGATCTTGTTCACATCTCTACTACTTTTTACTTGATTAAAATCAGTCACAGTAGTTGTACGCATGGAATAGGATTACATCCAGTAAGATGGGATGATACCCAAGATTTTGCTAGTGCATCATCATAACATGTGTCATGTGACTAAACGTGGGATCTGGAACCCATTGATAATCCCATTAGAACGCCGATACGTAATTCGATTGTCCCTCTAAAACACCAATTTTTCCTTGGAGTTCTGCCGTGTCATCTTGAGTATGGCTTTGCTTGAGTGTGGGTTGAGGGAATATAAGTGCAATCTCTAAACCTTGTTAAGTTTTGTTATCACCTCGAGTTTCTCTCGAGTTCTTGATTATACTATAGACTGTTGAATGTCGGAAATTCAAAGTTTTCTTAACTTAGTTTTTTTTTTTTTTTTTTTTTTGGCTAATGGTATTGTGCATTATTCTTATTACCATCATAGTTGGACTAGGGCATCCCTAAAATCTCATTGATAGTGAAGTCGAGAAATTTTGGAGTCTCATTTTACTTATAGGTTATACCAAAGGGGAAGATGTGGGAACTAGTTCCATTTGCTGTGTGTTAGGTGGTTTTAGCTACTTGGTTATTCTGAGTGTGCTAGATTTCACCACGGTAAATAAACTTGGGTATTAGTAGTGTTATGCAAGTTAGTATTTGTAATTTTACATTATGGCTTGAACTACGTGGTTAGTATCCGATCAGATGATAAACTTGTATTTGACTGATATGCAAATTGTCTTGCTAAGGAGTATCCTTATATTGAATGAGTTTGGTCCTTGTTGTGTTATAGAAATGTATTTATGAAAATATTATTTGTTCCTCAAGAGAATGGTGGATACTGTGGTTGATTTATTTATGGTTGACAAAGCGTCACCATAAAAGAGTTTTGAGGATTTATTTATTTTTATGCTCTTTTCGACAACTCCGGAAAAAAAAAAAAAAAAAAAGTGAAAAGAAAAGAAATTTGTTTTGTATACAGACTTGTTTGTATACGTGTGATAAAATATTGGGTATGCAGACTTGCTTGCATATCGGTGCACCGTTCCATGTGAGTTCGGTTGTACGTGTAGATTTAGGAAATACTTGCCATGGATCGAACTTCGGGTGAGATGACATGTTCCTCGATGTGGCACCCCACTTGGAATATGTACGCTCCGGTGGTTTCGAAGGCAAGGTTGGCACACTTGGGTGAGGTGTGTTCGGCACAAGGAGGATAGTGCGATTGTGGAAAAGAAGCGAAATTTTTTTTTGTAAGTGCATGATTATCATTCAACCATTGAATGAGAACTACATGTCTTCCTAAAGGTAGAAAATGTGTTTTGTTAATATTTCAATAATAGTCTAATATGACTATGAATTGTATCATTGTTTGAAAATAAATCACATTTGTGAGGACTGATAACTCAGAAATATTATCCGGTTGCTTCTAACATTTTCATGCAAGATGGCAAGTCTACTCATATTTCTGCCGGTCAGACTTGCCATAGTCAATTTCTATAGTTAGGATGATAACACCTTTGCCTCATTGAGGAACTACCTGATGGTGTGGTTGTTTATTGTTTTGTTTATTTTGATGTTGTCATGTGCGGATTTATTGATTTTGGGATGAAGATTTCTCACACCAGCTTTATTGTTGACCCAAGTAAGCTTTTGCTTCTTGAGTACATTCCTTTGGGAATGTAGCCGATTAGCCTTTCAGGTTTAGAGATTTTTTAGCAGCGTTACTGGAGTTACGTTAGTGGAGCTAGCAACGTCAGAGTTTCTCCGGGTTAGAGTTTTATTTGTTTCAGTAATTTAATCATATTTTAGTTGTTGCTGCTATTTGTTTCTGTTGTTATTGAATTTTCACGTCCTGAGTTTTGGAGAAACGGATAATCCTATGTGGATTTTAGGATTTTCGTTTTGCTCGAAAATCGAGGCGTGACATCTTTTCTCTTATACTAAGGTGATTTGGTTCCTCAAGTGTTCTTCTTCTTCGAGGCAGGTATAACCAAAGATAATCCAAGCATGCCTACAAAAGCATCCATAACTTACTTATCAAATCACAATGAATAAGGAGGTGACTTGTGGACTCTTCCTCCGAATTGCACAACGAACGCATCAAATCTCTGCCAATCCCTCTATGCACCAGTTCCAGCTTAGAAGGGATTTTGTTCCATACTGTTGTCCACATAAAGAAAGCTACTCTTGAAGGCACACCTCTCTTCCACATCATCTTCATGGGAAAATTGGGTAAAGAACCTATAGGAAGCATTTTCCTCTATTCTCCTTCCACACCCATCTATCAACCTCATCTCCCAAAATTACACTATCCAACACAACAAAAAGCTCCACAAATTCATTCAACTCCCCTACTCATAGAGTAGCTCTTCTAAAATGAAGATCCCAAACCATACTCCCATTAACCATATTACCAAATTCCTCTAACAACCCTAACTTCCTGTTGGACAATGCGTACGATCTAGGAAACCTCACTACTTTTAAAGATATTTGCTATTCCAGATTGTTAAGCGAGATTGTCAATGATTCGATCCCCCACTTCTCTACTCTTGTATCAATGGCCTCGAGGCAACCCCAAATATATTGAAGGCAAAACTCTTTTGTCCCGGCAACCCAAAACAACTGCAAGCTCCATTATATTTTATGACTTCTCTAATGGGATATATGCCACAATCTTATAGAAATTAACTTTGAAGCTTGATACCACTTCAAACCAAGTGAGAGATAATTTAAGATTTCTCAGTGTGAAAGATCTGAATGAAGAAGGTGGGAAAGATCTGAATGAAGAAGACAGATATCTGCAAACTGTAGGATAGGGATAGAGGTTCAACCAGTGATAGATTGAAAACCACTGAACATGTTGCATTCGCTCTCTGGATTGTAATTCTAGTAAGAATTCTCCCACCAACAAGAAAATTAAAGGAGAAAGGTTCCTTTAGATGCTTCAAAAATGCCCATTGGGCTGCCATTCAAGTTAAACTTGAAGGGAGAAAGATACGCACGGCACTCAAGTTGGCTTTGTTACTTCACAAAGTGTAGATTTCATATTAGGGCATGATCATTCCACTTAATGGCCATTTCTAATTAAAGAATAACTTGCATTATAATATTTGATAATGGATTTGATGAGTTAATATATTCATTATTGGTAAAGTTAAAAACATTTTTGGTAAAGATTATGTGTTGGTGTGACAACTGACAAGCATTTTTGGTATAAGAAGCCTTTATTCAAGGTGGCTGAAGTGAAGACTTTATCTCATTACTAAGAATATCCACATAGAGACCACTGTCAGAAAACCCACCAAAAAACACCCAAAGTTCTCCAATACGAAGTACATGTGAGTTTGAGCTGGGAGCTGTTTGAAAAGGCACCTAGGGTTGAGCGCTTTTTCAAACAGCGCCTAGTGTGGCTCTGTGACTGGCATCATCCACCTAACCCAGAAGATACATTTTTTTGTTTTTAATTCTATTTTATTCAAAACCCTGTTTCTAATGCTTAAAACTTCAACCCAACAAAAGAAAAAATAAAATATACGTAAATAAAGTAAAAGATCAATACAAAAACAATAATGTAATAAAACATCTGATCTTACCACAGAAAGTAATGGCCCTTGTTTGAACTTGTTGTGAAAGGAAAATGCTAGTGGTTTTGGATTTTCACCTGGCCCTCTGATAAACCCACTGGATGTGTCCAATGCAAACAACATATATCAGAAAATTCCCAGAGATACTCTTTATACTTAAGAGCTCATAAAATGCAGAACATTACCCAACACACACACCCACACACAAAAAATAAATAAATAAAGCACTCAGAGCACTTCCATATATTATAAAGTAACAGGAGAAAACTGACATTAATGAAGCGGAAATGAGAGGAGTCCTTCTAACATCATAAATGGCAATAAGACCGCCATACATCTCATCACCACCTTTGTAAGATAAAGCCAGTCGCTCCCCAGAAGCATCCCAGGCGATCTTCTCAATTCCCTTACTGCATGACATCCGAAGAACAGGTCATATAAAATAAAAATGATATCATGTATGGTAGACTTGTATGTGGTGTACACAGCTTGTTATAGCTCACATCCTTATAGCAATAAGAGTGGAATAAAACAGGGTCTCTCAGGCTTATAATGAACAAGTTTTGTCTTTTTTCAGATGCTGTTCCGATAAAAAAAAAAAAGATAAACCAAAACAAACCAGTGTATATTCTGATATTTAAATTTTAATTTACAAAGCTACCAAATTTTTGTCTCACTATTTCCAGTGGTAATCTTCAACACATTATTTAGGTTGGAGATTTTTGAAATTTTGAGAGAATGACCTGTCTCATGAAAAATATGCATTCACCTGTGTTATAAGATATTAAGAGAATACTTTCTTGTGTATTTCATTGAAGTATTACATGTATTTATATACAAACTATTAAATCTAAACTAGGAAACTATATCAATTAGAATCTCTAATTGACAGCCTAATTGCCAGCCTATTGACAATTATATACACACCGTAACACTCCCCCTCAAGCTGGAGCATAAATGTTAATCAGGCCCAGTTGTTACAAAGATAGTCAACCCGAACCCTATGTAATGCTTTCGTGAAGATGTCCCCTAGTTGTTCTCCAGTTATCACATAACCAGTAGAAATCGAGCCTTGTTGAATTTTCTCACGAATAAAATGACAATCAATTTCAATGTGCTTAGTCCGTTCATGAAACACAGAATTAGATGCAATATGAAGAGCAGCTTGGTTATCACACCACAATTTCGCTGGTACTGTAGTTTTAGTTCCTACTTCAGTCAAGAGCTGATATATCCAAATTATCTCACATACAGACTGTGCCATAGCCCTATATTCAGACTCTGCACTGGATCTTGACACAACGCTTTGCTTCTTACTCTTCCATGAGACCAAATTCCCTCCAACAAAGATACAATAACCTGAAGTGAATCTTCTATCCATTTTGGAACCTGCCCAATCAGCATCTGAAAAACATTCAATGTGAGTGTGCCCATGATTTTTGTACACGATACCTCGTCCTGGTGCTCCTTTCAAGTAACCCAAAATTTGTTTTAACGCGGCCCAATGATGGATTGTGGGGGATGACAGAAACTGACTGACAACACTGACTGAGTATGCAATATCTGGACGAGTCACGGTAAGGTAATTCAACTTCCCAACCAACCTTCGATATCTTTCAGGATCTTCAAATGGTTCCCCCTCTTCTGTAAGGTGTACATTTGGAGTCATTGGAGTACTACAAAGCTTTGCTCCCAATTTACCTGTCTCAGATAATAAGTCAAGGACATATTTTCTCTGAGATAGAGATATACCTTGTTTACTCCGAGTGACTTCAACTCCCAAGAAATACTTTAACACCCCCAAATCCTTCGTGTGAAACTGAGTATGAAGGAAAGATTTAAGAGATGAGATTCCTCTAGTATCATTTCCAGTAATTACAATGTCATCCACATACACAACTAACAGAATGATACCAGCTGCGGATCGTTTGTAGAAGACAGAGTGGTCAGACTTGCTTTTCTTCATACCAAATTTCTCAACAGCCTGACTAAACTTTCCAAACCAAGCACGAGGACTCTGTTTCAAACCATATAAAGATTTTCGAAGACGACAAACTCGTCCTGACTCCCCCTGAGCAACAAAACCAGGAGGTTGCGCCATATACACCTCCTCCTTAAGATCACCATGAAGAAAAACATTATTGATATCAAGCTGATGTAAAGGCCAATGATGGGAAGCCGCCATGGAAATAAATAACCGAACAGAGGTTAACTTTGCAACAGGAGAGAAAGTGTCAGAGTAATCAACCCCATAGGTTTGAGCATAGCCTTTTGCAACAAGACGGGCTTTCAATCGGGCAACTGACCCATCTGGATTGACCTTAACAGCGAAGACCCATTTGCAACCTATAGCCCTTTTATCTGCAGGTAAATCGACCAAGTCCCAAGTACCATTGTCATCTAAAGCATTCATCTCCTCTATCATTGCATTACGCCAACCAGGATGAGATATGGCTTCACGAACAGTTTTAGGAAGAGAGATAGAATCAAGGGAAGTAATAAAAGAACAAGAGGAAGATGACAAGTTATCATAAGAAACAAAGGAAGAAATAGGATAAGCACACTGACGTTTACCTTTGCGCAATGCAATAGGAAGATCATCGCTCGGGACTGGATCTGATGACGAAGGAGCAGGTGCAGGACATGAAGCAATAGGTGGACGCCTGGAGTAAACCTGAATAATAGGAGGCTTGACAGGAGCTGGTTCTGAGACAGGTGCTGGTGCCGAAACAGGAGCCGAGACAGGTGCTGGTGCCGAGACGGGTGCAGAGGATGTGATGGAATAGACTAACAAATCATCATCCTCCCCCTGGCGAGTGGGAACGGATGAAGACGGAAAATAAGGTGTGTCTTCCAGGAAGGTAACATCAATTGAGACTAGATATTTGTTAAGAGTGGGACAATAACACCTATAACCCTTCTGAAGACGAGAATAACCAAGGAAGACACATTTCAAAGACTTGGGATCTAATTTAGTGACATGCGGACAAACATCCCGAACAAAACAAGTGCTACCAAATATTTTCGGGTCAACAGGAAACAATGGCTTATTGGGAAAAAGGATTTGGTAAGGTATCTCACCATGAAGAACAGAGGAAGGCATGCGATTAATGAGAAAACATGTTGTAGACACTGCATCGGCCCAAAAAGGTTTAGGAACATTCATTTGAAATAAGAGGGCTCGTGCCGTTTCAAGAAGATGTCTGTTTTTACGTTCTGCCACACCATTTTGGGATGGGGTATCAACACACGAGGTTTCATGAAGGATGCCATTCTGAGTCATATAAGACTGAAATAAAGCTTGAGTATATTATCTGGCGTTATCACTTCGCAAAGTACGAATTGAAACATTAAATTGAGTTTTAATTTCAGCACAAAACGCACAAAACAGAGAAAACAACTCAGAACGACGTTTCATGAGATATAACCAAGTGACACGAGAATAATCATCCACAAATGTAACAAAATACCGAAAGCCAGGTTTAGACAAAATAGGACAAGGACCCCAAACATCAGAATGAACTAATTCAAAAGGAACACTAGCACGTTTATTGACTCTAGGACTTGAACTAAGGCGATGATGTTTTGCAAACTGACATGACTCACAATTTAATGAAGACACCTTATTAAATTGAGGACAAAGCTTTTTGAGTAAAGGGAGAGACGGATGACCCAACCTACAATGAGCCTCGAAAGGAGACGTGACACTGGAGCAAACAATAGAACGCGGTACCGATGTATCAAGAATGTAGAGGCCTCCAGACTCATGTCTTTTACCAATAATCTTCTTCGTCATAAGATCCTGAAATAAACAATGATCAGGATAAAATGAGACACAACAGTTAAGATTACGAGTAAGCTGACTTACAGAGAGCAAATTAAAGGATAAATTAGGTAAATGTAAGACAGAGGACAGAGATAGCGAGGGGGTAAGGTTGATGGTGCCAAACCCGCGAACACAAGATGGTGACCCATCGGCTAAAGTGACGGTAGAAGTAGAAGTGTAGGGTTGAAAAGAAGAAAATAGACTAGAATTACCTGTCATATGATCTGTGGCACTAGAATCAATGACCCACTTGGAGGATGATGAAAGAAGACATACATCGGGTTTACCTGAATCAGCAATAGATGTGACAGAAGGAGATGAAGACTGGAGTGATTCCTGATACTGTGAGAACTTGGCAAATTCATCAGCAGAGATAAAGACCGATTTGTCAGAGGCATCAGTAGTAATCGCAACATGAGCTGAATGTTTTTGCCGGTTTTTAAACTGTAGCTTTCTACAGTCAAACTTGGTATGGCCCGGCTTCTTACAATAGTTGCAAATAGTAATTTCAGAATCTGGCGTGCGAGGTTCAAGCCCTTGTGAGCTGCCTCCTTTGTGTCCACTGTAATTATACGGTCTCCCAGGCGTATAGCTCCTATTTCGACTCATCAAAGCACCAAAATTAAGAGAAATCAGGAAAGAGGCTTCAAATCAGGGATGGGTTTTACAAATCAGGGAGCTTCAAATCTGGAAAATTGATTGAAAAGCGTCGATTGGATCGACTGAACGCAGACAAGCAGAGGGTCGAATGGATCGAATGGAAGGATCGACTGCAGAGGATGGATCGACTGGAGGAGTCGACTGGTTGGAGGAGTCGATTGGCTGGATCGACTGGCTGGATCGACTGGAGGAGTCGATCGGAGGGCTGGATCGACTGGAGGAGTCAAACGACTGCGTCGGCTGGAGGCAGCCAGCGACTGGAAGCGTCGACTGGAAGCAGCGACTGGAAGCTTCGACTGGAAGGGACGATCGACTGACTGGATAGGTCGATCGACGTCGAACGGAGGCTGGATCTGTTGGTGCCTGGAGGAGTCGAACGGCTTCTGTTGGTGCTGGAGGAGTCGAACGGCGGATCGACTTCGATCGATGGCTGAAAGAGTCGAAGTCGATGCCTGTTGGAGGGTCAAACGGCTTCTGTTGGTGCTGAAGGAGTCGATCTGGCGGCCTGGGAGTTCTGACGGCGGTGAGAACCAAACTTCAAACTTCGAACTTCGAATATTATGCCCTAACTTCAAATTTCAAATTTTAATCTCAAACCCTAAGTGGCTCTGATACCATGTTATAAGATATTAAGAGAATACTTTCTTGTATATTTCATTGAAGTATTACATGTATTTATATACAAACTATTAAATCTAAACTAGGAAACTATATCAATTAGAATCTCTAATTGACAGCCTAATTGCCAGCCTATTGACAACTATATACACACCGTAACAACCTGAAACCAACTCTTAAGGATTCCCACATTCCCAAATGTGTACACTAAAACAGGTTTACTTTTGGTTTGACATTATGATAAACATATTTCGTGACTATGTAGAGATAAACAAATTTTGCTAGTATGCAGTTAAAACAACGTTATAACGCCGATATAACGCTTAACAGGGGTGAGCCGTTACGTTTTGATATTATCACATTGGCAACGACTGTTTCACACCACCATAAGTATTGTCCCACACCACCACTGCTCTCCCACACCACCAATATAAACAGGCATCGCTCCCATACTCTCTCCCCCCTAATTCGATTGCTTCCCTCCCATACTCATTGCTCTCCCCCAAATTCGACTTTGTTCCCTCCCATACGATACGACTCAACACTCCACTCTCTCCCCCAAATCAATTTCCTTCTGTCCCAATCGACTCACCACTCCATTGTCTTCCCCAAATTTGAACCATTTCCCCTAAATCATCTTCTTCCATGCCAATCTCTCCCCCACTCTCTCAACTGTTTTTTTCCCAAATTCTGAACATCTTCTTCCCTCCCACTTCACTCTCTCTCCCACACTCGTCCCTATCTCCCCCATTATCTCAACAAGTTTCCATTGTTCCAAAAAGTTCATGTAAGATCTTTCCAAAGATTAATTGTGTTCGATCTCTCCAACATGTAATTTCGAACACTAAATGATACTAAATTGAACTCCAAACCGAACTCTAAAATGTGGAACAATAAACAATGACAACATTCTTCAATGTAAAATTTAAACAAACTTCAAAACTCAAAATCTGGACAAAGTATCCGTTTTCACGCTCACGCATTCACATGGGACAATGTGAGTGGAAGTCTCACATTCGCATAGGGCTGGGCGAATATGGGACTCCATTCGCATTGGTTTGGGCAAATTTGAGACTCTTATTCACATTGTAAAATGCGAATGGGTGAAAACACACTGTTTATTTTCTGGACAGATTTGTGCGACTTTAGTAAAAAGACCATAACTTGTTCATTTCAAAACATTTTCAAGTGATTCAAATTGTGTTCATTAGATAACTCGGAGTCTAGGAAGCACGGACTCTCGGAAAAACCCACCGAATCTCAGTAATACGCGTGTCAGATACGAATACGCGTGCGATTCGCGTCCGATATGTATCCGATATGCAGTCAACGTGACTTGGTCAGGATACGGCCTGGACCCGGTCCGGATACAGTCTGGACACGGTCAGGATTCAGTTGCTAATAATTTTTTTTTCTTCAGATCTTGATAAAATCGGACGGCTGAGAGAAGGAGGAAGAAACCCACAAACCCAACCATTTGCAGGGAGAAGGAGGAACCGAGGAAGAAACCGAGCCAGAGAGATCGAGCAGGGAGATCGATTGAGCTAGAGAGATCGACTGCTTTCGTTGTTTCAGATCGAGCAGGGAGAGAAAGATCTGACCAGAGTCGACTGCTTTCGCTGTTTCAGATCGAGCAGGGAGAGAGAGATCTGACCAGAGTCGACTGTTTCAGATCGAGCAGGAAGATCTGACCAGAGATCGACTGTTGTTTCTGATCGAGCGACCAGAGATCTTCCTCTTCAGTCTTATAGCTATCAGATCTGAAACATGTTTTGTGTTCTTTTGCGGGTGGGTGTTTTCCTATTAAAGACTATCAATGTCTTTAGCTCTTGGACTTGTGAGTCCTTTAGTTTAAAAATGAACTAGAAGTGAAGGACTAGAGTCTAATTCCTAATGGTCAAAGTTAGGCCTGGCCCATATTAGAATCCATTACCATAGTTTTCACTTATGTATCCAAACTTTTCATTCATTCAAATAATTTCATTAATTAAGCTCACTGCATTTAGATGTTTGAATTATTAATTATTGTTTATGAGTTATGACATTATGTTAATAGTTTTTTAATAAAATATAAAAATAAAAATAAGGTTTGACGTGTCGCCGAGTCCTAGTTTTTTGAAAATTGCCGAGTCGCCGTGTCGTATCCGAGTCCGTGCATCCCAGCTCGAAGTACTACATTTTTTGTGTTTTGATGAGCTTGAGAATCGGTCTCCATCAATCATATAAGTTAGCCAAAAGTCAGGGACACTACCTTGAACATATTTGAGCGACTTTAGTAAAATGACCATAACTTGCTCATTTCAAAACATTTTCAATTGATTCAAATTGTGTTTATTAGGTAACAGAGTACTACATTTTCATGTTTTGATGAGCTTGATAATTGGTCTCAATTGAGCGTATCAATTGGCTGAAAGTCAGGGACAATACCCTGATTTTTTTCTAGATAGTTTTGAGTAATTGTTGTCGTAAAATGACCATATGTTTCTCAATTGAGACCGATTCTCAATCTCATCACAACATAAAAATTGTAGTACTTAGAGTTATCTAATAAACACAATTTGAATCAGTCCAAAATGTTTTGAAATGAGCAGGTTATGGTCACTTTACTAAAGTCACTCAAATTTGTCTAGTAAATAAAACAGGATGGTGTCACTGACTTTCGGCCAACTTATATGATTGATAGAGACCGATTCTCAAGCTCATTAAAACACTAAAATGTAGTACTCTGAGTTATCTAATGAACATAATTTGAATCAGTTGAAAATGTTCTGAAATGAGCAAGTTATGGTCTTTTAACTAAAGTCGAGCAAATCTTTTCAGAAAATAAACAGAGTGTTTTCATCAATTCGCATTGTATAATGCGAATGGGAGTCTCAAATTCGCCTAGACCAATGCGAATGGGAGTCCTTTATTCGTCCAGCCCTATGCGAATGTGAAACTTCCACTCGCATTGTCCCATGCGAATGCGTGAAAACACATGCTCTGTCCAGATGTTTTTCTTCAAATTTTGAGTTTTGAAGTTCCGTTTTATGTCGATTTGTTGAGGTTGTAAGGAGTTAGCCATGTTCGACTTCCCTCTCATTTGTCACTCTCAAGTCTTATTTGTTGTATTGTAAATGACATTGTGAGAAAATGTGGGGTTGGTAAAGAGATGGGGAATCATAAATTTTTCATTTCCACACTTAATTCTTGTTATATGCATGAAATTAGTCAGGCACATTTGAAAGACACTTGTATGAATTAACATCATGAATGAGCAAAAAAATTGAGGAATTATTTTGATGGAATAGCACGAGAAGAGAGGAGATAAAGAAGGCGGGGAGGGGGTTGTGCATGAGAAAAATATAAGGGATAATAAAGGGGAAAGGGTGGTGTGGTCGGTGGCAGGTGGGGCAGGTGGTGTCCTTCCTAGAAGAAGATAAAGAAGAGAAGAGAAATAGGAGAGAATAAAAGCCTATTTAATGGTGGTGTGGGTTAGTAAGGAAAAAAAACAAAAAAAAATGTTCATGGTGGTGTGAGACAATACATTTGGTGGTGTTGAGTAGTCGTTGTCTATCAAATTTTGATATCAATGCTCCGATATAATGATCGTATATGGCCATTATTGAGATAACATTTTTTCAATAATGTCGTTTTAATGCTTTGTTCTCATACATAAAAATTCACTCATTTCATTCTCGATTGAACTAGAACCCTAGACTAAGAGAAAAGACAAAGAAGGACCATAGCTCACTGTCGCCAATCGACAAAGAATAAGACCTCACCAGTCGATAGAGAACGAGAAAAGAAGAAGACGAAGATTCAATTGCACTCTTTGTTGCGATCTCACTCTCACACGAAGGTAAGATTTTTGTTTTTATTAATGTTTGATTTTTTGAATTTAATGTTATGAACATGATTTACTTTTTTGACTCTATAATACATTAATACTTAGTGGAGGTATAAAATATACATTTAAAAAAATATTCCGTTATAACCTATAACACTCCTGGACTGTTATCCGTTTTAACTGCATAGAATGCCGATATAATGCTTAATGGGGGTGAGCCATTACATTTTGACATTATCACGTTTTGGTATCATGGCTCTGGTTATATGATTGCTATTGAGATAACGTTTTTTTTCAATAACGTTGTTTTAACGTGTTGTTCTAATACATAAAATAAATAAAAATTTATTCTCGATTGAACCAGAACTCTAGACTCAGAGAAAAGACGAAAAATGACCAAAGCTCACTGTCACCGATCGACATAGAATAAGACCTTATCGGTCGACAGAGAACGAGAAAAGAAGAAGGGAAGAAGACGAAGAGTCAATCACACTCTCTGTTGTGATCTCACTTTCTGTTGCAATCTAACTCTCATAGGAAGGGAAGATTTTTTTATTAATTTTTTAATGTTTTTGAATTTAATGTTATGAACATGATTTAATTTTTTTGATCTATAATATATTAATACTTAGTGAAGGTATAAAAAATATATTTTAAAAAGTATTCCGTTATATACCATTATATCCCGTTATAACCTATAACGCTCCTAAGCCGTTGTGGCTCTGTTATCCGTTTTAATTGCATAGTTTCATGATAATACAAATTATTTGGTATGTGAAAAATGGGACCAGAAGGTAATCACTTAACTTCGCAAAGCGTCTATGTAGAGTAGATAAATTTTTATACTCATAACTTTTACATATTTAGAATATCATGAACTTTCCATTTTACATTACAATCTTTTTACACTTGTCTTTTAAAACATTTTTCAAGATCTTTCAATTAGGAATAGTGTTGAATACTAAACATAAGAACTTTATAAACGAGTAATTAGATACTGAAAGTATGTTGTGACGCATAACATGCCAAGGGATCAAAATTTGCCAAAGGCAAAGGGTACAATGCTAATGATTTACTCGTGCCTACAACACTCATCTATTTCACATGTACCGTAAAATTTAAACACGTGTTAGGATGCCTATCGCATACATGATACATCAAATACATGATAGCATCTCGTTTGACTTAGTTGATATACTCTTAAAATCTCCTTAGTGTCCTTTTGTCTTTGATCCTGTAGTTATACTCTTTTCTCATTAGTAGATTTTTTTTTTTGGTGTGTTTTTCTCATTAGTAGAATTTACCCCTTCTCAGAAAAAGAGAATACTAAACCATTAAGACAGATTTGTTATGTGCAATGAACTTAAATCACAGTGTCTATTTGAGGGTAAACCTTCAAATAGGCAGTAAATTTTCCTACAATGGTCCAGTGAATAATCTTTCAGCACAAAAAGGAAATCCTACAAAATACTAGTACAACAAACTAGAATACTAAGAAAAATAGTGGTATTATCTCTACCTGCCAGTTAAGGATGCTACTTCTGGCAAGTCAACTGGTAATAGGTGTGCATCTGCAGAAAAATAACAGCAAGCAAAATAGAAGTTATGGCTGAGTGCTTCGATACATCCAAAAGAACTGAGAGGCAATAAAATGAACCAGATAATGTTTCGGGATCAAGGCATAATTAATAGAAGAAAATTTAAAGGTCTGAGCCCCTTTCTAAAACAAATTAAAGAAGTATCCTGCGGATTTACTTATAAAATCAGTTTGACTACAAAAAGTCCAGGACGACAAGTTAAGAACATAGAAAGCACGTGTTAGAACATCAATGACAAAAAAAAAAAAAAGCAACTGTTCAACTCTTTGCAATGAACATGAAAAGCTTTCACAAGAGGAACACATGCAGATAGTATGGTACATTACATCAGATCATAGATTGGTCTCCATAATTGGTGGTTGAGTGGCTTCAGTCCTCACATCATCACTTTGAAAAGCCATCTCTAGGGTCTTCTATGTTTCTTGTGGGTCACCATCGTACTCCTCCCTTAATGCAATTAAGTTATGTTGACCCTTTAACAAATAGTGACAACCAGTCCACACTGACAATTGCAAATTACTACAGCCTAATTGGCTATCGACTTGGCAAAGCGAGGCTAACATTTTTTTTTTGGAGATGCCTAGGCATCGCCTTTGAGCATAGGTAAAGGAACAAGTTTCATGCTTGGTTTTTGGAAGACCTAACATATCTCAGCAATTTGATTAGCATAGAGCAACAAGAGCTCGTCATCCTTGTATAGGTTATTTACATCAACCTTGCCTGATCACAACCATGATCATCCAGGCGAGATCAAACACCCATTTCGATCTGATAAGAAAAGAACAGTTAACATGGAGGGTTTCATCTACAAAATCCAACAAATCTTGAACTCCATAAATCACTTGCAAGTCACCACCATCAGCCTCAAGGAACCCTTTTGTCCCCATTAAGATCTCTCTCGATCACTTCCTTTCCACAAGCATGCAAGATCTCACTCATAAGAAAGCACAAATGTGGTTAGGTCCGCCCCCCCCCCCAAAAAAAAAAAAAAAAAATCCAATTCTACACATCAAGTTTGTTGATTTCCCTATAATTGAGCATGTAGGTAGGGTGTTGGGAGGCTCCGCACCAATCAACTACGCAGTACACCCACTTCCACATTTGCTCCAGGTGAAGTACCTGTGTTGCCTACAACAGTACAACTCTTCTGATTATTCTGTTCGGGGTCTAATTAATGAGTACCGTAGAGTATAACGAGCAGTTCCACCTTCTCTCCACCCATGCCAATCTTAAGAAAACTGAGCACAAAATCTTTTACTGCATTACTGGTCACGGAATTCAATGCGATCTGGCTTTTAAATATATATAAATGCATGGAAAATGTAATTAAATATGCTTTAAAGTTTGAAGAATCACATCAAAGCACCAACATTTCTACTGCTACTGCAGCTTCAGGTCCTTAACAAGAAATTTTGGACATAGGGTTACTGACTATCTTAACAAGAAAAAGCCTCTCTGGCTGCTGAATTGAGCTTATTATAAATATATATATATATATATATATATGTTGCAAATCCAAGATAAATATAATGAAGGCCTGAGAATGATAAGAAAACAAAAGGAAACCAGACCAGCCATTTTAATTCCTTGGTTGACTATTAATTTTGTTTGAAGATTGAGAAGAATTTCTGCATTTCACGTTTGAATCATAGTATATTGAAATAAAATTTTGGTTTTATTTAGTGTATAAAACTGTTTATGCCAATGATTTACAACAAATCATTAGCAAAAATTCAGCTAAAAAAATAGTCACATTGCAATGTGGAGGTGGAGATTAGAAAAACGACAGTATTTTAGAATTAGTGAATATGTAGCCCAAAAGAGGGAAAGCACTATTTGAAAGAACTAAGAAGTTCATAGAATAAACATGGATACCTAGTGATGGGGCCCTAGATGCAAAGTGAATAGAACCCAATGATGCAGATTCAGAGAAAGCTATCAGTATCATACGTCCTTCAGGGTCCCATGTCGCACCCTGAAAATAACACATCACCAAGGACTGGGTGAACTAAGCATATAGAATAATAAATAAATAAATTATGATTCATGCACACCAGAAATTTCCTACGATTTCCCTATTAAAAACACCTAAAATAGATTTGCTTAGATGGGAAAAAAATAGACATCCCCTCAGTCTGGTTTTGCTGTGCTAGAGATTTGACGTCCCTTGTCCAGCCAATCACAGGACAGCATGTTAGGACTCATATATTCATCATCATCATCATCATCAAAGCCCATTCCCGAGATTTTCGGGGTCGGCTACATGAATTTTGGTTCTCCAAGCAATGCGATCTTCCCACATGTCCTCACCTAATCCAAGCTCAATGATATCTTCATTCACCGTCTTCATCCAAGTTTTCAACGGTCGTCCCCTCCGTCTATACCCTCCATTAACTTGCCAATCTAAACATTTTCTAATTGGCGCCGTGCTTGGTCTCCTCCGCACATGACCAAACCAAGTTAAACGTCTTTCTCTAATTTTTTCCTCTATGGGCGCTACACCTAAGTATCTCCTAATTCTTTCATTTCTAATTTTATCCTTACGAGTTTTACCACACATCCACCTTAACATACGCATTTCTGCTACTGCCATCTTATACGTATGTTGTCCCGTAGTAGCCCAACATTCTGAACCGTATAGCATGGCTGGTCGAACAATTGTCTTATAGCATTTCCCTTTTAGCCTTGCAGGCATCCTTCTATCGCACAATACTCCTGACGCCATTCGCCATTTCAACCAACCAGCTTTAATCCTGTGGTCTACATCTGCTCCAATAGCCCCATTCTTTTGAATTATAGACCCTACATATCGAAAAGCCTCACACTCCGGGACCTCGACACCTTCGATCTCAATTGCATTACTTTTCCCTCTTGGTTCACACCCAAAGTTGCACACTAGATACTCCGTCTTCGAACGACTAATTCTAAAACCTTTACTCTCTAAAGCCTCCTGCCACTTAACTAATTTCTGACCTAAACCTGCACTAGTCTCATCCATCAAGACAATATCATCTGCAAATAACATGCACCAAGGTACATCTTCTTGCAGATGTCTCGTCAACTCATCCATGACCAAAGCAAAGAGATATGGACTTAACGCCGACCCTTGATGTAGTCCTACTGTCACTGGAAATTCACTAGACATCCCACCTACTGAGCGAACACTTGTTACAACCCCTTCATACATATCCTTAATGATATCGACATAACATTGAGACACTTTCTTCCTTTCAAGCACCCACCAAATTAACTCCCTGGGGACCCTATCATATGCTTTCTCCAGATCAATAAAAACCATATGCAAACTCTTACGTGCCTCTCGATATTTTTCTACAGTTTGCCTAAGCAGGAAGATGGCCTCCGTAGTAGACCTACCTGGCATAAATCCAAATTGATTCTCCGAAATCGTGGTTAAACTCCTAAGTCTGTGTTCTATAACCCTTTCCCAAAGTTTCATCGTATGACTCATAAGCTTTATCCCTCTATAGTTCGAGCAATTCTGGATATCCCCTTTGTTCTTATAAATTGGTACCACAATGCTATGCCGCCATGAATCTGGCATTTTTCTAGTTTCCAAAATCCTATTAAAGAGCTTAGTTAGCCATTGAATCCCAACTTCTCCCAGACATTTCCATACTTCAATTGGTATATCATCCGGTCCAACGGCCTTCCCTGTCTTCATTCTTTTTAAAGCTTCTCTCACTTCTGTGGCACTAACTCTGCGATGGAACACGCGATCGCTCCCTTCCTGTGAAGCATACCCCTCCAAGTTTAACTCCCCTACATGTGTTCCATTGAGTAGGTTCCAAAAGTAATCCTTCCATCTATCTAAAATAGCTTTATCCTGCATTAAGACTCTTCCATCTTCATGCTTAACACACTTAACATGACTCAAGTCCCTAGTTTTTCGTTCTCTAGCCTTCGCTATCTTGAAAATATCCTTCTCCCCTTCCTTCGTACCTAGCCTATTATAAAGAGCATCATACGCTCTCTTCTTAGCTTCCCCTACTGCTCTACTACTCAACTTCTTAGCCTGCTTATAAAGCTCATAAGACTCTAGGCACCTATCTTTTTGCCACGCCTTAAAGCATCTTTTCTTTTCCGCAATGGTTTGTTGCACATCCGCGTTCCACCACCATGTCTCCTTATCATAGAAACCTCCTCTTTTGGCCTGTCCTAACTCTTCCTTTGCACATCTTCTTATTCGGTTTGCCAAATGTTCAAAAAGATCCGCGCTACTAGTCCTATCCTTTTGTTCTAGATTCTCCCCACTCTCTGAAACTGACTGGCCACCCAAAATTCTCTTTCGAAATCTTTGGCATACATCTCCCCGTAAGGTCCACCACTTAATTCTCGGTCTAACCTGTTCTATAGCAATACGACCCCTACTCTTAAGACAAAAATCGAGAACTACCAGCCTATGTTGGGATGTCAGACACTCTCCTGGTATAACCTTACAATTTTTACACCTACCTAAATCGTGTCTCTGCACGAGAAAATAATCAATTTGACTTCTATTATGCCAACTCGCAAAGGTCACCAAGTGATCTTCCCTCTTATTATAAAAAGTATTTACGATCCCAAAATCCTGAGCTAAAGCAAAATCTAGAATAGAAATCCCCGCAGTGTTTCGATCCCCAAAGCCTTGACCTCCATGTACCCTCTCATACCCAACTCTATCCTTACCGACATGGCCATTCAAATCCCCGCCTAGGAAAACCCTATCGGAAGAGGGAATTCCAAGAACTAACTCCTCTAAAGAGTCCCAAAAATCCTTCTTAGTCTCCTCGTCCAAACCCACTTGGGGTGCATACACACTAATAACATGCACTATCTCTAGTTCTAATGCTAATTTAATACTTATGATTCTATCCCCAAACCTCCTAACGTCGACTACTGCATCCTTAAAAACTTTATCTACCACTATTTCCACCCCGTTCCTAGTGCCATCTTTACCAGAATAGAAGAGTTTGAACCCTCCTCCCAAATCTTTAGCCTTGTTCCCCTTCCATTTTGTCTCTTGAAGACAAATTATGTTTACTTTCCTCCTACGCATGACATCCACTAATTCTATTGTCTTTCCCGTCAAGGTTCCTATGTTCCAAGAGGCTAATCTAATCATTCTATCTCTAGCTCTAACCTGGACTAGCTTCTTTACTCGCCCTCGTCCAGAAAGGTGCGAGAACCCTTGCCTATTTAACACTACAGCCAGGCGCCGCTGCAGCGCGCCTTGCTCATTTGTCACTACACCCGAGCGTAGGTGCAGCGCGTCGCTTATAGCGGGGGACGCCCTATCCTTCTGCATTAATCTTTTTGAACCAATATCCATGAAAAGGGATGTGATGGGTTTTTTTACGGTTGGCTATCACAAGCCTAACACCAACCCTCCTCCTTTATCCGGACTCATATATTATGAAACATAAATCAATAATTTTAGATTCACCCCAAGTCATTGTTCTTTCCTTAGCTTCTTCATTTTATGTTAAGGTGAAGGCTAATCAGAATTTGGATTGGGTTGGGTTGCTCCATAACGAAGAGGACGAAGGTGGAGAGGATTCCATCGCATTGTGATATTTGATGGAGTTTGAATTGTTAATGGAAGAGAGGAAATAGGAAAGATCAAGATTAGTTTCCATTTAGAATTTACCAATTCTAGGCAAGGTCTAATGTCTAGAACATAAAAATAAGCTATTTTTCAAATTAGAGATAAGTCCTAAAATGTTGTCCAGTGATTGGCTGGGACATCTGGACACCAAATCTGAACCCCCCCCCCCCCCCCCCCCCCCCACAAAAAAAAAGAAGAATTCTGATCCTATGTCCGCATCTCAGAACTATCAACGAAAATTTTGAAACTAACAGAATCCAAATCCAACTTGATTGGGCCATAGTTACCTAATTCCCACACACCCCTTTTGACCCGTGTTCCGCAACTTCGACCCAGAACATGATGCGTTGTTGCACCAATTCAGCAAAAGTGACGTACCAAAACGTATTCTTTTGACCTACCGAAACATACTTGAAGTATATTATCATCTTTACACACCCACTTCTAGTACCCAACAAACCACTTCTTGTGGGCCAATTGTTTGTTTCCAACAGACTAGCATATCAAGATTTGCAATGAAAAATGGTTCAAGCTCGAACAACGAAAAAGAGTTCAAATACTAGCTACTTAATTGTTTCCATATTATTATAGTTTTCTGTTTTTAATCTAGTTCTTATTTTTAGATAAGAATAAATTATTGAATTGTTTTGAGTAGATACTCAACAAGTTTTAGTTATTGTGCAATTTATGGATGTTTTAGTGCACACTTATATTTAGTTACATGTAGAACTAACTACAACAAGAATAAGACTTCCAAATCGACCCACGACCCCAAACTCCGTCTTGAATGACACTACCCCTCATACCGCATTCCGCCAAAGTGGTGTACCCCGTACCTGTTCCACGTACCATATCGACACATGTTCCAAGCAACCATGAATTGGGTTGAAAAAAGCTTGACCTGTTGGCATGGCCTCATCTGTGAAGTGGAACTCTATCAATTTATAATTGAGGACCCAACAAAAGACTAACTTCAACTGGGTTTTATATGAGGTGGAATTCTATCAATTTTCAAACCGAGGACCCAACAAAAGACTAACTTGAACCGAGTTTTAATGGTAGTGTCAAGCACCCTAATGGTCTCAGGTTTGCAATCTAGGAGATCGACATACAAGCTCTACCTTTTTTAGGTTGAGTATGATTAGAAAGTTTAGTTTCAATTATTTTTATTTCATATATTTAGTAGGGTTAGGAATTTTAATCGCAAGTATTTTTATTTTCTAGTTTGAGTTGAATTAGGGATATGGCTCCTCTTCATGTATAAAAGAAAGCTTTCACTTTGTAATTGTGCAAACTATTGACTAACAAAAATTCAGAATTAAAATTTCTCCTCTATTTTGGCTAGTGAATTCAAGTTTCTTCATCTCTAATACTCTTTTTTTGCTTGCGGGCTTCGTCTCTTCTTCTTCCCCATTCGTCTTCTCTTCAACCTAATACTTTGTGGAATCAAGGATTGTCCATCTCTTCCTCCTATAATCTTGTGGATTCAAAGTTTCCTCCGTCTTCACAATCCCAAGAACATTGGTGGACTATTATCAGAAGACTCAAGCCATTCAACCAACCACTCTTATCCAAGTAGCTATTGCAATTAGAAAAGAAGAGGGGGCTTTGTCGCAGACAAACACCCAACAATATGTACACTTATGGATGCTCTTGGTGGAGGTTAATCCAACCTGCCTTCGAGAAAGAACTTCCTTTGTCTCAGACAATGTAAAGGATTATATGATTATTTTTGGGATGACACTTAGCTTGGCAATCAACCTCTTAAAGCTAGATTCAGAGCTCTGTTCAATATCTCTATCAAAAGGGTACAAACCATTTCCCAAATTCTTTTTGGCTTTTAAAAGAGTTCTTAGAGATCAAGGAAGTTCATGAGTTACTGCAGCTGTTTGATCTTCTTTAGGAAGTGAATCTCAATGATAATTTATGCAGTTAAAACGGATAATGGACCCATAACGGTTCAAGAGCGTTATAGGTTATAACAGGATATAACGGAATATCTTTTAAATATATTTTTAATACCCCCACAAAGTATTAATGTATTATAGAATCAAAAAAGTAAATCATGTATTCATGTTCATAGCATCAAATTCAAAAACAAAAAACATCTTCTCTTCGTGTGAGAGTGAGATCGCAACAAAGAGTGTGATGGACTCTTCGTCTTCCTTTCTTCTCTTTCTCTTTGTCAAACGACGAGGTCTGGTTCTCTGTCGATTGGTGACGGCAAGCTTTGGTCTTTCTTCTTTCCTATGAGTCTAGGGTTCTAGTTCGATCGAGAATGAAATTGGTGATTTTTTTAATGTATTAGAACAAAACGTTAAAACGGTGTTATTGAAAAAAAAAATGTTATTTCAATAACGGCCATATAACGTTGTTATATCGGAGCTATGATACCATAACGTGATAATGTCATAACGTAACGGCTCACCCCCGTTAAGCGTTATATCGGAGTTATATTGGTGTTATAACGTCGTTTTAACTGCACAGATGATAGTGAAAATGATGTGAAATGGAAAGATAAGACAGGGACATTATCACATTCACCACAAGCATTTTATCTAATAGAGTTACTCACCTACCTTATCTTTTGGGGAACAAAATTTCTTAGGTGAAAGAGGTCCCTCCAAGAATAATTTTTTATTATTTTCGACGCTAGCCCATGGCAAGATTTTGATCATAGGCAACCTAGTAAATACGGGCTTGAACGGGCGTAATTGATGTTGCATATGTGAGAATGAGCAAGAAACTATTGAGCACATGTTTTTCACTCGCGCCTTCTATACATCCATTTGGCACATCATATACCTCGACTCCTCTAATGTGGTACCTATTGAAGATTCTTTCCTTATTTGGAATAGCACTAGGGCCTGTATGATCGATGCCTCTGTCTGGTTCCTTGGAGGGAAAGAAACAATAGAATCTTCAGGGAGCATGCTTATAAATCTGTAGATTCCTTGTGGTTAGATACTAAAGTTACTTTATGGCTATTGAGTATATCTTGGGACAAACTCGGAGAAGGCAACTTCTATGATTGTGTTTAGTTGGGAAACACTTATATTGAATATACTTTTTTTGTTTCATGCAACCGGTGTTTTTTTTTCCACTGGTTGTGTTTTTCTATTAACAATACTTTTTTATTGAAAAAATAATATAATAATAATGATAATAACAATTGGTTCCCGTTGTATTTTGTAACTTGCTTAGTCAACTTCTCTCTTATCTCGTTTAACAATCCTTGTTGTTTGATTGATAATATATATGTAGATGGACCTAGATTTCCACTCTCGATGATCGAAGATAGGATCGGACAAATTGCTTTGTGCAAGATCCTATGCAGTTGATATAACGCTTAACAGGGGTGAGCCATTACGTTTTGACATTATCACATTTTGGTATCTTGGCTCCGTTATAACAGCCATTATATGGCCGTTATTGAGATAAATAACGTCGTTTTAACATTTTATTCTAATACATAAAAAATAAAAATAAAAAATGTACCCATTTCATTCTCGATTTAACGAGAATCCTAGACTCAGAGGAAAGACGAATAAGACAAGAGCTCACCGCCGCCAATCGATAGAGAACAAAAAAAATAAATAAGGGAAGAAGACGAAGTTGATCGCACTTTCTATTGCACTCTCTGTTGCAATTTTACTCTCATGCGAAAGAAAGATGTTTTCTATTAATGTTTTGATATTTTTGAATAATTCTTTGAGGGGGTATAAAATATATATTTTTAAAAATATTTTGTTATATATTGTTATATGATGTTATAACTTATAATGCTCCTAGACCGTTATGGGTCCGTTATGCATTTTAACTGCATAGGCAAGATCAAGGTTTTCCAATAGTAACAACACCACAATAGAAGGGTTCACTTTTGGTAATCATAATCTTTAATCTTTATTGAAGATTGCAATTGAACTTTTTATTGAATTCTGGATCAAGATAAAGAAGATTTTCTTTACTCAATAAACCACATCAAATTCATAAATTCTAAAAAATTAAACGATTAACTTATCTCAAGAATAATAGTATGAACTATGAAGTTTCAAGTCAATTACCGTGACAAATCCACCAGAGGAAGACCACAATTCTGACGTCCATGTATTTGTTTCCCAGAGATAAAATGTTCCATCGCTAAAGGCACATTACGACAGTTTTCGTATCATTAATTGGTACAAACTTTATCATGAAATGCACAAATGAAAAAAGGAAGTTCTTAGACTCATACAATTTTGCAGTGAAAAAATAATCTCCAACGGGTGACCACTTGAGCATCGATATTCCACCTAATCCCCTTCGAATAGGTGTTCCCAAACCTGTCAATCATAGAATCGGTTAAATCTCCATAACCATTGCTACGAGTTTATGTACCATAATATAGTGTTATTTGATTGAAAAGCTAACTACGAGTTGGGTATTGAGTCCCTCCTTGGGCAGCTCAGGAATCTTCTATAACTAAGAAACAATCAGAGGTGCATACCATTACATATAGTATTTCTAATTACAAGATATTTAAATGAATCAAATTATTCAAGGGGAGTACCCAAGCTAGTCCAGTATCCAGTATTAGAAAGATTGACAGAGAGTAATGATGGATCATACCAAGTTGACATAAAGAAGTGTTCATAGGCATTCTATTTTATGGGATTAAAAGAAGCTAACTATGTTAAAAAAAAAAATATATATATATATATATATATATATATAAATTCAAAACGTATAATAGAGTGATCTCTCTCCCTAGTTCCCTTCATTCTCTGCTGTCCAACTAATCATTCATTCGTTCTGCATTCAACCAATCAATAAAAAACACCACAGTAGAAATCATTTACAAAGAGAAAAAAATCAACAAACTAATGTGCCGAGCAAACTTGGCCGACAATTACCAAATTGGAGTAAGAGTTCTCAATTTACATATCTGCAATATCACCGACATAAGAATTGACAGACTTTTTTAAAAGATAATTATCATAAACAATAACACACAAATAATGAGGTCGCAAAATTTAATATAAGTGTCATAAACGGGAAAAAAAATAAAATCACAATACCTTGAGCAACATCCCATACAGTGAACGAAGAGCTCTCATGCGATGCGGATGCCAAATATGTGAAATATTGTCAAGGATATTACAACGGAGACGATATTTACATTACTAGAAAATTAGTTTCAATTTTCAAATAACAACATATCTTTTCAAACATCCATCAGTAAGAAATGTGAAAATATGAACAACAAGCTCATGTGAAAAAAGAGAAGCATGAAGAAAGTCAATCCAAATCAGCAAGTCTACATTTCCAACTTGAAGAGCTACAACATTATAATAAAAAATATAGAGATAGAGAGTTGTAAATGTTGCCATTCAAGTAGTAGAAAGTAGTAGAAAATAACCAATAATATTATTAAACACTATCCTCTGGTAGATAAAAGTGCTAGGAAGGGCCCTAGCATAACTGGAAGGGCCCTAGCATAACTATAATAACATCAAAAATAATAATCACTAAAATAAAAAGAAAAAAACATAGGAAAAATAATTAAATGAGTAAAGGGCATCTGATAAATTCTTTCTCCATATAGGAAATTTCTTAAGAACTGAAATATGCGAGGATATTGGCACGTGTTGTTAAGAGTGTAACCATTATCACATTTGTTTTGAATTGTAAACAGAAGGAGAGAACAAGAAAATGAAATAAATGCAAGCAAAAGATTCTGAACTGCAAAACTGCAGCTTAAATAGTGGATTCAGATTTTAATTGTCCCTCTATGTGAAAAGATCTTATTTGTCCGTCTTCCAAAAGGGTAATAAACGGAAAATTTCTTGGAAGTACAAGAATTTCAGAAATAGGAACACTTGTGTCATAACTCATAACTATGTATGAATATGAAAGTTGGAAAGGATATCTTCCATCTGGACTCCAAGAGAGTGCACTGACACATTCACCATTAGGGCTTCGAAGAAAATCAACTAACGTCCACCGAACCCCAGAGCCCCTCGAGATTGTGCCCACAAAAGACGGAACTCCTAATCTCACAGATGCAGCATTTCCTGGGTAAGAAGCAGACCATATACAAATTCCACCCCTGAAAAACGGAAACTCAAATAAGTACCAGAAATTTCTAACAAATTTTATAGTTTATTTATTCATGAAAGATGTGATATTCTGAAGAACAAAGAAAGAATAAGAAGAAAACATTAGTAACCAAACAGCATTTTTGTGATCGTTCTGGCTCTCTCAGTTCCGAAAGTCAAGTAGCCTTGTCGAGTTTGACAGATTCGCCAATAAGATACCGATAAGGATCTTGGATCACCAAGAAGCGAGAGGAGAAGACGACTTGAGGAAAACAAAGAAAGAACTGCAATGTTGAATGTGAGAAAGAAGATACGCAAGTCCTCATGATTTCCTTCCTTCTATTTACCATTTCTCAGTCTTTTCTATAAAGCCAACTATGTCTCTAATGGGGGAAACATTATTGTGCTCTGTTTGCATGATCACATCAACAAAATTCCTGTGAGTCAACCTGAACGTGCTTGATATGCTCTGGATCATGTTTATGTCCATCCCTAGAGAGAGCTTCTATTACTAGATTCCGAATATTGTTAGAAGAAAAGCCGAAGGCATGTCCTCTTGCTCAATCGACCTCTAAAAGTTTAAGAACCCTAAAATTTTAATCATTTTTATTATGCATCTATTTCTTGATTTATTTTGACCAGAAAAATACAGGCAGAAAATATATTAGTAAGTTCTTGCGAGTGAGAATCTAGCAAGAAACGACAGGCAGATACCACACTAGCTCAATAAGAATGAACCAAGTAAGATACAATTGATGGTATGGAACCCCTCTAGTGAATACCACAGCTGACCCCCCTTCTCCCTCAAATACCATATTAAAGTTTTGATGGTTATAGAAACTTCAAGGTGGGGAACAGCAATCCTGTTTGAGGAGACTGTATTGGTAGGTGTATCATGGAAGTCCAATTGGCGTTGTTATAAAATTCATGGGGATTCACAACAACCACTACAACTGCCCACATTCAAACAACTGTCTCGTCCACCCCAAGTCTACCATACCCGCACCCACGCCCAATAAGCCGTAACGCCCCATCCGACCACTTTCTGCCTCTCGATTTCAACACCACCCTTATCGTGTTCTGGCTTATAGCACCAGCCATGGCCTACACCTCATGGTGCCACTCGACCAGCCCATCACCACTATCCCACACCCCACCATCATCATTCTAACTAGGGGTGGGCATCCCATCCCGCGATCCCGTCCCGATTTTTCCGGGTCTTAATGGGATTAATAATTTCATCCCAATCCCGTCCCGTCCCGATCTAGAATGAGATGGGATGGGATGAAGATTTTCAATCACGCCAATCCCGTCGCGTCTCGAGCTAATTTTTTAATATTTATTATTAATATTTTTATTTATTTATTTATTTTTATTCATATAAACTTACAGATGACTGACAGAAACTCATGGTGTTTACAGTGGTAACAGAAATGTTACTTCAAGAAATAAATATTCATTAAGCAAGAGAAAGATAACAGACTGTTGTTTGGATTCCCAATAAAAGTGGCTCCAATTATTTAACTTCCAAATATTGATATTACCCAGGTGAAGATGAAAAATAACAGTTAACTAGTAATACATATTCAGAATGGAACATTCAGGGGTGGAGCCAAGAATTGAGATGCCCCATGCTGTAAAGTAATTTTTTTTTAATTACGATATATGTATTGATGGTAAACCATTATGAATATGTTAGAGCATCACCAATAGGTCTATATTTCTTCCCTAACAAAAGATGAAATGTCATTTTGTCAAGGAACCATGAATTTTGTTTCCCACAGTAATGAAATTGTAAAATCAGTTGGGAAGCCATCACAGCGACACAATACTCTTAGTGGGTCCCATTTATCATGTCATTTTCTAAAAGTCAGCCCACTCGACTTCATTGTTAGGGGATTTAGTGGCTACCCTTATATTTGCATGCCACATCTATATCTAATTATAAGAAAGTTATTTTTCACGCTCTTATATGATGATAATCTTCACAGCAGTCACAGGCAGCACGTTGATCCTGTCCCATCCCGAACCCGTTTGGGATGGGACGAGGTCGGGATGGGGTTTTTCCCATCCCGTCCCGATCCCGTATGAACGGGATGGGATAGGGATGGGTATATCTCGTCCCATCCCGTCCCGTGCCCACCCCTAATTCTAACTCATTTTACCTCCATGGCTCCACCAACCCACTTCTCACAAGATGCCAATACTAATGACCACATACTGCTAATAAAATTCCCAACCACATTTTCTATTCCCATTCGATAACATTTCTATTTTTCTCCTGCATTATGTTGCACAAGTTCAACATTTGTTGGAAATTAACCCCAATCCTCTTTAACCCACCGACAACATTTATGCATGAAATGGTACTTCAAACAAGTTGCCAGCCTCAAGATCAAAGATTGCCTCATCTTCACTTCCTATCACCTCCAAAGTTGTTAACCCAATTCTCTTGGTTAGTTGTTCCTCTGATCTATAGACCCAACCATTTGCCAAGATAGTGAATGCTTAGCTTCATCCTCGACTTAATGGATTCACCCCACGGTTTTCTCTTTCCAAGATGAAAGTCGAGCTCTTTTGGGCCCCGCTTTTGATGTCTTCCCAAACTTGAGTCCAACCCTTCTTTAATTGGGTTTGACCCCAACCACCATCCAGTCTTTTCCACAGACTTTAGTTCGATAGGAGACAAAAATAAATACTCCAGCCAAACTTCCAAAAAGAAAATATCCCTCGGCCCCTTCATGGGCATCTGATGGAGCCCAACACTTAGACGATGTCTATACATCACCAGAGGATCTTCGTTCCGACCTCGTGAAAACTGAAATCTGCGGGACTGAGTCTAACAACCTACCCAGGGGTATTGCCAATGCCATAATTCAGGATTGCCTCATTGACTTCACTGCCTCCATCGTGCATAACTACATATTACCAACTCAAGTATGCAAAGAGTGAGTCTCCCCCTTGAGACCATGGATTGTGATTTCGCGGGATTTTGCGAAATAACTCAGTTTTTGAAACTTACGGAAAGAAAAAATGAGAAATTAAAAATCCCATTATTTCGACCGAAATTTCATTCAATTTCGATAAAATCGCAAATTTTGCCTAGAATCAACCACACACAGACCAAATTTCCAAATTTTCGTGCGAAAAAGTTCGACGCATCACATATTTGATTCCTTCTCCTTTCGATGCATCTCAAATTTGATTCTTCCTCCTCCTTTCGACGCATCTCAGATCTGATTCCTCCTTTCGATGCATCACAATGTTGTTCGAGCATCACAAATCTGATTCCTCCTCCTGATTCGACGATAACAGAGCAAGTGTTTCGAACGTTCTTATAAAGGAAACGGAGTTGGCAAGTTGCTTTAGATATATGTCTTTGTTTGGAGATTAAGTCTTTGTACATCTCGACTCTTCGCTTCTATCGTCAAGCAACTAAAAGCATGAGAGAAGGGGAGAGGAGCGGAGAGAATGAAAATCAAGTGTTAAAGCAAAAGTGGTTTGTATCTGTTATGGACTATTTTTTGTGTGTTGACTTCTAGGTGTGAGTGAGATTTGAGGTAATTGGGCAAAAAAGGGGAAAATTGGGAGTTGTGTGGTATTGGTCCTTTAAGACCCATACTGTTGGGAGAATTTTCTTTTATGTAATAATAATTTTTTGATTGTGGTAATAAATTGAATTATTGTAACCTTATAGAATGAAATTGAAAATAATAATATTAATAATAAGAGGTCTTTGAAGGAACTCAAATATTAAAGCTAAAATGTCAATACATAATGATAAACAATACATAATTATAAACAATGCATAAGTATTGTCTGATTTGGGAGACTGATGATAAACAATACATAAATTAATGTGTTTGAAAGAAGTGTTTGAAGTTTGATCTAGTGATATACAATACATAAATTCTAAACTAACCAAATTAAGTAAGAACTTTACACAATCCAACCATATCCCACTTTAGAATAACATCATAAAGTGAGTTATTTTTTTTCTATATTGTTAATTGGGATTGTCTAACTGGCGAGGAAACCAGCGAGGAAACGCGCGAGGGAGGCACACATCTCAAGGGGGATGGAGGGTTCCACCCCCCCCCCCCCCCCTCGCGCGTTTCCTCACTGGTTTCCTCGCCAGTTAGAATTCCCCTTGTTAATTATGTCATGAGTTTAAGAGATGTTTGGTATTTAGGTTTCATTTAGTGTGTTTAATAGGGTTTTTTTATTTGCATCTTATTTTTTCGCATATTTCATATACCCTTGAAATTTATATATATGTACTATATATCCTCGAAATTTTTATGTTTTTTCTTTAAACATCAAAATATGTCTTAAAATCAGGAGACCGAAATTAACTTGAAAAACGAAATCACAATCCTTGCTTAAGACACATGTTGACTTCTACTACACTCGAAAGGACACCATGAGGCTCTCTATCCTTGTCCTCTGTCCCAAACCTGAACTTTAATTACTGAGAGATGTGCCATTAACAAAAGCTTTGTACCATCACCATCGTCAATTTTTTTTTTTAAAGAGATTGTATTTTACAATAAAGGGGATTGTGACTTGTAGGCCCATACGAGCACACCATCCATTTATTTTCATGTTAATTATCCTAATTTTTTCCTATTGTTTTCACTTAGTATTATAAGAACCCTTTATTGAGGATTGTGAGTAAGCCTTCCAAGACATGGATACTCCACCTTGCTATTTTGAATATTAATTGGAGAATGAAAAGATGTGTAAGTATTTTGCATCCCTGACCCCTTATAGCTTTATTGAAAACCTATTCCAATTCCATTGTTGTTCATTTCTTTTGGTTGCTTCCAAAGAAATTAAACCAAACCTAGTTCTGAGCAACTACCTATGGCTCTATGGCTCAACCAGCTGACGGAAGCATTAATGGTCGTGATTAGCTCGAAGTGCCCACTTAGGCACATTTGAAAGTTTAAATCACACGAGTTTCAGTTTCACCTCATTATGAGTTAAGACAAAATTTTCCAAATACCAGGTAACTCAATATAGACCTTAGTAGGTTTAGTGCAGAACTGAGACAAAATAGTATCACTTATTTATAGAGAAGGTTCATTTGAAATAATTAAATTATTAATGAAAAGTTTGTGATATCATGATACTTGCTTGCATGTTACAGACAGTGTCCTCCCGCCATTTGGCCTCCAATCAAGAACTTTAACGTCTCTTTGAGAATCACTGGTCAAAATGCATGGATCTTTTCCATCTGGTCAAGACTCAAAAAGACATTTCAACACATATTAGTTCTACTGATACAATATTAAAATAGGGTGTAATCTGAAATTAATTAATGAGAAAGCTTTTCTAGTTCCTTCAAACAGAGAATCTCAAGATAAAATAGCAAACATGAGTTGTTCCAAAGATATATATATTTACATGTGGTGTGCCATAGAGAAGTTACTGACCAGAATCCTCAAAATCACGGACAGTGATTTGATTGGGTCCCGAAATAAATGCTAAAATATGCTTATGTTGGTGCCAGCTAACACCTTGAACATCAACTTCTGCAAGCAATTTTGCCTAGAAAGTATTGGAAAGCACAAAAAACTCAGTAGAATCTATCATTTGTATCCCAGATTAAGGAAATGTAAAAGACAACATGAACTCAGCAACTTCACTAATATAATTTTTCAAAGTGTCAGGTATTGCACAAAAATTAAGGGTGTGTTTGATTCCATGGAAAATTGCAAAAAAAAAAGAAGAAACATGAGGGACGTGGGAAATTTTCTCCATCTTGAGGTTGAAGATGACTCTAATGTTGGCAAAAAAAAAAAAAAAAAAAGCTCCCCCCACCCTCCTAAGAAAGCATTTTCCACAATTTTGTAAGAAACCAAGAGGTTAGTAATCATCACAAAATTCATGTTCTTTCATCTTCTCTTCCTCTTTCCTTCCTCTCCCTTCTCACTTTTGGCAAATTTTCTCGAGAAAATTTCCTTGGAATCAAACACACCCTAAGAAGAAAGTAAGGAAAACCAATTAGGAAAAGCTACTGTCATTTATCTCACATACCACACACTAAAGTGAGAGTAAGTAATTGTATTTTGGTCAACACGCCAAGTAGATGTTTCAAAAAATTGTAAATGTCTTCCCATCAGAACTCTTTGGTCTCTTTTTTATAAATGAGTTCAAAGAAGTGAATGGCATATATTATTTTGGTGCATCGACTCTAGATAGAAAATTCTCTATGCAAGATGTAACTTTGCACCTCCACATTTGCACTGCCTCAAGCTTTTTTGAGAAAAAAATTTATTCGAAAGCAAAGAAAACTAAGTACAATGCATAAGCACCCCTTCCTAAGGCACCCAGGGTACCTACTGAATCCTCGTGAATTGCTCCCACTCTAACGCTAACTGAAGAATACACAATGAGACAAACGGCACCCTTACATACACAATGAAATGAACATAAATAATGCCCCTAAAATACACAATGAGATGAACACATGTACCTCAGTGATGCAGGACATCATGCAAGTTTTATTTTCTAGGTAGAATAGGATTAGAAAACTTAGTTTGCAAGTATTTCTATTTCGTAGATTTAGTAGGATTAGGAATTTTCATTACAAGTATCTTCCATCTTATAGGTTGAGTTGAATTAGGAAATTAAGAATCTGGTCTCCTCCTCCTCGAGCCTTTTCATCCACCTCAGCCTTACAAGTATTTTCTAGGTTGAGTTGAATTACAAGTATTTTCTATTTTCTACTGAATCCCCATGAATTGCAAGTATTTACCACTTCCAACCATCGTCAGCGTTGCCAGGGCTCATGAGCTCAAGAAAGGCCATCAAGAATTTGGCCTCCTCAAGCCTTTTCAACCACCTCAGCCTTTTTTACTCGAGATTTACCAATACCCTACCTTACTCACTCCAACGGGCGTGCAAAAATAAAATGAGGCATAGGAATGTCAGGTACACGTTGAATGTTTTATGCGACAACAAAACACTAGCATGCAAAGTGAACCTACCTCGTGAGTCGAAACAAACTAACAAGGGAAATTACGATAGATGGGCTAGCTTCCCAATTACTCAATTTAACAACAATAAACATAAATTTTCTTCTAAGCCACAACAACATTAATTACTAAACACATTTCAATAGAAAACATAATTAACCGATAAACTCAAATTCACTCACATCACTAGGAGGAAAAAACCGCTCTTTAATGGACTTGTTGACGAAATTCTTGACATTAGCTAACAGACCCACTCTTGCCGCAGCGTCCCAGCCACTCTCCCCATCCCCATCTCTGTCTCTGTCACCATTTCTCGAATTGGGGTCAGGCAAGAGGTTGCTATCAGATTGAAAAGTAACTGGATTGAACACAACTCCCAGAATCTTGCCATATGTGTCCTTCGCTCCCTCTTCCGAGAGGTTTTGAGCAGTAACTGTGCACAGAAGTTGAGAATGGAACATATTAGAAACCCTAGAATGATCAAAATTAAAGAAATTAGATTGATAGACTGAGTGAGAGATGAGCTTACTGAAATCTCGATTGATTTCGCAGATTGTGACGGATCCTGGTGGAGGGAAAGCAGGCATTTTTTGGGGGTTTAGGAAGCTTAAATGTTTCTGAGTGATGATTCAAAGCGAGTGTTTTGTGGATCGAGGGGGGCTCCTGCGCGTGGTGTGCTGGACGGGGTCCTGCGCACATGTGTGAGCCGTTGGATGAAAATCCAACGGCTCATATTGATGGAATTCAAAACCCAATTTAATTAAAAGTGTACGCAGGTTTTTAATTTCTTACAGCCGTCGGATCCGAGATTTTGGTTTGGAAATGAACATTTTGCAAACAGAGTGAAATGGACCTGCGCACGTGTGTGATCCGTTAAATTTCATCCGACGGCTCAGAATTCAGATTTAATTAAAAGTGTACGCAGAATTTTAATCTCTTACAGCCGTTGGATCTGATCTGACGGCTGAGATTTTGGCTTGGAAAAGAAAGTTTGCAAACATAGTGAAAGGGACCTGCGCACGTGTGTGAGCCGTCGGATGAAATCCGACGGCTCAGAATTCAAATTCAAATTTAATTAAAAGTGTACGCAGAATTTTAATCTCTTACAGCCGTTGGATCTGATCCGACGGCTGAGATTTTGGCTTGGAAAAGAAATTTTGCAAACAGAGTGAAAGGGACCTGCGCACGTGTGTGAGCCGTTGGATTTCATCCGACGGGTCAGAATTCAAATTCAGATTTAATTAAAAGTGTACGCAGGTTTTCATCAAATCCATTAATCCATTAATGCAAGCTTTCATCTGATTTTTGTTATCACTACCATCTCTGATTTCCATAGACGTATCTGCAGAACCTCTACCCCGTTCAGGTAACTGATCCCATCCAGACAATTTCATCCTTGAAACTGATAATGATTCCTTAGATTCATCTCCGATAACAAAATTATCATGCTCACTCAATTTATGGGAACCTTCACTCAATTTTTCTTGATCAACTCTAGCATCAACGTTGAAAGTACCAGAAGGCCCCATTGAATGTTGTTTGACAACCTTTGCTGCCATCATCTTGCAAGATCCAGGTACTGAAATACCTTTTTTGAGTGAATTTTCCAGAGAAGATTGAGAATTAGTTTCATGCACAACCTGCTGCTCGAGTGGGTCTACTTCAGAACCAACATAAGCAAATTCGGCAGTGTTCTCTTTTCTACACTCCATTCCCTCATCAGCTTGTACAGGCTTAGAGTCTGAATAGAACCTATGAAAATTTTGTTAACCCTAGCTTCGTCGCAAAGAGAGCGGCTTGAAAGGAGAGTGGATCTCAGAGCGGATCGAAGGGAAACCTAGATCTGAGCTCAATTTTTCATGAAGGAGCAAATTTTTCATGAACATTCAAATTTTTTTTTCATTCACATCGAAGGAAACCCTCTCTCTCTCTTTTTGCAAACTCTTCATTTCACAGCGCAGGACCCTCTCTCTCTCTCTCTTTTTGCTAAACGAATCTTTTTCAATCCATAAATCTCAGCCGTCGGATCCGATCCGACGGCTGTAAAAGATTAAAAACTTGCCAAAAAGTTTTAATTAAATTGGGTTTTGAATTCCATCGATATGAGCCGTCGGATTTCATCCAACGGCTCACACACGTGCGCAGGACCCCGTCCAGCACACCACGCGCAGGAGCCCCCCTTGATCCGTGTTTTGTAGGGTTTTTGGCGGAAACGGTGGATGCAAGAGGAGAGGCAAGGGATTAGATATTGTCACCGCTTTATTTTATCATATCCACTCCCGAAATGCCCAAATAAATCCACTAAAGTTCAATTTTAAAAAATAAAAAATAAAAAAATTGGGTCCTTGACTTCTTTTTTTTAATTATTTTAATCTATGTCCGAAGGCTAATTCAAACAATGCATGAAATCGAACCATGCCCAGAGGCTACATTGTTGTTGTCACCAAACATTTTTGTCGCCTTCGCGTCGCGTGAAGAGACTTGTTTCATTCCGATCCATATGCCCAAAGCCTAATTTAAACGATGCCCAAAGGCTAAATCATTATTATGGTTTCCACCTAGCATTTGCGACGCCTCCAACTCATGAAGATACTTTGTCTATTGCCTCCTCATACCTCGCATGAATATTTGTTTATGCTCTGTGCATCTAAGCATTCGTTTGATCATCTAAGCAGCTACATTCATTACATGAAGACTAATCAACGGTAGAGAACATGTGTTCCTAATAATTGAAAGAACTAAGTGAGGTTCTTGCGTCTAATATGTGGATCAAGTCGTATAAATGATTGTCATAAGGAGATCACATTATTTTTGTAGGAGTGTTTTTCAATAAAAAAAAAAAAGTAGAAGTAAACAAAATGAAATAATGTGATAACTCATAAATGCATAGATCGATTGATTTGTGTACCAAAATTCATTTGTATATGGTAATCATATGTACTATTTAATACATAGAGTATAGGATGAAGCTTGTGGTGGAGGATGTGAATGAACATGACGTGTAGATGGAGTTTAAGGTGGAGGATTTGGTGGAAGAACTACATTATTTTGATTCAAATTTGTGACATATAGGATCATAAGTGTTCAAATTGGATAGCTAATGAATTATTCATCCATTTCTAAAACCGATAACGATGACCAACGCGTCATACTTGAGTTTAATCAAATAAAGTTGACAAGAAGTTTGAAGCAACATCACAATTCTAACAAATTATGTTTATAATGAGATACATAGGATTTTGACAGGTCCGGGGCAATTTGATGAAGCATACAAGGTTTTGAAAACCATGAAAATGGGGGCTATGAACATTAACATCACTTGTATATATATAAGTTTGAGCTTATTGTGTATGTATTTTTTAAAACAGAGAGACTAGAAGAAGTTTGCAATGTGTGGGTTGAGATGGAATCACGTGGTGGTGTTTCCGATCTCAAAATTTGGACAATATTTGTTCATGGACAATGCACGGTTGGAAAAACGAATGACGCGTTAAAGTGCTTAAAAAATGTTGCAAAAGAATTGTGTTGATGTTGACTTGTTGCATGTGTTAATCAACGATTTGTGTAGTAAGAAATGATAGTAATGTCTATGATTTGGTTGTTGAGATGGTGGACAAAATCAATTTGCAACTTCAGCAAGACATATAAAGATTGCATTCAGAAACTACTAAGATAAGAAAAGTTAAAGAGACAATGTATATTATTTATTAAATGAATAAACAAAATATTTCTTGAAGAATTGTTTCTTTACTACATCTTAAATATTTGGATAGTGAATGACATAAGATAATATCTCAAAATGTTGAAAGTGGAGAAGTTGTCAACTATTAATGTTCGTCTTTGAGTTTTCATGTCATTCTTCAACGAAGACAAAATATCTAATACTCTACATTTACTTTAGTGTCATATTCATATTCGTAGTGAATTATAAGTCCTTTTGGTTTGAAACTTAAAACAAAAACAGTTAGCTATGTCAATTTCAATTATTTTATTATCCTTAAACTAATCTCTGAAAATCAGCTACTAGATAAAGTGCATCCTAATAGTTGCATTAAAAGTACATATTTTGAGTTGTTTTCAAAGGCATTACAGTTGATACCAGAACTCTAGCCTCATGTTCCTCGGAGTTTTACAGAGTGAGTTATAAAATAAATCACTTTACTAATTAAACATTAGAACACCGTGATATTCATGAAAGTGTTTTTGAAACATAAGTTATATATTAAGAAACGTCATTCATGAACTTTTATATATTTTAGGTTGTTGATTTTGATGACGAAATCATTTTTAAAGTATTAGATTTATATGCGTAAGTTATTTTATAAAATACCTTAATTAATTAAGTTAAGCTCGACAATGATAAATACGACAAGACAAAAGTGTGACAATGCATATCAGAACAAAAGTGAATAAAATTAATTATAGATAAGATTGAAGAAGCACGACGATGTGGATAAGATCACTGGATAATATCAAAAGTAGATAAAATAAATTGTTAATAGGATCAAAGAAGAATGACGAAGCGAATAAATCAACAATGGATAAGAAAAAAAAATAGATGAGATCTACTGTGGATATGATCTATTGTGAAAAAAATGTGGATAAGATCGAATAAATACGACAATTCGGATAATACCAACTATAGATAAGATCAAAGTGGATAAGAATAGATGTGAATAAGATCGATTAAGGATTAGAACGAATTTGGATAAGATTAATTGTGTATAGGATCGAAGAAACATGAAAATGTAGATAATATCAATTGCAGATAAAATCAAAGATGGATAAGATAAACTTTGGATACGATCAATTGTGGATATGATCAATTATGGATAAAATCAACTGTAGATATGATTAATTGTGGATAAGATCAATGTCAGAACATTGGCGGCCATTGTTTTGCTGAGAGAGCTAACAAAAGGAGAGATGGGTTTTATTTGGAGGCGTCAGGGTTTTGATTTGTAGCCGCTAGGGTTTTGATTTTGTGTTGTGATGTGATAAGGTAGGTAAGTGGAGAAGTTAATATGGTTACATTCACGATGGAGTGTGGTCAAATAAAATTGTTAAAATGTTTGAATCAACATGACAATCTCTAACAAATTATGTTTATAATGAGATACGACATAGGACTTTGATCGGTGTGGGAGCAATTTGATGAATCATACAAGGTTTTGAAAACCATAAAAATAAGAATTATGAACCTGATAACATCACTTATATATATATATAAGTTTGAGCTTATTGTTTATGTATTTTTTAAACCAGGGAGACTAAAAGAAGTTTGCTATGTGTGTTGAGATGGAATCATGTGGTGGTGTTCCCGATCTCAAAATTTGGACAATATTAGTTCAACGTCGATGCACAACTGGAAAAACGGATTACGTGTTAAAGTGCTTCAACAAATGTTGCAAAAGAATTGTGGTGTTGATGTTGACTCGTTGCATGTGTAATCAATGATTTTTGTAGTAAGAATTGACAACAATGTCAATGATTTGGTTGTTGAGATGGCTAACAAAAACAAATTTACAACTTCGGCAAGACACATATAATGACTTCATTAAAAAGCTATTAGGAGAAAAAAAGTTAAAGAAACACTGAATCTTTTTTATTAAATAAAGAAACAAAAATTTCGCATTTTGAATAATTGTTTCTTTATTACATCTTAAAAATTTGGACAGTGATTGACATAAGATAATATCTCAGAATGTTGAAAGTGGAGAAGTTGCCAACTATTAATGCTCGTCTTCGAGTTTTCACGTCATTCTTCAACGGAGACAAAATATCTAATACCCTACATTTACTTCATAAGTGTTAATACTCATATTTGTAGTGAATTATATGTCATTTTGGTTTAAGACTTGAAACAAAAACAGTTAGCTATGTCAATTTCAATTATGTTATTATCCTTGAAATAATAATTGAAAATCAGTTACTATATAAAATGCACCATAGTAGTTGCATTAAAAGTACATATATTACAATTGGTATCATAACTCTATGCTCAGGTTCCTCGGGGTTTTACTAAGTGAATTATAAAATAAATCACTTTACTAATTAAATATTAGAACACCATAATATTCATTAAAGTGTTTTTGGAACAAAATTTATATATTAAAAAACATCATCCATGAACTTTTATGTATTTTGAGTTGTTGAATTCATGGACGAAATTATTTTTAAGGAGAGTAGAATTAACATCCTAAAATCTGATATTAGATTTATAATCGTAAGTTATTTTATTAAATACCTTAAATAATTACGTTAAGCCTGACAATGCAGAAATGCGACAAGACAAAAGTACGACAATGCATATCAGAACGAAAGTGGATAAGATCGAATAAGCACGATGATATGGATAAGTGAAATGGATAATATCAAAAGTAGATAGAATGAATTGTGGATAAGATAAAAAATATAACGAAACGAATAAATCAACAATGGATATGATAAAAAAAATATATAAGATCTACTGTGTATATGATCGATTGTGGACAAAAATGAATGTGGATAAAATCGAATAAATACGACGATGCGGATAATACCAACTATGGATAAGATCAAAAGTGGATAAAAACAACTGTTAATAATATCGATCATGGATTAGAACAAATGTTGATAAGATTAATTATGTATAGGATCGAAGAAACTTGACGATGCGGATAATATCAATTGCAGATAAAATCAAAAGTAGATAAAATCAATTTTTGATATGATCAATTGTGGATATGATCAATTATAAATAAAATCAATTGTGGATATGATTAATTGTGAATAAGATCAATGTCAGAACCGTGGCAGCCGTTGTTTTGTTGAGAGATAGCTAACAAAGGGAGAGATGGGTTTTGAATTGAAACAGCTAGTGTTTTGATTTTGTGTTGTAATGTGATAAGGTGTGTAAGTGGAGAATTTAATGTGGTTACATTCACGATGGAATTTGGTTAAATAAAGTTGTCAAAAAGTTTATAGTGACATGACAATCTCTAGCAAATTATGTTTATAATGGGATACATAGGATTTTGACCGGTCTGAGGCAGTTTGATAAAGCATAAAAGGTTTTGAAAATCATGAAAATTAGGGTTATGAAAATGGGGATTACATATATATAATTTTGAGCTTATTGTGTATGTATTTTTTAAAACATGGAGATTAGAAAAAGTTTGCAATGTGTGGGGTAAGATGAAATCACATGGTGGTATTACCGATCTCAAAATTTGGACAATATTGGTTCAAAGACAGTGTACGGTAGGAAAATTGAATGACGCGTTAAAGTGCTTTAAAAAATATTGGAAAATAATTGTAGTGTTTATGTTGACTTGTTGCATGTATTAATCAACGATTTGTATAGTAAGAATTGACAACAATGTCTATAATTTGGCTGTTGAGTTGATGGACAAAATTAGTTTGAAACTTTGACAAGACACATATCAAGACTTCATTTAGAAACTACTAGGAGAAGAAAAACTTGAAAAAACAGTGTATCTATTTTACTAAATGAAGAAACAAAATATTTCGCCTTTTGAAGAATTGTTTCTTTACTACATCTTAAAGATTTGGACAGTGAACGATGTAAGAGAATATCTCAAAGTGTTGAAAGTGAAGAAGTTGTCAACTATTAATGCTCGTTTTCGAGTTTTCACGTCATTATTCAACGAAGACAAAATATCTAATACACTACATTTACTATATATTTGTAGCAAATTATAATTCATTTTGATTTGAAACTTGAAACTAAAACGGTTTGCTATGTTAATTTCAATTATTTTATTATCCTTGAAACAATTCCTGAAAATCAGTTACTATATAAAGTGCACCATAGTATTTGAATTAAAAGTATATATTTTGAGTTGTTTTATGAGACATTACAGTTGGTATCAGATAGGCTCAGGTTCCTTGCAGTTTTTCTGAGTGAGATAAAAAATAAATGACTTTACTAATTAAATATTAGAATATCATAATATTAATGAAAGTGTTTTTGGAACACAAGTTATATATTAAGAAACATCATCCATGAACTTTTATATTTTTGTATGATGTTGAATTCGGGGATGAAATCAATTTTAAGGATGGTAGAATTAATATCGTAAAATTAGGTACTAGATTTATATGCGAAAGTTATTTTTAAAATACCCTAATTAATCACGTTAAACCCGACAATGCAAGAAATGAAACAAGGCAGAAGTACGAAAATGCATATTTGAACGAAAGTTGATTAGATTAATTGTTGATAAGATCGAAGAAGCATGATGATGTGGATAAGATCAATGAATAATATTAAAAGTAGATTAAATGAATTGTGGATAGGATCAAAGAAGCATGACGAAGCGAATAAATCAACAATATGATAAAAAAAAATAGATAAGATCTACTGTAGATATATTCGATCGTGGAAAAGAACGACTATGGATAAAATTGAATAAATACGACAATGTGGATAAGACCAACTATAGATAAAATCAAAAGTGGATAAGAACAGCTGTGAATAAGATTGATTATGAATTAGAACGAATGTTGATAAAATTAATTGTGCATAGGATCGAAGAAACATGATGATGCGGACAATATAAATTGCAGATAAAATCTAAAGTGGATAAGATTAACTTTAGATATGATAAATTGTAGATATGATCAATTATTGATAAAATCAACTGTGGATATGATTAATTGTGGATAATATCAATGTTAGAACCTTATCGGTAATTATTTTATTGAGAGAGAGAGCTAACAAAGGGAAATAGGGGTTTTGATTTGGAGTCTCTAGGGTTTTGATTCGGAGCCGCTAGGGTTTTGATTTTGTGTTGTGATGTGATAAGGTGAGTAAGTGGAGAGTCAATGTGATTTCATTCACGATGGAGTTTTGTCAAATAAAGTTGTGAAAAAGTTTGAAACAATATAACAATCTCTAACAAATTATGTTTATAATGGGATACATAGGATTTTAATCGATTTGGGGCAATTTGATGAAGCATACATGGTTTTGAAAACCATGAAAATAGGGGTTATGAACCTGATAACATCATTTATATATAAATCACAGACGATAGAAGAATTTTGCAATGAGTGGGGTGAGATGGAATCACGTGATGTTTTCGATCTCAAAATTTGGACAATATTGTTTCAAGGACAATGTACGGTTGAAAAAATGGATGACGCGTTAAAATGCTTCAAAAAATATTGCAAAAGAATTGTGGTGTTGATGTTGACTAATTGCATGTGTTAACGATTTTTGTAGTAAAAATTGACAACAATGTCTATAATTTGGTTATTGAGAAGATCGAAAATCAATTTGCATCTTGAGCAAAACATAAAGATTTCATTCAGAAACTACTAGGATAAGAAAAAGTTAAAGAGCCACTGAAATTTTTTTTATCAAATGAAGAAACAAAATTTCATTTTTTGAAAAATTGTTTATTTACTACATTTTACAGATTTGAAGAGTGGATGACATAAGATAATATCTCAAAGTATTGAAAGTGGATAAGTTGTCAACTATTAATGCTCGTCTTCGAGTATTCATGTCATTCTTCAACGAAGACAAAATACCTATTATCCTACATTTACACTATAAGTGTCATTCATATTCGTAGTGACTTATAAGCATTTCTGATTTGAGACTTTAAAACTAAAACGGTTAGTTATGTCAATTTTAATTATTTTATCATCTTTGAAATAATCTCTGAAAACCAGTTACTAGATAAAGTGCACATTTGTAGTTGTATTAAAAGTACATATTTTGAGTTGTTTTCTGAGGCATTACAGTTGGCATCGAAACTTTAGGCTTAGATTCCTTGAGGTTTTACTGAGTGAGTTATAAAATAAATCACTTTACTAATTAAATAGTAGAACACCATAATGTTCATGAAGGTGTTTTTGGAACACAAGTTATATATTAAGAAACATCATACATAACCTTTTATAGATTTTAGGATGTTGATTTCGGAACGAAATCATTTTTAAGCATGGTAATTAACACCCTAATATCAGGTACTAGATTTATACGTGTACGTTATTTTGATTTTTTGTTGTGATGTGATAAGGTGGGTAAGTGGAGAAGTTAATGTGGTTACATTCACATTGAAGTTTGGTCAAATAAAGTTGTCAAGAAGTTTGAAGCAACATGACAATCTCTAACAAATTATGTTTATAATAGGATACATAAGATTTTGACCGATATAGGGCAATTTGATGAAGCATACAAAGTTTTGAAAACTATAAAAATGGGGGTTATGAACCTGATAACATCACTTATATATAAGTTTTAGCTTATTGTGTATGTATTTTTTAAAGCAGAGAGGCTAGAAGAAGTTTGTTATGTGTGGGTTGAGATGGAATTACGTTGTGGTGTTCCCGATTTCAAAATTTGGACAATATTTGTTCAAGGACAATGCACGGTTGGAAAAATGGATGATGAGTTAAAGTGCTTCAAAAAATGTTGCAAAAGAATTGTGGTGTTGATGATGACTTGTTGAATGTGTTAATCAACGATTTGTGTAATAAGAAATGACAACAATGTCTATGATTTGATTGTTGAAATGGTAAACAAAAACCAATTTACAATTTTAGCAAGACACATATAAAGACTTTTTTCAGAAACTACTAGGAGAATAAAAAGTTAAAGAGAAACTGAATCTTTTTTATTAAATGAATAAACAAAATATTTTTTTCTTTTAAAAAATTGTTTCTTTACTACATCTTAAAGATTTGGATAGTGAATGAAGTAAGATAATATCTCGAAGTGTTAAAAGTGGAGAAGTTGCCGCCTATCAATGCTCGTATTCTAGTTTCATGTCATTCTTCAACGAAGACAAAATATCTAATACCCTAAATTTACTTTATAAGTGTTATATTCATATTCGTATTGAATTATAAGTCCTTTTGGTTTGAGACTTGAAAAAAACTGTTAATTTTGTCAATTTCAATTATTTTATTATCCTTAAAATAAAATAATCCCTGAAAATCAGCTACTAGATAAAGTGCACCATAATTGTTGCATTAAAAATATATATTTTGAGTTGTTTTTTGAGGCATTACAGTTGGTATCAGAACTAAAGGCCCAAGTTCCTCGGGGTTTTTATGAGTGAGTTATAAAATAAAATATTTTACTAATTAAATATTAGAACACCATAATATTTATGAAAGTGTTTTTCGAACACAAGTTATATATTAAGAAACATCATAGATACACATATATTTTAGGATGTTGATTTCGGAACGAAATCATTTTTAAGCATGGTAGAATTAACACCCTAATATCAGGTACTAGATTTATACGTGTAAGTTATTTTTTGAAATACTTTAATTAATTGAGTAAACCCGACAATGCAGAAATGCAACAAGACAGAAGTACAACATTGCATATCAGAATGAAAGTTGATAAGATCAATTGTGGATAAAATCAAAGCAGCGCGACGATGTGGATAAGGTCAATGGATAATATTAAAAGTGGATAGAATGAATTGTAGATATGATCAAAGAAGCTTGACGAAGCGAATAAATCAACAATGAATATGATAAAAATGGATAAAATCTACTGTGAAAATAATCGATTGTGAAAAGGAATGAATGTGGATAAGATTGAATAAATACGATGATGCGGATAAGACCAACTATGGATAAGATCAAAAGTGGATTAGAATAGCTATGAATAAGATCGATTATGGATTAGAACGAATGTTAATAAGATTAATTGTGTATAGGATCAAAGAAACATGATGATGCGGATAATATCAATTGCAGATAAAATCAAAAGTGGATAAGATCAACTTTGTATATGATAAATTGTGGATATAATCAAATGTGTATAAGATCAACTGTGGATATGATTAATTGTGGATAAAATGAATGTCAGAACCTTAGCGGCCGTTATTTTGTTGAGAGAGAGCTAACAAAGGGAGATGAGAGTTTTGATTTGGAGCCGTTAGGGTTTTGATTTTGTGTTGTGATGTGATAAAGTGGGTAAGTGGAGAAGTTAATGTGGTTACATTCACAATGGAGTTTGATCAAATAAAGTTTTTAAGAAGTTTGAAGCAACACGACATTCTCTAACAAATTATGTTTATAATGGGATACATATGATTTTAACCGTATATATATAAGTTTTAGCTTATTATGTATGTATTTTTTAAAGTAGGGAGGCTAGAATAAGTTTTCTATGTGTGGGTTAAGATGGAATCATGTGGTAGTGTTCCCGATCTCAAAATTTGGACAATATTGGTTTAAGGACATTGCACGGTTGGAAAAATGGATGATGCGTTAAAGTGCTTAAAAATGTTGCAAAAGAATTGTGGTGTTGATGATGACTTGTTGAATGTGTTAATCAACGACTGTGTAGTGAGAATTAACAACAATGTTTATGATTTGGTTGTTGAAATGGTGAACAAAAATCAATTTGCAACTTCGGCAAGACACATATAAAGACTTCATTCAGAAAGTACTAGGAGAAGAAAAAGTTAAAGAGACATTGAATCTTTTTTATTAAATGAAGAAACAAAATATTTTGCCTTTTAAAAATTTGTTTCTTTACTATATCTTAAAGATTTGGACAGTGAATGATGTAAGATAATATCTCGAAGTGTTAAAAGTGGAGAAGTTGCTAACTATTAATGCTCGTCTTCGAGTTTTTATGTCATTCTTCAATGAAAACAAAATATCTAAACCATACATTTAATTTATAAGTGTCATATTCATATTCATATTGAATTATAAGTCCGTTTGGTTTGAGACTTGAAATTAAAATAGTTAACTATGTAAATTTCAATTATTTAATTATCAGTAAAATAATCCCTGAAAATTAGTTACTAGATAAATTGTACCATAGTTGTTGCATTAAAAGTACATATTTTGAATTATTTTATAAGACATTACAGTTAGTATCAGAACTATCGGTTCAAGTTCCTCAAGGTTTTTTCGAGAGTTATAAAATAAATCACTTTATTAATTAAATATTAAAACACCATAATATTCATGAAAGTGTTTTTGGTACACAAGTTATATATTAAGAAACTTCATCTATTAACGTTTATATATTTTAGGATGTTGATTTCGGGAACGAAATCATTTTTAAATAAGGTAAAATTAACATCATAATTAGATTTATACGCATAAGTTATTTTATGAAATACCTTAATTAATTGAGTTAAGCCAGACAATGCAAAAATGCGACAAGACAGAAGTACAACAATGCATATTAGAACGAAAGTGGATAAGATTAAAGAATCACGACGATGTAGATATGATCAATGGATAATATCAAAAGTAGATAAAATGAATTGTGGGTAGGATTAAATAAGCACAACGAACAAAATAAATCAACAATGGATAAAGTAAAAAGTAGTTAAGATCTATTGTGGATATGATCGATTGTGAAAAAAGAACGAATGTGGATAAGATCGAATAAATACGACGATGCGGATAAGACCAACTATGGATAAGATCAAAAGTGGATAAAAACAACTGTGATTAAGATCGATTATGGATTATAACGAATGTGGATAAGATTAATTGTGTATAGGATTGAAGAAACATGATGATGTGGATAATATCAATTCCAGATAAAATCAAAAGTGGATAAGATCAACTTTGAATATGATCAATTGTGAATATGATCAATTATAGATAAGATCAAATGTGGATATGATTAATTGTGGATAAGATCAATGTTAGTAAATACTTTTTAATCCGTAACTACTTCTAAATGTAGTAGTATATTATTAAATTGATTATAGAACTAAAAAGATCCCACTCTTAGTTTTCCAATAATATATTGGTCATCGAATTTGGGTTAGTGTACATGATTTTATGGAAATTTTAAAATTAACTTGTTTTAGCAACAATTTGTCTACCAAATTGGACATGAGGAGAAGATTACGAAATCATCAATAGGCGAGTGGAACCATAATTTTTACTTATTTGACCTAGATTTTGACCCGCTCTAAAACTGAAAACGGAGTTCGTGACCCCAATTTTGACATACTTTTGTCAAATTTGCTTTATCAATTTCTTACAATTAAGTTGTTTTATAAATTTTATAAAATTGAAATTATGTATTTTCTTTAAAAATATTTTATTAAACACACTTTAATAAATATTTTGATATAAATTATTTAATAATTGATCAAGGTAAGCATTCATTCGGAATCCACTAATATACTTATAACTTCAGAAGAGTTTGGAGTATTGTTATACACATATACCAAAGACATGTGCAAAGTGCAATGTTAATTTGATTTACCTTTTTATGTGCTTATTTGAGCTCGTGTTGATCATTTAGCGGTGCAAATTACTTTACTTACTTGTATAGAAAATAATAGTAATGTTCATTTACAAATATCATAAGTTAAGATTGAAATAACCCTCTTTCAACAAATAAATTGAGAGGGTCTCACTGTCAAATTCATTTTATGAATAGTAAATAATAAGAGTTAGATTTTAGTTCAACTCTAAAAAGTGCTATAGCATGACTTAACCTATATTTAATCTTGTATTTATTTTAGTGAATAAAACTCAAAAGAAAATTAAATTAAAACGTCCTGAAATCATCACCAATTTGAAACCCATACTTCTCCTACTCTCGCTTATTCTTATTTCAACATGTTTCAACGAGATATAGATCTTTTCTATCTCATATTCTCTTCTTTATTTCCTGTGTGGTAGTTAAATTAAAAATGATAAGTTTTTTTTTTTTTTGCACTTACAAACTATAATGTGACCAAACATTCATATTCCACTTACTTAATTTGGGATTGATTGTAAAATCTAAAGTAACATCAGTATATCAAAAGAAGCCAAATCAATAAATATATCTACAAAGTCAACATTTTGCTCTAGGACGTGCAAATTACCTTGATCTCGTAATTAAAGTATTTTACCTTTCTGTTAACTAGTAATGCCTTAGTATGATTAAACTATTTTACCTTTTTGTTTTCTATTAGTAATCGGTAGTTGCATTTTAAATGTCATTCAGTCATGCCACAAGATAGATACAAAAATGAGATTTAATTAGGCCACATGCAAGCTACCAAAATGACATATTGGATGAGGATAGCGGAGACCTGAGACATCTATTGGCCAAAATTAACTCGAGGGCTAAGAAAAAAAAAAACTCCTACAAATGTTATATCTTTTTAATGTTAATATTACGACTTATTAGGTTAGTCAATGTCATATTCAAACTTTTTCTTGTACTTCCTAACCACAATCTTCTATTCAATGAAAAACAACATTAAAGAAAATATTCTTAGTTTTCTCCTGAACTTTTTAATGTTTTCATTTGATGCATTTTTGCCTAACACGCACAACATAAGGGATCTGACTTGTATAGAATTAAGTATTTTCCTCCTATGATGACTTATTCTAGGATAGTTAATCTGAAATCTAAACCACTTGTTTATTGATTGTAACCATTTGATGAATTACCACTTGATGCACGACAACTTTGAGAATATACGAAAAAGGTAAAAAAGGAGATGAAAATTATAGTTTTTCCAATAATATTATTGTTATATTATTAATTACAAAATTATTCCATCTCGAGAACAAATTCTTAAGGCAAAGCGCTTAACAAACTCTACTTTATAATCTAGAAATAAGACATCTCCACCATTTGGTTTGTTTGGGAGACAAGATACTTGTCAGGGCAAATTTGTTGCTCGACCTTCCTCAAGATGGTTCGACGAAGATCTACGGGTTAACTTCTTCCTGTTGGATCGACTATGTTGCTCTTGGATGTATAGAATCTGGACTAGGCGGGCGGGGGGTGTACCTACAAAATACTTTGACGCTCAAGTTAGAAAAACTCAATGAGATTGTAGATAATAGGGTGGATTTCATACTTGTAGTTAACGACCATCTCTTGGATATATAAATTGGATCGACCCAGTTTGGCTTGGACTTGAAGTCTAGGAGTTCCGTTTCTTGCCGAATGTACGAATAGTCATATTTCAGGCAGAAAATATAAACCCTCTCAAGTAATTTGTTTCCAATCAATTTGGACTCCATAGAGTCCTGTATAACTGTTTATCGTAGTTTTATATGAACCGTGACAAGTCTGACAACCCAACTATAGTGACTGCCCTAACTAAAATATGGAGTGCAAATACATTGACCAATATCTTCTGCCATTGGGGTGCTATGAATGAATTCTGGCAATTGCCCTACCCGTAGTAATTGAAAAATATATTAGGATGGCAATAGTAACTTTTTTCATTGATACCACAAATTCCAAGGCAAACATCTTAATTAGCACAAATCTCGAGGTTTTGTTATTTTTAAGTGATCATGCATGGTGGCGCATAGAGGGTTTGTTGTGTTATGCATAACCATGTTAGCACAAATCTTGAAACACCAGTCTTAACTCGAATCCCGAGACGTGTCATGAAAATATTTGGTATTCACATTGCCCTATCTTATCTGCTATTTTTATTAGGTGGGCAAGACGACACAAATTTACATGAAAATATAATATTGATTGTATTTATTTACATCTTTCAAAATATAAGAAATTGCATAACTATAACATATAATGCATTCAAGAATGTATACCAAAAAGTATAAAGTTTATTTTGAAAACTTTGCTTGTAAATGAGTAGAAAAACAATTATGACACACCACGAATGGAATCTAAGAATACATCATTATTGATAATATATGCAAACTTCCAATTTAGCTAGCGGCCGAACTGAAATAATCTCAAAACTCTTACTAACAAAAATTATGTCCACAAACCTTTATTTCTATTCCCTTTTGGCTTCCACATGGTCTGCAAATCCTTTTGTAGTTATAATCTCTGCATCTCAAGTAAGAGAGAAGAAAGAATAAGAAGTAAATTATATTTTTTAAAAGTTTTTTAACAATGGGGAGAGAGCTCAGCCACTTTTTCAAATCGAACCAACTCGTAATATCAAACTCATAACCTCTCGTTGTACCAAAACATCTCTCTACCTCGAAATGAGAACCCCCACAAATCTTCTATTTTCTTCAGCTGGATACACATTTAAGGAATAGTCGAATCCGAGGATTTGGAGATGGCGATATCATAGTGGGGTAGATTTTGAGATGCAGGATTAGATAATGTTTCTGTGGACTGTCGAATTCGGATTATTGAAACAATAAAAAGATTTGGGAGAAAAGGTGAAGGAGAGTGAAGAAAACTGAAATCCCTGTTGAGATCTACTGATCAATAATGACTTATCATCTTGGACCTTATTGTGTCGAAGTATTTAAACCCAAATCATGTATCATATACCTAAAAGTAAAATCATGATTATGATTCAAAATGTTGATCATTCCATTATCAAAATTCATAATAATTTTGATTATAATTTAGACAAAAATAATAGCTAAAATTATTTTATGCCTCTAGAGTTAAATCAATATTTTATGCCAATGGCATGACAACTCAACGGTTAGAGCTTGGCAGATGGTACCACTAGGTAATGGGTTCAAACCCACCTTGCGGCATCTTTATGGGTTCTGGGATCCTATAAAAACCCTGCTTGCCTTTCAAAAAAAAAAAAGTTAAGTTAATATTAATAGCAAAATAATGATTCAAATTAAAATTTGGGATAATCTAAGTACAGATCAAAATGGTTAGTATAGCTTTGCCAATACGTGATCAAATTCCAGGTGGAACCTAACTTGGGATAATCTAAGTACAGATCAAAATGGTTAGTGTAGCTTTGCCAATACGTGATCAAATTCCAGGTGGAACCTAGCTTGGGATAATCTAAGTACAGATCAAAATGGTTAGTGTAGCTTTGCCAATACGTGATCAAATTCAAGGTGGAACCTAGCTAGATCATAAATTTTTTTAATTTTTTTTTATAAAAGACGTAAAATGAAATGTAATCAAGTTTGAGAATTATATTTGTTGCATACCTTCAAGAATTAGTGGTGGTACCTTATTGTTCCATGGAATGTATTTTGGATTTCAAGTTCATAAAATCTCTGAATTGCAGGCAAGTAAGCAAAGATTCCTTGAATAGTGATTCAATATCATTTTAATAAGGTTCGAAGTGGATCAACTGCTACTAGTTAGGGTTGGGCACGGGATGGGATGAGATGAGATATACCTGTCCCGTCCTGATCCTGTATACAGGATCAGGACGGGACGGGATGGGAAAAACCTCATCCCAACTTCGTCCCATCCCAAACGGGTTCGGGACGGGACGTGATCAGTGTGCTGCCTGTGACTGCTGCGAAGATTATCATCATATAAGAGCGTGAAAAATAACTTTCTTATAATTAGATATAGATGTGGCATGCAAATATAAGGGTAGCCACTAAATCCCCTAACAATGAAGTCGAGTGGGCTGACTTTTAGAAAATGACATGATAAATGGAACCCACTAAGAGTATTGTGTCGCTGTGATGGCCTCCCAACTGATTTTACAATTTCATTACTGTGGGAAACAAAATTCATGGTTCCTTGACAAAATGACATTTCATCTTTTGTTAGGGAAGAAATTAAGACCTATTGGTGATGCTCTAACATATTCATAATGGTTTACCATCAATACATATATTGTAATTAAAAAAAAATATTTTTACAACCCGGGGCATCTCAAATTCTTGGCTCCGCCCCTGAATGTTCCCTTCTGTATTACTTAGTTAATTGTTATTTTTCATCTTCACCTGAGTATTATCAATATTTGAAAGTTAAATAATTGGAGTCACTTTTATTGAGAATCCAAGCAATAGTCTGCTATCTTTCTCTTGCTTAATGAATATTTATTTCTTGAAGTAACATTTCTATTATCACTGCAAACACCATGAGTTTTTGTCAGTCATCTGTAAGTTTATATGAATAAAAATAAATATTAAACAATTAGCTCGGGAAGGGACGGAATTGCCGGAATTGAAAATCTTAATCCCATCCCATCCCATCTAGATCGGTACGGGACGGGATTGGAATGAAATTATTCAATCCCATTAAGACCTGAAAAAATCAGGACGGGACTGGACGAGATCGGGATCGCGGGATGGGATGCCCACCCTACTACTAGTAGATTATTGCTACTCGTACCATGGTGATTTTGGAGCATGCTATAGTTTTTTTTTTTAGAAGTTTCTATCATAAACTGTGTGCATAGGTCTTTGAGAGTTGTCTACCGCTAAACTTGCAAGGAACTTATCGCCCTCACTATTCTTCGAATGACTAGACCAATATTCATGGCTTGATGATAGTAAAGAGATCGATGTCTGTATACTTTCCATACGTGCAATGATCGACTCACTACTGCTTTGTTTTTTTACGGTTCGAGTGTATCCCTAGCACATGTCGAACCATTGGGTAATAATTATTGCTACTCTCAGTACGCGCAACCTATCATACACTACTACTTTGAGTTCGCTCAGGGATTAGTAAGTCTACCACATACACACTATTTGGGTTATACATGAAAAACTTACTCTACACCATAAAAGGCAATTTGTAAAACACTAGCTTTGTTCCTAAAATTTTTTGTAACACCACAAAAAACTTGCGAATCAAGGCATTACAAATATTAGCAACACCTTGACATGTTACAACCTTTAAATTTTGTAGCAGTTGTCTAAGGTTGCTAATGGCACTAAAACATGTTGCAATGTTCAAATATTAGCAACACCTCAACGTGTTACAAAAGTTTTTTTTTATTACAAAAATCAATATGTAAAATTTTATTTGTTTTTAATTAAATAAATAAAAAGGTATCAACAAATGAATGACATCCAATGAGATTATAAAATCCGAATATTTAAATACCAATGTTCCCAAATTAAAATAATCTTGCAACCATTATAAAGTGAAATAGTTGCAATCAATTACAACATCATTTCTCATATTGAACGAGTATGAAAAAAGTATATGTATCAAGTACATCATTAGTATGCTAACAACTAAGAAAACTAAAAAATGTTCCAAGCTTTCTCGATAATTCCATTTCAGACATCATCCCTTGCATCAGTGATGACCCGATATATCCCTACAACCAAGATGGCTATAAACACAACGCATGGTTGCATGTGAGAAGGCACATTTCGAGGGAGATGGAGGGTTCCTCGCTCCTTTCCTCGCCAATTAGAATTCCCCTTATTTTCTTGATTCCTTCCTTATTTACATCAACTTTCAAACTCTCCCTCTCTGTCTTTCTTTGACCGTTTACAATTTTGACCTTCTAGAATCCCACCAACAACAACAATAAATGCACAATATGAACTCTTCAACATTTCTCATTCAACAACAAGATCAATTAGAGTTTCAGAAGAACAAATTAGTGTTCCTTCACCCTCTAAAAGATCCTTCTCCCAATACCCATCTTTGTTTCTCCTTCAGTTGCAACAAACACATAAAAAAAGTTGGGTTTTTGTTGCATCGGGGTCCTAGTAAGTCCTGGAGCTTCACTCTCCCAGCTATTGGCCTGTCCTATGGGAAATTCAGGTTTGAATACGCCCTAGAGAATATGACGTTATATGAACTTCCAACATCCATCAATATGCGACAGACCTAAAATATCCCTATAAGAAACGGTGACGATTGAGTCATTTTGCGGCTAGTACACTCCCACACTCCCATCAAGTTGTCTTAAGCAAAAACTATGTCATGTCCATCTCGTTCTAGCACCCAGTGACGGAGCCAGGATTTTTGTTGGGGGGGGGGGGGGGGGGGCGGAGTGATGTCATTATTAATTAAATATAATATAAAAATTAGTTACTTTAACATGAATTTTTTTTTAAATATAGCAAAAAGGGGAGTACAACAAAGACAGTCATTGAAGATGATTGCAACTATATTCATTGAAGATGATTACTACTTCTAGAAACACAACAGAAGAGAAGGGTTTGAATCGTTGATTACTACTACATGAAGAAAATGAGGACGAGATTGGGTTGCTTACGATTTTTTTTAGAGATGACCAACATAGTGATTAATGAAGGCACCTGGTACCTAGAAGAAGAAGAATAAGGTGGTTTGGATCCTACTGGATCTTGTGAAGATGAGCTCAAATAACTCAATAGTTATAGATCTTTGAAGATGATGAAATATGGGGGTTTCTTTCATCTTATCCAATCGATGGAGTGTGAAGAAGAAACTGTGGATTTTGGTTTCTTTAAGGAGCAATTCTAGCTGGCCTGGGAAACCAGCCTGGTTTCCCTGTCTGGGGGGCAAAAATACATTTTTGCCCCCTCTTTAAAACACCTTTTTGGAGTATGTGTTTAAAGAGGGGGGGGGGCAAAAATGTATTTTTGCCCCCCAGGCAGGGAAACCACGTTGGTTTCCCAGGCCCGCTAGATATTATGTTCTTTAAGAGATTTGAGGGATTTAACCTCTATCTCAAACTCTAAAAGTAGAGTTTGAATTTGATATGTACATTATTTGAAAGATGAAGTCCTGGTTGAAGTGAAAAGTGAGAATAGAGGGGCAAATAAAAAAACTAATTGGGGGACAAATAAAAAAAAAAAAATCTCAAAAGTCAGTGGGGGCAAGTGCCCCCACTTGCCCCCACAAAAATCCGTGCCTGCTAGCACTTCTGAGCCTTTACCTTCATAAAAGTCGATCTTGTTAGCAATGTTCCAATCTTTAATTCCCTGCAGCTTGATTCTCAAAGCATCAGTTTGAGCTTTTCGTGTAATCGAGTTGAATTTAGAACGCACAACCATAATCAGTCGAGATTCAAGAAAATTCACCTTGGTTGCTTGTTTGTCTCCTTTCACATACTCTGACAGTTTATCATTATCAATCTACCTTTGCACCTCGTATTGTAATGAGCTGCATTGTGTAGTTTCATGATCGTAATCTTGGTGATATTTGCAGTACTTTGTATTGTCTCATTTTTCTTTTCCTTCTTCACCAAGAGGTTGAGGCTTGCCAAACGATTTCTTATCTTTCTCATACAGTTCAGTCATCCCAAATTCAGAGGTGTGATTTTTGTCATCCGACTTATGAGGGGGCTTATCTTCCGCGGGCCCCTATATTTGCTACTGACTACGTGATTTGTCTTTTTGTTTGTGATTTTTTGATTGATGTTGCTCCATAGGCTTGCTATTACCACCATGACACCTTGTATTCTTATCTTTTTTTACTCGGGCACACTCATTTGTTCATTACCACCATGACACCTTGTCTTCTTATCTTTTTTTACTCGGGCACACTCATTTGTTCCCTCGAATTGTTGACAATCAATGATTCTCCTATGATACAAGGATATGATTAGGATATTATAATTGTGAAAATCTTAAGAATGTTGTAGTTGTGGAAACTGAATTGTATTCTTATCAGAAGTTACCTAAAGCTACTAGGATATTTCTTGTATAAATACCCTTACTTGTATAATGAAAAACTCATCCTTGCATATTATTTTCTCCATACCATTGTTTTACATGGTATCATAGCAAGGTTAATCCTAGCTGTTGTTTCAGTCGCCAACTATCACTATAGTCATCTTTATTTCGTCATCCCTTTACTATGGGCGATAATACAGAGATTTCTAGGGGTGGGCAAAAACCAATTTAAATTCGTTAATCGACTGAACCGGTTTTCAAATTCGGTTCGGTAACCGAACCGAAATATGAGTAGAAAGAAAATAATTTAAACCGAACTGAACCGGTTATAAACGGTTCGAAATCGGTTTACGATTTTGAACCCATCAAATAATAATCGAACCGACCGATTAATTAGATATATATAAATAACTAAATAACAGGTAGGTGTCAATTCCTGATTAGTGCAACAAATGCACTGCAGTGCACCCTGTTGCATTGAATCACCCCCTTTCTCTCTCAGTTTTCAATTTTGGGCTAAAAATTGGGCCTACCAAAAAATCATGCATGTTTTAATGAATAGTCTTTCAAGTGCTTGAACCCGAAATTTTGGCCCAACCGAACCGATCTGAAATTCGGTTCAATCGAATTCATCGGTTTACAAATACAAAATTTGGTTTCGGTTTGGGTTTTGAGCAAACCGAATGAAATCGGTTCGGGGCTCAAAACCGAACTGAACCGACGTTGCCCACCCCTAGAGATTTCTTTGGCTGGGAGGAACCATGAAACTTCTAGCCCTTTTTTTATCCATCATTCTGATCACCCTGAAATGGTGCTTGTCTCCAAGCTCCTTAATGGAGACAACTACGCAACATGGTGTCGTTCTATGCGCATCTCCCTAAGCGCGAAAAATAAGTTAGGATATATTAATGGAACACTGGAGGTACCTTCAGAAGAGACAAACTTGAACAAGTTTCTTCTTTGGCAACGTTGCAATGACATGGTTCTTTCATGGATCCTTAATTCCATTGAACCTGACATCGCAGACAGTGTGATTTATTCATCTACAACGCATGAGGTTTGGGAGGACCTAAAAGAAAGATTTTTCCAAAGCAATGCTCCAAGAATCTTTTAGTTGCAGCGGGATCTTTCCTCTATTTCTCAATAACAAATGTCCGTAGCAAGTTATTTCACCAAACTAAAAAAATTATGTGATGAGTTGGCCTCATATAATGATATGCCCTTGTGTTCTTGTGGTGTTATGAAAAAACACATGGAGCGTGATGAGCGCAATGTTCTAATGCAATTTCTCATTACAAGGAATCCGGCCATCAATAGCATTTGATATAGCGTTTTTTTACTTTGTGCTATGAAAAGCTCAGTTTTTATAGCATTGTAATATTAAAACGCTGTGGAAAAAAAGGGCGGGAGTTACAAAAAAAACAGAGCTCGATTTTGCTCAAAATTTTCAGTAAACCTCTCTCACCAAAAGCAAAAAAGATATCTCCCTCCATCTTGCTCTTGTTATTGCCCTAAAACGTAGCAAAATCGAAAGAACACAACAATCCTTCACTCCATCTTCTTATGCAAGCAACAAGTATGTGCTCCTTCAATCTTATTTTTCTCTCATCCAACGCCATTATCTTTCTCTGCTTTGGTTCCCTTTAGATCCGGATTCTACCATTGTTTCATCTCTCCAATTTCTTTTTCTCACCTCTCCATTTCACTCACTCAGGAACAAACGACTCTTCAAGCAAGCAAAGTGAAGAGAAGGTGAGTTGATTTGAGCCGAAGCAGAGGAGATGTGACGGTGAGAACTAGCGAGTGATTGTGGTGGCAAAATTGGATGCATCGGTGGTGCGCCATCAATGCTGGTTCTCAGATATCTATGGTTTCCAGATCTAGCTTCATGTTCTTCTTCTTCTTTGTGTCAATTGTGAGTTTAGAAGCTTGATGTCTTTAGAAGCTCAATCTCTTATTCTTTTAAGCTTGATGTCTTTAGAATCTGAACTATATAAAGAAACCATGCTTTGTGCCTTTTGGTTAATATTCTAGTCTAGTCTAATTGGGTTTGCAATATGATCAATATGTTTTCTTGGAAATGTAGTTTTTTTTAATTGCTTATGGGGAGCGATCAATGTAACTCCCTTTCAAATAGTTCACATGGTTAGCATTTTCAAAGTGGCTTGAACTTTTGTAAGGGTGACCTCCATGATATATAAACCATGTCTGCAAATTTAGCTAAGTTTTAAATTTCTAGCAGACTGGGGCCATCAAATTATCTGATGAAATTAACGACGAAAATGCATGGACAAGAATTTTTTTAACTTATTTATTAGGCTACAAGTATAAGAATGTATTGAATTTTTGTGATAGTTACTAATGATCTAGATATTCAGGAGATCACCATTTGCAATGTTTCATGCTAACCATGTAATTTTGGGGGTTTAGGTGGTAAGTAATAAATGAGAGGCACATTGGTGCCTCTACTTCTCTCTGTGTTTTATCAGGTTTAAGGTGGTTACTGCTTGAAAGGGTAAAGTTAGGTTGCAATATGGTTATTTAGTTATGCTAATGGTGTCAATCATGGTGGTTTATCTGTATTTTAATGGTTGTTAGCACGTTTGTTTTTTGTTGCAGCTGAATGGGGTGCGTCAAAGAGTAGCAGAAATGAGCGGAAAAGGGACGGAGGAGGTCAGGGTGGTTCTCTCCCTATAGGATTTGCCCCTTGGGGGCTCACATCGATCATCAAGTGAGCCATTTTTTGTATATTATATGTTTGTAAATGACTATTGTATTCTTTTACAATTAATTCATACCATAGCAAATATCATTTTTGTACTAGGTAGTATTATTAATGACCATAACAATTGTACGTGGTTACAAATATATTTGTGAAATTTGTTATTCTACTTAAAAAAGATTGGTTATTAAGGCATTATCATATGGTTAATGTATATGAATGAGAATTTATAAAGATAATACAGTGAGCCTGATTAATTATAACAGGTGTTTGAAATGCTTTGATAAGTTGTTTATAATATTTCTTACTAAACTTGGTTGCCTTTGGTAATTGGTAAAGCTTTACTGAAACATTGTTGCCTGCAGAGTTACAGTGAATCAAACTCATAAGGACTCATAAACCCTTATGTATGTGATATGGAAATGTATTGGTATTCTTGTTTCTGACTCATGATCAAAGGCTTCCATTGTCATGGGTTCTAGATGATGGATTATGTTTACTGTTTAATCATACATTGTTTTCCGGTGACCGTTTCAATAAGGAATTAGTGAAAAGAGATATTTATTTCTATGCAGGGAGGAACTGTTTCAGCTATGACAGTTAATATGGGAATACTTTTAGGATTTGTTCCCTCTAGTGACCCTTAGGTAACGATGCAGTTTCCCCTATATCATGCATAAATGTTACAAATGTTCTTTTACTCTTTTGTCTATTTTCAACTTTTTTGTCACGATTATGCAAAATTACTCTATGTATGAGATAAGGGAAGTGAGCCTCAGAAGAAAGGTGAAACAAAAAGAAACGGGAAAAATATGCCCAACTATCATTACTGTCTGGTGTAACACAACAGTAAGGACTTCAGCACAAGTGCTTCTCTTGACATCCTTAGAAAAAACAATGAGAAGTTATTTCTTCATGGATTCACCATAAGTCTACTTTTGATGCATATAGCTTTAGAATTCCCCTAAACTTTTTAGGCTATTCCAATCTAAGAAAGAGCTTCTAACGTCCTGATAAACTAAATTGAAGTCCACACTTCATTCAGGTTCATCCAGTCCAACAACATAAGTGGTTCCCTTAAATTTCATTGCACAAATCAGGTAGTGAAAAATGATCCCCTGGAGAGTACCCAAAAGTTTCTGAGTGGTTCAATGAATATGTAGAAGTGCTTCCTCGGATTCTTTAGGCTATTGCACTGATAGAAACATTGGTTGATATCTCACCTTTAGAGAAGAGCTTATGAAATAAAAATCTCGATGCAATTATGTCAATTAAGCCACTGCTGCAAGTACATGGGTTTCTTGTCCACTGTGACCGAGTCATGCAGACAAATCTTGGTATATTGTCCCGAAGTCAAGTGCTAGCATCTAGGATGTCCAGGCCGCTCCAGGCCAAGACACGTGTGCTTGAGCTTGGCTTGGTCACACGATTCCCATGAACCTATTAGCTCAAATAACCACTGAGAGATTTTTATTTTCATCTCGTGCTCGAATTTAAAGTTTGGTCCTTATAACAGTGACCGTACAAAACTAAGTTGCATCTGTTTTGCTGTCTCTCTAAATAAAATGTCACTATTCATTCTAGTTTGTAAGTTCAAACTATTTGAAACTTGAAATTTAGCTTGTATGTGTCTATCCTTCATTGTGATACTTTCAAAGTTATGCAATAGTAAACCTTTTGCTATTGCTACTCCACGAGCTTCATTACAATTCTTCTTTTGTATAGATTGTCATCAAAACCCTTTATATAATTTAGTTCCTAAATTTAGTTATGTGAATAAGCATGCTTGGGTGAAGGATTGAGCATGGTTACATGGAGTATGGGTCATGATGGTGCATTGATGCACTCCAATGTGAGGCCCATTTTTTAGTTGGTTCTTATATTGCAAGATATTCTGAATGCTATCTCTCCCAGTCCAAACTTGAAGATCTTCAATTTATAGATAATGTTGGAAAAATGCATAATTTCTTAGAATTCTATACAATTGAAACTGATCATTTTTTTTTTATTTTTTTTTATTAATATTTTGTGTGTGTGTGTGTTTATTGTTTATTGTACAATTAGAACACACTTTTTGTTTTTGGGTATTAGTTCTACTTAAGTTGGGACAGTTTAAAGGGGAAGTGAGATTCAGGTAAGGATATGTCTTTAAATATATATTCATTTTCGTTTATTTGGTTGATACTTTTATACATTACTGATGCTTTCTCATGGCTGTATGACATTTGAAACCTAAGCCAAGTCATGCATATAACAATTTCCTATAAGATTTTTCTACTTTAATTGTGCTGAAAAGTGTATATAGGAAATGGAAAATGTCCATGGAAGGACCTATTTTTTCAAACGTCGCAACTTCGGGCTTGAATGCTCATATCTTTGTCCAGTTCAAAAAATGTAATTGTTTCATTGCAATGTATGGGTTAATCATGTCACATATTGAATTTTCTGATGACTGTTTGATAATAAAGGGTTGATGAAGCTCAGCAACCAAAGCATGCTAATGGGACACATACAACTGATCCTTCTGTAGTTCATGTAGAATATAACTTGGGAATGGGAAGTTATGCAAAAGGGGAGTTGTATGCATTGCAGAGAGTTGGGAATCACCTAACTTAGGTTGTTTTGGCTGTTTTTTTCCCTAATAAATTCCTTTAAATTCTATTGGTCTTGGTTATAGTCTTATAAGCTTATAGTGATGCATGTATACTCCTAAAAGCTCATGAAATGATTGATTATATTATCTCCTTTTGTATATTTTTGTTCAGCTTTGGAACTTATTATCGTTTAAAATCATATCAATAATTTATTTCCTTAAAAAAAGAAAAGAAGAAATAGTCACCTTATTGGTCTCTGTGTTGTTGTAGGGCATCAAAGGGTTTATTTGCGATTCTAAGGAACTTGGTAGTTTGGGCCTTAGCTCATCAGCTGCTGTAAGTTTCTTGTGACTCTAAGTGGAAGGTGCTATGATTACTTGATCTTGTAAATAAAGATATGAGTTGTCTCTTCCTGATAACTAAGCCAATTCACCAATTTGTGGCATTTTATAATAGTACTGTGTCATACAAAAGTAAAATTCAAATAAAAAACAACTAATTGTGTGGAAACCTTCTCATACTTTTCTCTATATCAATTAGAGCTTCAGAACTCACGAGTATAGCACATCATGGAAGATGATGGAAATGCAATGCTGCAAACATCTTCTAGTTTGATGGATTTGTGCACAAAAGACAAAGGGGAAACTGAAAGTGATCACAAGGTGTGCATTTGGATTTTTCTACTGTTTTTGTCATCATATGACATGGAAACTTTATTGTCAGATCAGATGCATTTCCAAATGCTGTCAGGTGCTGTTAGGTGCTTTTCTTATTCTGTCAGTTCTTATTTGGAGTTCAAATTGCATTTCCAATGGCTGTCAGTTCTTATTTGGAGTTCAAATTGTTGTTCTTATTTGCATTTCAAATTGTTGTTCTCGTTTCAGGTGCTGTTCAAGTTTGGTTACAAGGTGGTGAATTTCCAATTGCTATTACTGCTTCAAAGTTTACTTTAAAATCAATTGCAGCAGAACCAATTCATGTCCAATTGAATCTGGCAACATATTTCATATGGCTGTGCTCATGGCCATTGCTTGGTTATTATATCTCATATGGCTGTGTATTTCATTTAAATGTAATCTTTTATTGAGCACAAATCAGTCACTGTTTTTCTTGTGGCCCGTGGGGCGTTAAAAAGCTGAAACTTTATAACTTATAAAAGTGGTTTCTATATCTGCTTGTCAAAAGATAATGATGGAGGTCACTAGACGGGAGAAGGAGGCTGGAATTGTCCCAAATGCCGATGTAGATACTTACATGAAGGTATGTTTAGCAACTCTTTTCTTTGTTTCCTCCATGGCGAGGAAATATCTGATTTGATGCACGGTTATTGTTTCAACTATTAGTGGCATATAGTATGATATAGGTAGCTAATGAACACATTAAAACAGAAGTTCTAAAAAACAATTTTTAAGTAAATATTGGGAATATGGTGGGTCACATATTTAAGGATTGATGAGTAGTGACTAGGGATATCCTTTCTATCTTTTATGAAAAATGCACGTTTTAGCTCGATTGCTGACAAATTTGCGTGGGCAAACTGATGACCAAATAGTTATCATTTCTAACTAAACTCAGGTGTGTAATTAATTCTTGCTAACAAGTTTTTATCAGGATATCCAATGGACCTGTATCTCACTGAACCTTCATTGTCATCGATGGTTTACTTTACAAAAATGGTTTTATTGAATAGTTTTCTTTTAAGTTTATTTATTTATTTGAGGGTTAATGAATACATGATCTGTAAATGATGTTTTATTGTATTAAATCAGACCCTGGACCATTTTGGTCAATTATGCCGTGAAAGAAGATATCCATTTTTGAGGCTTGATGGAAACACTCCTATCAGTAAACGACAAAAATTAGTCAACCGTTTTAATGATCCTTTATATTTTTCTGTTATTTTACCTACGTAACATGCTTGTTCTCTCTTTTTAAGTGTTAAATGATAAGCTTATCAAATGAAGAGAGTATATTTCTATAGGTTCTTGAGTACCAGAACTATTGAAGAAAGGTTTACCATTGTTAATGCAATACCAATGTTGTTGATGTGTAGTTTAACTACTATTTGTTTTCAAAACATTTCTATTAATACAATTGTATGACTAAATTTAGTTTTTGAGAAGCAATTTTGTTGATTATCGTTATAATCTAAAAACTTTTTATGTTGCCTCCTAGTGAAAAAACTTTAAGCACACAAATGGTAAGCTTCTGTTATGTTATATGTTTGGATGAAAATGAGTTGTTTTCTTGTATTGGGTTTCATTGATTTGCTATGTTTTTGTGTGTGGGTGTTGCAGTAAGAGATTGATCAAGCTTGTGTTATGTTCTCTTTGTGTCGTATTTATGTTAACATGCAGGGTTTTAACATTAACTTGAAGTGCCGTGGACTCGGAGCAGCGAAGTTTGCTTGTTGGGTTGGTCTGCCGAGAATTGGAGCTGGTTTGTCCAGTTTTTTCGGTGCTGCAATACACTGAACAACACACTCTATTTTGACAGAGTGCTCTGTCCTAATGCACTCTGTTGTTTTTTTTTTTTTTCTTTTTCTGCTGTTAGCGTGATGGTGTGTTGGAATTCAGCAGGGGATTGGGCTAGAGTCAGCCGGGTATGGTGTTTTTATTGCTTACAAGTTTATGGTTGTAATTTGGGTTTTGAAAGTTTGGTTGGCCTAGTTCATGATAAAAGTCTTTTAAGGTCTAAACTTATTTTTGTTTTAGGCCTTATCCTTGCAAGTACCATTTCTTGAACCAGGGTGCCAAAAGTGGAGGTGAAATGGAGTCTGCACAAGCAAAGAACCAAGCTTTGAGGGAATCTGACATTTTAACTGACTATTCATAAACATTTTATGTGTTGCTCAGTGTGGAATCTGACACGTCCTGTAAATCTGACCAATATACTCGTTAATACATGAACTACCGTGGTTTCAGGGCTCTAGGTGAGGCATCACCGTGCATGAAGGCATTTGCAGCAGCACAAGTTACAACATTCGATATGTTTGAGACAATTAACAGGAGGCCAGATATAAATTCCTTTGACAGAGATGGATGTAAATTATTTGATAGATTTTGTGACTCAATGTTTGGTATGGTGTGACCATGCTTCAATTGAAATAAATGTAGTTTGATCTTTATTATTTGATAGATTTTGTGACTTGATGTAATACATTATCTTATTAATTACATTACTTTGCCTCATTTCATTGAAATGTTTAAGTTTGGTACATTTAGATTTTTATTTTCTAGAAATAAAACTTATAAGATGTTATAAAAAGTCATTTGATAGCCAAAATAAAATAAAATAGTCAACTTACAATAGAGTTTTTAAAACGCTATAATAGAGTTACTATAGCGTTTAAAAACGCTATAAGTACTATAAATAGTCAACTTACAATATCATTTTTAAAACGCTGTAATAGACTTACTATAGCGTTTCAAAAACGCTATAAATAATGTTACTATAGCGTTTCTGAAATGCTATAATAGTTAACTTACAATAGCGTTTTTAAAACGCTATAATAGACTTACTATAGCATTTCTAAAACGCTATAAATAATATTACTATAGCGTTTCTGAAATGCTATAATAGTCAACTTACAATAGGGTTTTTAAAACGCTATAATATACTTACTATAGTGTTTCTGAAACGCTATAGTAGTCAAATTACAATAGCGTTTTTAAAACGCTATATTAGACCCTGTATCTATTATAGCTCCGACAGACACAACGCTTGCTAAAACGCTATGGTAGCCTACCATAGCGTTTTTGAAACGCTATTAATGACCCTGTTTCTTGTAGTGTCTTATGGGGCTTAATGAGTCTTATAATGTAGTTCATGGACAGATCTTGCTCATGCAACCCTTGCCTACTTTGCGCAAGGCTTATTCCCTTATTATACAGGAAGAAAAACAAAGAGAGTTGGGCACTTCCCGTCCTTCCATTGAATTTGTAGCCATGGAAGTTCGTCAAGGTACCCGTCCTTCCATTGAGTCCGCAACCATGGCAGCTTGTCAAGGCCAAGCACCTACTAATGCCAGTATGACGCCTTTGCATTGCACATACTGCAATCGAGACCACCATACTGTTGATACATGTTACAAGTTGCACGAATTTCCACCTGGGCACCGTTTGCATGGTTCTAATAAGCCTAAGGGAAGTCGCAACAAAGCGGGAACAAACACCAGGACTGTGAACCATGTGAACTCGAACCCAACATTAGAATAAATCCAAGCTGTCATTCCTAACTTACCTGAGATCCAATATCAACATATTCAAAACATGATGAGCAAAAAAGACTCCAACCAATCCTTAGGTAATACCAAACCTTTTCATGATCTCAATTGGATTATTGATAGTGGCGCTACAGACCATATCACCTCAGCTTCTCACCTGCTTAGAGCCAGCTAAAAATCCCTCTATGCAGCTAGTAATGTTGCCAAGTGGAGATACAACACCCATTAGTTCCACTGGAACTTTATCTCTTAATTCTCATATTTCTTTGAAAAATGTTTTATGTGTTCCTACCTTTAAAGTCAATCTCATGTCTGTCAGTCGCATCACAAAGAGATTACAATGTCCAGTGACATTTTTCCTTCTTGGTGTATCTTGTAGGACCTGGAAACGAGGATGACGATTGGTTTGGGTAAACAACGTGATATGCTTTATCACTTAGTGGCGTTGGCTTCTGACCAAGCATCTTCTACCAACAAACCATCCTGCCACCTTGCTTCCGCTTCCGCAGACTTATGGCATCGCCGTTTAGGTCACCCTTCTTCTTCGCGTTTACATGTTTTGGCAAAACTTTGTTAAATTGTTCCTCTAGTTTGAACAATGTTTGCAACGCCTGTCATTTGGCAAAACAGACTCGCCTTCAGTTTAGCAAAAGTTCAATTTCAACTATGAAACCTTTTTCCCTTATTCATTGTGATATTTGGGTACCTCACAGAACTCCTTCAATCTCTAGGGCTCGGTTTTCCCTAACAATTGTGGAGGATTTCTCTCGATTTACTTGGGTATTTCTTATGCACCACAAAAATGAAACACAAGGACTACTCAAAAAAAATTTCCATGGTTAAAACCCAATTCAATACCACCATACAAGCTATTCGTGTGGATAATGGGGGAGAATTTTTTTCATTAAGGGATTTCTTCAAAGATCGATCATGGAACCTTATATCAACATACTTGCGTCGCCACACCACAACAAAATGGTATTGCCGAACGTAAGCATCGTCATATCCTTGAAACTACACGGGCCTTACGCTTTCAAGCTAACCTCCCTCTTCATCTTTGGGGAGAATGCATACTTACACCAGTTCATTTGATCAACAGGTTGTCCACCATACTTCTTTCTCACAAAACCCCATTTGAGAAATTGTATAATGCAACACCATCCTATACACATTTAAAGGTTGTTGGGTGTCTTGCATATGCCAACCATATCTACATTTCTCACAAATTTGATCCACATGCTAAGCAATCTGTTTTCCTTGGCTATCCGCATAGGCAAAAGGCCTACAAACTTTATGATTTGTCCACTCGAAAAATATTTACTAGTCGTGACGTTGTTTTTCATGAAAATATTTTTCCTTTCAAGACCGAGCATACCCAATTCAATCCTTTCCCTTTTTCGGGCCCCTTACCACCACCTACCCACCATGATGCCTTACTTACTAGCCTACCCGATGACTCACCAGGGTTGTCCCCTTCCCCTACTCCATCTACTCCTCTACCCGCTAACACATAACTCCCCTCTCTTACTGACAACACCCTTCCCTCACTAGGTAACCCTTTATTTTCATCTAAAAGTTCCCCACTAGTGCTTCCTACTTCTCCCGTTCATGTCTCTCCACCAACCGCACCACCTCCTCGCTGATCAGATCGTACCAGAAATTTTCCTAGCCACCTCCAGGATTATGTCATCACATTGCCACCATCCATCCAATCAGAGTCTTCGTTTCCAGTTCCCTCATCAGGTACTCGCTATCCCTTGTCCAATTTTATTTCTTACCATCGATACCCACCATCCCATCTAGCTTCCAGCCATCATGTGGAGCCTCGAACATCTGAGGATGCTGCCTCAGATCCAAATTGGTAACAGGCTATGCTCTCTGAACTTCAAGCGTTGGAACTAAATCACACTTGAACTCTTACTTCTCTTCCTCCAGGTAAGGAACCAATTGGTTGTTGGTGGGTTTACAAGATTAAACATTGCTCTGATGGTTTAATCGAGCGGTATAAGGCTTGCTTGGTTGCTAAAAGGTACACTCAGACTGAGGGCATTGATTACCATAGCTTATCATAGTTCGATGTTTCCTTGCCATTGCTACAGTTCAATCTTGGTCTCTTCATCAGCTCGACGTTCATAATGCCTTTCTTCATGGTGATTTTCATGAAGAAGTTTATATGCTCCTACCTCCCAGTCTACGGCGCCATGGGGAGAATCTGGTATGTCGCCTCAACAAGTTTCTATATGGCCTAAAACAAGCTTCTCGTCAATGGTTTGCTAAGTTCTCTGATGCCCTACAAGCTGCTAGTTTTGTTCAATCTAAAACTGATTACTCCCTTTTCACACGTAATAGAGGGAAATCATTCACTGCCCTTTTGATTTATGTTGATGACATATTGATTATAGGAAATGATTTGGGTGCCATCAATACCCTCAAACAATTTCTTCATAATTGTTTCCGTATCAAAGATCTTGGGGTTTTAAAATTCTTTTTGGATATTGAGGTATCTCGTTCCAAGAAAGGTATTGCAATTTCTCTGAGAAAGTATGCTCTTGATATTATTAAAGATGGAGGTTTATTAGGAACACGACCAGTTTGCTTTCCTATGAAACAAAATCTCAAATTGTCAGACACAAGTGAATTGCTTGTAGATCCACAAAAATATAGAAGGTTGGTAGGCCTCCTTATCTATTTGACCATCACCAGGCCCGATATTACTTATGCAGTTCATGTCCTCAGCATGTTCATGCATGAACCAAGAAAACCACATTGGGATACAACACTCCATATTTTGAAGTATCTTAAAAGTTCTTCAGGATTATGTCTTTTTTTTCCAGCTCAATTATTTGAGTTTAACATCTTATTGTGATTCGGATTGGGCTGGTTATCCCACTACTAGAAGGTCAACAACAGGTTATTGTGTTTTTCTGGGAAATTCACTGGTATCTTAGAAGACAAAGAGACAAAAAATTGTCTCCCTCTCTTCAGCAGAAGCCGAGTATCGAGCCATGACGAGTGCTTGTTGTGAAAGAACCTGACTGCGCAACTTATTGCGAGATCTAAAAGTGTCACATCCGGAGACAACAATGCTTCACTGTGATAATCAAGTTGTTTTGCACATTGCGGCTAACTCGGTCTTCCATGAGAGAACAAGGCATATTGAAATAGATTGCCATTTCATTAGAGAAAAAATTCAAAATGGTTCAGTTGAAACCAAGTATGTAACTTCATCTCAGCAAGTAGTGGACGTGCTCACAAAGCCGTTAGGAAAAGAAGCTTTCAATGGCATGTTGCCCAAGTTGGGAGTTTTTCACATCCACTCTCCAACTTGAGGGGGAGTGTTGAGAATCAATGATTCTCCTATGATTTAGGGATATGATTAGGATATTGTAGTTGTGGAAATCTTAGGAATATTGTAGTTGTGGAAACTGAATTGTATTCTTATCAGAAGTTACCTAAAGCTACTAGAATACTTCTTGTATAAATACCCTTGCTTGTATAATGAAAAACTCATCCTGGCATATTATTTTCTCCATACAATTGTTTTACACGAATACTTTAGTCAAACTCTGCAATAATGTCACTAGCATCTTCTATATATGAACTCTTGTCAGAAGTGGTGCACAAACTCCTTCATCGTCTCAACTTCTTGCATCTTCATGCTAAAGAGTATATCTAACCCTTTTCTGATTTTTCGACTGTGTCTACACTGTTCATAGAACTTATTGACCAACTTTTGAAATTTTTGAAATTGGTTGAACCATAATGTTGCATCGAACACCCAGAGTTGATGGAACGTGTGATACATCAGCTCATCACTAAACTCAAACAATGCCATTATAGTCTTGAACTGAGTCACGTGTTGTGTTGGTTTCCAGATTTTTCGTCATAAGTTTTAAATTTGGAGGAACAAAGTGTTTTGGCTGCATAAACTATCTAATTGCTCTACAAAATGGTGACTCTACCACCCCTTTAATTGCCAAAGCACGTAGCTTGTCTTCCTTACTCTACTTCCTACCCAGAGCCTCATAAATTAATATATTTTTTTAAGGTTAGTGATGCCAGCAGCAGAAACATTATCACCCGAGCCTCTTTTGGTGCGAGGTTCATGATTCTTGGCTGGGTACTGTCATGCATCCTCTCTATGTCTCAACCGATTTTCTCCTGGGTGACGTCTTGGTGAATATCGCCTTTGTACAACATGTGAAAATTGATGATTCCTACCACGATGTTCTCTACCATGTCGACTTGCAGTCCCGGGGCTAGCAGTATGATGTCTGGTAGCTTTTTGTGTTGATTGTCACACGGTTAGTAGCTCAATGGTTGGTAGCAAGGCGACCTGAGACCTGATATATGTCAGTTTTGCTTCTAGTGGTCAAGGTGATGAGATCCTTCTAACTTGCACTTTGTCTACCACTAGTTTGGGTTAAACGCTTGCTCCTATTTGGAGACTTAGACTTTTCAGGTCTCGACTTGCTTCAATCACGTTCACCCCTATTATGCCTCAAATGTACACTACGACTTTCAAATCAAGAACCAGGCAGGGTATATGTACTTTCTTGTGCTTTTGTTTGTCATCTCTTGGGTGTTTTTTTGGTCACATGTTAAACATCTCATTCTCTCTAGCCAATTGTATGAGTTTATCTTCCGATACCTCATGTGTATGAACTTCCCCATTGGACTGATGAACAACTTCGTTTTTTCCTCAGTGGAACACTAGACCATAGTTTGTTGTATTTCTTTTTTTTATTGGAGGAGGGCGTTATTTGTTTAACGACTTTTCCTGCGCGGGATTTCCTATCACATATGTTGGATCTGTAGTTATGGGTGGTGGATTTGCAGGATTCATAAAAGCTAGCTCCAGATCATTTTTACTCGTCCCGTTCTGACCCTTCTTGCTAGGGTTGAGTCGATTTTCAACATTTTTTTACTTGTTTTGAAAATCGCTCCTGATGATACATCAAATAGCCATTCGATCACGGTTGAACACGTGGCACAAATCATCTTTCATTAGGGACAATCAGTTCGAATAAAAAATCAGTAATAGGTCCGATCACTAAATCCCAAAGAGGCATTAGTAGTTGACCACGACTTAGGTTAAAGGCCCAGACCTCAAGCCGAACGAATCGCTCCCAAGAGGACAAAGACGTTACGAAGGAGACAAGTCATGACGAGAATATATCCCTCAAGTACATATCTCAATGAAAGAGGAGACCGTTATGAGAAACATCCCATTCATTGGGCCATGCATGCTTAAGTCACGTACATAGTCAATTACTCTTATTATATAAGGTTAAGGAGAAAAAAAGGAAGGAGGTACGAAAAACCCTACAGCTATATTAATTTCAAGTTCATTTTCTTCCTCAGTTATCTGACTTAAGCATCGGAGTGCCTTTGGCCACCAAAAAGGTTGTCTTTGGCAATGTAATCCTATTTTGCAAGTCAGATCTCGAGGACAACATTTTTGGATGCGTCAATTTGGCCGTCCGTGGGGAGCGACAATTTTCTTTAATGAACAAAGTTGGTGGTTTCCTCAGAACAAACCGACAACAAAAAATACAGTGCAAATGAAACCCCCTACCAACTATCATGTTGAGAATACACAGGATAACCCTCTCGTTGGCGAAACTCAACTACCAATCGAAAACATCCCAAATCCAGCATTGGGAGAACCAGGTGCGCAAAACAGTGAGTTGAGTTGTCGCTGCAAGATCTGGCGGTTCACACCACTCGATTGGAACCCCAACAAACCCCTACTATTGGAGGAATAGTAATGGACCCTCGTGTGGATCAAATTTTGGCCCACATATTCCAACTCACCAAATTGGTCGATAGACTCACACAAGATCGCATTCAACTTGTTGAGCACGCCAGAGATCCACCTCAACAGTACTATGCTAATTGTCTTCAGGAAAACAAAAAAGTTCTTATAGAGCTTCGAAGATCCAATCTCGAATGAAACGAACCTCAAGATGATAGATCCTGAACTGGTGGATTTGCCCCACAACTCATTCAAGATTGGAGTCATGAATCCAAGCAAGTTGTATGCACTTGCCATGCCACCCTTCTTTGATCGGATCATGAACACACCTCTACCCAATAAGTTCACCCCGCTAAAGTTCAAACCTTATGATGGTTCCATCGATTCATCAGATCATCTTCACCACTTTCACCATATGATGACGCTAAAACCTTACCCTGTGTAGAACCTTCCCAACCAACCTTGCGTCCACAGCAGTAAATTGGGTTTAACAACCTCCCGCCATGGTCAATAAACTCCTTTAGGCGTTGGCCATAGCCTTTGTCACCAGATTCATTGGTAGTCAGCGGATCATAAAAGGTCCACACTATTTGCTTCACATCAAGCACAAACCTGATGAGACTCTATCGGAATATGTTACACGATTCACTGACTAATTGATTATGATTGACGGGTGCAATGATGACACAACTATGACTACCTTTACCTCTGGACTTAAGGGATGATAGTTATACAATTTCCTAACTTTGGAGTCTCTAAAGAGCATGACGACCATGTTAAAGAGTGCACAAAAATACATCACTCTTGAAGAGATGTGGGCTTCCAAGAAGAGCAGCGAGGCCAACAAAAAGTCTTTCCCAACGAATCGAAAAATGAAAGAATACATAAGAGAAGACATAAGGCGAGACGATAGACCGCAAGAGGATAACGGTCATCCTAAAAGGTAGGGGTGGGCATTTAGGACCGAAAGCCCGAACCGAACCGACAACCGGACCGATCGGATCGGTTTTAATTAATTAAAAAAGTTTCGGTTGTAAAAGCCCGGCCCGGCCCGGCCCGAAGTTCCTGGTCCGGGCCTCGGTTTTCATTTCTGAAGCCCATCGAATACCTGGCCCAGCCCAACTCCCTCATTTTTTTCCCTTTCCTTTTTCTTCATCTCTCCCTCATTTCTTCTAAATTTTAATTATCGAGGAAACCAGCGAGGGAGGGAGGGAGAGCCACCTCCAATCCCGTCTCCTCCACCCCCGTCTTCCTCTCTCCCTAATTTCTTCACCCCCGCAACATCAGTGAGAAAGCCAGCGCCACCCGTTTCCTCCACCCCTGCCGCTTCGCCATCTCGTCTCCTCTCTCCTCCACCTCTGCCGCTTCGCCATCTCGTCTCCTCCACCGCCACCCCATCTTGATCTGATGAAGATGATCTGAAGAAGATGATGAAGATGATCTGATGAAGATGATGAAGATCTTGATGTGATGAAGATGATGAAGATCTTGATCTGATGAAGATCAAGATCTGATCAAGATGACCCGACGCCTCTCAAGATCTGATGAGTTCCCCTCCCTTCCCCGATCAGATCTAGATCAGATCTTGATCAATCAGATCGAGATCAGATCTTGATCAATCAGATCTTATCTTGATCAATCAGATCAATCAGATCTGATCTCAGATCTTGATCAATCAGATCTGATCAATCAGATCTTTGTAATTTTTTGTAACTTTTTGGTTGTATGATTGATGAAGTATTTTTTTTAGATCGAGATCAGATCTTGATCAATCAGATCAATCAGATCTGATCTCAGATCTTAATCAATCAGATCTTGATCAATCAGATTTTGATCAATCAGATCTGATCAATTAGATCTTTGTAATTTTTTGTAACTTTTTGGTTGTATGATTGATGAAGTATTTTTTTTTTGTAACTTTTTGTAATTTTTTGTTGTATGATCTCAGATCTTGATGAAATAATCAATCAGATCTTGATTAATGAAGTGTTTTTTTTTTTTTTTTACTATACGTATTTTTTTCTCTTATGACCGAGCCCGGCCCGTAAATCGGTTAATCGGGACCTCGGTTACCCGGTCAACTCGGTCCGGTTTCGGTTCTCATAAACACAGGTCCGAGAAATTCGGGCCGGTTTTCGGTTTTTAGCTTTTGGGCCGGTTAACCGTACTTGCCCAGCCCTACTAAAAGGTATCAGACTAGTAGCAGGTCCGACTATGGCAAACATGAGTTTGGGAAGTTGCAAGTAGGCAAAATAAAACTATAACGGTCAATTAATTTGGTTGATGCGAAGTACAAACCTTACACTGCTTTAAAAGCGAGTATGGCAAAGGTTCTAAAGACCATGACAAACTGGGAAGACGTCAAGTGGCCACCCAAACTGAGGGGAGATCCGTCAAGTGAAGATAAAAGCAAATATTGTGTTTTTTGCAAAGACCATGGGCACGATACCAAAGATTGTCACAATCTGAGGAATGAAATCGAATACTGGGTCCAGAGGGGACGACTCGGTGAGTTCGTCGGAATAAATGAAAAACAGTACAAGGAAAAGAAAATGTGGACCCCGCAACAGAACCGGGTGAACAAGCTGGAGGATTGATATACGTCTTACAATGCACATAAGAAGATCATGGGTAGTCTAACCGATCACGAAAGCAATCCGTCAGAAAATTATGAACAGGAACATATTACCATGACTTTTCAGTCCAACGCAACCGAATAGACTGCCCAACCCCTACTCTGATTTTTTTAGAATGAGATATGCAGGGTGTTCATTTCCTCCACAATGATGCCCCGGTAGTATTAGTTTCATTAGCCAAATGGGAAGCCAGGCAAATACTCATTGATACGGGGCGTTTCGCCAACCTCTTGTATGTGGAAACATTCCGCAGAATGTATTTCAACGTGGAAGGACTCACACACGCCAACCAACCAATGTTGGGCATTTTGCGGTGGACAATGCTACCCATTCAAATGAGTCTGGCTGCTAGTAGTGGGGAGACCATGACTACACGATATTGGTGCAAGTATTCTCCACTATGCACCAATGCCTCAAGTATCACATCAATGAAAATGTTGGGGTCGTCGGAGGTGATCAGCCAGCTGCATGTGAATGCTACCATGTAGCAATGAAGATTCCCAACAAATAGAAATCACAGTCAAAACTAAGGGAGCCATCACAACAACCACCCGGTCCACTGTAGGCAAATCATCCCTCCCAGAAGACAATGCATCCCCAACCAGTCCACGGGGATGGTCGAACACTGGCCAACCAGAAGAAGAGACGACACCAATCCACCTTGATGATCTAGAAGGCAGTAAAACTGCCAGAATCAGATCAAAACTCCATCTGCAGTTGACCAAACAATTGATCCATCTGCTGAAAGACAGTCAGGACGTATTCGCGTGGACAATGAAGAACATGGTGGGTATTGACCCCTCCATCATCTCACATAGACTGCAAGTAAACCTAGACAAAAAGCCAATCCGACAGATAAAAGGTCAGTCGCCCCAGAGTGCAATCAAACCGTTAATGAGTAGGTGTACTGATTGCTGAGTGCTAAAATGATCAAGGATTCCCATTACCCATAATGGCTAGCCAGCACAATTCTGGTTAAAAAATGGGAAGTGGAGGGTCTACGTGGATTACACGGCTCTCAACAAAGCATGCCCATAATACAATTTTCCACTTCCGAGTATAGGCCAGATAGCGGATGCAACATCCGGGCATGGACTTCTCAGCTTCATGGACGCATATTTCGGTTATAACCAAATAAAGATGCATCAACCAGACCAGGAGAAGACATCCTTCATAATGGAAACAGGTATCGGGTGATGCCGTTCGGATTAAAGAATGCTAGAGCAACGTACCAACGTCTGGTCAACATAATGTTGAAAGATCAGATTGGTAAGACATGGAAGTATACATTGATGATATGCTGATAAGAACCTACACAAAGAAGACCACATCAAGACCTATAGCAAGCCTTCTCCCAACTCAACAAGTATAAGATAAAACATAATCCACATAAGTGTACATTCGGAGTAGAGTCAAGAAAATTTCTTGGGTACATGGTCAGCCAAAAGGGAATTGAAGCCGATCCAAAACAATTACAAAAACACATAAGCATGCAATCGCCCACCAACATCAAAGGTGTCCAAAGCCTTAACATCACTAGGTTCATCTCCAAATCGTCAGACAAATGCCTCCATTTTTTCAAGATTTTGAAAGGGAACAAAACATTCAAATGGATTGAGGAATGCGAATAAGCTTTCCAAAACCTAAAGTCGTACATGGGGAGTACATAATTACTTTCAAAGCCAAAGCCAGGCGAAGCGCTATACTTGTATCTATCAATATAGGAAAACGCAGGCATCTTCACCTTGATACGTAAAGAAAAAAAATACAGAAGCCAGTCTACTACGTCAGCAAAACATTTGCGGACGCAAAAGCTAACTATTCTGCCTTGGAAAAATTAGCACTAGCGTTGGTCGTGTCTTTCAGAAAACTATGCCCCTACTTCTAGTCCCATTCCATTACTGTAATGACCGAACATCCACTTCGGTTAGTATTGCACAAACTCAAGTTGTCCGGCAGAATGGTGAGATGGGCGATATAGCTCAATCAGTTTGACATCAACTATGCTTCAAAAACAACAATAAACCTCAAGCACTGGCGGACTTCGTTGCCGAATTCACTAGCAATAACAAGTATTAGCCAGACAATGATAAAGAGCAAAAACTGTTGAAATCTCACTCTCAAGGATGGATCTTGCGTTGTGACGGAGCATCTAACGAGAAAGGAAGTGGAACTTGAAATATTTTCTACACCCTATATGGAATGACATTGGAAAAGACTATCAAATTCAGTTTCAACGCTTCCAACAAAGAAGCTGAATATGAAGTGCTAATACCGAACTACAATTAACTAAACATCTAGGAGTAAAAGACACCAATGTTTTCACTGACTCTAAATTGGTGGTCAACCAGTTGAACGAATCCATTTCACCAAATGGATAGAAGTGGAACCATTGGCAAAAATTGGAGAAACTTAGAACGAGAAATTCTTGTGGAAAACAATAATATGCATATTTTGGAACCTCCAGAACGATTGTCACTGACAATCGGGCCTAATTTGAAGGCAAAAAGGTCAATAATTTATGTGAGAACTTGAACATCAATCACCACTTCTCAGCACGTGGTCATCCACAAACAAATAAACCAGCATAAATGACCAACTGAACAATCCTTGAGGCTATCAAGAAAAAACTTGCAGTAGCAAAAGGATAATGGGTATCTGAATTGCCAGACATTCTCTGGGCATATAGGACAACAAAATAATAATTCCAATCGGAGAAACACCATTCACCTTAACTTACGGTTCCGAGGTTATGGTACTAGTTGAGATTGGCATGTCCACCTTTAAAGCTGAACATTTTCCGTTGGAAGACAATGTTTAAGCACTGCGTGTCGGACTAGATCTTCTCAAAGATAAAAAGGATAGAGCTTCAATCAAAATGACGACCTACCAATAGAGAATGGCTAACTATTACAAAAAGAAAGTCAAACCCCATGCATTCAAAATTGGTGACTCGGTACTTAGAAAAATCCAACTGAATACGAAAGAATTAGGTGCGTGAAGTTAAACCCCAATTGGGAAGGATCATACAAAGTGGTTAAAATCATTAGGCCAGGAACACACTGGTTAGAAAATTCAAACGGAGAACAACTCAAGAGGCCATGGAATGTAGAACATCTGAAAATGTATTATTAATAAACTATTACATTCCAACAAGTTTCAATGTCACATTTCAGTAATTTTAGCTAGTCAGGACCACCAAGTCAGACTAGACGTTTACTTCAAAAATCTTATTTTTCGATCACCAAGTCAGACAACAAAGTGTATGCAGCTAGTCACGACCACCAAGTCAGACTAGATATTTAAATTAATTTTTTTGTCCAATCACCAAGTGGCAACGAAGTGTGTTCAACTAGTAAAGAAATCCAAGTTAGACTAGATATTTACGTCAAAAATCTTCTTGTCCGATCACCAAGTCGAACAACGAAGTGTATGCAGCTAGTGAGGATCTTAAAGTCAGACTAGATATTTAAATTCAAAAATTTTCTTGTTCGATCACCAAGTCGGACAACGAAGTGTATGCAGCTAGCCATGACCACAAATTCAATACTAAATATTTAAAAATCTTCTTGTTCGATCACCAAGTCGGACAATGAAATGCACTTAACTAGTCAAGACGATCGAAGTCAGACTAGATATTTTATTGTATAAATCTTCTAAAGTCTCATATTTGAAGTCGGACAACGACATGTGTTCTTCCAGGCAGAACCATGAAATCCGCCTTCAAATTTCATTGAAAATCTTCTAAGTCTAAACTACCAATTTAGACTATGAAGTGTATCTACGAAGCCCAAACCTTAAAGTTAGACTACTCTTATTATATTTTCTTAGTCTGAACTACCAAGTTAGGCTATGTTGCATATCTAAATAGCCATGCCTAATACATCAGGTTAATCTTAGTTTCTTAAAGTCTTCTAAGTACATGCAACTCAGCCAAGCCATGAAGTCTAATCATCTAGCTTGAAAATAAAATTTAGACTACCGTCACATCGGAAGATAAAGTTGTTTGAACAATGATCCGACAAGTGCATAAAAAAAGGAGGAAGACAACACATAAAGAGACAGACATGTGCACTTGATCCAAAAAACAAAAAAAATCATTCACAATTTATTTGGTACATCATCAGAAGCAATTACAAGAGAAATAGTTGGAGGTAGAGAATCATTATCATCATTGACAGAGTCAGTTGGAGGAAGTGAAGCAGGATCTTCATTGTTCACGGATGGAGTGGAAACCTCTTAAAATATGTGGTCAACTATTGCATGGTACTTGCTAAGGTCCAAGCCCTTATCCCCTTCCATATAATCAAGGAGTTCAAGTTTGCTAGAAACAATCTTACTGAACTCCACTTTAGCTGCATTTGCCTTCGACTGCTTTGACAGTATAGACAATTCATGCTTGGCTCGAGCAAGCTCTTTTTCAATTCCAACAAACTTATAAGATGTCTGCTTTTTAAGGCCTTTCTCCACAGCCAGCTGCTTCTTCACAGAGGTGACCTCCATAGTCATCTGCTCTACTTGCCTCTCAGCCACCTTGCGGAGAGCAGACTGAGAATCTGCCATAGTCACTGCTCAATCACGAACTTCCTTCGTGATAGTCAACTAACTCTCTGAGGTAGACGATGATGACTATAGCTTCGCAACTTTCTCATGAACGAAGTTCGTTTCCTTCTCCACAGAAGTCACTTCGGCAACAAACTTATCCTTGACGTCCTCCACCTCATTTAGTTTATCCTAATAAGCATTAACTATTTCTTCTTGATAAACAACATGCTCCTTCAACTTATCTACCTCAGAGAGAGCATCAGAAAGTTGTAGTAACTGTTGTGCGTACTTCTTCCCCAAGGCATACACCTCTTTGCGGGCAGCCTGATACTTGAACCTCATCATCCCAGCGTAAGTGAGATGGGACATCCCACTGTTTAGAGAAAAGAAAAAAGTCACAAAAAATGGAAGAAGTAGAAAAGTTGAACTTTTTACCTCCATTATATGCTTTACACTTTTGTCAAGGAGCTCTCCAACAACACGAACATGCATAGGGGCATGGTTCATCAACTAGGGATGCCATGCCATGATATGATTATGTGCACTTTCCTGCACTCAATCTCCGAATGCCATGAAAAGCCATCATACATCCTGATATGAATTGCCTCGGGGATGGGCTCATTCCAGTCGACTTTTGGATAGAACACAAAAAGATCACGACGAGACACCCTTGGTCACCTAGCAGTAACTGGGACTTCGGAGATGATGGGCACACCACCCTTCCCCTTCATCATATTCGGAGTCGTTCAAAGACGGGACCACGTCTGGATCCTCAGATTTCTTCAGAGCAAGCTACGTCATCTTGTTTGAAAAGACACGAGCATTCTCATCCGACACCTTGCTGATGTCTGACACACCAGTTTATGCAAGGAATTGCTTCTCTGCATCAACAAGCGGAGCAAGGATGAGCAACCTCATCCTGACTCTTGTCCAAAGCCTGTTGCACTTCTTCATCTTCCTTATTAGTAAGATGAAGGAAGTCATCCTCATGGTTATTTTTCAAAGAACCAAAATCTTTACTCCTGGATATCTGGAGAATAGAACGATCATGACTCATTTCACCTACGGAACCACCCGATGAAGGGCAGTCGGAACAACTTTCTTCGTGTCAGAGACGACTCCAGCATAAGTCCCCAACCCAACAGGCCTTTTCCGCTTTGCAGATCGACCAACATCGACCAAATCACTCACAACATTCTTTTTGGAAGGACTGGAGGCCTCAGAGCCCTCATCTTCCTCATGGTTAGATTAGCATACTGACCACCAACGCCAGCATAAAAACTAGCTTCAATAGTAGTGACACCAGAATCATGTGCACAAACGACCAATGATCTTTCCTGAGCACTAAGGTCGTAGAAACCACTATTGTCAACAATTTCCAACTGGAACACATATTCAAGTGGAGCCCAAAGAAGGGAAGGAATTGAACCTTTGTCGACTGTTCTTTAGCAGTTAGTTGCAAGTCGTTCAAGGTCCCGGGGGTCTGAATGACCTGAGAATGGGTTTACCGCATAGGTTGAAGTACCCAGATCCGATGGAAACATAAAACCGGGTATTTTGCCAGGACTTGAAATCATCTTTCAGTTTGCCCCGACAAACAGGTAAGATCAAATAGCAAACAACATTTTTGTTGAACTTCAACGTTAGTAGAGAATGCATCACATTCTTGTTCAGACAGATCCCGCCCCGCAAAGCCTTGACCAGGGTACCAACCAAGATTTTCCAGCCATTGGGACCCAACTGAGCAGGAGAAGTACCGATCAAGTCCAGATAAGACCATATGATCTTTGGAATTGGGAAACAGAGACCAGCCCTGAACATTCCAAGATACAAGGCTATGTAACTAGCCTTTGGTTGGATAGGGCTATCACCATCTCCTGGCAACACAAGATGCAAGTCGGACGGAAGAGAATACGCATGATCACTACAACACAAGTGCCCTTTAATAACACTTAAATATAGCGTTTTTTCCGCTTGTGTTATGAAAAGCCTTGGGCGGATCACTACACCAATAGAATGTTGGGGGGATGTGCTCTCGCTTGGCATTGCCGTTATGTCTCGCTGGGCGGGAGAGTTGAGCGCTCTTTTACCACTCAAAAATGGTGCCCCTTCCGTCTTTAGTCCTTGCACCGGGTTAAGTTGTTCTGCATGATGTAGTCGGATTTGGGAGCACTCTATCTGTTTCAATGCGGCGTAGTGGCAGCCTCATGTCGTAGATTGGTCCCCACGTATTGTCCCTTTGTTAGTAGTATACTTAACACACTGGTGAAGGGTTGAGAACACTGCTTCCATTTGGTGTTGCCACAGTCTTTCTAGGATGAGGTTGTAGGACGATGGTGCGTCTACCACAATGAAGTCCAGAAATAGGACCTTTCTTAACTATGGCTCTCCGGCTACTATGGCTAGCCTTATCCTTTCGACGGGGAAACACTTCTCTCCGCTAAACCCAATTAGTGAGTGCTCTGATGGTGCTAGGCTATCTTCTTTGGGGTCCATGATGCGGAAAGCATTGTTGAACAGAGTGTTGAGCGAGCTGCCTGTGTCAATGAGGGCTCTCGTCACTTCCCACTTTGAGAAAATATGTAGTGTGGGACATTTATGAAACGCTGGCTTTCGACCAAGCAGGTCAGAAATTCTTTTGCAAGTGTTTTGAAAGAATCAATTGACTTCGGCGGAAGGCTGTGGAACCACGTCAATGCGAGGCCTTTGAGACTGGTAGGAAAGGTTTTGCACATGACGTATTTGGATCCTTCCTTGAGAGCCATCACGTGCTGGTAATGGCGTAGATGATCGAAGGGATCGGTGGTCCCATTGTAGGAATCTAGCTTCGGGGGAGTGAACTTCCTTGGGAGGGCCTCATTCATTATCCGGTCTACGAATGGCGAGACAGAGATGCGATACATGACGTTAAGATCATGCGCTCCTCTGCGGAGGGGATTCCCGGGGCCGAGCCTCTATGTCCTTGCGGCTGGATCAATGTTAGCCACATAGACTCCCTTAGTCCAATAGGAACTGGCAGGGGTTGGGCTCTCATGCGCTTGCTCCCTATCGTCCACTGGAGGTGGAGGTCCGTGCTGTTCTTGGTCTCCATTAGCAGCCGACGGATTCTACCTTGTGACCGTCTCCATTGCTTTGATAACCTGCTGTAGTTGGGATGCCAACACCTCAATTGTGGGGTCTGCCGTAGGTGCAGAGGCGTAAGTAGGTTGACCATGCATGGTTGGAGCCGATATCGGGCTAGCCGAAGCGTTGGACGTGTCCCCTAGTTCATTGTTGCATGACCTAGTGGTCACTATCTCTCTGGGATTTCGTAGGAGAGGACGCTTAGTGTAAAGTTAAGAACTAGGTCGTCCCCACGAACGACACCAAATTGATGCATTCATTTTTCGCTCCCTGCTATGACCTATTCTCGCCGACCTGTTTGACCTTCACAAGTAGCACACGTGAGCCACAGACCATCGTGTGGTGGCCGATGACACTCCAATGCTAAAGTCAGACAAGGATTTGAGGAAGGTGTAATGCTGTAACAGGAAATTTGTTGCGTAATACCAACCTCATGTCTTATTTATAGTGCAAGGAGTCCTGGTTTAACCAGGCCATCGTAGGCAAAGATTAGGGAGGAGATCTTCGTGGAGATCCCTCTCTAATTATAAGTCGTGTTGTAGGAGGGAAGTTCCATGTTAGCTCCGTGTTCCTAAATACGTGGGAGATAGTTCCCAATCCGAAAGCATTCCATCGAAGGGAGTTTCCATGTGTGGAAGATACTCTTGTGTTTGCTTCCTAGTTGGAAGCAAAGAACAACTGTGGTTGCCCATCCGAAGTAGATCCTTGAGATACTTGCCTAAAAAGGGCTTACAAGTATCGTGGATAGCTGTGAGACTGTGGGCCTAGCGTGTTGTGAGAGTTTGGGCCCGCCTGGTAGGCTGGAGTAGAACGGGCTAAGAATCGCTTGGGCTGGATCCGTATTGGGTTGGTTCTTGAAACCGTGGTTCCTCGAGATCATCATGACACATGTACGACTCAGGGGGTGGGACCTTTTTATGTATCATCAATGCTGTTAAGGGAAATTTCCCTATTAGAGTGTTGTCCATAGATGAAAGTTTCCATGTACGACGTATACTCTGGTATTTGCTTCCTAGTTTGAAACAAGGTGTTGCTGGCTTGCCTGTCCGAAGTTGATCCCCGAGATACTTCCTTAATATGGCTTACAAGTAATGGGGATGGTTGTGAGACGTGTGGGCTTAGCGGGCTGTGCGAGCTTGAAACCGCTTGGGTCGGATCAGAGTTGGGCTGACAATTGGGCCTATTATTCATTGAGATCGTCATGACTCGTGTACGATATAGAAGAGAGGACGTTACGATGTATCATTAGCTGCTCCCCCCGGGTTAGTGGGCCATCATATCAATTCACCAAGTCACTTCTTGTAAAAATATGTCACTTATGATGACTGAGTCTAAACAAATACTTGAGCGGCGCACTTCATTAATTAAGCAGGCGTCAGGTCAGTGGAAAAAAAATGGGAAACAAATCCCTATTTAGATTTCCCTTTTCTGCACTGATTGACTATTCCATTTTTCAATTTTAGAGACTCCGTTTTGTTCAACTTTTGATTGAAAGTTTATTTACCTTTTTCATGGCTCGCCAAAATCACCATAATGATGAGCTTCTTGCCAAGGACCTCCAATTCTTTGAAGATAGGTTGGCTTCCGAATCGAGCCTTGTTGAGATTTGAAAGACATTTGGGGCCCCTGAAGACCTGCCACTCTATACTCTAAATGATGATCAGACGTCAATGTTTCATCTGAAAGGAATCGTCTGTTTGCACTGGGGCGTGCTTCAAACTGGTGTTCATTTTCCCGTGCTTCACGAGATCTGAGGCTTTCTAAAATTTATTGGAATCCATCCTGCCCAGTTGGTACTGAATGGGTACAAGATTATCCTTTTCATATCCTTCTCAAATCTGGTGTTCGAGTGACTCGAGGGTGATCCAGTTGTTGACTTCCCCTCGGCTAAACAATCACGTCATTTGTAAGATGATGTCATCGGCTTGTTTCGGGAAATTGTTGGATGACTTTAAATTCTGGCAAAATTTTTTGCTTCTTGGCTCTTTCGGATTTGAAGTACTTCAAGTTCAAAAGTTGTCTGCTTGAATGGGAGTTCAAGCTACTTCATAAGTATAGTTTCACTCTTTGATTTCGTTGCGTTGATTGTATGTTGATCGTCGCGTTTATTTCTTTGTAGGGAGGTTCCACACTAGTCCTTTTTCTCCAGAAGAGGAAGTCACTATGAAAACATTCTGTGACATGCCTTAGATGAGTATGGAGGATGTTATCTGCCCTACCAACTTTAGTCGCAGTGGATTGTGGGCCAATTGACATGTGGCTCCCACTCTATACAGAGCGTCGAAAGTTAAGTCTTAAAGTGGAGCCCCTTCCAAGAAGAGGAAGGCCTCACAAGTTAAGCTCCTACCCCGCTCGACACAGATGGGATTTTTGAGATGTTTTCCTCCTTCATAAGCTTGAAGAGGTCTCGCGCTGGGGCCGAGCTGGCTCCCAAATGGCATGCTCCTGTGAGGGAAGAGCGTGATCCTAACCGGTCTCTTGGGGCAGAGGTTGTAGCATCTTGTTTGGAGAGGGACCACCTGCAGTTAGCAGGGGTTGATGATGCGTCGCTGCTAAAATACTGAGCAGGCTGAGGCTTTGAGTGAAAAGCTAATGCTGGCTGCTGTGGCGGCTTCCATTGATGTTGACTTGTCTAGACCTGTTTTACTGGAAGGTTCTGATGAGGATTCGGTTGTACTCTCGGAGTTTGATCGTTCTGCTGGTGGATCATCTGACAGTGGTCGTTGCAGTATGGGTTGTCCCTCTTGTGGTTCGCATTGCCCCCTATCTCGCTCCAGACCATATATCAAGGTAATAAAGGGTCCGTTAAACAATTCACTTCCTTTTCTTCTTACGAATTCCGCTGAGACGACTCGCAACAAAGGGTCGGCTGTTGATGACAACGGGAAACTTGTGGACGAGGGCCTAGGTGCAGTGGAGACTACTAAGGGTTGTGTTATCGTGATCCCTCATCTGAGAGAGCTTCATCCAGATGCGCGAATGAGTTTGTTTGTTCCGGACGTGGTGAAAATGAGCAACCAAGCCTGGCACCTGGAGGTTGATGTTGATTATGCTTCAAGGAAACATACAAGCAGATGTTATAGCTGGCTGGTAAACTGCGCTCCGAAGCCTGATGAGGATGCAATGGAGGAGTGCATGGATAAGGGGTTGAAACATCTTATGCTAGGGATGTCCCGATTGAGCCAGGTGGTCGTTGCTGGGACAGAATTTGAGGCGTCTCATGAGAGGGTATACACCATGAGCGTGTCTTCTCGACAATGCTGAAGTTGTATTCTGATGAACTTTTTGAAATTGAGTCGCTAAGAAAACAGATTAAGGAGAGGAGGTTGGATAAGTCAGCTGTTGATGCTGAGACTCAGAGAATTCATTTGGAAGCCCTAGAATTTGATTTAGCAGAGGCGGTGTCCACAAGAGACAGATTCAGACAAGAGCTGAATCTGGTCCTCCGTGATCTGGAAATTGCGCAGGAAACTGCGGCTAAGATGCGCTCTGAATTGCAATCTCTTGTTGAAGAGAATACAATGAAGAAATCCAAGGGTGTTAGAGACAGAAGTTAGAGGCTGACGTGGAATTCAATGCTCGGGAAGTAAGGAAAGTTGGGGACCAACTTCTCCTGCAGCAATATGAACTTTGTGCAGTTAAGAGTAGTTTGATTACTGAGCAATCTCAAGTAGATGCATTGTCAGGCAAGCTGAAGTTGTTGGAACGTGAACTTGCTGAAGCAAAGGTGCACAAGCAAGAGCTTCTCAAGGCACAAGGTAAGTATGAATTCCGCTGGGTCGTGCATGGGAGGTTAGAACTGTTCGCACTGATGAAGGACGAAAATCCGGACTGGGACCTTGCTTATTACAAGAAGATGTCTTATGCAGACTTCAGAGTGGTCTATGAGTCGTCAGAGGAAGAGGGCGATCTGGATCATGGCGTTCAGGCTGAGGCACGCACGGACACAATTTTTGTTGCTTCTCCGGTTAGGCTTAGGTCATTGTATTTGTACCTCCTCTTGATGACGAGTAAATTTTGTACATTTGTACTTTTTGATTCACCTATGAAAACATGTTTCTTTCGAGTATGTTTTGTACCCATACTCTGTTCGGTCTCTTTGTTGCTCGTTTTCCATTTTGCCTTGTCATTTTGCTTTGACATAGGTCCGGTTGGGTTAGTAGAAAGCCGAGTGGTCTGTCTGCTATTGGAAATGGTTGTGAGACATGTGGGCTTAGCGGGCTGTAGTAATTTGGGTCCATCTGGCGAACTGGCCTGTGCAGGCTTGAAATTGTTTGGGCCGGATCAGTGTTGGGCTGGTAATTGAGCCTGTTATTCCTTGAAATCGTCTTGACTCATGTACAGTGTAGAAGAGAGGACGTTACGATGTATCATCAGCTGCTCCCCCCGAGTTAATGGGCCATCATATTGATTCACTAAGTCACTTCTTGAAAAAAGATATGACGCTCATGATGATTGAGTCTGAACGGTTACTTGAGTGGCGCGCTTCATTAATTAAGCATGCGTCGGGTCAGTGGAGAAAAAGTGGGAAACCAATCCCTATTTAGATTTCCATTTCTGCAGAGATTGACTATTCCATTTCTTCAATTTTAGAGACTCCGTTTTGTTCAGCTTTTGATTGAAAGTTTATTCACATTTTTCATGGCTCGCCAAATTCACCACAATGATGAGCTTTTTGCCAAGGGCCTCCAGTTCATTGAAGATAGGTTGGCTTATCTATCGAGCCTTGCGTAGATTCGAAAGACATTCGGGGTCCCAGAAGACCTACCATTCTATACTCTGAATGATGATCACACGCCAATGTTTCATCCAAAATGATTCGTTTCTTTGCACCGGGGCATGCTTCAAATTGGTGTTCATTTTCCAGTGCTTGACGAGATATGGGGCTTTCTGAAATTTCTTGGAATCCCTCATGCATAGTTGGTACCGAATGAGTACAGGATTATCCTTCTCATATTGATCAGCGTGAAAGATGTTGGTGTCCGTGTGACTCCGTGGGTGATTCAGTTGCTGAGTTCCCCTCGTCTAAACGATCACACTGTTTGTAAGATGATGTCATCGGCTTGTTTCAGAAATTGTCGGATGACTTTAAATTCTGGCAGAAAATTTTGCTTTTTGGCTCCTTCGGATTTGAAGTACTTCAAGTTCAAAAGTTGTCCACTTGAGTGGGAGTTCAAGCCACTTCGTATGTATAGTTTCATTCTTTGATTCTGTTGCGTTGATTGTATGTTGATCGTCACATTTGTTTCTTTGTAAGGAGGTTCCCTACTACTCCTATTTCTCCGGAAGAGGAAGTCATTATGAAAGCATTATGTGGCATGCCTTGGATGAGTTTGGAGGATCATATCTGCCCTACCAAATTCAGTCGCAGTGGATTGTGGCCAATTGGCACGTGGCTCCCACTATCTACAGAGCGTTGAAAGTTAAGTCTGAAGGTGGAACCCCTTCCAAAAAAAGGAAGGCCTTACAAGTTAAGTTCTTGCTCTGCTCGACACAGAGGGGCTTTCTGAGACGCTTCCCTCCTTCATAAGCTCGAAGAGGTCCCGTGCTAGGGTCGAGCCCGCTTCCAAACGGCCTGCTCCTGTGAGGGAGGAGCGTGATCCTAATCGGTCTCCTGGGGCGGAGGTTGTAGCATCATGTTTAAAGAGGGACCACCTGTAGTTAGCATGGGTTGATGATGCCTCGTAGCTAAGTACTGAGCAAGCTGAGGCTTTGAGTGAGAAGCTAATGTTGGCTGTTGTGGCAGCTTCCACTGGTGCTGATCGGTCCAGACTTGTTTTACTGGAAGGTTCTGATGAGCATTCGCTTGTGGTCTCGGAGTTCGATTGTTATGCTGGTGGATAGTCTGATAGTGGTCATTGTAGTGTGGGTAGTCCCTCTTGTAATCCGCATTACCTCCTATCTCGCTCCAGACCATATGTCAAGTTAATAGAGTGTTCGTTAGACAATTCACTTCCTTCTCTTCCTTCGGATTCCGCTGAGCCGGCTCGCAACAGAGGGTGAGCTGCTGGTGACAAAGGGAAAGTTGTAGATGAGGGACTAGGTGCAATGGAGAATACAAAGGGCAGTGCTGGTGTGATCCCTCATCTTAGAGAGCTTCATCCAGATGCGCAAATGAGTTTGTTTACTCCGAACGTGGTGAAAATGAGCAACTAGGTCTGACACCAGGAGGTTGATGTTGATTATGCTTCGAAGAAGCATATAAGCAGACATTATAGCTGGTTGGGAAACTGCGCTCCGAAGCCTAAGGAGGATACAATGGAGGAGCGCATGTATACGTGCTAGAGATGTCTCGATATAGCCAGGTGGTCGTTGCTGGGACGGAAGTTGAGGCGGCTCGTAAGAGGGTATACACCATGAGCGTGTCTTCTCGACTATGCAGAAGTTGTATTTTGATGCAATTTTTGAGATTGAGTCACTAAGAAAGCAGATTGAGGAGAGGAGGTTGGAACAGTTAGCCGTTGATGCCGAGACTTAGATGGTTCATTTGGAAGCCCTTGAGTCTAATTTAGCAGAAGCGGTGTCTACAAGGGACAGGTCCAGACAAGAGCTGAACCTGGTCCACCGCGATCTAGAAGTTGCGCAGGAAGTTGTGGCTAAGATGCGCTCTGAATTGCAGTATCTTGTTGATGAGAATACCATGAAGGAATCTGAGTGGGTTGCCAGAGACAAAAGTTAGAGGCTGACGAGGAATTAAATGCTCGGGAAGCAAGGATAGTTGGGGACCAATTTCTCCTGGAGTAATATGAACTTGGCGCAGTTAAGAGTAGCTTGATTACTAAGCAGTCTCAGGTTGATGTACTGTTAGGCAAACTGGAGATGTTGGAACGTAAACTTGTCGAAGCAAAGGTGCGCGAGCAAGAGCTTCTCAAGGAGCAAAGCAAGTAAGAATTCCATTGGGTCGTGCATGGGAGGTTAGAATTGTTGGCGCTGATGAAAGAAGAACATCCGGAATGGGACCTTGCTTATTACAAAAAATGTCTTATGCAGACTTCGAAATGGTCTATGAGTCGTCAGAGGAAGAGGGTGATCCAGATCATTGCGTTCATGCTGAGGTATGCACGGACGCAACTTCTGCTTCTTCTCCGGTTAGGCTTAGGTCATTGTATTTGTACGTCCTTCTGATGAGAAGTAAATTTTGTAAATTTGTACTTTTCGTTTCAACAATTAAAGAAAACATGTTTATTTCGAGTATGCTTTGCACCCATACTCTGTTTGGTTTTTCTGTTGCGCGTTTTCCATTTTGCCTTGTCATTTTGCTTTGACATAGGATCGGTTGGGTTAGCAAGAAGCCGAGTGGTCTGTCTGCTGTTGAGAGTTTGACCATTTATGTTGCGAATAATTCTTACCCGTTATTCTGTGAGGTATTACAGTTGCTATTGCGTGGTTACGTCCAATAGTGGACGTTCACGGATGGTTTGGTAGTGGGTTACGCTACCCAGGCCGTAGCTCATCATTGAGGTAAGCTATTGGAGACTCAAGTTATGTCTCTGATCGTCAGTTGCGGTTGTTGGCATGAGTGAACTGTTGCAGCCGAGCACATGCATTGTTATTGAGCAAAAGTGTTTGACCCTAGTCAGGTTTCGTATGCTCGGACTGGTATTCCGTGCAACATTTGTTCGTGTGTTAGCGAGTTGATTTTTTGGTTGGCTCGAGTGGCCATTGCTAATAATGGAATGTTAGCCCGTGTGAGCGTAAAGACGTTGTTTGAGCTGTCTTCGAATTCGGCGACCGCTGTCTTGAGAAATACTAGTGGTCCCGTGGCGAATCGTGCGTTACTAGGAGCACTAGGCTAACAGGGAAACATCCCTCCATAGCACGACTTCTAATTAGAAAAGGATCTCCACGAAGATCTCCTTCCTAAACTACGCCTATGATAGCCTTGTAAAATCAAGACTCATGTACTATAAATAAGGCATGAGGTTGGTAAGCTAAGGTACGATACAAATTCCCTGTTTACAACATTACGCTTTCCTTAGATCTTTGTCTGATTTTAGCATCGGAGTGCCATCGGCCACCACAACGGTGGTCCGTGGCTCACGTGCATTACTAGTGCAGGTCAGCGGAATTAGGTCAAAGTAGGGAGCGAAAAATGACTGCATCACTTTGGCGACGTCTCTGGGGATGACAAAGCTTTTAACTTTTCAATTGCGTTGCCTCCCTTCAAAACCCAGAGAGATGGTGACCACTAGGTCACACAACAATGGAGAACAAGGGAACATGTCAAACGCTTTGGCCGGCGCAACACCGCCATTTTTAACAGTTCCGATCATGCACTGCAGTAGACTTACGCGCCTGCGCTGACAACAACAATGACGTACCCAAGAATCAATATGTTGTCATCTCAATTACAAGAGATCGCCAAGGTGGTGGAGGCTCTCACGCGACAAAATCCACCACCTGCCAATGGAGACCAGAAGCAACACGAGCCTCCGTCTTCGGAGAATGGCAGGGAGCAAGCACAAGAAAGCCAAGCCCTCGCTAGTTCTCATTGGACTAGGGGAGGTTGCGCGACTAACGCTGAAACCGCTACCAGGGCAGAGAGGCTCGACCCTCAGAACGCCCTTCGTAGAGAGGCGCATGACCCTGACATACTGTACCACCTCTCAATCCCACCATTTGTGGATCGGATTATGAATGAGGCTCTTCTGAGGAAGTTCACTCCCCCGAAGCTCGACTTCTAAGACGGAACCACCAATCCATTCGACCACTACCAGCATGTAATGGCCCTCAAAGAAGGATCCAAGTCAGTAATGTGCAAAAACTTTCCCACTAGTCTGAAGAAGTCAGCACTAACGTGGTTCCACAACCTGTCGCCAAGGTCGATCGTCTCCTACAAGGCACTAGCAAAAGAGTTCCTGACATGTTTCATTGGGAGCCAACATTTTCAAAAAGGCCTACACTACATACTCTCTCTAAAGTAAAGGTCCCACTAGACTCTCTGAGGGTATGTCACGAGCTTCAACAATGAGCTGACTCTCATTGACGAATGCAACGATGACACGACCGTGACAGCCTTCACTACGGGCCTTAGAAAAGGAAAACACTATGAAGACCTCACATTAGAGCCCCCTCTGGACATGACAGAGCGCTCCTCAATAGCTCTCAGAAGCACATTACCTTGGAAGAGCTGAGAATCATGAAGAGGGAAACCAAAGGAGAGAAGAAACCCTCCGCTCCTAAGGACAAGAGAGGACAACAGGTCAGACCCTAGTCGGTCTAGGCTAGAAAAAACATCAAACTACGTTGGATCTAGAACTATGTCGCCCCTCAATTATAGCCTGTCGGACGTACTAAACTCCAAGAAAAACTAGGAGGATCTGATGTGGCCCCCGAAGCAGCACGGAGACCCCGCCAAGTGTGACAACGACAAGTACTGTGCGTACCACAAGGAGGGTGGTCACGATACAACGACTGCAAGAGTCTGAGGTATGAAATTGAGTACTGGATCTGCAAGGGCAAACTAAAAGAATTTCTGAACTTTGAGAAGCAACAAGAATGAACCGTGGACCGAGGGGAGTCGGTTAAAGAAATTTAAAAGGGGACTCCAGGGATAATCTATGTCCTTCATGGAGTTATATCGAATGAAGACCAATCATACAGGTTTCGCAAACGGACCTTAATGGAGAGCGGACGCAACCCGCGGATGAGGACAGATGCATCTGCCACTCAGGGATTTAGAACCCCATTCTCACCTTAACCTTTACGGACAAATACCTCAAAGGAGTCTGAGCGCCGCACAACGATGCCCTAGTCATCTCGGTCTCCAATGCAAGGTGGGAGGTGAAGAGAACTCTGGTGGACACAGGAAGCTCTCTTACGTTCTGTTCTACAGCGTGTACCGCAATATGGACTTTAATGAGGAAAACCTGACGCCTTTGGATTTCTCGCTGATTGGATTCAGCGGGGAGAAATGCTTCCCCCATCGGAAAGATAAAGTTAGCAACAGTGGTAGGGGTGCCACAACTAAGAGAGGTCCTGTTTCTAAATTTCATGGTAGTAGATGCACCATCAACCTACAACCTTATCTTGGGAAGACCATGGCTCCACCAGATGGAAGCAGTAGACTCCAACCTTCACCAATGCGTTAAGTATACCGCTAACCACTCCGAATGAACAATACTTGGAGACCAACCTACGGCACGAGGCTGCCATTACGCCACACTGAAACGGATAGAATGCTCCCAGATCCAACTACATCCTGCAAAACAGCCTGAACCAATGCCAGGCCAAATGACGACAAAAACATCACATTTAAGTAGTACATGAGCAATAAGCTCTCCTGCCCAGCAAAAAGGAGAGGCCCTAGCAAGCGGGAGCACACCCCCCCTCGACATTCAGTCTGTGCAGAGATTAACCCCTCTACAAGGTTTACTCTTCAGTAACTTTTGTAATGCTTGCAAGTCTCGATAGTATGTTGAAGAACGCTAACGATCCGCAAGAGCAACTCGAATTCACTTCAAGGCCAGGATCGGTCACTCTCCGTCAACGGTTAGTGTACTTTTAATTGTTTATTTCCCATTCCATAGTTAATGTAGAGTTTAAATTCTCAAAAGACTTATGTGATTTGGAATCATTTAAGAAGTAAAGGAAGAATTATAAAACCAAACTCTATTGTTTATTGGAAATATGTAACAATAAGCGCCTTGAGGCGGATACAAAAGACTACATACTACAAGCATCTGAATTCAGTGTGACATAAAGTAAAGACTCGCTTAGATGATCTAACTACGTAACGGTATCCGAAAAAGAAAAAGGCCGTGTAGACCCTTCGATGTTAACAATCTGCAAGTGACAACAAAGATATGCAAACGGACTTCGCTCGACCCCATCCCAAGATAAAGAAAAGGTGTCAGAGGGGATTGAAAGGACTGAGCGGCAAAATTACTCCTTTGAATCACCCTAGGAAAATGCCCGTACAATAGCGTTGTAGACCTTACAACGGACTGCTGATTTCCTCAAGAGACATCGCACCCCCTTTACAAACTTCCTCATATGGTTGTTGGCTTCCAGAGGGGATGGAAGAAAGCAGATGAGGATGGCCACAAACGGCGAAGCAGACAAGGTCTCATAGTGCTGCCAAACGAGGCCACTTTTCCCATGCATGATGCCAGGAGTGACTTAGAGATACCACACCTGAATGCATCGTACATTTGCTAACACTTCGGTCAACCATTGGTTAGCGGCAGGATCTACGCACGCAGGAACACAAGTGGCACGAAGTAACACCAAGGCATATCTCTTGATAGAAAACCTGAACTACTTCTCCGCAATATGAGAAGAAATTACGAGATATGCGTAGATCAACTACATGCCCACCCAGAATAGGTGACCACGCATAACAACAACTGTCGTCATGCCTGATCAGTGCAAATGTTAGAACATTTGATGACTCCATTGCTAGAAATCTCCTTTCAGCCTTTGGAAAACCCAAAGCATCTTCTTCAAACAAGAACATTATAGAAGATAAGCTTTGCGAAAGATAATGCCTACAACGATTGGAAAACAACATTATATAGGCGTGATGGTTCACCAAACGGGCACTCCAGCATTAGCTACCAAGCATTGAATACCGTATGTGAAGTGAAGAGACGGCGGTTCCCAAGGAAACTGCGCAGACCACGTTCGTTCAATTGATGACGTTGCACACAACCCCATCAATTGAGGGGGAGTAACCGGTACTCAAACCTTTCGTAACTTATGTCGTACACGTGTCACCGCACTATCTATGCCGTACACAAAGCGCAACCGTATAGGAAACCTTAACTCTTCCTCTATGGGCCCAAAGGCTCGGCCCACCATTCAAACAATATTTTGCTACATGCTTAGCACGAGCACAAATCCCAATTAGTCTTGACGCACGGATCGTACCTACGAATTGCTTATTTGTGTTAAGGTAATGTTGTCCACACAGTGCGCGACACTAGCGGACGTGGGTTCGCAAGACCTCAAATGAGCATAACCCCTATCCAACCGGGCAACCTTAGTCAGTCAAAAATGATGACAACGACTTCTGGTACATCCCGACACCAAGTCTACCCAATGCGGATCCCGATGGTCTAGGAAGTAGGAGTCTAATTAGCGCTATCACGCCTAGTGACGATGACTTGCCTGGGATCATTGCAATTTTCGTGATCATTGATCGCCGAATCCGATCAGGTAAGCCTAGTTGGTGACGACCGACAGCGAAAGCTTCTGATTAAAACCCAGACCTGTACCCCCACTGCGTAAGCGTAGATGGTTTGGAAGGTGGGAGCCCAATCAGTCCCAAACTAATTTTGATGGCTCGCTATGGGACCACTGCTTTTCAGCATGGCCGTCGAATCACCAACCCTAGACTTGTAGCCTCCACTGTGTGGATGTAGATAGTTTAGAAGGTGGGAGCCCAGTTAGTCTCGAACTGATTCCGACGACTCGCCACGGGACCATTGCTTTACAGCGTGGTGGCCGAATCACCAACCCTTGACTTGTAGGTCCCACCGCGTGGGTGTAGATAGTCTAGAATGTTGAAGCCTAGTTAGCCAGGAACTGATTCCGATGGCTCGCCATGGGACCACTGCTTTTCAATGTGGCCGCCGAAAACTCCCAAATTTGTAGCTTGATGCGCACATGTGTAAATGATTTGGAAAGTGGGAGTCTAGTCAGTCTCGAACTGATCTCGACGGCTTGCCACGAAACCACTGCTATTCAGCCTGGTTGTCGAACCCATTTGACTCGAACTTGTTGCCCCCATCGCGCAGGTATAGATGGTTCAAAACGTGGGAGACTAGTCAGTCCCCAACTGATGTTGACGGCGCGCCACGGGACTAGCGTTCTTCAATGTAGTCGCCTAATCCTTACTCCTCGAGTAGTCCAAATCGTTCGGACATAGATGGTTCGGAAAGTAGGAGCCCCATGCAGCTCGCCACGTGACCCCTGCTATCTTCTAAAACAACGACCACAAAATGAATCAAGCTGAATTAGCGTCTTCACGCTCAAACAGACCGACATCCTAAGGCCACTCGGCACAAACGCCCGAGCTTATGATGCTTGACTCGGCACAAACGCTTTGCCATCACAACTCGCCCATAGCAGCAGTTGCAGTCCACCAATCAGACAAGCAAGGCAAGCCTCAAGCAACTTACCTTGGGGACAAGACACATCTCGGGCAACCTAATCCCCAGCTAAATTGTCCGCAACATGCCCACTATCAAACATGACTACGCAACAATGATCTTGAGTCATTTGCAATGTAAAATCGATTAAGCTCTCTACTACAGATAGACCACTCAGAGTTTTACTGATTCAACCAGTTTTTGTCAAAGCAAGATGACAAGGCGAAACGAAACACATGCAATAAATACAAAAAGCACAAAACAAATAAAATTGTTTTCATTAACGGTTGACAAAATGGGTACAAGAGTACAGAGTTCACTCCTTATCAGGAAAAGGTACAAAAAACAGAAGAGCTAAGCTTAGCAGAAAAAGGAGCAGGATCTGCGTCCGCACGCACCACGACTTGGTCATCAAGGCTCGAACTTTCTTCCTCGTCCGACGACGCAAAGGCAAATAACAAGTCTACATACGACATCTTCTTGTAACGGCTGAGATCTCATTACGGATGTTCCTCTTTCATTAGCGTCAGTAGTTCCAACCTGCCATGTACAACCCAATGAAACTCGCATCTGCCTTGTTCCTGCAGAAGCTCTTCCTCCCGCACCTTCAAGTCAGCAAGTTCACGCTCCAACAACTCCAACTTTCCAATCTACTCATCAACCTAAGACTTCTCTTCACAGCATTGAGCTCATGCCACTCCACTTCAAGCGGGTCCTCGGCCTTCCTTGCCTCTCGAGCATTTATCTCCACATCAAATTCCAGTTGATGCTTCTAAGTAGCCCAGTTGGCCTCCTTCAAAGCATTTTCTTCTATAAGAGACCACGGTTCAAAACATGCCTTGACCGCAGCTTCCTGCGCAACCTCCATGTCTCGGCCGATCCGGCTCAACTCCTGCTTGAGATCATCTCTCTTAGACACCGCCTCTACCAGATCACACTCAAAGGCCTCCAGACGAGCCTTTTGAGTCTCAGCGGCCAGTCTCTTCTTCTCAGTCTGCTTCTGCAACCACTTAATTTCATAGAGCGCATCACAATACAATGCCTGCATGTACGAAAAGACACGCTCCATGGTGTATACCCTCTCACGAGCCACCTCGATTTCCATCCTAGCAATGACTACTTGGCTCAAGTGAGACATACCCAGCATAAGGTATTTTAAACCCTTATACATACACCCTTCTAGCGTATCCTCCCCGGGCTTCGAAGTGCAATCTATTAGCCAGCTGTGACGCCTGCTTATATGCTTCCTCGAAGCATACTCCACATCAACCTCTTGGTGCCAGACCTGAGAGCTCATCCTTACCAAGTTTGGTGAAAGCAGGCTTATCCGCGCATCTGAATGAAGCTTTCCCTGATCAGGAATCACGCCTGCACCTCCATTCACAGTTGTCACTATTCCCAAGCTCTCCTCCATGGCCATTCCCTTGTCATGAACAGCCTAACCTTTAGTGCGAGACGACTCGATAGGGTCCGGAGGAAGAGGAAGAAGAAAATTATTTAAAGGACCCTCCAACACTTCTAGTTGTGGCCCGGAACAAAATAGTGAACAACGCGGACTGCAGGAAACTTGGCCTATGCCTAGCGCACCAATGGGACGATCAGACTCTATAACCTCAGATGAATCTTAACTAAGGCCTTCTACTTAAATAGTCCCGCGTGAATCAAAGACAACAGAAGCCGCCATTGCAGCCCGCACCAGACTCTCATTCAAAGCTTCAATTTGCGCATCACTGAGGTTCGACCTGTCTTCAACCCCTGCAAACCGTAGGTAATCTCTTCTCCCAGTCGGACACATCAGACTCCACTCTAACAGGCCGGTCAGACTCGCACACTTCTCTTACTGGATTGGGTCGTGCTGAAGGCACCCCAGTCCTAACACGTGACCTCTTCGAACTCACAAAAGAGGCAAGCATTTCAGACGGCTCATCCACGTCAGATGGAATGGAAGCTCTGGTCAAAGCTGCCTTCCTCTTCCTAGAGGGGACCACATCTTCTGACTTAACACATGACGTTAAGTAAACAGTGGGGGCCACGTGCCAGTTGTCCCACAACCTGCTACAAATGAAGTTGGGGATGCTTATGACATCCACCATGTTCTTTGTCGACAAGCCGCAGAATGTCTCCATAGTGTGTTACTCCTTCAGGGTAAGGGGAATAGTAGAAAACCTTCCTACGAAGAAATGCAAGCATATAAAAGTCAAGAGAAAAAGTTGAACTTATGAAGCGGCCTGAACTCTTCTTCAATCGGACGACCCTTGCACTAGAAATACTTTGAATCCGCAGGGGCTAAGAAGCAGTACTTTTGCCAGAACATAAAATTATTTGGCAAATTCATGAAACAAGCCAGCAACGTCATCTTATAGACAACATTACTCATTAGTTGAGGAGAAGTCAACAACTAGATTACTCGTGGAGTTACGCGGACGCCATCCTCTTTCGCCCTAATCAGGATGAGAAAGATGATCCTATATCCATTAGTCCCCAACTGGGCTGGAGGAATCCCCAGAAGATCCAAGAATTCCCAGATCACATCTAGAACAGGAAAACTCACTCCAGTTTGTAGCATCCCTCGATGCAAATAGATGAACCCCGTCGGTGGTGACATTGGCGTCTAGTCTCCCTTCATGACATACATTGGTAGGTCCTTGTGGACCCCGAACTTCGTATAGATTTAAACAAGGCAAGGCTCGGATAACAACCTGTCTTCAAAGAACTCCAGGCCTTTGGCCAAGGTTTCGTCATCAAGGAGGTTTTGTTGAGCCATGAAGAAGATGAACGATCCTTTCTAATCAGAAGATGAACAGAGCGGTAGCTTAAAAGCAAGGAAAATAGAAGGGTCATACTCTGCACTACAGATGACCTATATAGGGATTAGGTTCCCACCTTTTTCTCACTAAGCCGCCGCATGTTCAATTAATGTAGCCAGCGACTCAAGCAGCGATTCAGACTCAATCATCATCATGAGCGGCATATCTTTTCAAAGAGATGAATTAGCGAACCGATGTGACTGCCCACTAACTTGGGGGGAGTAACTGATGAAACATAAAAATGGTCACATCCCTGAGCCATACACGTGTCATGATGATCTCGAGTTAGTACGGGCCCCAACATCAGTCCAACACTAATCCACCCCAAGCGGTTCTAAGCTTGCCTAATCCAGTCTGCTAGTAGAACCCGAACTCTTACAGCATGCTAGGCCCACACGTCTCACAACTATCCATAATACCCGTAAGTCCTACTAAGGCAAGTATCTCGAGGATCAACTTTGGGCGGGCAACTACAACAGCGTTTTGCTTCCAACAAGGAAGCAAATACCAGAGTACATTCCACACAGGGAATCTCCCTTCTACGGGTTGCTCTTGGATTGGGAACTATCTCCCATGTATCTAGGAGCACAGGGCTAATAGGAAACTTTCCTCCTACAACACAACTCCAAATTAGAGAAGGATCTCCATGAAGATCTCATTCCTAAACTATGCCTACGATGGGCTGGTAGAACCAGAACTCCTGCACTATAAATAAGACATGAGGTTGATAAGTTAAGGTATGCTACGAATTCCCTGTTTTCAGTGTTACGCATTCCTTAAATCCCTATCTTACTTTAGCCTCGAAGTGTCATCGTCCACTACAACAATGATTTGTGGCTCACGTGCGTTACTTGTGCATGTCGGCAAGACTAGGTCAAAGCAGGGAGTGGAAAATGACTACATCACATATCTTCAGGGAAACAAAACTCGAAGGCAGATGCTCTAGCAAATCTAGCACAAGTTGAGAAGGTGTTGATGTTCTATAAAAGGGAGTCTTTTCAACACTAAGCAAGGAAATTTTTGCTTGACAAGGGGAGAATGGCCAATATTAGAAAATAATTTTAGCATTTAGATTTTGGGAGAACATGATCAAGTTATGGTTCTTGCTCTGTTGGGTATGATGTAGACTACTTGATACATGCATATTTTATTGCTACACGATGTTATTGCTTTGACATTGTGGATATTCTCATGTTGTTTGTTGAAGCTCAAGCTAGTAGGGACGGTACAGAGTGTGTTGCTTTATTTTGCAGAAAGCAAAGTCTGCTACTATGAACAAAGCATAAGCGTTTGGCTATTTGTTTTAATAGTTTGCGTGGTCAATGATTGGGAAAAGAGAAAGCATTCGTAATAAGGAAGCGGTCGAACAAGGGCAAGATTTGTAATCTAGTGCAGAATTGGTATACAACAATGGGTGTTGTTTTATTTTGTTTTGGAGTTTAGGCTTTATGTTATGCATATGTTTTACTTTTCGAGCAAAGTCGTAATGTACTCCTGGTTAACTTTGTAAATCTTTTTGATAGTTCTAAAGGTCGGGCATCCCATAGTTGCCCCTCCCTCCCGGAGGTTAATTTGAAGAAAAAAAACCAACCCATTTGTTATTTCATAATTATTATTTAATTAATATGCATATTTGAATTTACATTTTTTTTGGTAATTATATGGCTTTGGCAGGGTTATGGACTGTCACAATAAACGATTTGTGCCAAACTTGCACTTAGGAGGTGTTTGGTTGCATCACTTACTGGCTTGTTTGGGACTTATAAGTGGCTATAAGCATCATCCCTGATGCTTATACAAATCAAGCCAAATATAGCTATTAATGACTTGTAAGTGCATGTAAACAAACATGATTTTACGATTGTCCACCACTTGTAAGTGGTGCAAACAAACACAATGTATGCACGGAATTTTTTTGCTCCTTGCGGCATTGTACAATAAGATCACGCATCTGGCATAACTACCTGTTAGTTATAACCGATTTTTACTTATTCTTTTATTTATAACCAGCAAGCAAAAATCCCAATGAGCAAAAAATTTCTAATGTATGCACAAACTTTAGAAAATGACTTTGGTATGGTCCGAAAGCTGTCTAAAAAGTGCAACCGTGATCAAACATAATAAGGCAAGTCAACCCGACATGACACACTTTGAACCATGTCAGTTTGGGTTTGATATCTTTAAAATCATTACTAAACTGGTCGGTTTTGGATTTAACAAGTTGACACAAGATTTTACTTTGACAAAATATAATTCATTGCCACCCCTAAAATGAAGTGAGCATAGGAACTTGGGAATATAACAGTGAAATGTGTTTTGGTGAAGTACCAAGAGATACATTTGTATGTAAACATAGTTAATGGTTGAGATTTGTTTCATCCAATGGTTGACACTTTATGTTGGCATTTATGCCTTACCCCCAAACAATCTACAATAAGAGCGTGTGGGTTTGATCCCATACCCAACATTTGGAGAAATTTTTCTTTTCAATTGTTGACGGTGTTTATGTATGTATGTATGGAATAATCAAAACTCAAAAATGTGATTAAAAATATAATGACTATATACATTTATTAGCTTAATAAATTTTTGAAGTATTATTTTAGGGTGTTATTGTTAATTTTTTTAATTATAAAACTTTGTTAAAATCCTATCGTGCAAAGACACGGGTAATATTCTAGTACTGTTATTAATTATAAAGGAAACAAGAGAAGAACGAGATGTCCTCTGCATTATCTTTTCGCCATGTTTGTTCACGTTATAACATCAACATTAATTAAAATTAAGGAGTTTAATTTGTTGACCATCTTAAATTTTAGAACCTATATTTCAATTTTCAAAACTTTGAGCCTAAGGCATGATTTTACCAAGTCTAATTGATAGAAATGAATATAGCGAACCTAATTATTTTGTGGTCACTCTGGAAACTAGATTGGTAGAGAGTTTGATCATCTTTTTATTGGATTTAATGAATTCCCATAAGTTTTGCCATAAACGTGATTTCCTTTGGTCAAATTGAACAAATATGTTCCAATAAGATAAGCGCAACATTATTTCGCCGTTGCCCTCAAAGATAGATTTGCAAAGATTTCGACTATATCTTTCAGGATATAATAATTTGTTCACTCACTTACAAAGGATATTCATGTTTTCTCATATTAATGAAAGTAGACGCTCCCATTGACTAGAAGCACTATTATTCTTTCGTTTATCTGATAGTTGGATTTGTGGAGGATTACAACTCATTTTCGAGCAATAGCAAAAATTTATAAAATTTAAGTTCAAATTTCACATGAGACGTGATCCAGTTTGTCACTTACCGAAAATACCATCTATTTTTTTTTGTCATTGTTGAAATCTCCAATAGAGAAATTATTTATTTATTTTATTATTATTATTATTATTTGTCACATACCGAAAATACCTATTTAATATAAAAATATTATTTTTCTTATTTATTATTATTTCCAAAAATAAATACTTTAAGAATATATCTACATGGTACAACAAATAAAATGGTAAAATTAATAAGAGATATTCAATGGATGATATGAACAGCCCATGGTTTCACAAAAGAATATATCTCAAGGTCATGGTCCTACTTTTGTAGTCCACAATGAGTCAATATCCTTAAATAATAAAATTAATATGTCAAATACAAAATAATTTTTTCTTTCCACATGTTAGACACAATCCTCGCACTAATAAATTACTTCATATTGTCCTATGACTAAAATATTAATATCCCCAAATGAGGTAAAAACATGAATTCTAAAACTCAGTAAACTAAGAAAACCATTATTAGTTGATGATAAAAGAGAAATAAATAATGACCAAAACTAAATAAATAATAAAATAAATGGGTCCATGGTTTTATTATGTCATATATTTGGTCTCATTCAACTTTGTAACGTAAACTTCTTTTTTTAATTTTGTTCTATCGCTCACTCTTGCAAATAAGGCTTGTAAGATACAAGTGTCCTCACAATAACCATGCAAGCCTCGCGATGTAAAAAAATTGAAAGATTCTAGAATTATCCAACCCCACATCAAAGCCCATCTCATCAAAGACCCTCCCTACCACTGTCACTCTCATCAGCTCCTCATTTGCTCTTGTCTTCTATTCTGTGAGGATTTTCAAAGTGATTAAGGTTTTCTTGAGTTTGCGAGTCATTAGGCCGAGTCGAGCGAGTCCGATCTCACTGATCTCCCCTGGAAGGGTGTGGTTCTCTCCATTTTGTTTCCCATACACGTGCGATCTTGTCTTGTTTCGTTTTCTCTAGATTTAAACGTCGTTTAATTGATTTTATTTTTTTCTGTGATTGATTTTCTATTTCTTTTCATCTTGTTCATCAGTTTTATGACCCTCAGTTTATTGAGAACGCCATCGTCTATTTTTTGGTAACTTTTTTCATTTTTATTATTTTTTGGGTATCCATCGATGATCGTTTTGGTTTTCTTGGTGTAGGTTTGTATTGGAATGAGAGTTTTGGGCTTTAAGAGTTTGTGAGGGTTGGTTTTTATTGAGATGAAAGATTAAAATTTTGTTTGAATTAATTTTCTCATTTGTTGATTGAGATCATCATATAGTCTTGGTTCTTGAGTGTGGGGGTTTTTTATCTCCGTCCTGTCAAGTTTGGGGTTTTAGCTCCCATTGCATATTTTTCTTTAAGGTACTTTGATGAGTACAAAGTTTTTTTTATTTTTTATTTATTTATTTATTTATTTATTTATTTATTTATTTATTTATTTTTTATTTTTTATTTTTTATTTTTTATTTTTATTTTTATTTTTTATTTTTTATTTTTTATTTTTTATTTTTTATTTTTTATTTTTTATTTTTTATTTTTTATTTTTTATTTTTTATTTTTTATTTTTATTTTTTAATGCTGGCCATGGTTAATCATTTAAATTATGTGAGATCCTGTTGAATTCTTCTAATTTTTATTTAAATAACTTGATACATTACCCATAATTTGGTTGAAATTCAATTCTAAAAGATTCTTCTTTTCTTCTCCTTTTGTGTGTGTGCCTAAAAATGTCTTCTTCTAGTGAGTAAAATGTGATGTAATTCTTTGCTAAATTGGTAGGTTTTATTTTAATGGAAACTTAATTAACTATTGTATATACTCATCATCATTAATCTAGATTTGGAGGCATGGTATTCTTCCTTTTATGTTTTTGTTTTGTCTAGAATATATAAGTTATTGGCACTAACTTCTAACTTCAGTTTAGAGCTTTTTGTGTTGGTGTATTGGACTTTCTTTTGAAGGACTTTATTTACTCGAGGAAGATCATAAGTCATAACATTACTGTTTGTTTTTTACATGAGCATGTGAAGTTTTGGAAAGAACGAGGGATATTCTAGTTCTTTCAATGGCTTTTCATTCTTTGAATCATTCTTTTGATCATGGTTCACCTTTCCTTCTGTTGTTCAGATATATTGCTACCTTTTTCAGTTCTCTATCAGGAAAATGAACTCAGTGAATGAAATGAGTAAAAAATCTGCTCATAGTGAGCATAATGTGCATTTCAATAATCGTACAGGGTCACTTGTGCCCTTGAATGACCAGGCGGGCTCATCTGCAATGAGTTTGAACAATCAGGCAGGCTCACCATCTGCAGTTCCCTTGAATGATGGGGCCAGCTCATCTGTGGCCTTGAAGGATCAAGCAGGGCCATCATCTGTGCCCATGAACAATCATGAAGGGCCACTTCCTACTATGGAAGGTAACACTGGACAGAGAGACAGAAAAAGCCCAGTCCTTAAGAAAGGGACATGGACGCCTGCAGAAGACGCCATTTTGGTAGAATATGTCAGGAGAAATGGCAAGGGTAATTGGAACTCAGTTCATAAGAAATCAGGGTTGATGTGCTGTGGAAAAAGCTGTCATCTGCGATGGACTAATCACCTGAGCCCAAACTTGAAGAAGGGTATTTTTAGCGCTCGCGAAGAAAAACTACTTGTTGAACTGCATGCCATGGTTGGGAACAAGTGGTCGCGGATGTCAACTTTTGTAAGTGTATTTCTTTCAGTTCTTCTTTTCTTTTTCATCATTTTGTCTATAAACCAAGTTTTCGTGAGATACTTCTCTTCTTTTTAGTTTCCTGGCCGTACAGATAACGAGTTAAAGAATTACTGGAATACACGAGCCAGGAGGCGTATGCGTGCCAATTTACCAATTTACCCACCTAAAGTTCTCGAGGCTTTGAAAGAAAATTGGCAGCCTGATAATGATTTAACCTGCCCATTAAGCAATTACAATATTGACATTCCAATCGATCCAACCCCAGTCGACAACCAAGATATTGTCTTCCGTGAACCAGCAGTTCCTAACAATCCTTTTAGTAGCATGCTAAATCAAGTTCCCAATTTGTCCCAAAATCCAAATTTCATGCCAACAACAATGCATCAACTTGGTATGGTTGTACCTCCTCAAGAGTCAGGCTCCTACATTCCTCCTTTCAGATATGGTGGTAATATTAACCATCATTCTTCATTAACTACTCCATACACTCCTCTACAGCAGAGTGAAAATCCTGCTCATTATTCTGCAAACCCTGAAGCTCCTAACGTTTTTGTTAAAAATTTCCCAGCTTCCCCACCAGGTTTATTGAGGGGTGAGCTCCCATCACTCCAATATCCAGATCCCGGATATTGGAGCTCTTCTTCTCATCAGCTGCCTCCACTTCAACCTGTTACTACCTTTGCACCGCCTCCTCCTCTATCCTGGCTTTTTCAATCGGATTCTTCTTTACAAACATGGGCGGATCTACCTTATAGCTTAGGGGGGCAATTGCCCTCCTTAGCTTTTTAAGAAATTCCACTAAACTAACAATATTTGCAATCTTGCCCCCCTTTAAAATTGTAGATTGCCCATTCTCATAGATAATAAAATACAAATATACACAAAATCGCAAACCCTTCGCAAGTTCACCTCAACGCCTTCTCAATTGCCCAAAACGTTTTCGATAAAGATCGATTTTCTCCAATCCCCTCCAATCACACAAGACGATTTCAACGGAGATTGATTTCTCCAATCGCACAATACAATTTCGATTAGACATAGATCGATTTATGGAGTTGGTCTTATTCTCTCTCTTGCTTGTTTGCTCCTCATCGACACTCTTCAGTCTTCACGGTAGCCTGCTTCAGCTAAGCAATTGGACGGTAACATTCTTAATATTAACAGTTGTCTACCAATTGTAGCTCAGTTGATCGGACATCGACTCTCCTTGAAAGAGGTCGCAGGTACAAGACTCTCCAGTTTAAGATTTTGTGAGTTTTCACCTGATTATTAGAAGCACATGTGCTTCGTCGTGGATAAGCCGTCTTCATGCAAGGTGGAGACAACGGACCGAAGCGAAAGCAAGTCTCCCTGCGAGATAGAGGCAACGAAGATATTAAGTGGCAACAATATTGTAGCCTTCGGGCCTGGTTTGGTAAACCCTATAGGGTCAGTTAAGCTGCGGTTTAATCATATTTATTTATTTATTTTAAGAATTAAATTATCTGTGATTTATTTTTTTGTCCCCTTTATCTGCAATCCTGGCTCCGCCCCTGTTTACAAATGAACTCTGTGTTGTTGGATGCAATTCTTCATCAGTCACATAATTTAAGTACAAGAAATATGGCATTTATTAAGAACCCGAATTCATGTGTGGTGGCGCCTGGTGACAAAGGAAAGAGTTCAATGCCAAGCTTTAATAATATGTAGTGGAACGAGTATGATGGTTTTGTTCCCTCTTTTGGACATCCTGCTATGCCTTTCAATCAGCATGTACCTGCCAGCATAGGCCCATCGAATGACTTACCAAGGCTTTTACGATGAATTACCAAGGCTTCTACGAGAAGACAGCTTCAATGTTCATCACCAGCAAAGAGTGGCTGGATGTTCTACACTAAATCAGGGATGGGTGGGAGCTTCAACATCTAATCAGGGATTTGTGGGAGCTTCTACTTCTAATCAGGGATGGCAGGATGCTTCAACATCTAATTAGGGAGCGGTGAATAATCAAGAATTGGGGGAGCTGCTCCTATATGTGGAACAACAATGGGGTGTCCAAGTCCTGACTTTCCTTGGGATAATTGATGGAACTCGATCTGTGGGGGCAATTGTTTAGTTTGGGTAGTTACAATGACAAGTTGGAGTATTTCTCACTAGCTTTGGTCATGTGAACCAAGAATTAAGAAATTTGCTTTTTCAAGTTAATTTTGCTCTCCTGATTTTAAGAAATGTTTCAGTGTGTGGAAAAAAACGTAAAATTTTTGGGGATACATATATGAAATATGTGAAAAATAAGATAAAAGTAAATAAACAATTAAACACATTAAATAAATCCTAACTACCAAGAGATGAAACAAACATGAAATCGGTATATAATTAGAAAATCAGGGGTTGGTTTCAAAAATCAATATATAAGTAGAAGAAATGATAATTAGAAAATCAGGGGTGGTTTCAAAAATTAACCCTTGTAACATTTGGAATTGTTACTTTCAAATGTATTTCAATGGCATATGTAGATGATACATTACATGATTCTTGGAAGTATATAAAACGACTCTCTCTACACATAAGTTCTGACTTTGTTTAAGATATTAGCGTACATTGTTGCAAAATTTCGGCTTACATCCAATTTATGAAAGTCATCCTAAGCTTATGATATAAGGCTTGAAGCATTGTAGGATTGTGTTTAGTTCAAAATAAACTTTTTGGAAAAGTTTATTTTTTGTCAGTGCAGAAAGGGGAATAAACGATCATGAATTTCATAGTCTCGTATCTTGTCTTTCACAAAACTGTAAAAGTTGCTTTCTTTGGGTAAGAACCAATTTTTTTTTTTTTTTTTTTTTTTTTTTTTTTTTTTTTTTTTTTATCATATTTAACCTCAAAGTGGAGAAAATCTTATCTTATTTAATCCCTTTTTATTTTAAACCAAACACAACCTTCAAGGGGTGTTTGTTTAAGTAAAAGTCTTAGCCTATGACGAAGAGGGTCCCTCTACATTCCTAATAAAAGATTATAATTGGAGGAATATTTAAGTGTTTAAGTCATATATGTTTTCTCTAACCAAGGATACAAATTATTACTATTTTACCCACCATGGACAACTCATACTAGTGGACGCTAGGAGCAAAACCAGGAATTTACATCAAGGGGACAAACTAATTATGAATCGGTTCAACATGTATGAGATAAATAACATGTAGGTTCAATAATTATTGGATACACATTTTTTTTTTTCATATATTAAGCTCATATAAAAAAATACTTGAAAACCATGATTTTGCAACCATGTTTGACACTAGGGTGACATGGCAAGATTCGCGAGGATGATGTATTCTTCGAGATAGTGTAAACATTCTTAGATCCGGACACCTGATTGCAAAATTATTGTTTCTTAGCAAAGTTCAAGCTCATTTTTTTTTAGTAAATTTCATGATTTATTTCTTTTTCAGTAAAGTTCTTAGCAACGTTATTGTGCAAAAAAAAAAAAGAGGATAGTTTTAATGTAGGATTAACTATTCAAAAGCCGCATAAGCCTTTAACAAAAGCCTACCGTGAATTTTTCCTCCTCTCATCCTTTAAATAAATGTGACCCTTAGAAGCCATGCGACTTGTGAAAAACATGACTTTTTCACAAGTCGCACGCTTCTTGCCATCCATGGATAGAGAAATGGATAAATTTATCAATTTTGGAAGTATGGATAGACTTTATATGTATAGTTAGGATACCAAAATATAAAAAATGGATAAATTAATTCATTTTGGCTTCCTACCATCTCTAGTGGAAATGATCATAGGGCGTTATCAAAAGTGATGCAGTCGATTTTCGCACCTTGCTTGCCCTTGACCTACTGACCTACACAAAGAACGCACGTGAGCCACAGACCACCATATTGGTGGTCGATGGCACTCTGATGCTAAAGTCAGACAAGGATCTGAGGAAGGTGTAATGCTGTAATAGGGAATTTGTAGCATACCTTAGCTTACCAACCTCATGTCTTATTTATAGTACAAGGAGTTCTGGTTTAACCAAGCCATCGTAGGCATAGATTAGGGAGGAGATCTTCGAGGAGTTCCCTCTCTAATTAGGAATCGTTCTGTAGAAGGGAAGTTCCATGTTAGCTCCGTGCTCCTAGATACGCGGGAGATAGTTTCCAATCCGAGAGCATTCCATCAAAAGGAGTATCCTTATGTGGAATATACTCTGGTGTTTGCTTCATAGTTGGAAGAAAAAAGTAGCTATGGTTACCCTACCGAAGCAAATCTTTGAGATACTTGCCTGAAAAGGGCTTACGAGTATCGTGGATAGTTGTTAGACATGTGGGCCTAGCATGTTGTGAGAGTCCGAGTCGCCTGGTGGGCTGGAGTTGGGCGGGTTGAGAATCGCCCAGGCTGGATCCGTATTAGGCTATTGCTTGAACCTGTTGTTCCTCGAGATCATCCTGACACATGTACGGCTCAGGGGTGTGACCATTTTTATGTATCATCTGCGACTCCTTCTGAGTAGTGTGTTGTCACATCGGTTTGCTAAGTTGTATCTGGAAGGGATGTGTCGCTCATGATGACTGAATCTGAATCGTTCCTTGAGCCGCGCGCTGCATTAATTGAACTTGCATTAGTTAGGCGAAAAGAGATGGGAACCCATAACCTATATAGGTCATTCGCAGTGCATCGTCTAACTCTTATACTTTTCTTGCTTTTGAAGATATTGTTATGATTAGAAGAGTTTGTTCGTATTCCCCATGGCCCTAGAAGTTGGACGAGGGCCTAGAGTTTTTTGAAGATAGGTTGTTGTCTGAACCTAGTCTTGCTGAAATCCGTACTAGGTTTGGAGTCCTGGAGGATCTGCCATTGTACCTTCTAACGGGCGACCAGACACCTGTCGCTTCCTGATGGTCTTATCTGTTTACACCGGGGATGCTTCAAACTGTAGTGTGTTTCTTGGTTCTGGACGTGATCTGGGAGTTCTTGAATCTGCAAGGGATTCCCCCAGCTCAGTTGGGGACCAACGGATACATGGTTATCCTCATGATTCTGCTCCGTGCTAAGGAGGCCGACGTTAGCATGACATCGCGGGTGATCTAGTTGCTTCCGCTCCTCGGCTGCAGAGCAATGCTGTTTGTAAGTTGAGGACACCGAAGTGCTTCGGTAGACTGCCTGATGACTTCAAGTTATGGCAAAAGTTTTTGTTTGTTGGCCCTTGTAGATTCAAAGTATTTCCGATGCAAGGGTTGTCTGCTCGAACAACAGTTTAGACCGCTTCATAAGTTCGACTCTTTTCTTGCAACTTTTATGTGCTTGACGATAGATTAACTAACTATTGCTCATTTTCTTCTGCAGGGAAGTTCCCTACTACTCTTCTTATTTTGGTGGAGCCAGCCACCAAGGAGAAATTCCGTGACTTGCCTCAAAGGGATGTGACTAATGTAATCAGAGTTTCCAACTTCATCCGAAGTGGGCTGTGGGACAATTGGCACGTAGCTCCCACGTTATACCGAAAGGCACGCATCAAGTAGGAAGATGGGGGCCCATCTAGAAAGAAGAAGGTTGCTAGGGCTAATGCTCCTGTTTTGTCTGATGTGGAGGAGTCATTTGAGACGCTTGCTTCCTTTATGAAGAATAAGCCTCGTGTTAGAACTGGTTCGTCTTCGGCACGACCAGCCCACCGAGAAAAAAGAGCGAGTCTGCTAGGCCTGTTGAGGCGGAGTCTAACGTTCCCGGCTTGAAGGAAGATTATCTACGGTTGGCAGGAGTCACAAATGGGTCGAAACTTAGTGACGTGCAGGGCAAGGCTCTAAATGATCGTTTGGTGCGGGTTGCAATGGCTACTTCTGCTAGTGATGATTCGTGTGGGGCCGTTCCGATAGAAGGCCCTTTTGAAGATTCGCGCCGGGGTAGTGGAATTTGATCGCCCCACTGATGACTTGCCTGAGAGTGGTCGTGGTACCGATCGTGTTTCTTGCAGTCCACATGGTTCAATATCCCGTCGAGGGCCACGATTAGCAGTGTTGGAGGGCCCTTTGGATACTTCGCTTCCTCTTCTGCCTCCGAATTTTGTAGAGTCGTCTCGCAGTAAAGGGTTGGCTGCTCTTGATAAAGGAAAAGCCACGAAGGAGAGTCTGAGGACTGTGGTGACCCTAAATAGTGGTGTTGGCGTAGTTCCAGATCAGGCGACGTTTCATCCTAATGAGCGGATAAGCCTGTTTGCATCAGACTTGGTGAAGATGAGCTCGTAGGTCTGGCATCATGAAGTGGATATAGAGTATGCTTCGAGGAAGCATATAAGCAAACATCGCAACTGGCTGATGGACAACGCTCCGAAACCCAAGGAGGATTCGCTTGAAGGGTGTATGGATAAGGGTTTGAAGTACCTTATGCTGGGTATGTCTCATATGAGCCACGTGACCATTGCTGGAACGTAACTCGAGGCAAATCATGAGAGAGTGTACACTTTGAAGCGTGTCTTCTCGCATATGCAGAAGTTGTACTCTGATGCACTTCATGAAATTGAACGGCTTAAGAAGCAGGTTGAAAAGATGGGGTTGGATCAATAAACTGTGGCCGCTGAGGGTCAGAGGGTTCGTCTAAAGAACCTTGAGCACAAATTGGCAGAGGCGGTGTCCGAGAGATACAGACTCAGGCAGGAGCTGAGCCGGATACATCGAGAAGTTGAGGTTGACATGGTTTGGCATAGGCTAGTTGAATCAATAGGACGTGGACTGGTCTGTCTGCGGTAGAGTGTTTGACTATTTTGTATTATGAATGATCTGGGTCATTGCTTGTTTGTCTGACTAATCGGTTGTAGTTGTTGCCTATGGCGAGCTGTGGTGACCGAGTGTTTGGCACGAGTGGCTTTTTCCAATGTTAGGATGCCAATTCGTTTGAGCGTGAAGGTGCTGACTTGCTAGATTCAAATTTGCGTCTGCTTATTAAGAGGGACAGCGAAAGCCGTGTGACGAGCTGCTTGAGACTCCCACCATCCTAATCATTTATGACCGATCAAGGCGGACGATAGATTCGGGGAGTAAGGGTTTGGCAACCTGGCAACCTGACTGAAAAGCAGTGGTCCTGTGGCAAGCCATTGGAATCAGTTTGGGACTTACTAGGCTTCAACCATTTGAATCATTTATGACCAACCAGGGCAGACGACAAATTCGGGGTGTAAGGGTTTGGCGACCAGGCTGAAGAGCAGTGGTCTCGTGACAAGTCATCAGAATCAATTCGGGACTGACTAGGCTTCCACCATTCGAATTATTTATGACCGACCAGGATGGACGATAGATTCAGGGAGTAATGGTTTGGCGACCAGGTTGAAGAGCATGGTCCCGTTGCAAGCCGTCGGGATCAGTTCGGGACTGACTAGGCTTCCAGCATCCGAATCATTTATGACCAACCAAGGCGAACGACAAATTAAGGAAGTAAGGGTTTGGCGAGCAGGCTGAAGAGCAGTTGTCCCGTGGCAAGCCGTCGGAATCTGTTCGGGACTAACTAGGCTTCCACCTTTCTAACTGTCGACGTCCTCCCCTCGCGGTGGGGGCTATGAATTCAAAAGGGTTTGGCGATCCAGCTGAAAAGCAGTGGGCCCATGGCAAGCTGTCAGAATCAGTTTAGGACTAACTAGGCTCCCACCATCCAAATTATCTACACCTGAGTATACCAGGTGATTACGCCCAAACAGTACACGCGGTCAATTGCAGTAACGATTGGGGTGTCGATCCCACGAGGAAAAGCGATCTACAAAACAAGGTCAAGGAAAAAAAACTACGCGAAACTAAATTTAAGAAATTCTAGCAATTTTAAAATATGAAATTGAATTTAGTTTAATAAAAATCAAGTTTAGAAAAATCAAAAGGTTCCAAGAATCCATCCTAGATTTCATGCGCCAACTAGTATTGATTCGCTATGATAACTCAATTACGTGTTTCACATCCCAAACAACATAATTGGAAAAATAGTCTTTAATGCACCAATATATTCTAATGTAAATGGATTTTAGATTTCACTTTTTTTCTGGAAAACACAAAGATTGGTCATATATGATATCTTAAATTTGCGATATACGCCTTTCAAAAATAAATTTGCGATATATCTGGAGACAATAACGTAATAAAAGACAATCACATATTATTAACCTACCGGAATTAATTGATTTTAAAACTTCACACAAAAGAAAAACATGACTAGACTTACATGGAGAAGAAAAAGACAGCCACCGGAATAATAATCTACGAAGAAGTTGATGAAATCTTTGTCACTAAAATAACATAAACTTCTATATTAAATAAAAGTGAAAATCATAAATACCATTATTCATCGTGAAAGCATAAAACGAATCAAATACCAATTAAGTGCGTTACATCTAGGAGTTCATCTATTCACCTTGCGTGGAGTTTAGTAACACGTGGTGAAGGTGATGACATCAATAGCGGTGTGGAGCTTCATGGTAGCGCGTGGTAGATTAGCAATGCGTACTTTGCTATTCCTGCGTTGTGTGTGTCCTTGTTGTTCATGCGCTTTCTGCTGTTCCTCCGTTTTATGCCCCTATGCTCCCTTCCCTGTGTGTTGTTGTATTTATGGTAGAAAGCAATGTTCTAAAAAGTACTAGGCGCTGGGCGGGCGGCGAGTAGGTGCCTAGCGCCCAGGGGCCTAGGCGGTCTTAGGTTTTGTATTATAACTTTAATAATTTACAAAAGTTAAGCATAATACCTTATCAGTTACATCCAATTTAATGCAAAGATATATATGCAAAATTTAAAAACATGAAAAATTAACAATCATAAACAAAATTTATTAAAACTCAAATGACTGAAGTTGGTCATGATGAGTACTTTATATAAAATTGAATTTATAGACAAATTGCCAAACCTACTCTTTTATTTTTCTTCAAATTGCATGAATAACCTCAGTCATGTTTGATAAAATCTACATTAGTAAAATTGGTACCGGCAGATCCTTTGAGAATTCCATTAAGTAATCATCCTTTGCTACAATTGGACATATACTGAATAAAAAATAATTAAATAATTTATTTCTAAAAAAGAGGAAATAATAATAAAATAAGAACACAATCAGCCTTATAAAAAAAAAATAAAACAAAATCGCCCAAACCGCCTAGGCTGCCCAGACCCGCCTAGACGGCCCAGACTGCCTAGAACCCGCCCAACCATTAATCTGGGCGATTTTCTACCTTCTAGCGTTTAGGCCGATTTTTAGAACACTGGTAAAAATAAACAACTCCTTATTGGAAACCCAATGGGAAACCAAATACAAATTGGAAATCAAATATAATTGGAAATCAAATATAAATTGGAAACCAAATATAATTGGAAACCAAAAAAAAAAAAAAACAAAGGGGCCCCACCCCTTTATTTAGATTTTGTTCTAATAACCTGAAAGGTGGGTTTGGTTATGTTCATCCATATTACTCATTCGTTCCACCAAAATTCAAAACTAATTTCCTTTAATTTTTTTCTTTGGTTCTCTTTATTAATCTTTGGCTTAAGTGTCTCCCGCTCCACTTCGTCAATTTGTCTATGAATTTTCAAATTCAGCACGCTAATGCACTTTTGTCACTTAAACTCCAAATCCTACAAAAATAAAATAATTAAACTAAAATACACTATTTGAAACACTAACAAATATAAGTTAGGAGGTATATTATGTAATAATTATGTGAATATCACCATGCTACAAACTTGGGAGTGTTTCGTCAGTCGCGCTGAAAAGCAACAGTCCTGTGGCAAACCGTTGAGATCAGTTTGAGACTGACTGAGCTCCCACCTTCTAGACTATCTACACCCTTGCATTGAGGCTACAAGCCTAGCAAGCGGAAACACATCCCCCCGATATTCAATCGGTGTAGAGATTAACCCCTCTACAAGGTTTACTCTTCAGTAACCTCTGTAACGCCTGCGAGTCTTGATAGTACGCTGAAGAACGCTAACGATCCGCAAGAGCAACTCGAATTCACTTCAAGGCCAGGATCGGTCACTCTCCGTCAATAGTTTGTTTACTTTTAATTGTTTATTTCCCTTTCCATAGTCAATGTAGAGTTTTAATTCACAAAAAACTTGTGTGATTTGCAATCATTTAAAAAGTAAATGAAGAATTACAAAAACAAACTCTATTGATTATTCGAAAGATGTAACAATAAGCGCCTTGAGGCGGATACAAAAGACTACATACTACAAGCATCTGAATTCAGTGCGACATAAATTAAAGACTCGCTTAGACGATCTAACTATGTAACGGTATCCGAAAAAGGTCGTGCAGACCCTCCGATGTGAGCAATCTGCAAGTGACAACAAAGATATGCAAACGGACTTCGCTCGACCCCATCCCAAGATAAAGACAAGGTGTCAGAGAGGATTGAAAGGACTGAATGACAAAATTACTCCGTTGAATCACCCTAGAAAAGTGCTCGTACAACAGCGTTGTAGACCTTACAACAGACTGCTGATTTCCTCAAGAGACATCCCACCCCTTTACAGACTTCCTCATATGGTTGTTGGCTTTCAGAGGGGAGGGAAGAAAACAGATGAGGATGGCCACAAACGGTGAAGCAGACAAGGTCTCACAGTGCTGCCAAGCAAGGCCACTTTTCCCATGCACGATGCCAGGAGTGACTGCGAGATACCACACCTGAATGCATTGCACATTTTCTAACACTTCGGTCAACCATTGGTTAGCAGCAGGATCCATGCACGCACACACGAACACAAGTGGCATGAAGTAACACCAGGGCATCTCTCTTGGTAGAAAACGCGTACTACTTCTCCGCAATATGAGAAGAAATTACGAGATCTCAGCAGATCAACTACGTGCCCACCTAGAATAGGTCACCATGCATAACAACAACTATCGTCATGCCTGATCAGTACAAATGTCAGAACATTCGATGACTGCATTGCTAGAAATCTTTTTTCAGCCTTAGAAAAACCCAAAACATCTTTTTTAAACTAGAACATTACAGAAGATATGCTCTGCGAAAGATAGTGCCTACGACGATTGGAAAACACCATTATATAGGCGTGATGGTTCACCAAATGGGCGCTCCAGCATTAACTGCCAAACATTGAATACCGTATGGGAAGTGAAGAAACGACGGTTCCTAAGGAAACTTTGCAGACAACGTTCGTTCTATTAATGATGTTGCACACAACCCCATCAATTGAGCGGGAGTAACCGGTACTCAAACCTTTCACAAGTTACGCCGTACACGTGTTACCGCAAGATCTATGTCGTACACATAGCGCAACCATATAGGAAACCCTAACTCTTCCTCTGCGGGCCCAAAGGCTCGGTTCACCATTCAAACAATATTCTGCTACATGCTTGGCACGAGCACAAATCCCAATTAGCCTTGACGCACGGATCGTACCTACGAATCGCTTATTTGTGTTAAGGTAATGTTGTCCACACAGTGCACGACACTAGCGGGTCTCGATGACGGCGAACCTTAGTCAGACAAAACTGATGACGGCGACTTCTGGTACATCCCAACACCTAGTCTGCCCAGTGCGGATCTCGATGGTCTAGGAAGTATGAGTCTAATCAGCGCTATCACGCCTGATGACGATGACTTTCAAGGGATCATTGCCCCCTTTTCTATCATTGATCGTCGAATCTGATCAAGTAAGCCTAGTTGGTGACGACTGGCAACGAAAGCTTCTGATCAAAGCCCAGACCTGTAGCCCCAATGCGCAGGCATAGATGGATCGGAAGGTGGGAGGCCAGTCAGTCCCAAACTGATTCTGACGACTCGTTATGGGACCACTGCTTTTCAGCGTGGTCGCCAAATCACCAACCCTAGACTTGTAGCCCGCACTACGTGGGTGTAGATAGTTTATAAGGTGGGAGCCCAGTCAGTCCCAAACTGATTCCAACGGCTCACCACGGGACCATTGCTTTTCAGCGTGGCAGCCAAATTACCAACCCTGGACTTGTAGCCCCCACTGTGCGGGTGTAAATAGTTTAGAAGGTGGGAGCCCAGTCAGTCTCAAACTGATTTCGAAGACTCACCACAGGACCACTGCTTTTCAGCATGGCCGCCGAATCACCAACCCTTGACTTGTAGCCCCCACTGCGTGGGTGTAGATTGTCTAGAAGGTGGGAGCCTAGTCAGCCGGGAACTGATTATGATGGCTTGCCACGGGACCAAAGCTTTTCAATGTGGCCGCTGAAAACTTCCAAATTTGTAGATTGATTTGGAAGGTAGGAGCCTAGTCAGTTTCGACCTTATCTCGACGGCTTGCCATGGGACCACTGCTATTCAGCCTAGTTGCCGAACCCATTTGACTTGAACTTGTAGTCCCCATCGCGCAGGTATAGATGGTTAAAAAATGTGGGAGACTAGTCAGCCCCCGACTGATGTCGATGGCTCGCCACGAGACTACCATTCTTCAGCGTAGTCGCCAAATCCTTACTCCACGAACCTGTAGTCCACATTGTTCAGACATAGATGGTTCGGAAGGTGGGAGCCCCATGCAGCTCGCCAGGCGACCCCTGCTATCTTCAGAAACAGCGACAACGAAAAGAATCTAGTTCAATCACCGTCTTCACGCTCAAACAGACCAACATCCTAAGGCCACTCAAGCCGATGCATAGATCGTACAGCCAATGCCCAAATAAACGCTAAATAGTGTGTCCGCCCGAGCTTATGATACTTGACTCGGCACAAACGATCTGACGCATACGCTAGACCATCACAACTCACCCATAGCAGCAGTTGCTGCTGACCAATCAAACAAGCAAGGCACGCCTCAAGCAACTTACCTTGGGGACAAGAAACAGCTCGGGCAACCCAATCCCCAGCTAAATTGTCCGCAACATGCCCACTATCGGACATGACTACACAACAATGATCCTGAGTCATTTGCAATGTAAAGTGATCAAGGTCTCTATTACAGACAGACCACTCGGAGTTTTATTAATTCAACCAGTTTTTTTAAAGGCAAGATGACAAGGCGAAACAAAACACATGCAATAGAGACAACAAGCACAAAACGGATAAAATTGTTTTCATTAACTGTCGAAAAAATGGGTACAAGAGTATAGAGTTCACTTTTTATCAGGAGAAGGTACAAGAAAAAAGGAGCTAAACTTAGCAGAAAAAAGAGCAGGAGCTACGTCTGCACGCACCACGACTTGGTGTATGAAGAAAGAAAATGCTTGAAGAAGAAAATAATGAAGAAAAAGCTAATGGTGTACAACAATGATTTGTTCTTCAAAGACCTATGTGTTTATTCAAGGGTGTAGCCATTCTTGATTTGTTCTGCATCCGTAAGCTCCATGGTGTATACCCTCTCACGAGCCACCTTGTTTTCCGTCCCAGCAACGACCACCTGGTGATTAAGCCCAAACAGTACACGCGGTCAATTGCAGTAAAGATTGGGGTGTCGATCCCATGAGGAAAAACGATCTACAAAACAAGGTCAAGGAAGAAGAACTACGCGAAACTAAATTTAATAAATTCTAGCAATTTTAAAATAAGAAATTGAATTTAATTTAATAAAAATCAAGTTTAGAAAAGTCACAAGGTTCCAAGAATCCCTCCTAGATTTCACGCGCCAACTAGTATTGATTCGCTATGATGACTCGATTACGTGTTTCATATCCCTAACAACATAATAGGAAGAATAGTCTTTAATGCATTAATATATCCTAATGTAAATGGGTTTTAGATTTTACTTTTTCTAGAAAGTACAAAGGTTGGTCATATGTGATATCCTAAATTTACGATATATCCGGAGACATTAACATAATAAAAGACGATCACATATAACTAACCTACCAGAATCAATTTATCCTTAAAAATTCCACACGTAAGAAAAGCGTGACTAAACTTATATGGAGAAGAAAAGATAACCACCGAAATAATAATAATCTACGAAGAAATTGATGAAATCTTTGTCACTAAAATAACATAAATTCCTATATTAAATAAAAGTGAAAATCATAAACACCATTATTCATCGTGAAAGCATACAGCGAATCAAATACTAATAAAGGTGAAGGTGATGACAACAACAACGGTATGGAGCTTCATCGGTGGCAGCGCGTGGTGAATCAGCGACACACTCTGCTGCTGTCCTGCGATGCGTTCCCTGCTATTCTGCGTGTCCACTGTTGTTGCGTCGTCGCTGCTGTCCTGGACAACTTCTTCTTTTTTTTTTTTTTTTTTTTTTTGTGTTGCGTTCTGCGTCCTTTTCTCAGCCCCAAAAAAACTCTTTTTTTTTGTTGTGTAATGTTCCAGAGCAAAAAAAAACCCTGTTGCTGCTGTATTTCCTTGTGTTAAAAAGGAAACAAAGCTCCTCCTATTGGCCTCCCCAATTGGAAATCAAATCTCCATTGGTTCCAATTTGGAAACCAATCCAATTTGGAAACCCAAAGAAACGTGTTCCTTCCTGTTGCTAATTAGACTAAGACTCCTTTTTGTTTGGGCTTCTCATGGATTTTAATAGTAATTGCTGATTCAAGCTTCATTTCTAAGCCCAATTAAATCTAGCTATGATGTGAAAAGTCGGTTTTGCTCTCCATTCTTCCTTCGTGCCCAAATCTGTCCAGATTTCGCAGTCTTCAAATATATAAAAAATAGAGCATGATAACTCTAGAATATGGAAATGTTATGATCATATGAATTTTAGCCTTTTCAGGCTTCTTTCCAACGCTTTAAGAATCATCCAATTCCGAGGTCTACAACTCAAGTTATCATAAAATTATTGAAGCATGTTCAAGAACTTTCAAATTGCACTCAAATCTTCTTGCTTTTATTCAAAACTTTTTTTCTTTGGTTCTCTTAATTTTTGGCTTGAGTGTCTCCCGCTCTACTTCGTTAATTTGTGTATGAATTTCCAAATTCGCCACGCTAACGCACTTTTGTCATTTAAACTCCAAATCCTACAAAATTAATAAAATAGAATAATTAAACTAAAATACACTATTTGAAACACTAACAAATATATTATGTTATAATTATGTGAACATCAAATACCCCTAAACCTACATTTTGCTAGTCCTCGAGCAAAACAAAATTAAGAATAAAATCTTAACTCACTTTCGTAGGAATCACGGTTGCACTTACCTTAAGAATAAAATCTTAAACCCCTAGATTACCTCTAGTGGACGAGTTATAGTCTCGTGAGGGTTTCCAGAATTGTTACCCCCAAACATTACTGACTCAATAGAACAAAATTTATTTTCTTAAAACATAATGCAAAAACATGGACATTCTCCTTTATTTTCCTTAGAGTAATATTCTAATTGCTTAAAATTCAAGAAAAACAACAAACTAAAAATGTCATAATAGTACATCAATAGAATACAATAACTTAATAGTATCTAAATGTTAAATAAATTTCACAATCATTCTCAACTCGAAGTGTGTGTGTGAAAAGCCTTATCAACATAACTTTTCATCTCATAGTAAAGATGTGACGAGATAACCTTTAGAAAGTGCTCTTCGACTACAAATCTCTCATGTTACTCAGAAATAAAACACTCGGAGATTGGGCACTCAGTTTATATGTGAGGAAAATAATATAAACTATGGAAAATGCAAACGTCTCACATATAATTATCATGAAAAACAAAATTTTCAAAGAATGAAATGAATATGATCTCATGGACAAGAATATTGATTACTTTGAAGAATGTTGAATCAAACACCATAGTACTTGCCTATTCAATCTCCACATCTACTGAACCAACTCTCACTTAAGATCAATTAGGTGTTTACTTTGTTGTAACGGGGCTTGGATAATGGCAAACAATAATGGAAAAAAATGATACAAGAATTTCATGAGAATGACTACACCCTTGAATAAACACATAGAGCATTGAAGAACAAATCAATGTTGTACACCATTAATTTTTTCTTCATTATTTTCTTCTTCAACTTTTTTTTTTGTTCAACCCCTTATTTTTAAATATTTTTTTTTGTATGCTTTTCCCCGGTGATACAATCCAACACTTTTACTTCGAGGGCGCATAAAATATCTATTTCAACTCTTTCTATTTGCCCATTCCATAAATATATCTCACCGTATACATTCTCAGAAAATTGGGTAAGGATAAAATAATAGAGGTATTACTCCTTGATTGGAATATGTATTGGGAATGAGGATAACAAAGAGAAGGCTATATAAAGGCTCAAAGGGCTGCAAATGGATACTTATTATTGGGTAGGCTAAAAGGCTAAAAAAAAGTTTTAAAGAAAGAAATGCCTATATCACTTCATAAGTTCTAGTTAATACTAGGACATCTCAACGAAATAAAGCAAGAAGTTATAGTGTAAAGATTCTATTTTTATGTCATTCTTAAAGTAATCAATAAGAAAATCAAGAATAATGAGATCATCAATGAAATAATGCGGACTCAAGCAAAATCAGAGTGTATTTAATAACCCTCAAGAAATAAAGAATGACTCAAAACTCACAAGGGTTAAGTCTCCACTATTATTCTAAGGTTTTCTAGTTCAATATCTCACTAATCAACTTCAAATCATGTTGACTTGGCTTATAGTGCACGAATAGTTGAGTTGAAAAGTCTCACGAAATACATCTAACATAAGGATAATATCAAATGTCATGTTTTCTACTAATATAACTATGTGACACGTGTTAGTATGTGTTTTCTCAAAATTAAAGGCAACAAAAATATTCTCTAAAATTAACATTAACTCAAACCCTTTTTTTTTAATTCACCAAGAGTTTAGATTTCAAATGCATTTTCATAATGATTTTGCACAATTACCGTAATCATCTAAGTATTCAATGAAGATTGAGTAGAACACAAAAAATGATTCGGTTTAATTGTAAAATACGTTTTAAGCTCAAAGATTTTTGAAAATTGCACAAAAAATAAATCTAATAAACCATCATCACCCCCAAACCTAAACCAAACATTTCCGTCAATGTATAAAATAATAATCATGGCAAATGAAGGAAAAAGAAAAGAGGAGGGTTAGAGTGATATTACCATGATGAAGCTTTACCAATTTCAAATAGACAATGTCCTCACAATCACCAAAATATAAGAAAATCATACCAACGGGAGAAAGGAATATATGGGATGATGGTCTCCGAGTGACTCCAGTAGCAACACCTAAAATAACCTGAAACACTAAAAGAAAAACATAAAAGCAAAAACCTAAACTAAACTAAAAAATAATAATAATAAATGAAAAATAAAAACCTAAACTAAAAATAGGGTGGAGAACATCAAATCAAGTAGACAGGGGCAACCAGAGAGATCTCTTCTGGCACTTCTACTCGCTCCATATAGTGCTTCAAACGTTGCCCATTTACTCTAAATACTCTCCCATCTGTTGGATCTTCAATTTCTATGGAACCATTGGGAAAGACTTGTTTTACCATGAATGGGCCCGTCCATCTCGATCTTAGCTTGCCAGGATGAAGATGAAGTCGTGAGTCATAGAGATAGACTTGTTGGTTGGGCTCGAAATGTTTCCTTAGAATTTGCTTATCATGAGCCGCTTTCATCTTTGCCTTGTATATTCGGGAGTTGTCATAGGCATCATTCCGCAACTCCACTGAATACCTGCATCATTGAGATAAAAGTTAGTGCATAATTTCAAGCTAACTCAACAGGTAAATGACAGACTTTTCCATATGTAAGCCGATACGGAGACATCTCGAGAATTGTCTTATAAGCGGTACGGTAAGCCCAAAGTGTATCAGGAAGGAGCAAGGACCAATTCTTCCTATCCGGATTCACCATCTTCTCCAATATTTGTTTCACTTCTCGGTTTGCCAGCTCGACTTGGCAATTTTTCTGTGGATGATAGGCATTGGCAACCTTGTGATGAACTCCATACCTGCGCATCAAAGCCTCAAAAGGGCGATTACAGAAATGAGTCCACTGATCACTAATAATGGCTGGTGGTCTACCGAAACGGGATAAAATGTGTTATTTGATAAACTTGACAATAGTGTTGTTGTCATTGTTCTGGCACGCCACAGTCTTAACCCATTTTGACATATAGTCCACTGAAAGTAAAATATACAAATATCCAAAGGAAGGTGGAAAAGGTCCCATAAAATCAATCCCCCAACAATCAAATATCTCAATGACTAAGATGGGGTTAAGGGGCATCATGTGTCTTCGGGACAGTGCACCTAACTTCTGGCATCTATCACGAGAACGACAATAATTGTTAGTGTCCTTAAACAATTCAGGCCAATATAATCCCGATTGTAAAATATTTTGCAGCAGTCTTTTCATAGAAAAATGGCCTCCACAAGCTGCACTATGACAAAAATGTAAGACACTTTCAATCTGACCTTCAGGGATACAACACCTCATGATTTGGTCGGGGCAATACTTATATAAATAAGGATCATCCCAATAAAAATTTCTTACCTTGACAAAAAAATTGCGCTTATCTTGAGCACTCCATGACGATGGAACTTCGCCGAAAACCAAGTAATTAACAATGTGTGCATACCATGGTACTTGAGTGACGGCGAATAGGTGTTCATCAGGGAAGTCATCACGGATGGGTGGGCCATTGGCAGAGTCGTTGAACTCACGACGAGCAAGTGATCCCCCACAACATTCTCGACCCCTTTCTTATCCTTTATAGTTAGATCAAATGGCTGCAGAAGTAAAATCCACCTAATCAATCTTGCCTTAGCATCCTTTTTAGAAAGAAGGAACTTAAGAGCCGCATGGTAAGTAAAAACAGTGATAGGTGTACCAATCAAATAAGCACGAAATTTATATAAAGCAAAAACTACAGCTAGCAACTCTTTTTCAGTAGTTGAATAATTCTTTTGAGCATCATTAAGTGTTCGACTAGCATAGTAAACAACAAAGGGCTTCCCTTCCCTTCGTTGTCCCAAGACGACCCCTACAGCATAGTTGCTTGCATCACACATTATCTCAAATGGTAAATTCCAATCCGGTGGCTGCATGATGGGGGCAGAGGTGAGCCTATTAATGAGTGTTCGGAAGGCTTCCTCACACTCTTGTGTCCATTGGAACATGACGTCTTTGACCAGGAGGCTACTTAATGGTCTAGAGATTGCAGAAAATTATGTATGAACCTCCTATAAAAACCAGCATGCCCTAGAAATGATTTCACATCCTTGACACTTTTAGGTGTAGGTAATTTAGAAATCAATTCAATCTTTGCTTTATCAACCTTGATTTCTTTATTAGAAACTATGTGTCCCAGAACTATTCCATAGGAAACCATGAAATGACAATTTTCCCAATTAAGCACCAGATCCTTCTTTTCACATCTACTTAAAATAGCCTTCAAGTGAAGTAAACATGAATCAAAGGAATCACCAAAAATAGTCAAATCATCCATGAATACTTCCATATATTTTTCAACCATGTCACTAAAAATACTCATCATGCATTTCTGAAAAGTAGCCGGTGCATTACACAAACCAAATGGCATACGCCGAAAAGCAAAAGTACCAAAAGGACATGTGCAAGTAGTCTTATCCTGATCCTCTAATGCAATCTCAATCTGATAATATCTTGAATACCCATCTAGAAAGCAATAGAAATATGCCCAGCTACTCGCTCTAAGATTTTGTCTATGAATGGAAGTTGGAAGTGATCCTTGCGGGTGGCAGAATTAAGTTTCCTATAGTCAATGCACATACACTACCCTGTCACTACCATAGTAGGAACATACACCCCCTCATCATTAGTCACCACTGTTATTCCAGATTTCTTGGGAACTACTTGAGTTGGACTAACCCACTTGCTTCAGAGATGGGATAAATGATGCCTACATCTAACAATTTTAAGACTTCATTTTTCACGACCTCTTTCATAGTAGTGTTAAGTCGTCTTTGAGGGTCTCTACGTGGGTTAGCTCTATCTTCTAAGTGAATTCTATGGGAACATATTAAGGGGCTAATACCTTTGATGTCAGCTATAGTCCAACCTAATGCAGATTTGTGTTCACGTAACATATTAATCAATTATTCTTCTTGTGAGCTATCCAGCATGGAAGAAATAATAACAAAAAAGGTATCATCTGGTCCGAGGAATGCATGTTTAAGTCCCTCAGGCAGTGGAGCTAGGTCAACTTTCGGAGTTTCCACGGTGGATGGTTGTGGTTTCTGTCTTTCCTTTGGCAACTTTTCAAAGCATGGTTGCCATTGTCATCCTCCTTTATCCTTTAACCCTGAAACAACAGAAATATCAAAAGCATTGTCAGGATAAAGTGAATTCTCATAATCAGAAATAGAAAGGAGGTACTCTACGGTTTCAGAATCTGCGCCCAGGAACGCCTCCTCTGATATCAGCGTGTCTATCATGTAGGTATGATGACACTCATCATCATCACGTGGTTGCTTGCTAATATTGAATATGTTGACCTCCAGAGTCATGTTCCCAAAATTAACTTACCTTTGCTGCATCTACTTTAGAGATCAGAATAAAGACCAATAGGGAGACTAATTAGGGTCCCAAATTTAGAACACCCACAAATTCACATTGAAACCAAATTAAGTCATACTTCTAATTCTAACACCATGAGTAATCACGAAGATGACCATGTTCGGTCGCTAAAGGACTATCTCCGCCCCACGCGCACTGCTACTCCATCATGTATCATGTTTGCACCAAGTACACCAAAACTAGATTTTAAGCCGGGTATGGTACAATTATTACCCACTTTTCATGGCCTAGAGAGTGAGAATCCTTATGTTCACATTAGGGAATTCGAGGAAGAGTTGGCCACTTTCCACAACAAAGTTGAGGCTGTAGACTTGGTTAGACTAAGGTTTTTTCCTTTTTCCCTTAAGGAAAAAGCAAAAAGTTGGCTATACTCTTTGCGACCAAGGTCTATAGGTTCGTGGGAGGAGATGACATAAGCATTTTTTAATAAATACTTTCCTCACCACAAAACCAACGGTCTAAAGAGACAGATTTCTACCTTCACCCAAATAAATAGTGAGACATTATATCAAGCATGGGAGAGGTTCAAAGATCTCTTGAATACATGTCCACACCATGGGTATGAGAGTTGGCGCTTAGTCAGTTATTTTTATGATGGGCTCACCAGTAGAGAACGTCAGTTCGTTGAGATGATGTGTAATGGAGAGTTTTTGCAAAAGGACCCTGACGAGACCATTGAGTACCTGAATGACTTGGCTGAAAAGGCTCATACTTGGACTGGTCCAAGTGCTACTGAGAGCACGGATAGAACACGCCCAGCTAGAGTCTATCAACTTAGGGAAGAGGACAACCTTAGAGCCCAATTGGATAGAGTGATTAGGGAGTTAGAGGCACTTAAGACCAAGGATGGCAGGCCCACACATATTGTTGCCAGAGTTAAGCTACGGATAGAATGTGGGTTTAATCTCTCCTAGACCCAATTGCAAGTAAATAGAATATGGCATCATATTTACACTTGCTCCCCCGCATATAAAACAGGCGTCCTGTGCTCAACTCTGGCAACAGTATGTGTGGGCCTACCATCCTTGGTCTTAAGTGCCTCTAACTCCCTAGTTACTCTATCCAATTGGGCTCTAAGGTTGTCCTCTTCCCTAAGTTGGTAGACTCCAGCTGGGGCTTGTTTTATTCGTGCTCTCAGTATCAGTTGGACCAGTCCAAGTATGAGCCTTTTCAGCAAATTCATTCAGGTACTCAATGGCCTCGTTAGGGTCCTTTTGCAAAAACTCCCCATTACACATCATCTCAACGAACTGACGATCTCTACTGGTGAGCCCCTCATAAAAGTAACTGACTAAGCGCCAACTCTCATACCCATGGTGTGGATATGTATTCAAGAGATCCTTGAACCTCTCCCATGCTTGATATAATGTCTCGCTATTTTTTTTGGTGAAGGTAGAAATCTGTCTCTTTAGACCGTTGTTTTGTGGTGAAGAAAGTATTTATTTAAAAATGCTTGGGTCATCTCCTTCCACGAATCTATAGACCTTGGTCGCAAAGAGTATAGCCAACTCTTCGCTTTTTCCTTAAGGAAAAAAGGAAAAAACCTTAGTCTAACCGAGTCTACACCCTCAACTTTGTTGTGGAAAGTGGCCACAACTTCCTCAAATTCCCTAATGTTAACATAAGGATTCTCACTCTATAGGCCATGAAAAGTGGGTAATAATTGTATCATACCCGGCTTAAAATCTACCTTTGGTGTACTTGGTGCAAACATGATACATGATGGAGTAGCAGTGCACGTGGGGTGGAGATAGTCCTTTAGTGACCGAACATGGTCATCTTCGTGATTACTCATGGTGTTAGAATTAGAAGTAGGACTTAATTTGGTCTCAATGTGAATTTGTGGGTGTTCTAAATTTGGGACCCTAATTAGTCTCCCTAAGTGGTCTCTATTCCAACTCACACTCCCCCAATGTCCTTTTTTTTTCAAATTTTTTTAAGAAATACAATTAAAAATAAATAAATAAAATGAACCTAAAACCTAAAAATAAAAAATAAAACAATGAGCAAAAAAGATAATACCTGAAACCTCCCTTATAGAATGACACTTGTTCCCCAGCAACGGCGCCAAAATTTGATTACGCCCAAATAGTACACGCGGTTAATTGCAGTAAAGATTGGGGCGTCGATCCCACGAGGAAAAACGATCTACAAAACAAGATCAAGGAAGAAGAACTACGCAAAACTAAATTTAAGAAATTCTAGCAATTTTAAAATAAGAAATTGAAATTAGTTTAATAAAAATCAAGTTTAGAAAAGTCACAAGGTTCCAAGAATCCCTCCTAGATTTCACACGCCAACTAGTATTGATTCGCTATGATGACTCGATTACGTGTTTCACATCCCAAACAACATAATCGGAAGAATAGTCTTTAATGCATTAATATATCCTAATGTAAATGGGTTTTAGATTTTACTTTTTCTAGAAAGCACAAAGGTTGGTCATATGTGATATCCTAAATTTACGATATATCCGGAGGCAATAACATAATAAAAGACGATCACATATAACTAACCTACCGGAATCAATTTATCCTTAAAAATTCCACACGTAAGAAAAGCGTGACTAAACTTATATGGAGAAGAAAATATAACCACCGGAATAATAATAATCTACGAAGAAATTGATGAAATCTGTCACTAAAATAACATAAATTCCTATATTAAATAATAGTGAAAATAATAAACACCATTATTCATCGTGAAAGCATACAGCGAATCAAATACTAATTAAGTGCGTTACATCTAGGAGTTCACCTCTTTGCCTTGCGTGGGGTTTAGTGACATATGGTGAAGGTGATGACAGCAACAACGGTGTGGAGCTTCATCGGCATGGCAGCGTGTGGTGAATCAGCGACGCACTATGCTGCTGTCCTGTGATGCATTCCTTGCTGTTCTGCGTGTCCACTGCTACTGAGTTTCGGCTGCTGTCCTGGACAACTTTTTTTTTTTTTTTTTTTTTTTTCTGTGCTGCGTTCTGCGTCCTTTTCTCAGCCCCAATAAAACTCTTTTTTTGTTGCGTGCTATTCCAGTGCAAAAAAACCCTGTTGCTGCCGTATTTCCTTGTGTTAAAAAGGAAACAAAACTCCTCCTATTGGCCACCCCAATTGGAAATTAAATCTCCATTGGTCCCATTTTTGAAACCAATCCAATTTGGAAACCCAAAGAAACGTGTTCCTTCCTGTTGCTAATTAGACTAAGACTCCTTTTTGTTTGGGCTTCTCATGGATTCTAATAGTAATTGCTGATTCAAGCTTCATTTCTAAGCCCAATTAAATCCAGCTATGATGTGAAAAGTCGGTTTTGCTCTCCATTCTTCCTTCGTGCCCAAATCTGTCCAGATTTCGCAGTCTTCAAGTATATCCAAAATATAGCATGATAACTCCAGAATATGGAAATGTTATGAACATATGAATTTTAGCCTTTCGAGTCTTCGCCACGCTAACGCACTTTTGTCATTTAAACTCTAAATCCTACAAAAATGCAAAAATAGAATAATTAAACTAAAATATACTATTTGAAACACTAAAGGAATCAAGTCTGCACCTCCCTTCACAATTGCAACTATTCCCATGCTCTCCTCTGTGGCCTTTCCCTTGTCACGAATAGCCTACCCTTTAGTGTGAGACAGCTCGATAGGGTCTGGAGGAATAGGAGGAAGGAAATTATCCAAAGGACCCTACAACACTTCTAGTTGTGGCCTGGAACGAAATGGTGAACAACGCGGATTGCATGAAACTTGGCCTATGCCACGACCACTCTCAGATGGTGCACCAATGGGATGATCAGACTCTACAACCTCAGATGAATCTTCACTAAGGCCTTCCACTGGAATAGTCCCGCGTGAATCAAAGACGGCAGAAGCCGCCATTGCAACCCACACCAGATGCTCATTCAAAGCTTCTATCTTTGCATCACCAAGGTTCGACCTATCTTCAACCCCTGCAAATCGCATGTAATCCTTTTCCCAGCCGAACACATCAGACTCCGCTCTAACAAGCCGGTCAAACTCGCGCACTTCTCCCACTGAAGCGGGTTGTGCTGAAGGAAACCCAGTCCTGACACGGGACCTCTTCGAACTCACGAAAGAGGTAAGCGTTTCAGACTTAACACTTCAGATGGAATGGAAGCTCTTGTCCCAGCTGCCTTCTTATTCCTAGAGTGGACCCCATCTTCCGACTTAACACGTGACGCTCAGTAAACAGTGGGGGCCACGTGCTAGTTGTCCTACAACCTATTACAAATGAAGTTGGGGATGCTTATGACATCCACCACGTTCTTCGTCAACAAGCTGCAGAATGTCTCCATAGTGTGTTGCTCATTCAGGGTAAGGGGAATAGTGAGAAACCTTCCTACGAAGAAACGCTAGCAATGATCAGCTGGCCTGTAATCAAGCATATAAAAGTCAAGAGAAAAAGCTAAACTTATGAAGCAGCCTGAACTCTCGTTCGATCAGACGACCCTTGCACCAAAAATACTTTGAATCCACAAGGGCTAAGAAACAATACTTCTGCTAGAACTTAAAATCATTTGGCAATTTCATGAAACAAGCTAGTGACGTCATCTTACAAACGACATTACTCATCAATTGAGGAGAAGTCAACAATTGGATTTCTCGCGGAGTCACGCGGACGCCATCCTCTTTCACCCTAATCAGGATGAGAATGATGATCTTATATCCATTAGTCCCCAACTGGGCTGGAGGAATCTCCAAAAGATCCAAGAATTCACAGATCACATCTAGAACAGGAAAAATCACTCCAGTTTGAAGCATCCCTCGATGCAAATAGATGAACCCCGTCGGTGGTGACATTGGCGTCTGGTCACCCTTCAGAACATACAACGGTAGGTCCTCGTGGACCCTGAACTTCATATAGATTTCAACAAGGCCAGGTTTAGAAAGCAACCTGTCTCCAAAGAACTCCAGGCCCTTAGCCAAGGTTGCGTCATCAAGGAGGTTTTGTTGAGCCATGCAGAAGATGAACAATCCTTTCTAATCAGAAGATGAACAGAGCGGTAGCTTTAAAAGCAAGGAAAATAGAAGGGTCAGACTCTGCACCATGGATGACCTAAATAAGGATTAGGTTCCCGCCTCTTTTTCACTGAACGGCCACACGTTCAATTAATGTAGTGTGCGGCTCAAGCAATGATTTAGACTCAATCATAATCATGAACGACATATCTTTTCAAAGAGATGACTTAGAAAACCGATGTGATGACCCACTAACTCGCGGGGGGGGGGGGGGGGGGGGAGTAACTGATGATACATAAAAATGGTCACAACCCTGAGCCATACACGTGTCATGGTGATCTCGAAGAAGTACGGGCTCTAGCATTAGTGCAACACTGATATGGCCCAAGCGGTTCTAAGTTTGCCTAATCCAGTTCGCCAGATGAACCTGAATTCTTACAGCATGCTAGGCCCACACATCTCACAACTATCCTCAATACCCGTAAGCCCTACTAAGGCAAGTATCTCGAGGATCAGCTTCGGACGGGCAACTACAATAGCGTTTTGCTTCCAACAAGGAAGCAAATACACTACTACAAATATAGGCTTGCATAGCGCTTAAAAATAGGCTTAGATAGCGCTATCTAAGCTACCGCTATGGTAGCTTAGATAGCGCTCAAAAAAGCGCTATGCAAGGCGCGTACTTGAATAGCGCTTCGCTTAGATAGCGCTTTTTATAGCGCTTTAAAAAGCGCTATCTAAGCGTTTTTTTTTTTTTTTAATTAACTTCAATAGCGCCTTCTAAAGCGCTATGTAAGCGCTAATTTTTTTTAAATTAGCTTGAATAGCGCTTTGTTAAGCGCTATTTAATTTAAATGATTTTTTTAAATTAGATTTGTTTATCTGCTAAGATAGCGCGTAAATAAGCGCTATGGAAGTAATTAGATTGTTCTTAGATAGCGCTTAAAGAAGCGCTATTGTAGTATATATGTTAAACTTAGATAGCGCTAATTTGAGCGCTATCTAAGTTATTTGATTTGTTTTTTCTATTTTTCCGATACCGATTTTCTGGGCTAAATATAATATTTAATATAATAATGACAACGTTCAATCAATCAATAAAGACACAACATGATAACTAACTATTTCTCATTCATTCAAAATATAATTTAAGCATTCATACAAAATTGTTAATATGCTATCATATATATACACCAGCTTTTTTGGCCACGAAATGAAATGGCCAACATCTTCTCCTACAGTCCTAACTTCGTCTGTACATTGCGGCACCGCTGAATGTTTCTCAGATTCTACCGCCACTTCAAATTGTATCCTCGCATAACCTGAAATTGCATCATGGCATTGTATAAGTATAACAACACACACACACTAAGTCGGTATATAAATCTTAACCTGAAATACAAGAACACACCTATTATTGCTACTATATATATGCAAACCACTGCCAAACACAAAGGGTTTTGTATCAGTAAGATAAATGTAAATGACTAAAGGTCCAACTATATTTCTTGATAGCAGCCTTCTCAACTAATATATATATATATAGTAGCAGTAATAGGTGTGGAACTTACCCCAGAATAACCAATTCCAACGAGCTCAAGAACTCCGGGAACTAAAGGAAGCCTATCAATGGCCTGCAGAAACAGAATGCACAAGGACAAGATTAATCACAAGAAGATGATGAAGATTGTGAAAACATTTGAGAACTACATTGAGAAGGATGGCCATGAGGAGGCCGAACAGGTGCTCTCATACCTGCAATATCATCAGACGGTGTCAATTCTATATGAGTGAAATTATCAAGCTTCAACATTCAGCTAGTAAGCGAAACAATACTAACCTTATTGTAGGTCACTAGTATTATGAGCTTCTAATTAGGAGATTCTGGGTTAGCACAATAGTTTATAACATGTAAAAAACTTCAGAAAACAAAATGTTGCCAAGTAGTCTACTGACAACCCTTCTGATAGTATAGTATAGAGGTGATAAGACTCTGAGACACTAAATTGTGAAGGAGGCATGGAATGACACAATTAGTAAATGACAACAGAAGTTCAAATGAAAGATGGAAGCATATAGCAACATAACCACATCAGAAATCAAGTACAAACTGATATAACCACCGATAAGAAATGTTACCCTTGTAATGAAAAGCTAGAGTTCACACAACTACCAGTTTAGCATGTCAAACATTACTAAACAGGGGTAATTACGGGAATCTTGTTTAAGTAATACAAGTTGACAACATTGTTCATGGATGCTTACAAGAAATGCTACCCTCGTAATGAAAAGCTAAAGCGGTCACACAACTATCAGTTTAGCATGTCAAACATTACTACAACAGGTAATTACAGGAGTCTTAGAGAAGTTGAAAACATTGTTCATGGATGCTTAGGCAAAAAAATTTAATAGCTTTGTTAACCATCAGATGAAGAAACGTTGTACCTGTGAAGGTCTGGTCCATTTTCCATCAACCCAGTCATAATGAAGCCTCAAATCAGAATGCCCAAACTCCAATTCTTCATTCTTCTCCTTGAGGTGGACAGAGTACATCTTGTCGCTAACAACCTTTGAAATCACACCAGACCACCATCCATTACTGTACCTAGCATCAACTTCCTCAGACTGACTGAAACAGTCAACATCCGGATGGGCAGGGGGCTCATGCCTGATGTGAAAATTATCCACTTCTTCTCTCAACAGTTCATTTTCGTTGCACTTGTACTCCACTAAGTATTTATCATCTCCAGCTGATTGAACAATCACTCCAGTAAACCAAGCACCAACAGAACCCTCAGCTTCACTACTGACTTCTACAAGCATCCCTTCTTTAAACTCCACTGCTGACTTGGATGAATTTGCATTCTCACTGGTTACCATCACTGATGGCGCATTCTGCACCAAGAGACCTCAGGAATTCAGAAACAAATTAAACCAAGGAAACAGAAACAAGATATCCAATAACCATAAACTAGGATAGACAACAGTAACTTTTGAATTATCAAAGATCCAATATCCTAACCCAAGCACTATGTAATGCACTACTAAAGCATGATCTTAACACATCTCATATACTAGGGTATTGACTCAGCATTCTTCATGAGCATTCATATTCATATGTTATTACATGCAAGTATGTACCCTACAAGGCTACAGCAGTTCTCATAGAACTATATCATTCTGCGTGCCTTTGACATGCCTTTACGAGTTCACTCTGCATGTCTCAAGCAACCCACTTGCTCATTTCCACAATCAACTATGAGAACTGCTAGTGTGCCTCGGGTAATGCTAAATGTTATTAAACTTCCTACTACTTCGTAGACAGGCTCATCTAAAAAACCTAGAAACCTATCTTACGCCTTTAAATGCAAGGAAGTACTACTAAAAAGACAAGTACACAGGATACAGAAGCACTCAGCAACTAAGAACTTAAGTGAAAATCAACAACTACAAGCTTAAGTGAAACTCAACAACTAAATCAACGTGGAAAATTCTAAAAATGAAGTTAAAAGCCAAACCTTGATCTTAGAAGCATCATTGTCCTGTTGTTCGTTCTGCACATTACTGTTATGTTCATCCATGTCAGCAACGATCTGAGCATTTGCCTGCAATTCACATTATTTTGTTTTAAAAAACAGCTTAAATAGACTCAAGAGAATGTATTTTTCGGCAAAACTGAATACCATCTACTCATTTTTAGAATTTTATTATGATTTATGAGCATGTTATAAACCTCAAGTAACTATATTACAAAACTAAAACTGAACAAACCAAAGAAATTTTAAATATCAAAGAAAAATTGGAAATACCAATTTACCTTGGGAGCAGCCTTTTTTGGCCTTTTACGTTGCGAACCAGAGTTATTCGGCTTTTCCATTAGTTTCCGGGCCATGATGATAGCCTGCAGATCGATTTCCTTCTGTTGCAACTCTTTCCTCTTCTTAGTTACCTCATCCAATTGCTGCTCCAATGTATCAGTGTCCAAGTTTTCATCTACCTTAAAGGAACCACGGATATCCACATCAGGAACTCTTGTCTCTTGCTGCAAGTTTTGTACAAGAACAGCAATACCGAAGAGGTCATTACATGTCAATTATTAGTACATTTTTCAGCAATTGAAGCAACAAACACAATCACACAACAAATGTAAAGGAAACAACAAACACATTAACAAAATCAATTGTCAATTCCTGGGTTTCTTGTATTGAATTTGATAGAACTAGTTTGATCTTCAATTGATATCATAACTACATTATCATATAAGAGATAAAATGATCTGAATGGCTCCAAATATCATCATGAATGGATTGTTTGATGTGGTGCACTTCACTTTATGACCATCCTCATGGAAACAGTTAGATCTTTTTACGGCCCTGATCAAAGAAAAACCATAACTGTTATCATCATAAATGCACAAAATTAGATTCTAAAAGCTCTGATTTGCTTACGCCATGCTGATAGATGCGGTGATGGTGTAACCAATAGTTATCCCTACAAGATTTCCGTATTGGGCTATTCCACATAGTTTGTGTTTAATCCCACCTACCAAAAATAATATTAAAACAAATCAATAATTATCTAAATTTTTTAAGAAAGAATGATAGAGGTGAGGTGTTTGTTACCTAAGTTAGCGCTCACAACATCCATGTAAGTATAGTTTCTTTTGCCTGTAACTGGATCAGGTGAGCGATAACAATCTGCAAGTAGAGTTGAAGTGAACCAAGTGATGAAGGAGAAGGCCAAGAGAATGGCAGGCCCAACAACCCACCCAAGCTGAGCTATAGCCCAAGCTAGAGATAACACTCCAGAGCCAATCACAACAGTTATAATATGAGCACTTGCAGTCATCAAAGTACCTTCACAGCCATCAAAAAAAAAAAAAAAAACAATCAATCATTATAAACAAAACTATCAACTCATCCAGAACCCAAACCAACAAAATACAGGTAACACAAAGAGCTAGCTACCATACCAGTTCTTTTTTCACGACCATCATCATCGACGTTTTTATGGAAATCTCCCATCTCTAGAGTTGGATGGTGAGCAGTTTGTTCATTGAACAAGCTGCTCTTCTTCTGCATCTCAATACCCATTATTTCTCTATCTCTTCTACAAAACTCTAGCTCTTTGTGTTTGATTGTGGAGAGATTATCAGTCTGGTAATACTATAATCTTAAGTCATTCTTGGATTATCAGTTAAAAGTCATCTATTATTTATTTTCAGTTCTTTGCAGTCGTTATCACAATTACCACGACAGGCTATAATTCTGTGAAATACTAAGACAATCAAAAGAACGAACTTTAACTGCATTAACGGAGTACCTCATAGAGTGACAGACTCCTTGAAGACACCAACTTCCGTGTTTAGGATCTCTGGTGTATTTCCTATACAAATAGAGTACACATCAGGGGCTTCTTAAGTGATCCGAGCATACATAAAACATATATCAGAACATAGGAAAATACATAAAAGACATTTACTTATACCTGCATTATAGTCAGTGTGAGTGAAAAGTACTGTGAGTGAAAAGTACAGAGCATGGAAGCTGTAGCTGCAGGGGTACTACTTCAATGTGTACAGGAGGGATGCTTATCTTTCTTAGACAAGGGGAAAGAACAAAGACCCTATCATCGCAATTGCAGCTGTACCCTGCATCAATTGAAACAGGGCTGTTCAAACAATTGTACTTAGAGAAGGAGGATATCATTCCCAACTAATAAAACATGGAGTAAGTGCTCCTTGTCCATTGCAGCGACCAATTAGTCCTCCCAATCTTCTACACCACAGATAGTATCTGGAAGGGAAACAAAAAAAAACAGAGACTTTTATACTACTGAACAGTTATATTTATTGGAGACTTCATTGGACTAGCAAAGATGAGTGAAAGCATTTGTAGATATTTGCTCCGCCATACCATTATTTTTCTCTGTTAACATATACACTTCCCTGGATTCAAAATGGTCAATAGGGAAAACTGCACAAAAATATTTTCCATGAGAGGCTTTGAATAAAGTCAAGATAATGAACTTTAACTTCATGTTAACGGAGTGCCCCAAAGTGACACCCAACTTGAGGATATCTACTTCTGCACTCATGCCTTCCTATGTAAATGGAACACACATCAGAAGGGATTCATAAAAACTCCTAACACACACACAACATACATAGCAAAAAATAGTAACATACACATGCATTTGCTTATACCTGCATAATAGTAAGTGTAGTTGAAAAGTAGAAAGAATGGAAGCTGCAGCTGGTGGGAACTACTTCAATGCGTTCAGGAAGGATGCATATCTTCATTCGACATGGGAAAAGAACGAAGACCTTAAAGAAAATTTGAGATAAAAACAAACATCACAAGATTGTACTTTGATCTGATTCCTTGGCCTTATAAAGAGTCAATTTCATTTTATTATATTAGTTATTTATCTATGTTATGTGCATGTGTTTCTGAATCAGTTTCTTGTAACTGAAGAAGATGTTTTGACCAAGTTTTATGCAGTTGGATGCAGTTAGAATTGATGTCCATCAGCTATACATATAAAGATATGACACAGATCAATAACATACTAATTAATAGAAGAGCAAAACACACCTCATTGGATGCTCCCTTATCATCTTTATACCCGATATTATCCAAGATCTCATGTATGGCAGTTAAATCCATTCTTGAGCAAGCTTCTGCCAGAGGGGACAAAGGTGAGAACGTAGCACCATATGGTATACCCATTAAGCTGTAAGAAGGAACCAGCAATATAAATCCTTCATCAAAATAGCTTTTAAAGTTTATACAAATGATGCAAAAGTTTATAAACAAATGATGCAAGCCTATATTTAAAAGCTATTAGGTCACCGAAGATTATACAAATGATGCAAAAGATATTGTTTATAAACACTGTTACACATATACCAATAGAAAAATAGTGTGCAAAGGCAAACTATGAAGAGCCCAAAAAATATTATTTCAAGCGAGCAAAACAAAAATGCAGCAGAGAATCCCCATATAATTGAGTCAAGGTTCTCATTGTACTCAACCTGTTGCCAAAGTATAAGTTGGAGACTTGGAGTGCATCGGAGGAAGTGTTAATTAAGGAAAAGATGGAGCTAATTTGGACATGTTGATAGGTTTTTAATTCTATTATATTAGTAAATGGAAAGTGTGGCAAGCATGAAATTAATATTCATAATAAAAAAGAGTACCGTGACTTTCACAGGCATTTCAGAGAACAAGCGCACAAGATTTTTCATGTTGAAGTCGTGTCATGCAGTGTCGTAGGCATGAGCAATACCTATAACTACATTAATAATCTCTCTTTCTCACTTTCATTCAAAACTCAAGACGGCCAAACTACAACTTTGAGACACTTTTGATCAATCAAAAGTCATTACACTGCCCTCAACCCTTACACCCATAATAGAACTAAAGAATGAACATAAACAGCAAGAAAAATTACAAAGGAAATGGAGGTTAATAAAAACAGGTAGATCCAAAATGAGTAGTTGACACCTCTCTTTTATCCCTTAACTCCATGTGTAAACTACAAACATTCTTTATGGATTATCAAATTTTACAAAAATTCATCACACCGTGTGATAAAACAGAAAATTAGTATGAAATACACACCTTGGAATTCTTGCACAAGTTTCTGAAGCACATGCAATTAAATTCAGCTTCCCACACCAAGAAACAGCACTGAAAATTACACATGTAACCTTTCAGTCACCAACTCACATAACGAAAATAGCCAACAATTCCTAAATGGATTTTAGATTGAATAAATAAATAATGAAAAAAATAGTCTGATTAAAGCTTAGGGCATTAGCAGAAAACCCCAACTCTGTCTACAATTCCAACGGAGCATCAAATTGAGGTCAAAATTCACTCGAACTTCATCGATATCCTTGTAGGTCTTACAATTCAGCCAACTGTAAGACAAACTCTTGTTTTGAAGCAAACCCATTGCAATGCTTACAAAACTGATCACTTAAGCCAACTGGGAACACCATAATTCAACTAAAACAGACCCAAATTGCTTCACGTTAAACTCCAAAGACCCCAAAATTAATCAAATTAAACAAAGCAAGAGGAAGGGGTGTGACCTGAAATTTCTACAAAGACCTGGAACGCTCATCTTGTGCTTAAGATTGGAGGGGGGTTGTTTGAGACTGATACGAAACACAGTTGCAGGACCCACTGAGGGCTCCTCCGCCGAATCATCTTTCATGGATACAGCTTCTTCTTCTTCCGCTTCCTCCTCTTTGATGGATGATACCTTGGAGCAAAACTCGAAAGAGCCAAAGCTCGAAAGCGAGAGAGAGTGAGAGCGGTGGAGTGAGGGAGGCAGGGAGAGCAATGGAGAGAGTGAGAGCAATGGAGATAGGGAGCAGGGCGAGAGAGAGGGAGGGAGAGCTACGCACAGAGGACGAGAGAGAGAAGGAGTCGTTCTCCCCTTCTAGGTTAGATCAAGCGGGCTTTTAAAAATTTGGGTGAAATAATAAGCGGTTTTATGTATTTGATCTCCCGCTTTTATTCGGAAGCGCTATCCTAAATGTAAGTAGCATAGCGCCTCAAAAGCGCTATGTAAGCACTTTAAAAGCGCTATGGTAGCTTTGGTAACGTTTTTTCTCATAGCGTTTTTTAAAGCGCTATCTAAGACATAACTAAGATAGCGCTTAACTGAAAAAAAAAATTAAAAGCGCTATTGTAGTGTTTTTTTTTTTTTTTTTTTTTTTAAAGACAAATAAGCGCTATCCTAGTGCCCACTTGGATAGCTCTTTAAAAAAGCGCTATCTAAGTGGCATTACCTAAGCTAATATTTGTAGTAGTGATACCAGAGTACATTCCACACAGGGAAACTCTCTTCTATAAGTTGCTCTTGGATTGGAAACTATCTCCCACGTATCTAGGAGCACATAGCTAATAGGGAACTTTCCTCCTACAACACAATTCCAAATTAGAGAAGGATCTCCACGAAGATCTCATTCCTAAACTACGCGTCTGTGGCTCACGTGCGTTACTTGTGCAGGTCAGCGGGACTTGGTCAAAGAAGGTAGCAGAAAATGATTGCATCACATATCTTCAGGGAAACAATCTCTGAGGCAGATGCTTTAGCAAATCTAGCACAAGTTGAGAAGGTGTTGATGTTCTATAATAGAGAGTCTTTTCCACACTAACCAAAGGAATTTTGGCTTGACAAAGGGAGAATGGCCAATATTAGAAAATAATTTTAGCATTTAGAGTTTGAGAGAACATGATCAAGTGATGGTTTTTGCTCTGTTGGGTTTGACGTAGACTACTTGATACAGGCGTATTTTATTCTACATGGTGTTATTGCTTTGGCATTGTGGAGATTCTCATGTTGTTTGGTAAAACTCAAGCTAGTAGGGACGGTACAGAGTGTGTTGCTCTGTTTTGCAGAAAAACAAAGTCTCCTACTATGAACAAAGCATAATCATTTGGCTGTTTGTTATAATAGTTTGCGTGGTCGATGATTGGGAAAACATAAAACATTCGTAATAAGGAAGCGGTCGGACAAGGCCAAGGTTTGTAATCTAGTGCAAAATTGGTATACAACAATGGGTGTTGTTTTATTTTGTTTTGGAGTTTAGACTTTATGTTATGCATATGTTTTACTTTTCGGGCAAAGTCGTAATGTACTCCCGGTCAATTTTGTAAATCTTTTTGATAAGTTATAAAGGTCTGGCATCCCATAGTTTCCCCTCCCTCTCGGAGGTTAATTTGAAGGAAAAAAACCAACCCATATGTTATTTCATAATTATTATTAATTAATATGCATATTTGCATTTACATATTTTTTGGTAATTATATGGCTTTGGCAGGGTTATGGACTATCACAATAAACAATTTGTGCCAAACTTGCAATTAGGAGGTGTTTGGTTGCATCACTTAGTGGCTTGTTTGGGACTTATAAGTGGCTTAAGCATCACCTCTGATGCTTATACAAATCAAGCAAGTTATAGCTATTAATGACTTGTAAGTGCCAGTAAACAAACATGATTTTACGATTGTCCACTACTTATAAGTGGTGCAAGCAAACATAGTGTATGAACGGAAAAATTTTGCTCCTTGCAACATTGTCCAATAAGATCATGCATGTGGCATACCTACCTGTTAGTTATAACCATTTTTTACTTAAAATTTTCTTATATTTATAACCAGCAAGCAAAAATCCTAATGAGCAAAAAATTTCTAATGTATGCACAAACTTTAGAAAATGACTTTGATACGGTCTAAAAAGTGCAACAGTGATCAAACATAATAAGGCAAGTCAACCCGACATGACACACTCTGAACCGTGTTAGTTTGGGTTTGATATCTTTAACACCATTACTAAACTGGTTGGTTTTGGATTTGACAAGTTGACACGGGATTTTACTTTGACAAAATATAACTCATTGCCACCCCTACAATGAAGTGAGCATAGGAACTTGGGAATATAACAGTGAAATGTGTTTTGGTGAAGTACCAAGAGATACGTTTGTATGTAAACATAGTTAATGGTTGAGATTTGTTTCATCCAATGGTTGACAATTTATGTTGGCATTTATGCCTTACCCTAAAACAATCTACAATAAGAGCGTGTGGGTTCGATCCCATACCCAACATTTGGAGAAATTTTTCTTTTCAATTGTTGACGGTGTTTATGTATGTATTATGTATGTATGGAATAATCAAAACTCAAAAATGTGATTAAAAATATAATGACTATATACATTTATTAGCTTACTAAAATTTTGAAGAATTATTGCAGGGTGTTATTGTTAATTTTTTTAATTATAAAACTTTGTTAAAATCCTATCGTGCAAAGACACGGGTAATATTCTAGTACTGTTATTAATTATAAAGGAAACAAGATAAGAACGAAACGTCATCTGCACTATCTTTTCGTCATGTTTGTTTACGTTATAACATCAACATTAATTAAAATTAAGGAGTTTAATTTGTTGACCATCTTAATTTTCAAAACCTATATTTCAATTTTCAAAACTTCGAGCCTAAGGCATGAGTTTACAATGTCTAATTGACAGAAATGAATAAAGCGAACCCAATTATTTTGTGGTCACTCTGGAAACTAGATTGGTAGAGAGCTTGATCATCTTTTTATTGGATTTAATGAATTCCCAGAAGTTTTGCCATAAAAGTGATTTCCTTTGGTCAAATTGAACAAATATGTTCCAATAAGATAAGCGCAACATTATTTCGCCGTTGCCCTCAAAGTTAGATTTGCAAAGATTTCGACTATATCTTTTAGGATATAATAAATTGTTTACTCACTTACAAAGGATATTCATGTTTGCTCATAATAATGAAAGTGGACGCTCCCATTGACTAGAAGCACTATTATTCTTTCGTTTATCTGAAAGTTGGATTTGTGGAGGGTTACAACTCATTTTCGAGCAATAGCGAAAATTTATAAAATTTAAGTTCAAATTTCATATGAGACGTGTAAATCCAATTTGTCACTTTCCAAAAATACCATCTATTTTTTTTCTCATTGTTGAAATCTCCGATAGAGAGATTATTTATTTATTTATTTTATTATTATTATTATTATTTGTCACATACCGAAAATACCTATTTAATGTAAAAATATTATTTTTCTTATTTATTATTATTTCCAAAATTAAATACTTTAAGAATATATCTACATGGTACAACCAATAAAATGGTAAAATTAATAAGAGTTATTCAATGTATGATATGAACAACCTATGGTTTCAAAAAAGAATATATCTCAAGGTCATGGTCCTACTTGTGTAGTCCACAATGAGTCAATATCCTTAAATAATAAAATTAATATGTCAAATACAAAAGAACTTTTTCTTTCCACATGTTAGACACAATCCTCACACTAATAAATTACTTCATCATATCATCCTATGACTAAGATATTAATATTCCTAAATGAGGTAAAAACATCAACTCTAAAACTCAGTAAACTAAGAAAACCATTAATAGTTGATGATAAAAGAGAAATAAATAATGACCAAAACTAAATAAATAATAAAATAACTGGGTCCATGGTTTTATTATGTCATATATTTGGTCTCATTCAACTTTGTAACGTAAACTTCTTTTTTTAATTTTGTTCTATCGCTCACTCTTGCAAATAAGGCTTGGAAGATACAAGTGTCCTCACAATAACCATGCAAGCCTCGCGATTTCAAAAAATTGAAAGATTCTAGAATTATCCAACCCCACATCAAAGGCCATCTCATCACATTTTAGGTTATAAATATGGCCCTCCCTACCTCTGTCACTCTCATTAGCTCTTGTTTCTATTCTGTGAGGATTTTCAAAGTGATTAAGGTTTTCTTGAGTTTGTGAGTCATTAGGAAAAGTCGACCAAGTCCGATCTCACTGATCTCGACGACTAAGCCTCCCCCGGAAGGTGGTGGTTCTCTCCATTTTGTTTATACACGTGCGATTTTGTCGCGTTTCGTTTTCTCTAGATTTAAACGTCGTCTTATTGATTTTATTTTTTCGGTGATTGATTTTATATTTCTTTTCATCTTGTTCATCAGTTTTATGACCCTCAGTTGATTGAGAACACCATCGTCTATTTTTTTGGTAACTTTTTTCATTTTTATTCTTTTTTGGGTATCCATCGATGATCGTTTTGGTTTTCTTGGTGTAGGTTTGTATTGGAATGAGAGTTTTGGGCTTTAAGAGTTTGTGAGGGTTGGTTTTTATTGAGATGAAAGATTAAAATTTTGTTTGAATTAATTTTCTCATTTGTTGATTGAGATCATCAAATAGTCTTGGTTCTTGAGTGTGGGGTTTTTTTATCTCCTTCCTGTCAAGTTTGGGGTTTTAGCTCTCATTGCATATTTTTCTTTCAGGTACTTTGATGAGTACAAAGTTTTTTATTTTTATTTTTATTTTTATTTTTTAATGCTGGCCATGGTTAATCATTTAAGTTATGTGAGATCCTGTTGAATTCTTCTAATTTTTATTTGAATAACTTGATACATTACCCATAATTTGGTTGAAATTCAATTCTAAACGATTCATTACAGGGTTCATTTTGGTATATATATATTTTTTAATTTCTAACATTTATTTATTTATTTATTATTTTTCTAATTGCATGGTTCTCTTCTTTTTCTTCTCCTTTTGTGTGTGTGCCTAAAAATGTCTTCTTCTAGTGAGTAAAATGTGATGTACTTCTTTGCTAAATGGGGTAGGTTTTATCTTAATGGAAACTTAATTAACTATTGTATATACTCATCATCATTAATCTAGATTTGGAGGCATGGTATTCTTCCTTTTATGTTTTTGTTTTGTCTAGAATATATAAGTTATTGGCACTAACTTCTAACTTCAGTTTAGAGTTTTTTGTGTTGGTGTATTGGACTTTCTTTTAAAGGACTTTATTTACTCGAGGAAGATCATAAGTCATAACATTACTGTTTGTTTTTTACATGAGCATGTGAAGTTTTGGAAAGAACGAGGGATATTCTAGTTCTTTCAATGGCTTTTCATTCTTTGAATCATTCTTCTGATCATGGTTCACCTTTCCTTCTGTTGTTCAGATATATTGCTACCTTTTTCAGTTCTCTATCAGGAAAATGAACTCAGTGAATGAAATGAGTAAAAAATCTGCTCATAGTGAGCATAATGTTCATTTCAATAATCGTACAGGGTCACTTGTGCCCTTGAATGACCAGGCGGGCTCATCTGCAATGAGCTTGAACAATCAGGCAGGCTCACCATCTGCAGTTCCCTTGAATGATGGGGCCAGCTCATCTGTGGCCTTGAAGGATCAAGCAGGGCCATCATCTGTGCCCATACTGGAAGGTAACAGTACTGGACAGAGATACAGAAAAAGCCCAGTCCTTAAGAAAAGGATATGGACGCCTGCAGAAGATGCCATTTTGGTAGAATATGTCAGGAGAAATGGCGAGGGTAATTGGAACTCAGTTCATAAGAAATCAGGGTTGGTGCGCTGTGGAAAAAGCTGTCGTCTGCGATGGACTAATCACCTGAGCCCAAACTTGAAGAAGGGTATTTTTAGCGCTCGCGAAGAAAAACTACTTGTTGAACTGCATGCCATGGTTGGGAACAAGTGGTCGCGGATGTCAACTTTTGTAAGTGTATTTCTTTCAGTTCTTCTTTTCTTCTTCATCATTTTGTCTATATTTCAAGTTTTCGTGAGATACTTCTCTTCTTTTTAGTTTCCTGGCCGTACAGATAACGAGTTAAAGAATTACTGGAATACACGAGCCAGGAGGTGTATGCGTGCCAATTTACCAATTTACCCACCTAAAGTTCTCGAGGCTTTGAAAGAAAATTGGCAGCTTGATAATGATTTAGCCTGCCCATTAAGCATTTACAATATTGACATTCCAATCGATCCAACCCCAGTAGGCAACCAAGATATTGTCTTCCGTGAACCAGCAGTTCCTAACAATCCTTTTAGTAGCATGCTAAATCAAGTTCCCAATTTGTCCCAAAATCCAAATTTCATGCCAACAACAATGCATCAACTTGATATGGTTGTACCTCCTCAAGAGTCAGGCTCCTACATTCCTCCTTTCAGATATGGTGGTAATATTAACCATCATTCTTCATTAACTACTCCTTACACTCCTCTACAGCAGAGTGAGAATCCTGCTCATTATTCTGCAAACCCTGAAGCTCCTAACGTTTTTGTTAAAAATTTCCCAGCTTCCCCACAAGGTTTATTGACGGGTGAGCTACCTTCACTCCAATATCCAGATCCCGGATATTGGAGCTCCTCTTCTTCTCAGCTGCCTCCACTTCAACCTGTTACTACCTTTGCACCACCTCCTCCTCCATCCTGGCTACTTCAATCGGATTCTTCTTTACAAATGAACTCTGTGTTGTTGAATGCAATTCTTCATCAGTCACATAATTTAAGTACAAGAAATATGGCATTTATTAAGAACCCGAATTCATGTGTGGTGGCGCCTGGTGACAAAGGAAAGAGTTCAATGCCAAGCTTTAATAATATGCAGTGGAACGGGTATGATGGTTTTGTTCCCTCTTTTGGACATCCTGCTATGCCTTTCAATCAGCATGTACCTGCCAGCATAGGCTCGTGGAATGATCAAGTAGCACCCACAACATTTGTGCCTGCTGCACCAGTTCTGAATGAAGGCGTGCCTTCTGGTGTAGGCTCTTGGAATGGTCAAGTAGCAGCCACAATATTTGGTCCTTCTGCATCAGTTAATAACAGTGACATTGAGCCTGCCAGTGTAGGATTCTGGAATGGTCAAGTAGCACCCTCAACGTTTGTGCCTGGTGAGCAAATCTATCTCTATGTTTTCTCTGAATGGCACAATATGGTATACTTTATCATTCAAAATACATTTTACAACCATTACTTGTGCAGGTTATCATGTTCCGCAAGGAGGGAATGAATATGTTGCCCCAAATGGATGGCAGGCGGAAGTGCCAACACAGCAGAATGTTTGGAATGCTGATTCTTTTATGAACATGGGATGGGATGAGATTGCAGCACAGATCAATGACCCATCATTTCTCAGCGATGACTTACCAAGGCTTCTACGAGAAGACAGCTTCAATGTTCATCACCAGCAAAGAGTGGCTGGATGTTCTACACTAAATCAGGGATGGGTGGGAGCTTCAACATCTAATCAGGGATTTGTGTGAGCTTCTACTTCTAATCAGGGATGGCAGGATGCTTCAACATCTAATCAGGGAGCGGTGAATAATCAAGAATGGGGGAGCAGCTCCTATATGTGGAACAACAATGGGGTGTCCAAGTCCTGACTTTCCTTGGGATAATTGATGGAACTCGATCTGTGGGGGCATTTGTTTAGTTTGGGTAGTTACAATGACAAGTTGGAGTATTGCGTAATTCTCACTAGCTTTTGTCATGTGAACCAAGTATTAAGAATTTGTTTTTCAAGTTAATTTTGCTCTCCTGATTTTAAGAAATATTTCGGTGTGTAAAACAAAATGTAAAAATTTTGAGGATACATATATGAAATATGTGAAAATAAGATAAAAGTAAATAAACAATTAAACACATTAAATAAATCCTAAATACCAAGAGATGAAACAAACATGAAATCGGTATATAATTAGAAAATCAGGGGTTGGTTTCAAAAATCAATATATAAGTAGAATAAATGATAATTAGAAAATCAGGGGTGATTTCAAAAATTAACCCTTGTAACATTTGGAATTGTTACTTTCAAATGTATTTCAATGGCATATGTAGATGACACATTACCTGATTCTTGGAAGTATATAAAACACCTTTCTCTACACATAAGTTCTGACTTGGTTTAAGATATTAGCGTAAATTGTTGCAAAATTTCGGCTTACATCCAATTTATGAAAGTCATCCTAAGCTTATGATATAAAGTCATCCAAAATTGTAGGATTGTGTTTAGTTCAAAATAAACTTTTTGGAACAGTTTATTTTTTGTCAGTGCAGAAAGGGGAATAAACGATCATGAATTTCATAGTCTCGTATCTTGTCTTTCACAAAATTGTAAAAGTTGCTTTCTTTGGGTAAGAACCAATTTTTTTATTATTATTATCATATTTAACCTCAAAGTGGAGAAAATCTTATCTTATTTAAGGACGATTCTAGCTGGCCTGGGTCGAGCGCCTGGGTGGCCGCCTGGGAGGCTCCTTGGCACATGCCAAGGAGGGTGTCTCGCACGTGCCCAACTGAATTTTCAAAAAAAAAAAAAAAAAAAAAAAGCGGGAAAACTAAAAGTTTTGAAGCTTAAAAAGGAGAAAGAGTTCATTCTCTTTCATTCTTTCTTCCCTGAGCATCACTTTTTCATTCTCTTTCTTCCCAAAACTTCACTTAGTTCTTTTAAAATCTCTCTCCGCCGATCTCTCTGTTCTGTGAAAAGGAGATAGCAGTTCCTTCATACTTTGCCTTGCTTTGCTTGGTTGAAAGTGATATGTTCATGCTATGCTCTGCTTTTCATATGTGGTTTGTTCATGCTTTGCTTGGTTTCTACTTCTTCTTTGTGATAATGGTTTCTACTTCTTCTTTGTGATAAACTTAGCAACTGCTAGAATCGTTGTTATATAATGGTTTCTACTTCTTCTTTGTGATAAACTTAGCAACTGCTCTACTCTGCTCCGGATCTTCAATCTTCATAAAAACATCATTAATGGCTTCTCTGCGTCTTGGTCTGATCTTCTCTGTATTTATTCAAGTCCTCTTGATCTTCTCTTCAACAGTCACTTGTGATGGTAAGTTGGCCACCATTTTCCCATCATGTTCTGTTCTTTTTGTTTTGTTTATTTTGATCTCCTCTTTATGTATGCTTAAGGAGATATGGAGTTTCATGTGTGTTTGGAGACAAATTTTCTAGTATACTTGATGAAATATTGTGCATGTATGTATGTTTGTGCTGTAAAAATGGTTGGTAATTTGTAGCTTTTTGGTAGTGAGAGAAATTTGTAATCCATGGTTGATGGGCAAAAGTTGAGGAAATATTGGATCAGCAAAAGAGGCAAGCCATCCTCTTAAGGCTTGTTTCTGTCTATGTAATTTATGACCTATCAATTTGGAAACTCTTATACAAGGATGGGTTTTCACTTTTCAGAGTCCAATTTTCTTGAATTAATTGTGATTTTTCACAAGACAACCCACAAGAAGAATGTGCAAAAGAGAAGAAGATGAAATACGCATCAATTGTAATCTATCCTAATGACATGTCACAATCTTCTTGAAAGACTAACAAGAACAAAAAACAAATTAGAAGTCATAAGAACAAATTTAGAGAAAGTATAAGCAAAGCGTAGACGCACCTAAGGTATCTATTAGTAATTTGTGATAAGGTCCGCGGTCCTTGGAGTGATCAGAACTCTTCATAATCTTGGCAAAGAAAATTGTACTCTCTAGATTCCTCATATAAAATGATCCACCCTTTTATTAGCACATTAGTCACCATGTTGTATGCCTACATCTCCATAAATGTTGTTCAACTACACCAAATTGATATATTTGTAACAATCTCAACAAAAATTTCATTGTTGTGCTGTAACAATTCACTGAACCGTTGCACGCAGTTTCACAAATGATACAATAATTGGATCACCATAATGCTACAAGTGATGTGATTCAAAATTTTGTCTGAATTTGAAATTGTTTGATATTGTTTTGGAATTGTTACAAAATTGTCCATTTGGTGTAGTGAGATACTAAATGCAGTCTTTAGAGTCGTGAATTTACAGTAATGTTTAGTTCCTTCTTAAGTTCTGTTATGCATGAAACTTAATTCAAATAGTTGTGTTCAAAATGAATATTGTTGTTGGGTATTTTCATTATTGATTTCGAGTTGATGTTTGCTTCTACTTGATGTTAGACTTTTAACTTTGTTGTTGCCTAGATGAGGACAAACTTCTGCAACGCATTAACAGCTACCGCGTTTCCCTAAAGCTACCACCCTTGGCTAAAAATGAAAATGCAGACTGCCTTGCAGATGAAATAGCTGACCAGCTCGAGGATGAACCCTGCCCCGCAGCCATCAATGGTACAAGCCCGGAATCTCAATTCACCACCTATCCCAAACCGCTTGATAAATGCCATCTTAGTCTCAACAACACCAGAGAAGGTGCCATACTACTTTCATGCACAAGTGGCCACGTCTCGAGCCTTGCAGCTTTCAATTTCACAGATCCAGTGCACACTCAGCATCTTAACAACAGCAAGTACATTGGTGCTGGGATTGGGACTGAACATGACTGGGTTGTTGTTGTTCTGAGCACAAATACGCCCGCTGGAAACTTTGTGGCTTCTGGTGCTGCTGATTTAGAAGCGAAACTTCATCTGAGTGTGTATGTGCTAGCTTTATTATGGGGTTGTTTCTGGGTTTTAGGGGGTGCTATGGTGTTTGCTTGAGTAGTAGTTTTAAGTGTCTCGACTGTAGATGGGTGTTAAATTGCACAGTAGTTGTGGTTTCATTGTGTAAGATGTTAACTTCACTGACTTTACTTAGTGTTGGGGTTGTTTGTTTCGGTTATGTGCCCTGTTTTCAGCCGAATCTCGTAGGTACTAGCCATTCCGGCACCACCAACACTTAGTCATTGTTTATCGACTAGTAGGAGATTCATGTAGGCTTTAATGTTAGTATGATAGGATTTTCAAGGCAACTTTGATGTATTAAGTAGCCAAGATTGCTTTGACAACAAACAATTGTCATCTCCTTTATAATTAAGACTATAATTGCTTGTATATGAATTGCCTCATGCCACTCCATGGAATTTGTTATATACAAACTAGTTCAGATCAAGACCTATGAGTGCATACTATGGGTCTATGGGTTCACCTACAAATGGAATCAATGTCTTCCAAGTCTGCAGCCCGATGTTGCCATGGATGTACTAGGAATTCATTGAACAAAACAAAATCTTCTAGCACAATAAATGAAACCCGACATTTGTAATCCTCTTTATGTATGGGATGGATAAATGCCAGTGCTTGATGGTTACAAAAAGTTTGCATTGCAGTTGTCAAAAAATCCTGCATTCGGCTATGTTATTTTACTGATAACGGAAATAGAATGTAAACTTAACAATACTTTTGGAGATTTTCTTTTCTTGAATACACTCTCACTACCAAAGGAAGATATTCATGGTAAGAATAGTATTAACACATGAAGGGAAGTTGGACCTTAGAAGTTAAAAAACCATCCCCAAACACTAAATCCAAGTTTTTCAACATCCAGAATTCTACGTCTATGCCCTTTCTTCCTACCTAACAACACCAATTGATTGGATACATCAACTCCTGGTAATTACAGGGCAGGGAATTGATTTGTTTCGCTACAACAGAGTTGCTTTTTTGCTGTTTCATTGCAGCAGAACAGAGTCTTTTCATACTCTGCTTCGCAGCAACACATTGTCTTCAAGTTGTACCAATGCATGAGTCAGTGCTATGTTTGGTTTTAGCAAGTGTTCTCGGATGTGATTGGTGTAAACCTCTTGGTGTCAACAAATTTTATGAACGCATACTTCGAGAAGGAGGTAACCTTTAGAAGCACTACAATGTAGTGGAATCTACTTGAGTATCAGTGTTCTTGTAATTTGGTTCGTGAGTTCGTGATATGTTGAAACTGGTTCTATATGAAAACCAAGCAAAGCATGAACAAACCACATATGAAAAGCAGAGCATAGCATGAACATATCACTTTCAACCAAGCAAAGCAAGGCAAAGTATGAAGGAACTGCTATCTCCTTTTCACAGAACAGAGAGATCGGCGGAGAGAGATTTTAAAAGAACTAAGTGAAGTTTTGGGAAGAAAGAGAATGAAAAAGTGATGCTCAGGGAAGAAAGAATGAAAGAGAATGAACTCCTTTCTCCTTTTTAAGTTTCAAAACTTTTAGTTTTCCCGCTTTTTTTTTTTTTTTTTTTTGGAAAATTCAGTTGGGCACGTGCGAGACACCCTCCTTGGCATGTGCCAAGGAGCCTCCCAGGCGGCCACCCAGGCGCTCGACCCAGGCCAGCTAGAATCGTCCCTTATTTAATCCCTTTTTATTTTAAACCAAACACAACCTTCAAGGGGTGTTTGTTTAAGTAAAAGTCTTAGCCTATGACGAAGAGGGTCCCTCTACATTCCTAATAAAAGATTATAATTGGAGGAATATTTAAGTGTTCAAGTTGTCAGGACTAGTACCATTGGTTAGGGAAATCAAGGTTCAGAGGCCTTTCAAGACTTTCCTAATGGTCTCAAAACTCAATGTTCCCTTTTTGAGATCTGCCCAAGTTCTAATAAGGATGCGACCTTCTTCCATATCTGCATATTTGGTTCTCCACCATAGTTTCGCATCACCTGCTAAGTACATGGTCGCCATGGTAACCTTGGCTTCTTCTGATTCGGGGTTCACCGCGCGAAAATACTGCTCCAGATCAAACAAGAAGTTCTCTAACTCCTTCCCATCTCGTGCCCCAGCATATGATTTTGGCTCGGGTACTTTCTTCCTGGGGTGGTCAGTCGTCCCTGTGGCCTTAGTAAGCAAGCCAACCCTTGCAAATAAGTCCTCCAACTGTAATTGGAAGTCACTCATCACCTGAGCTGTGGGGTGAGGCGACTCTTCCATTGCGACTGTTCGTCCCTCTAAGTTATCAACATGCTCGGCCAGCGAATCCACTCTGTCTGCCAGTGAAAAGAGTCCATCCAACCGACTAATCTGTTCTCCCAAAGTGTTCAACTGGTCCATTCTGCTTTCCAGTCTATGCATTCGACTGGCCTGTCGTTCCTCCATAGCGCTAAGGCGCTCATTTACTTCCTGCATCCTGGTTTGCATTCAACAAGCTCTGGCTCTGATACCAACTGTCACGGACTAGTAATCCGGGCGGCACTAGCTATCCAATTCACTAGTAAGCCTATGAGTAGTTACTTTGACGAGCACAAATATTAACTTGAGAATGCACAATATCAATCTGTAGACAATATAACAATGCACAATAGTCAGTAAAAGCTCTCATTCACATTCAATAGATTACAATGGGGAGGAACGTTCGGAAGGACGTTGCTCAAGACTAGTTCGATGCTATCGATCGATGGAAATACAAGTTTGAAGTTGAAAAGCAATGCAAAGAAAACAATAAAAATGCTAGCGGTACAGTCTGGCCCGACTATGCAATGGAGGCAACACGTCCTCACAGTCAAGAGCTCAAACCTTCCCCCTATAATATAGATGCTAAGCATTTGGGCACTTTTCAAAAGGGAACATTGAGTTTTGAGACCATTAGGAAAGTCTTGAAAGGCCTCTGAACCTTGATTTCCCTAACCAATGGTACTTGATGTTGCACAATTCTGTTTCAACTTACAAAAGAGCTCAGCTACTCACTCCAGCCCCTTTCAATTAGTCACTGGTCAGCAACCATTGACACCACATACAGTGCTGACCGGATACCAAGGACCCAGCCCAAGAGCTCTTGAATTTGTCAAAGCCTGGCAGAAAAACATTGAAGTTGCTCGAGCCTATCTTGAGCAAGCCTCCCGTCACATGAAGAAATGGGCCGACAAGAAACGACGAATCGATCCTTTTGAAGTCGGGGACTTGGTATTGGTGAAGCTAGATATGTTCAACAAGTATAAACGGACAGCTAGAGCACACAACAATCTGTTTCGCAAGTATGAGGGACCGGTACAGATTATTGAGAAAGTAGGCAAAGTCTCCTATCGCGTCAAGTTACCACATTGGCTCCGTTTCACCCATCCTGTCTTCCATGCAAGTAAGTTGAAGTCTTACCATGTCGATGCCGCTGATCCCACAAGAAATGTATCTACCCGAGCATTGCCTAAGCATCCTTCTAAGCCAGATCGAGAAGTGGAAGAAATCTTAGCTGACCGCCTCATCAACAACACAGGCCCGGATAGAGAATATTTGGTCAAGTGGCAGGATGAACCTCCTTCAGAGATCAGTTGGGAGCCAGTTGAGCATCTGCTGCCATACCTCTCAAAACTGGAAGAGTACTTGGAAAAGTTCGCTGCGAGGGCGTCAGCGAATTGAGTGTGGGAGAGTGTCAGGACTAGTACCATTGGTTAGGGAAATCAAGGTTCAGAGGCCTTTCAAGACTTTCCTAATGGTCTCAAAACTCAATGTTCCCTTTTGAAAAGTGCCCAAATGCTTAGCATCTATATTATAGGGGGAAGGTTTGAGCTCTTGACTGTGAGGACGTGTTGCCTCCATTGCATAGTCGGGCCAGACTGTACCGCTAGCATTTTTATTGTTTTCTTTGCATTGCTTTTCAACTTCAAACTTGTATTTCCATCGATCGATAGCATCGAACTAGTCTTGAGCAACGTCCTTCCGAACGTTCCTCCCCATTGTAATCTATTGAATGTGAATGAGAGCTTTTACTGACTATTGTGCATTGTTATATTGTCTACAGATTGATATTGTGCATTCTCAAGTTAATATTTGTGCTCGTCAAAGTAACTACTCATAGGCTTACTAGTGAATTGGATAGCTAGTGCCGCACGGATTACTAGTCCGTGACACAAGTCATATATGTTTTCTCTAACCAAAGGATACAAATTATTACTATTTTACCCACCATGGACGACTCATATTAGTGGACGCTAGGAGCAAAACCAGGAATTTACATCAAGGGGACAAACTAATTATGAATCGGTTCAACACGTATGAGATAAATAACATGTAAGTTCAATAATTATTGGATACACATTTTTTTTTTCATATATAAAGCTCATATAAAAAAATACTTGAAAACCATGATTTTGCAACAATGTTTGACACTAGGGTGACATGGCAAGATTTGCGAGGATGATGTATTCTTCGAGATAGTGTATACATTCTTAGATCCGGACACCTGATTGCAAAATCTTTGTTTTTTAGTAAAGTTCAAGCTCATTTTTTTTAGTAAATTTCATGATTTATTTTGTTTTTCAGTAAAGTTCTTAGCAACGTTATTGTGCAAAAAAAAAGGATAGTTTTAATGTAGGATAACTATTCAAAAGCCGCATAAGCCTTTAACAAAAGCCTACTGTGAATTTTTCCTCCTCTCATCCTTTAAATAAATGTGACCCTTAGAAGCCATGCGACTTGTGAAAAACATGACTTTTTTCACAAGTCGCACGCTTCTTGCCATCCATGGATAGAGAAATGGATAAATTTATCAATTTTGGAAGGATGGATAGACTTTATATGTATAGTTAGGAGACCAAAATATATAAAAATGGATAAATTTATTCATTTTGGCTTCCTACCATTTCTAGTGGAAATGATCATAGGGCATTATCAAAAGTGATGCAGTTGATTTTCGCACCTTGCTTGACCTTGACCTACTGACCTACACAAAGAACACACGTGAGCCACAGACCACCATTGTGGTGGTCGATGGCACTCTGATGCTAAAGTCAGACAATGATCCGAGGAAGGTATAATGTTGTAATAGGGAATTTGTAGCGTACCGTAGCTTACCAACCTCATGTCTTATTTATAGTACAATGAGTCCTGGTTTAACCAGACCATCGTAGACATAGATTAGGGTGGAGATCTTCGAGGAGTTCCCTATCTAATTAGGAATCATTATGTAAAAGGGAAGTTCCATGTTAGCTCCGTGCTCCTAGATACGCGGGAGATAGTTTCCAATTTGAAAGCATTCCATCAAAGGGAGTTTCCCTATGTGGAATATACTCTGGTGTTTGCTTCATAGTTGGAAGCAAAGATTAGCTATTTGAAACAAATCTTTCAAGATACTTGCCTGAAAAGGGCTTACGGGTATCGTGGATAGCTGTTAGACATGTGGGCCTAGCATGCTGTGAGAGTCCGGGCCGCCTGCAGGACTGGAGTTGAGCGGGCTGAGAATCGCTCAAGCTGGATCCGTATTAGTGGGTTGTCACATCAGTTTGCTAAGTCGTATCTGGAAGGGATGTGTCGCTCATGATGACTGAATCTGAATCGTTGCTTGAGTCGCGCGTTGCATTAATTGAACGTGCGTTAGTTAGGCGAAAAGAGGCGGGAACCCATAACCTATATAGGTCATTCGCAGTGCAGCGTCTAACTCTTCTACTTTTCTTGCTTTCGAAGATATCGTTCTGAATAGAAGAGTTTTTTTTTTTTTTTGAAAGGCAAGTATGGGGGTTTATATGGGCTCCCCAGACCACTAAAAAAGAGAATAGAGGATTGGTTACATTCGTGCATATTTTCTATCCCGAGCATCATCAAAAACAATTTTCTTAATGTCTTCCGCAAAAGAACTAGGAATTATCTCTATAAACTCATTGTGAGGAAGTAGTTTTGCCAGTTTATCCGCTGCCTGGTTTGTTTCCCGTACTGTGTGTCGGATCCTGCATCCCGCAAACTTTTTGAGAGCCCCCTTAATCCTTCTAGTAATGTGAATTGCTTCCCATGGAGGAGCTTTATCCGAAGTAAGATACTTAACAACAGTATTGGAGTCCATGCTAAACTCCACTCTCTGGAGTCCATATCGCTGCGCCAACTTGATGCCCAATTCTATCCCCTGAAGCTCATGTAGAAGGACAGTCTGTGCTCTTCGACTCCCTGCCCCAGCTGCCACCACCATTCCGTCATGGTTCCTGATGAGTGCTCCATAACCTCTTCTAGTTCCTGTCAGTGAACCATCTGAATTAGCTTTAAACCAGCCTTGTTCAGGCCTCTGCCATGCATGCAAAGAGGGCGTACAAAACCTGAAATTCACTTGAACTCGCCATTGGTCAAATAGTCTTCGATTATCAACATTATCTTCTACCTGGAGGTCCAAGACTGAGACTCGGAGCCTGACATCTGCTATGATCCTGGTCACCACTTCAATAGCATCTCTCACCCTGGATTGGAAGAGTCGGCAGTTCCTTTCTGTCCAGATATGGTATGTAGTTGCATTTAGAGCAAGCCGTCTTAACACAATGATAGGGGAGGTACCAGAGAACTTGTGTTCACACTAACTCCACTCAGCATCCCAGTCCATCGGTTGGTGTTTAAAGCCTAGCTGATGAAGGATACGTTTCCATATAAATCCAGAGTACTTGCACCCGAAGAAGAGGTGTACACTCTGGACCATCATTACAGAGTGGGCATAACGAGCGATCAATGACTCCCCATTTCAGCAGTTTGTCTTGTGTCTTGAGTGCCTTGTGCAGGGCTAACCAAGTGGTGAAGCTATGTCTGGGAATTCTCCCTGTGAACCACACCAGTTTAGACCATGATATGGATTGTGATCTGTGCCTGATGGAGTGGTATGCACTCTTGTTTGAGAACTCCCCATCGTGACCCTCCATCCAGGTGATAACATCTCTATGGTCAGTGTCGAGTTCCACCAATCCTAGGTCTTCACAGATGTCAGCAATGTTCAATCTTTCTTGCCTGCTGGTGTCCCAATTGTCATTCTGAATGAGGGCACTAACCTTTGCATTGCGGTGAAGTGAGGAGTGGTAGGTGAGATGTTGTGGGAACCGATTGAGAAGAATACCCTGAGGGTGACATGGATCTTTCCATAGCAAGGTGTCATGTCCATCACCTATGGAGTGAACTATAAGTGAGCTAGCCTGAGTCCTGCATTTTAGAATATTGCGCTAGCACCCCGAGGCTTCAGTTGGAGTGTCCATAGTCCAGAAGTTCTTATCTTTGATTAGATTGGATTTAGTCCACTTCACCCACAGGTTGTCCTTATTCGATGCAATGTTCCAGACATGCCTCATCATGGCTGCCTTATTTGAAGTTTCAATGCATCTGATGCCCAAGCCGCCTTCAGTATAAGGACTGCAGATACGTTGCCATGTAACCATTGGCTTCTTTGTGTAAATCTCTGATCCTGACCATAAGAAGTTCCTCATGATAGTTGTTATGTCCTCGCGTACTCTAGTTGGCAGGATAAAGCAAGAAGTCCAGTAAACATGGAGACTGTTTAGGACAGCCTTAATGAGTGTAACCCTGCCTGCATATGAGAGAGTTCTGGTCTTCCAGGATTGAACTCTTTTCCTGACTCTGTCGATCAGTGGGAGGCATTGGTTATAGTCCAAGCGGGAAGAGATGAGAGGGAGCCCCAAGTATTTCACAGGAAGTTCTTCTAGTTTGAAATCAAGACAACTAGTGATCATCTGGAGTTCTGCATTAGGCACCCCAGCTGCAAACAGGTTGCTTTTGGAACAATTAATAGCAAGGCCAGTGCATGAACGGAAGGTTATTAGAGCTTGGGAAAGAGCCATTGCAGACCTGGTACTGCCCTTGAAGAAAGCAATTAAATCATCAGCAAAACAGAGGTGTGTAATCTGTGGGTTTGTACACTTCGGGTGCAATTCATACTCTCCAGCCGCCACCTTGTCCTTTAGGATTAAGTGAAGGACTTTCATGACCAAGACAAACATGTATGGTGACATCGGGCACCCTTGCCGTATGCCTCGCTTAGCCTTTATGAAACCCTTGGGGGAGCCATTGAGGGAAATGGAGAATCTAGGTGTAGTGATGCAGGCTTGCACCCAGTCTATGAACAAGTCAGGGAAAAGTAGTTTTTCTGATTAGATGAGTTTGTTCGTATTCCCCATGGCCCTAGAAGTTGGATGAGGGCCTAGAGTTTTTTGAAGATAGGTTGTTGTCTGAACCTAGTCTTGCTGAAATCCGTACTAGGTTTGGAGTCCCGGAGGATCTGCCATTGTACCTTCTAACGGGCGACCAGACGCCTGTCGCTTCCTGATGGTCTTATCTGTTTACACCAGGGATGCTTCAAACTGTAGTGTGTTTCTTGGTTCTGGACGTGATCTGGGAGTTCTTGAATCTGCTAGGGATTCCCCCGGCTCAGTTGGGGACAAACGGATACATGGTTATCCTCATGATTCTGCTCCGTGCTAAGGAGGTCGGCGTTAGTGTGACATCGCGGGTGATCTAGTTGCTTCCGCTCCTTGGCTGCAGAGCAATGTTGTCTGTAAGTTGAGGACACCGAAGTGCTTCGGTAGACTGCCTGATGACTTCAAGTTATGGCAAAAGTTTTGTTTCTTGGCCCTTGTAGATTCAAAGTATTTCCGATGCAAGGGTTGTCCGCTCGAACGACAGTTCACACCGCTTCATAAGTTCGACTCTTTTTTTGCAAATTTTATGTGCTTGACGATAGATTAACTAACTATTGCTCATGTTCTTCTGCAGGGAAGTTCCCCACTACTCTTCTTATTTTGGTGGAGCCAGCCACCAAGTAGAAATTCCGTGACTTGCCTCAAAGGGAGGTGACTAATGTAATCAGAGTTTCCAACTTCATCCGAAGTGGGCTGTGGGACAATTGGCACGTAGCTCCCACGTTATACCGAAAGGCACGCATCAAGTAGGAAGATGGGGGCCCATCTAGAAAGAGGAAGGCTGCTAGGGCCAATGCTCTTGTCTTGTCTGATGTGGAGGAGTCGTCTGAGACGCTTGCTTCCTTTATGAAGAATAAGCCCCGTGTTAGAACTGGTTCGTCTTCGGCACGACCAGCCCACCGAGAAAAGAGAGCGAGTCCGCTAGGCCTGTTGAGGCGGAGTCTAACGTTCCCGGCTTGGAGGAAGATTATCTACGGTTGGCAGGAGTCACAGATGGGTTGAAACTTAGTAACGTGCATGCTGAGGCTCTAAATGATCGTTTGGTGTTGGTTGCAATGGCTACTTTCGCTAGTGATGATTCATGTGGGGCCGTTCCGATAGAAGGCCCTTTTAAATATTTGCCCGAGGTAGTGGAATTTGATCGCCCCACTGATGACTTGCCTGAGAGTGGTCGTGGTATCGATCGTGTTTCTTGCAGTCCACACGGTTCACTATCTCGTCGAGGGCAACGATTAGAAGTGTTGGAGGGCCGTTTGGATACTTCGCTTCCTCCTCTGCCTCCAGATTTTGTAAAGTCGTCTCGCAGTAAAGGGTCGGCTGCTCTTGATAAAGGAAAAGCCATGAAGGAGAGTCTGAGGACTGTGGTGACCCTAAAGAGTGGTGTTGGCGTAGTTCCAGATCAGGCAACGTTTCATCCTAATGAGCGGATAAGCCTGTTTGCATCGGACTTGGTGAAGATGAACTCGCAGGTCTGGCATTGTGAAGTGGATATAGAGTATGCTTCGAGGAAGAATATAAGCAGACATCGCAACTGGCTGATGGACAACGCTCCGAAACCCAAGAAGGATTCTCTTGAAGGGTGTATGGACAAGTGTTTGAAGTACCTTATGCTAGGTATGTCTCATATGAGCCACGCGACCATTGCTGGAACGTAACTCGAGGCAACTCATGAGAGAGTGTACACCTTGGAGCGTGTCTTCTCGCATATGCAGAAGCTGTACTCTGATGCGCTTCATGAAATTGAACGGCTTAAGAAGCATGTCAAAAAGATGGGGTTGGATCAATCAACTGTGGCCGCTGAAGGTCAGAGGGTGCGTCTAAAGAACCTTGAGCACAAATTGGCAGAGGCGGTGTCCGAGAGGTACAGACTCAGGCAGAAGTTGAGTCGGATACATCGAGAGTTGAGGTTGCGCAGGAGGCTGCAGATAAAGCGCGTTATGAGCTGCGATCCTTTGCTGAAGAGAGTGCTTCAAGAGAAGCTGGTTGGGCCGCTGAGAAGCATTAGTTGGAATTCGATGTAGATTTCTATGCTCGAGAAGCTAGGAAGGCTGAAAACCAGCTGAAGTTGGGGTGTCATGAACTCAGTGTTGTGGAGAGCTGTCTGGCCATAAAGCATTCTCGGGTTGATGCGCTGACTAGTAAGTTTGAGTTGATGGAGCGCAAACTTATTGATGCAAAGGTGCAAGATGAAGAGCTTCTTCAGGATAAAGGCAAATGTGAGTTACGCCAGGTCGTACATGGCCCGCTGGAGCTATTGTCACTGATGAAGGTGGAACATCCATAGTAGGACCTTGATCGCTATAAGAAGATGTCATATGTGGACTTGTTTGTCTCTTCTGCGCCGTCAGACGAGGATGATGATTCGGTCCATGACGTCTAGGTTGAAGCGCATATGGATGCAACTTCCGCCCTTGTTTCTACTAGGCTCAACTCTTCCATTTCCGTGCCTTCTCATGATTAGGAGCGATTTTGTGTACTTATTCTCTTTTTGTCTTGACCATTAATGAAAACAGCGTTATCCATTTTTCGCCTTTTGTCTCTATTGCATGCTTTTCTGTTTTGCCTTATCATCATGCTTTGGCATAGGCTAGTTGAATCAATAGGATGAGGACTGGTCTGTCTGCGGTAGAGTGTTTGACTGTTTTGTATTGTGAATGATCTGGGTCATTGCTTGTTTGTCTGACTAATCGGTTGTAGTTGTTGCCTTGGGCGAGCTGTGGTGACCGAGTGTTTGGCACGAGTGGCCTTTTCCAATGTTAGGATGCCAATTCGTTTGAGCGTGAAGGTGCTGACTTGCTAGATTCAAATTTACGTCCGCTTATTAAGAGGGACAGCGAAAGTCGTGTGATGAGCTGCTTGAGACTCCCACCTTCTCAATCATTTATGACCGATCAAGGCGGACGACACATTCGGGGAGTAAGAGTTTGGCAACCTGACTGAAAAGCAGTGGTCCTGTGGCAAGCCATTGGAATTAGTTTGAGACTGACTAGGGTTCAACCATTTGAATCATTTATGACCAACTAGGGCAGACAACAGATTCGGGGAGTAAGGGTTTGGCGACCAGGCTGAAGAGCAGTGGTCTCGTGACAAGCCATCAGAATCAGTTCGGGACTGACTAGGCTTCCACCATTCGAATTATTTATGACCGACCAGGATGGACGACAGATTCAGGGAGTAAGGGTTTGGCGACCAGGTTGAAAAGCATGGTCACATGGCAAGCCGTCGGGATCAGTTCGGGACTGACTAGGCTTCCAGCATCTGAATCATTTATGACCAACCAAGGCGAACGACAAATTCAGGAAGTAAGGGTTTGGCGAGCAGGCTGAAGAGCAGTTGTCCCGTGGCAAGCCGTCGGAATCTGTTCGGGACTAACTAGGCTTCCACCTTTCTAACCGTCGATGCCCTCCCCTCGCGGTGGGGGCTATGAATCCAAAAGGGTTTGGCGATCACGCTGAAAAGCAATGGTCCCATGGCAATCTTTCGGAATCAGTTCAGGATTGACTAGGCTCCCACCATCCAAATTATCTACACCTGAGTATACCAGGTGATTACGCCCAAACAGTACACGCGGTCAATTGCAGTAAAGATTGGGGTGTCGATCCCACGAGGAAAAGCGATCTACAAAACAAGGTCAAGGAAGAAGAACTACGCGAAACTAAATTTAAGAAATTCTAGCAATTTTAAAATATGAAATTGAATTTAGTTTAATAAAAATCAAGTTTAGAAAAATCAAAAGGTTCCAAGAATCCCTCCTAGATTTCATGCGCCAACTAGTATTGATTCGCTATGATAACTCAATTACGTGTTTCACATCCCAAACAACATAATTGGAAAAATAGTCTTTAATGCACCAATATATTCTAATGTAAATGGATTTTAGATTTCACTTTTTCTAGAAAACACAAAGATTGGTCATATATGATATCTTAAATTTATGATATATCCGGAGACAATAACGTAATAAAAGACAATCACATATAACTAACCTACCGGAATTAATTGATCTTTAAAATTCTACACACAAGAAAAGCATGACTAGACTTACATAGAAAAGAAAAAGACAGCCACCGGAATAATAATCTACGAAGAAGTTGATGAAATCTTTGTCACTAAAATAACATAAACTCCTATATTAAATAAAAGTGAAAATCATAAATACCATTATTCATCGTGAAAGCATAAAACGAATCAAATACCAATTAAGTGTGTTACATCTAGGAGTTCATCTATTCGCCTTGCGTGGAGTTTAGTGACACATGGTGAAGGTGATGATAGCAAAAGCGGTGTGGAGCTTCATGGTAGCGCGTGGTGGATTAGCAATGCGTACTTTGCTATTCCTGCGTTGTGTGTGTCCTTATTGTTCATGCGCTCTCTTTTGTTCCTCCGTTTTCTGCCCCTATGCTCCCTTCCCTATGTGTTGTTGTATTTATGGTAGAAAGCAATGTTCTAAAAAGCGCTAGGCGAGCAGGTGCCTAGCGCCCAGGGGCCTAGGAGGCGGTCTTAGGTTTTGTATTATAACTTTAATAATTTACAAAAGTTAAACATAATACCTTATCAATTACATCCAATTTAATGCAAAGATACATATGCAAAATTTAAAAACATGAAAAATTAACAATCATAAACAAAATTTATTAAAACTCAAATGACTTAAGTTGGTCATGATGGGTACTTTATATAAAATTGAATTTATAGACAAATATCCAAACCTACTCTTTTATTTTTCTTCAAATTGCATGAATAACCTCAGTCATGTTTGATAAAATCTACATTAGTAAAATTGGTACCGGCAGATCCTTTGAGAATTCCATTAAGTAATCATCATTTGCTACAATTGAACACATACTGAATAAAAAAAATTAAAAAGTTTATTTCTAAAAAAGAGGAAAGAATAATAAAACAAGAACACAATCAGCCTTATTAAAATAAAAAATAAAAAAAATCGCCCAAACCGCCTAGGCCGCCCAGACCCCACCTAGACCCCGCCTAGACTGCCCAGACTGCCTAGAACCCGCCCAGCCGTTTTCTACCTTCTAGCGCCTAGGCCGATTTTTAGAACACTGGTAGAAATAAAACAACTCCTTATTGGAAACCCAATTGGAAACCAAATACAATTGGAAACCAAATACAAATTGGAAATAAAATATAATTGGAAATCAGATACAAATTGGAAACCAAATATAATTGGAAACCAAAAAAAAAAAAAAAGGAAACAAAGGGGTCCCACCCCTTTATTTAGATTCTGTTCTAATAACATGAAAGGTGGGTTTGGCTATGTTCATCCATATTACTCATTTATTCCACCAAAATTCAAAACTAAGTTCCGATACTTTAATTTTTTTTCTGTGGTTCTCTTTATTAATCTTTGGCTTGAGTGTCTCTCGCTCCATTTCGTCAATTTGTCTATGAATTTTCAAATTCGCCACGCTAATGCACTTTTGTCACTTAAACTCCAAATCCTTCAAAAATACAAAAATAAAATAATTAAACTTAAATACACTATTTGAAACACTAACAAATATAAATTAGGAGGTATATTATGTAATAATTATGTGAATATCACCATGCTACAAACTTGGGAGTGTTTCGTCAGTCACGCTGAAAAACAACAGTCCCGTGGCAAACCGTTGAGATCAGTTTGAGACTGATTGGGCTCCCACCTTCTAGACTATCTATACCCTTGCATTGAGGCTACAAGTATAGGGTTAGTGATTGGGCAGCCACACTGAAGAGCAACGGTCCCGTGGTGAGTCGTCAGAATCAGTTTGGGACTGACTGGGTTCCCACCTTCTAAACTATCTACACCCTCACATTGGGGGATACAAGTCCAGGGTTTGATTAGAAGCTTTCATCGCTAGTCGTCACTCGCTAGACTTACCTGATTAGGTTTAGCGATCACTATCCGTGAAGGGGGCAATGATCACTGGCAAGTCGTTGTCACCAGGCGTGATAGCACTGATTAGACTTACACTTCCTAAACCGTTAATGCCCGCGCTAGGCAAATTAGTTGTCAGGATGAACTAAAAGCTTTCGTCATTAGTCATGGCTAACTAAGCTTGCCTAGCTTGAAGGGAGGTTCTATCTGCTAAAGGGCATGTGACCTCCTATCTACTTGGCACATGGTGTGGAGGAAGTTACCTTAAACCTACAAACAATCTGTATGCCAGGGTTGACTAGGATCTTCTGGTGCCCGTGCCATGCATGCAACGAGGTACTGCTTGATTATCAGGCTGGGCCCATGGGCCCGCAGAGGAAGGGCTAGGGTTTCCTACAAGGCGCATTGTGTGTACCGTGTAGATCATGTGGTGACACATGTACGACGCAGGTTGCGTGACAGTTGAGTATCGATTTTTCCCTTCAATTGATGGTGTAGCGTGCAGCGCCATTAATTGATTGACGGGTTCTGTGTAATTTCCTTGGGAATCGTCGCCTTCCTGTTTTCCAGACACTATTCAATTCTTGGAATTTAATGCTTGAATGCCTGTTTGGTGAACCATTGTGTGTATAAGATGGTGTTTCTTAATCGGTATGCTCAGTCCTTTCAATCCCCACTTACACTTTGTTTTTTTCTTTGGAAGGGGTCGAGCAACTTTTATTTTTCCTCTCACTTACCGACCATTCACAGTATGTAATCTTTTGTATCCACCTCAATGCGTTCACAACATGTATTTTTTTGTATCTGCCTCAAGGTGCTTGTTGTTACATATTTTAAATAATCAATAGAGTTTGTTTTTGAAATTCTTGTTTTATTTCTTAAATGATTGTGAATCACATAAGTTTCTTAAGAACTCTAAACTCAATATTGACTATGGAAAGGGAAACAAACAACTTAAGGCAAACGAACTGTTGATGGAGATAAAATGGTCTTTGTCCTCGATGCAAATTCGTATAGCTTTCGCTAATCACTTAGCGGACTATAGAGGTGTTGCATAGGTCACTAAAGAGCAAGCCTTGTAGGGGGGCGAATCTCCGCACCAAGAATGTTAGGGGGATGTGTTCCCGCTTTCCATTGTCGTTACATCTTGCTGCGCAGGAGAGTTGGCCGCTCTTGTACCGCTAAAAAATGGTGCCCCTTCCGTCTTTAGGCCTTGCATCGGGTCATGTTGTTCTGCATGACGTAGTCAGATCTTGGAGCACTTTATCTGTTTTAGTGCGACGTAGTGGCAGCCTCGTGTCGTAGGTTGGTTTCCATGTATTGTCCCTTTGTTAGCAGTATACTTAACACACTGGTGAAGGGTAGAGACCACTGCTTCCATTTGGTGTAGTCACGGTCTTTCCAGGATGAGGTTGTAGGACAATGGTGTGTCTACCACCATGAAGTCTAGGAATAAAACCTTCCCTAACTGTGGCTCTCTGGCTACTGTGGCTAGCCTTATCCTTCCCATGAAATACTTCTCCCTGCTGAACCTAATTAGCGGGTGCTCTGATGGCGTTAGGCTTTCCTCTTTGAGGTCCATGATGTGGAAAGCATTGTAGAACAAAACGTTGAGCGAGCTGCCAGTGTCAACGAGGGCTTTCTTCACTTCCCACTTTGCGATGGACACAGAGATGACCAAGGCGTCGTTATGTGGCACTCGGACTCCGTCAAAGTCCTTGTTCGTGAAGGTCAAAGTGGGAATGGGTTCTGAATTCTTGAATAGAAAACACGTCTATCCTTGTTAGCGGGTTGTGTTCGCATATCCAACAGAGACTGCTTACGGGACTGGTGCGACTGGTTTTCATTTGGTCCGACTCCATGAAGGACTATATTATCCCAGGAATCTCCTTTTCTACCTCATTGACCGACTTCGCCCTGTCTTTGGTCGGTTCTAGCTGCTTCTCAGACTTCAGGAAGTCTTTCAATCTTCCCTTGCGGATCCAGTGCTCTATTTCATACCTTAGACTCTTGCAGTCTTTAGTGTTGTGCCCATCTTATTTATTATCCCTCGAAGCAGAGAGCTTTCTGTCGCCTTTGGTTTTCCTCTTGGCTGTCCTTGATTACTTCAAGGTGAAGTGTCTCTGAATGCTCTTGAGGAGTTCCGCCATGTTCAGAGAGGGCTCCAAGGTGAGGTCCTCGAAATTTTTTCCTTCTCCGAGGCCCGCAATGAAGGCCGCCACAGCTGTATCGTTGTTGCATCCGTCGATGAGGGTCATTTCGTTGTTGAAGCGCGTGACATACTTTCGGAGCATCTCGCCAGACCTCTACTTTAGAAAGAGTATGTAGTGTAAGCTGTTTAGGAAATGTTGGCTTCCGATGAGGAATTCCTTCGCAAGTGTTTTGAAAGAATCAAGGCTGTGGAACTACGTCAATGCGGGGGCCTTTGAGATCGGTAGGAAAGGTTCTGCACATGACGGATTTGGATCCTTCCTTGAGAGCCGTCACATGCTGGTAAATGCGTAGATGATCGAAGGGATCGATGGTCCCATTGTAGGAATCTAGCTTCGATGGAGTGAACTACCTTGGGAGGGCCTCATTCATTATCCTATTTACGAATGGCAGGACGGAAAGGCGATACAGGACGTTAGGATCATGTGCTCCTCTATGGAGGGCATTCCCGAGGTCGAGCCTCTAGGTCCTAGCGGTTGGATCAGCGTTAGCCGCACATACTCCCTTAGTCCAATAGGAACTAGCAAGGGTCTGGCTCTCCTGCGCTTGCTCCCTATCGTCCACTGGAAGTGGAGGTTCGTGCTGCTCTTGGTCTCCATTAGCAGCGGGTGAATTCTGCCTTGTGAGCGTCTCCACCACCTTGAAAACTTGTTCTAGTTTGGATGCCAGCAACTCGATTCTGGGGTCTGCCGTTGGTACAGAGGCGTGAATAGGTTGTCCATGCATGGCTGGAACCAGTATAGGGACAGTCGAAACATTGGACGTGTCCCCTGGTTCATTGTTGCGACCTAGTGATCACTATCTCTTTGGGATTTGGTAGGAGACGACGCTTAGTGTAAAGTTAAAAACTAGGACATCCCCATAAACGGCGCCAAATTGATGCAGTCATTTTTCGTTCCCTGCTATGACCTGTTCCCGCATGCCTGTTTGACCTGCACAAGTAGCACATGTGAGCCATAGACCATCGTGTGATGGCCGATGACACTCCGATGCTAAAGTCAGACAAGGATATGAGGAAGGTGTAATGCTGTAACAGGGAATTTGTAGCGTAACTTAGCTTATCAACCTCATGTCTTATATATATTGCAAGGAGTCCTGGTTTAGCCAAGCCACCATAGGCGTAGATTAGGAGGAAATCTTCGTGGAGATTCTTCTCTAATTAGAAGTAGTGTTGTAGGAGAGAAGTTCCATGTTAGCCCCGTGCTCCTAGATACGTGAGAGATAGTTCCCAATCCAAGAGCATTCCCTCGAAGGGAGTTTCCCTGTGTGGAAGATAATCTGGTGTTTGCTTCCTAGTTGGAAGCAAAGAACAACTGCGGCTACTCATCCGAAGCAGATCCTCGAGATACTTGCCTGAAAAGGGCTTACAGGTATCGTGGATAACTTTGAGACTGTGGGCCTAGCGTGTTGTTATAGTCTGGAGTTGAGCGGGCTGAGAATCGCTCGGGCTGGATCAGTATTGGGTTGTTGCTTGAACCCGTGGTTCCTCGAGATCATAATGACATGTGTACGACTCTAGGGTGTGACCATTTTTATGTACCATCAGTATTGTTAAGGGAAATTTCCCTATTAGACTTGTGTTCCTAGATACGCGGGAGATATTTCCAAATCAGAGTGTTGTCCATAGATGAAAGTTTCCATGTACGACGTATACTTTGGTATTTGCTTCCTAGTTGGAAATAAGTTGTTGCTGACTTGCCTGTCCGAAGCTGATCCCTGAGATAATTGCCTTAATAGGGCTTACAGGTATTGGGGATGGTTGTGAGATGTGTGGCAGACTGGGTTGTACGGGCTTGAAACCACTTAGGCCGGATCAGTGTTGGTCTGACAATTGGGCCTGTTATTCCTTGAGATCGTCATGACTCGGGTAAGATTTAAAAGAGAGGATGTTACGATGTATCATCAGCTCCACCCCCCCCCCCCCGAGTTAGTGGGTCATCGTATTGGTTCACTAAGTCACTTCTTGAAAAGATATGTCGCTCATGATGACTGAGTCTGAACCGGTACTTTAAGCATGCGTCGGGTCAATGGAGAAAAAGCCAAAAACCAATCCCTATTTAGATCTCCCTTTCTGCAAGGATTGACTATTCCATTTCTTCAATTTTAGAGACTCTGTTCTGTTCAGCTTTTGACTGAAAGTTTATTTACTTTTTTCATGGTTCGCTAAAATCACCATAATGATGAGCTTCTTGCCAAGGGCCTCCAGTTCTTTGAAGATAGGTCGGCTTTTGAATCGAGTCTTACTGAGATTCAAATGACATTCGAGGTCTCAGAAGACTAGACATTCTATACTCTGAATGATGATCAGACGCCAATGTTTCATCTGAAAGGATTCGTCTCTTTGCACCGGAGCATGCTTCAAACTGGTGTTTGTTTTTCTGTGCTACACGAGATCTGAGGCTTTATGAAATTTCTTGGAATCCATCCTGCACAGTTGGTACCGAATGGGTACAGGATTATCCTTATCATATCCTTCTCAAATCTGGTGTTCGCGTGACTCCGAGGGTGATCAAGTTGTTGACTTCCCCTCGGATGAACGATCACGCCGTTTCTAAGATGACGTAGTCGGCTTGTTTCGGGAAATTGTCGGATGACTTTAAATTTTGGCAGAAAATTCTACTTATTGGCTCCTTCAAATTTAAAGTACTTCAAGTTCAAAAGTTGTCCGCTTGAATGGGAATTCAAGCCACTTCGTAAGTATAGTTTCACTCTTTGATTCCGTTGCGTTGATTGTATGTTGATCGTCGCGTTTGTTTCTTTGTAGGGAGGTTCCACACTATTCATCATTCTCCGAAAGAGTAAGTCACTATGAAAACATTTTGTGACATGCCTTGGATGAGTGTGGAGGATGTAATCTACCCTACCAACTTCAGTCGCAGTGAATTGAGGGCCAACAGGCACGTGGCTCCCACTCTCTACAGAGCGTCGAAAGTTAAGTCTGAAGGTGGAGCCCCTTCCAAGAAGTGGAAGGCCTCACAAGTTAAGCTCTGGCCTTGCTTGACACAGAGGGGCTTTTTGAGATGCTTGCCTAATTTATAAGCTCGAAGCGGTCCCGCGCTGGGGCCGAGCCGGCTTCCAAATGGCCTACTCCTGTGAGGGAGGAACGTGATCCTATTTGGTCTCTTGGGGCGGAGGTTGTAGCATCTTGTTTGGAGAGGGACCACCTATAAATAGCAGGGGTTGATGATGCATCGCAGCTAAGTATTGAGCATACTGAGGCATTGAGTGAGAAACTAATGCCGACTGTTGTGGCGGCTTCCACTGGTGCTGATTAGTCCAGACCTGTTTTACTGCAAGGTTTTGATGAGGATTCGCTTGTGCTCTCGAAGTTCGATCATTCTGCTGGTGGATCGTTTGACAGTGGCCGTTGTAGTGTGGGTCATCACTCTTGTAGTCTGCATTGCCCCCTATCTCACTCCAGACCATATATCAAGGTAATAGAGGGTCCGTTAGATAATTCGCTTCCTTCTCTTCCTTCGGATTCCGCTGAGTCGACTCACAACAAAGGGTCAGCTGCTGGTGACAAAGGGAAAGTTGTGTATGAGGGCCTAGGTACAGTGGAGACTACAAAGGGCGGTGCTGGTGTGATCCCTCATCCGGAGAGCTTCATCCAGATGCACGAATGAGTTTGTTTGTTCCAGATGTGGTGAAAATGAGCAACCAGGCCTTGCACCAGGAAGTTGATGTTGATTATGCTTCGAGGAAGCATATAAGCAAAACGTTATAGCTGGTTGGTGAACTGCGCTCCGAAGCCTAAGGAGGATGAGCTGGAGAAGTGCATGGATAAGGGGTTGAAACATTTTATGCTTGCACCAAGAGGTTGATGTTGATTATGCTTCGAGAACGCATATAAGCAAACGTTATAGCTGGCTGGCGAAGTGCGCTCCGAAGCCTGAGGAGGATGAGCTGGAGAAGTGCATGGATAAGGAGTTGAAACATCTTATGCTAGGGATGTCCCAATTGAGCCAGGTGGTTGTCGCTAGGATGGAAGTTGAGGCGGCTCATGAGAGGGTATACACCATGAGCATGTCTTCTCGACTATGCAGAAGTTGTATTTTGATGCACTTTTCGAGATTGAGTTGCTAAGAAAGCAGATTGAGGAGACAAGGTTGGAATAGTCAGCTGTCGATGCCAAGACTTAGAGGGTTCGTTTGGAAGACCTTGAGTCTGATTTAGCATCGGCGATGTCTGCAAGAGACAGATCCAGACAATTGTTGAACCTGGTCCACCGTGATCTGGAAATTGCACAAGAAGTTGTGGCTAAGATGCGTTTTGAATTGCAGTATCTTGTTGAGGAGAATACCATGAAGGAATCTTAGTGGGTTGCCCAGAGACAGAAGTTAGAGGCTGGCGTGGAATTCAATGCTCATGAAGCAAGGAAAGTTGGGGACCAACTTCTTCTGGAGCAATATGAACTTTGCGTAATTAAGAGTAGCTTGATTACTGAGCAGTCTCAGGTTGATGCATTGTCAGGCAAGCTGGGGCTATTGGAACGTGAACTTGCTGAAGCAAAGGTGCACGAGCAAGAGTTTCTCAAGGCGCAAGGCAAGTATGAATAGAATTGTTGGCACTTATGAAGGAAGAACATCCGATACGTGGATTGAGGGCCAACAAGCACGTGGCTCCCACTTCAGTCGCAATGGATTGAAGGCCAACAGGCATGTGGCTCTCACTCTCTACAAAGGGTCGTAAGTTAAGTCTAAAGGTGGAGCCCCTTCCAAGAAGAGGAAAGCCTCACAAGTTAAGCTCCAGACCTGCTCGACACAGAGGGGCTTTTTGAGACGCTTGGCTTCTTCATAAGCTTGAAGAGGTCCCGCTCAGGGGCCGAGCCGGCTTCTAAATGGCCTGCTCCAGTGAGGGAGGAGCGTGATCCTAATTGGTCTCCTAGGGCGGAGGTTGTAGCATCTGGTTTATGGAGGGACCACCTGTAGTTAGCAGGGGTTGATGATGCGTCGCAGCTAAGTACTGAGCAGGTTGAGGCTTTGAGTGAAAAGCTAATACTAGCTGTTATGGCGACTTCCATTGGTGCTGACTAGTCCAGACTTGTTTTACTGGAAGGTTCTGATGAGCATTCGCTTGTGGTCTCGGAGTTTGATCGTTATGTTGGTGGATCGTCTGGTAGTGGTCATTGCAGTGTAAGTCGTCCCTGTTATTCCGCATTGCCCCCTATCTAACTCCAGATCATATGTCAAGGTAATAGAGGGTCTTTAGACAATTCACTTCCTTCTCTTCCTTTGAATCCTGCTTAGCCGGCTCGCAACAAATGGTCAACTGCTGGTGACAAAGGGAAAGTTGTGGTTGAGGGCCTAGGTGCAATGGAGACTACAAAAGGTGATCCCTCATCCAGGGGAGCTTCATCTAGATGCATGAATGAGTTTGTTTGCTCCGGACGTGGTGAAAATGAGCAACTAGGTCTGGCACCAGGAGGTTGATGTTGATTATGCTTCGAGGAAGCATATAAGCAGATTTTATAGCTAGCTGGCAAACTGCGCTCTGAAGCTTGAGGAGGATGCACTGGAGAAGCACATGGATAATGGTTTGAAACATCTTATGCTAGAGATGTCTCGATATAGCCAGGTGGTCCTCGCTGGGACGGAAGTTGAGGCGGCTCGTGAGAGGGTATACACCATGAGCGTGTCTTCTCGACTATGCAGGAGGTTGGAACAGTCATCGTCAAAGGAAGATGGCGATCTAGATCATGGCGTTCAGGCTGAGATACGCACGGACGCAACTTCTGATTCTTCTTCGATTAGGCTTAGGTCATTGTATTTGTACCTCTTCTTGATGAAAAGTAAATTTTGTACATTTGTACTTTTTGTTTCTACTGTTAATGAAAACATGTTTATTTCGAGTATGCTTTGTACTTGTACTCTAGTCAGTCTCTCTGTATTTGAATTCGGCGACCGCTGTCTTGAGAAATACTAATGGTCCTGTGGTGAGTCATGCGTTACTAGGAGCACTAAGTTAACAGGGAAACATCCCTCCACAGCACGACTTCTAATTAAAGAAGGATCTCCACGAAGATCTCTTTCCTAAACTACGGGTATGATGGCCTGGTAGAATCAAGACTCCTGCACTATAAATAAGACATGAGGTTGGTAAGCTAAGGTACGCTACAAATTCCCTGTTTAAAACATTACGCCTTCCTCAGATCCCTATTTAACTTTAGCATCGTAGTGCTATCGGCCATCACAACGGTGATCTATGGCTCACGTGCGTTACTTGTGCAGGTCAGCGGAACTAGGTCAAAGTAGGGAGCGAAAAATGACTGCATCAGTTTGGCGACGTCTCTGGGGATGACAAAGCTTTTAACGTTTCAATAGCGCCGTCTCCCTTCAAAACCTAGAGAGATGGTGACCACTAGGTCACACAGCAATGGAAAACAAGGGGATACGTCAAACGCTCAGGCTGGCGTAACACCGTCGCTTTCAACGATTCCGATCATGCACGTGTAGTAGACTTACGCGCCCAAGCTGACAACAGCAATGACATACCCTAGAATCAATATGTTTTCATCTCAAATACAACAGATCGCCAAGGTGGTGGAGGCTCTCACGTGACAAAATCCATCACCTGCCAATGGAGACCAGGTGCAACACGGGCCTCCGACTTTGAAGAATGGCAGGGAGCAAGCACAGGAAAGCCAATCCCTCGCTAGTTCTCATTGGACTAGGGGAGGCTGCGCGACTAACATTGAACCCGCCGCCAAGGCAGAGAGGCTCGGACCCCAGAACCCCCTCCGCAGAGGAGACACACTACCTAGAATACTATATTGCCTCTCAGTGTCGACTTCTATGACGGAACCACCAATCCATTCGACCGCCTGAGCCATTACCAGCATGTAATGGCCCTCAAAGAAGGATCCAAGTAAGTAATGTGCAGAACCTTTCCCACTAGTCTGAAGAAGTTACCATTAACGTTGTTCCACAATCTGCCGCCAAGGTCGATCGACTCCTTCAAGGCACTATCAAAGGAATTCCTGACACATTTTATTGGGAGCCAGCGTTTTCGAAAAGGCCCACACTACATACTCTATCTAAAGCAGAGGTCCCACAAGACTCTCAGAGGGTATGTCATGAGCTTCAACAACGAGGTGACTCTCATTGACGGATGCAATGATGACACGATCGTGACAACTTTCATTACAAGCCTAAAGGAAGGAAAACTCTACGAAGACCTCACCTTAGAGCCCCCTTCTGGACATGACAGAACGCTCCTCAATAGATCTCAGAAGCACATTACCTTGGAGGAGTTGAGAACCATGAGGAGGGAAACCAAAGGCGAAAAGAAGCCCTCCGCTCCTAAGGACAAGAGAGGACAACAGGTCGAACCCTAGTCGGTCTAGGCCAAATAAAACATCCAACTATGTTGGATCCAGAACTATATCGCCCCTCAATTCTAGCCTGTCGGACTTACTAAACTCCAAGAAAAACTGGGACGATCTGATGTGGCCCACGAAGCAGCGCGGAGACCCCGCCAAGTGTGACAACGGCAAGTATTGTGAGTACCACAAGGAGGGCGGTCACGCTACCAACGACTGCAAGAGTCTGAGGTATGAAGTTGAGTACTGGATCCGCATGGGAAAATTGAAAGAATTCCTGAACTCTTAGAAGCAATAAGAATGAACCGCGGACCGAGGGGAGTCGTTTAAAAAAATAGAGAAGGGGACTCCAGGGATAATCTATGTCCTTCATGAAGTTATATCGAATGAAGACCAGTCATATAGGTCTCGCAAGCGGACCTTACTGGAGAGCGGACGCAACCCACGGATGAGGGTAGACGCATCTGCCACTCGAAGATTTAGAACCCCATTCCTACCTTAACCTTTATGGACAAAGACCTAAAAGGAGTTTGAAAGCCGCACAACGATGCCCTAGTCATCTTGGTCTCCAATGCAAGGTGGGAGGTGAAGAGAGCTCTGGTGGACAGAAGAAGCTCACTTACGTCCTGTTCTACAACACGTACCACAATATGGACTTCAAGGAGGAAAACCTGACGCCCTTGGATTTCCCGCTGATTGGATTCAGCGGGGAGAAATGCTTCCCCGTTGGAAAGATAAGGTTAGCAATAGTGGTAGGGGAGCCACAACTAGTAAAGGTCTTGTTTCTGGATTTAATGGTAGTAGACGATCTAATGAAGTAAAGACTCGCTTAGACGATCTAACTATGTAACGATATCCGAAAAAGGTCGTGCAGACCCTCCGATGTGAGCAATCTGCAAGTGACAACAAAGATATGCGAACAGACTTCGCTCGACCCCATCCCAAGATAAAAAAAGGTGTCAGAGAGGATTGAAAGGACTGAGAGACAAAATTGCTCCGTTGAATCACCCTAGGAAAGTGCTCGTACAACAGCGTTGTAGACCTTACAACAGACTGTTGATTTCCTCAAGAGACATCCCACCCCTTTACAGACTTCCTCATATGGTTGTTGGCTTTCAGAGGGGAAGGAAGAAAACAGATGAGGATGGCCACAAACGGCGAAGCAGACAAGGTCTCACAGTGCTGCCAAGCAAGGCCACTTTTCCCATGCACGATGCCAGGAGTGACTGAGAGATACCACACCTGAATGCATCGCACATTTGCTAACACTTTGGTCAACCATTGGTTACCAGCGGGATCCACGCACGCACACACGAACACAAGTGGCATGAAGTAACACCAAGGCATCTCTCTTGGTAAAAAATGCGTACTACTTCTCCGCAATATGAGAAGAAATTACAAGATCTCAACAGATCAACTACGTGCCCACCCAGAATAGGTCACCACGCATAACAACAACTATCGTCATGCCTGATCAGTTCAAATGTCAGAACAATCGATGACTGCATTGCTAGAAATCTTCTTTCAGCCTTTGAAAAACCCAAATCATCTTCTTCAAACTAAAACATTACAGAAGATAAGCTCTGCGAAAGATAGTGCCTACGACGATTGGAAAACACCATTATATAGGCGTGATGGTTCACCAAACGGGCGCTCCAGCATTAACTGCCAAACATTAAATACCGTATGGGTAGTGAAGAAACGGCGGTTCCCAAGGAAACTGTGCAGACCATGTTCGTTCTATTAATGATGTTGCACACAACCCCATCAATTGAGTGGGAGTAACCGGTGCTCAAACCTTTCACAAGTTACGCCGTACACGTGTTACTGCAAGATCTATGTCGTACACGTAGTGCAATCGTATAGGAAACCCCAACTTTTTCTCTGCGAACCCAAAGGCTCGGCCCACCATTCAAACAATATTCTGCTACATGCTTAGCACGAGCAATAATCCCAATTAGCCTTGACGCACGAATCGTACCTACGAATCGCTTATTTGTGTTAGGTAATGTTGTCGACACAGTGCACGACACTAGCGGACGTGGGTTCGCAAGCCCTCAAACTGGTAAAACCCTTATCCAACCAGGCAACCTTAGTCAGCCAAAACTGATGACAGCGGCTTCTGGTACATCCTAACACCTAGTCTGCTCAGTGCGGATCTCGATGGTCTAGGAAGTAGGAGTTTAATCAGCGCTATCACGCCTGATGACGATGACTTTCAAGGGATCATTGCCCCCTTTGCGATCATTGATCGTCGAATCTGATCAGGTAAGCCTAGTTGGTGACGACTGGCAACGAAAGCTTCAGATCAAAGCCCAGACCTGTAGCCCCACTGCGCAGGCATAGATGGATCGGAAGGTGGGAGCCCACTCAGTCCCAAACTGATTCTGACGGCTTGCTAAGGGACCATTGCTTTTCAGCGTGGTCACCGAATCACCAACCCTAGACTTGTAGCCCGCACTGCGTGGGTGTAGATAGTTTATAAGGTGGGAGCCCAGTCAGTCCCAAACTGATTCCAATGACTCACCACGGGACCATTGCTTTTCAGCGTGGCAGCCAAATTACCAACCCTGGACTTGTAGCCCCCACTGCGCGGGTGTAAATAGTTTAGAAGGTGGGAGCCCAGTCAGTCTCGAACTGATTTCGACGACTCGCCACAGGACCACTGCTTTTCAGCGTGGCCGCCGAATCACCAACCCTTGACTTGTAGCCCCCACTGTGTGGGCGTAGATAGTCTAGAAGGGAGGAGCCTAGTCAGTCGGGAACTGATTATGATGGCCCACGGGACCACTGCTTTTCAATATGGCCGCCAAAACTTCCAAATTTGTAGCTTGATTTGGAAGGTGGGAGCCTAGTCAGTTTCGAACTGATCTCGATGGCTTGCCATGGGACCACTGCTATTCAGCCTGGTTGCCTAACCCATTTGACTTGAACTTGTAGTCCCCATCATGCAGGTATAGATGGTTCAAAACGTGGGAGACTATTCAGCCCCATACTGATGTCGATGGCTCGCCACGGGACTACCACTCTTCAGCGTAGTCACCAAATCCTTACTCCACGAACCTGTAGTCCACATCGTTTGGACATAGATGGTTCAGAAGGTGGGAACCCCATGCAGCTCGCCACGTGACCCCTGTTTTTTTTCTGAAACAGCGACCACAAAAATAATCTAGTTGAATCAGCATCTTCACACTCAAACAGACCAACATCCTAAAGACACTCAAGCCGATGCATAGATCGTACAGCCAATGCCCAAATAAATTCTACATAGTGTGTCCGCCCGAGCTTATGATGCTTGACTCGGCACAAACGATCTGACGCATATGCTCGGCCATTACAACTCGCCCATAGCAGCAGTTGTTGCCGACCAATCAGACAAGCAAGGCAAGCCTCAAACAACTTACCTTGGGGACAAGAAACAGCTCGGGCAACCCAATCCCAGCTAAATTGTCCGCAACATGCCCACTATCGAACATGACTACACAACAATGATCCTGAGTCATTTGCAATGTAAAGTGATCAAGTTCTCTACTACAGACAGGCCACTCAGAGTTTTATTAATTCAACCAGTTTTTGTCAAGGCAAGATGACAAGGCGAAACAAAACACATGCAATAGAGACAACAAGCACAAAACGGATAATTTTTTTTTCATTAACGTTCGACAAAATGGTACAAGAGTACAGAGTTAACTTTTTACCAAGAGGAGTTACAAGAAAAGAGAAGCTAAACTTAGCAGAAGAAGAAGCAGGAGTTGCGTCCGCACGCACCACGACTTGGTGTATGAAGAAATAAAATGCTTGAAGAAGAAAATAATGAAGAAAAAGTTAATGGTGTACAACATTGATTTGTTTTTCAAAGCCCTATGTGTTTATTCAAGGGTGTAGCCAATTTTTATTTGTTTTGCATCCGTACGCTCCATGGTGTATACCCTCTCACGAGCCACCTTGTTTTTCGTCCCAACAACGACCACCTGGTGATTACGCCCAAACAGTACATGCGGTCAATTGCAGTAAAGATTGGGGTTTCAATCCCATGAGGAAAAGCAATCTACAAAACAAGGTCAAGGAAGAAGAACTACGTGAAACTAAATTTAAGAAATTCTAGCAATTTTAAAATAAAAAATTGAATTTAGTTTAATAAAAATCAAGTTTAGAAAAGTCACAAGGTTCCAAGAATCCCTCATAGATTTCATGCGCCAACTAGTATTGATTCGCTATGATGACTCGATTACGTGTTTCACATCCCAAACAACATAATCGGAAGAATAGTCTTTAATGCGATAATATATCCTAATGTACACTACACCAAAAGGCTTGTTTAGCTACGGGGAGGTGGCCACGGCTCTAAGCCGTTGGTTTATTTGCCACGGCTAAAAACCGTGGCTATAACGGCCAACGGTTTAAAACCGTGGCTAAAAAATAAACCGTGGAAAAAAAAACACTACACCAAAAGGGTTGCTACGGTTTTAAACCGTGGCTATAACTGCCAACGGTTTATAACCGTGGCTAAACCTGCCAACGGTTTGAAACCGTAGCTAAAATTTTTTTAACTTTCACGCTTTGGCCAAAATGGTTTCGCGCTTTGGAGGGAGATTTTCGCGCTTTGGCGAAAAAAATTGATGAAAAACAGATTCTCGAAAGAAGAAGAAGGACGAAAGAAGGAGAAGCAGGGAAGAAGAAGAAGAAGAACGAAACAGGGAAAAAGAAGAAGGACGAAAGAAGGAGAGGACGATAGAAGAAGAAGCAGGGAAGAAAAAGCAGGGACGAAACAAACTCTCGAAGCAGGGAAGAAGAAGGACGAATGAAGGAGAGGACGATAGAAGAAGAAGAAGAAGAAGAAGAAGAAGAAGAAGAAGGAATAAGAAGAAGAAGAAGAGAAGGTAAGATCTCCTTCTTCTTTAGATCTCCTTATTCTTTATATCTCTTTGTTGATCTCTTCTTCTTATTTTTTTTCTTCTTTCAGCAAAGCAAACCCTAGAACTCACTTTCTTCTTTTCTCCAACTCGATTTCTGAAGAGGAGAAGAAGAAGATTTCTCCGAATGGATCAATTTCTCCGCTCCCGAAGAAGATTGTTGATGATGAAGCCTGGTTTTACACCCCCATTGAAGGTTTTACTTTGAATCTCAATCGATTAGGGAGAAAGTTTAAATTGGGTTTTTTGCTTGATAAAAATCGGATTATTATTGTTTGGTTTTGTCATCAGTGAAGAAACTTCACTATTGTCTATAAGTTATTTAGATGTTAAAATTGATAAGGAATGATCTGTGTTATGTATTTCAGGTTAGGTTTTCTCTGCACATACAAAACTTTCCATGTGAATCATCATCCAAAGTGTGCTTCAACACCTGACATGCTTTCAGTATTTCTCTACCACTTATGTCAGGTATTCACTTTTTAGTGTCATAACCTTCTTGTTTAGTGCTTATATCCTTGATATATTTAGATAACAATGACTACCAAGCATCATTAACAATGACTATCAATGAACTCTCATCTTCTTTAATTCATCTTGCTTTGAAGATTTAGAGGAAAACCCTCTACTTCGAGTAGGAAAGATCATTAACAGCGAGAATTACTAACATTGAGAATAAATATGTGAAAATCTATCCCTTATGAAAGAGTTTGAACGATATGGAACAATTTGACTTGAACACGAGTTGTTTGATAAAATGCTTCAATTAATCTATCCCTTGATGAAAGAGTTTGAAAGATATGGAACAATTTCAAGTGAACACTAGTTGTTTGATAAAATGCTTCAATTATGTATGCAATTGGAGGTTATGCTAATCTTAGGTACAAATCTCTGCTCATTTTATCTCATATGTTTGTTGAATATTCAAAGAAATTTCCGGATTTCCATTATTCTTGAGAAGTTTGTACCTTTTTTGTTCAATATGTCAAAACTTTCGTTTATTTTCTACCATTTTGATGAAGTGAAGGATGCAGACCTCCTGACCCAATATCATGGTTTGTTATCACCATGTGAAAACAAGAGTGTATTTAGCATGGGGGGAGAAATGCTTCAGAAAAGAGCGTTGTTAGCCCGTGTTCTGGTGCGCTTTACCCTCTCAAGATGTAGGCTTATTATCACGAAATTTCATTCTTTTTCTTACTTGTAGAGGAATGCTCTTGACATTTTGAAACTTGATATCCAATTTTGTATAATTCAGTTTAGCTTGTCATTTAATCTTACTACCATTCTCTTTATGATAGAAGTAGTACCTTGTTTCAATTCTACTAGTTCAACAGTGTACTGCTGATTTTAATTTTCCCTATCATCATTTTAGTGAGAACCATTGTACTTATGTAATTGATTCTGACTCTAGATAAGTAGTTTGAGAGAGAAGATTTTATTAAAAAAAAATTACCCGGTTCATGATATTCAGTTTACCCTGAACTAAAACCTCTTCTATATGATGAGTTCTAAGTGTCTTAGTTCACAAATTTATGATTTCATTAGTAATTGGATGCTGCAAGGAAGTGAAGTGATCCATCAAAAAGCAGAGTTGACCCTTGATGTTAGAGTCCTGCGTTAGATGGATCTAAATATTTGGAGAATTAAACGCATTTCCCCTTGTACTTGTTTTAATTGTTGTATGCACTATTGTAATCCATTTCCCCTTTAGTTGTTTATTCCCCTTGTTAGCAGCTTTGTAAGCTCCCTTCCCTTGGGTATCTTGCTTTATGTTCTGAATCCTGTGATGACTTGGATAAAGGTGATACAATGGATAAATAGCATGATATTAAAAAAAGGTATAGTGTATACATATTTTTCTGATAGCTGTCTTATTTGGTTTTTTGTTTAGATACTAGCGGTCAAGTAAGTCCAAGATCATTGATGTTCAAAAAGAACACTTTTGGGAAGCCAGAGGTCACTTTATTTACTTCCATTATGTTACACAGCATTCTTTCATTTCATCTTCTTATTCTACTTGCGTTGATTATTTTGAACTCTCTCGACTTTTATGTCTATTTGACGTGAATAGGTAGAGTGGCAACATGATAAAAAGTGGGACGCACCTTCCTTGCAGTTTAACATTTCACATACTACATCCTTGATTGCCTGTGGAGTGACTACAGATTCTCCGGTACTATTATTTCTTTCTCATTTGTGCCAAGTTCTAGTTACCTTTCCTGCCTGCGCATGTATTGCCTTACTAGGAAGTTATTTGAAGCCATTCCCTTTAAATAACTGCAGATAGGTATTGATGAAGAAGATAAGGAAAGGAAGCTAAAGAACAACCTTTTGCCTTTTGCTCGGCGTTACTTCTCACCCAATGAAACAGAATACTTGCGTGGTATTTCAGATCCAGATGTGCAAAGACAGGAGTTCCTTAAATTATGGACACTTAAGGTAGAGGTATTTTCATGTAGTCAATTCTTACATTGTGTAACTTTTACGAGAATTTCAATACTGCAACCTCTCTCAAATGAATCACTTCTGAAAAAACCAACCCCGATGACCTAACTGCCATGAGTTCTGCTTAACTATTTTTAAAGGTACAAGTCATAGATATGATATGTTGTGCATTACTCTTTGACCTCTGACATAAAAATTCAAAGAAAGTTCCCCACTAGGTACCTAAATTTTTCATCCACCTTTGGCCCCAGGAAAATGAAGTTCTCATGAAAAATTAAGACAGTCGTGCTGATGGGATTGTTGTAATTAAGATTTATTTCATTTACTTAATTATTGCTGGGTTGGGCCTATAAGCTCACTAGTATTAGGATTAGGGTTAGGGCTTTGTTTGAGATAAAGGCCCAACTTCTTGATTAGCAAGCATTGAAGGATCAGACATAAGACCATCAATCATAAATTGACTTTGATTGAATGAAGGACTCCAAAAGATATTCTTCTTTTATTTAATTTCAATTTCTTTAATTTCAGTATTTATCTTTATTTCCTTGAATCCACTATGTCCTCTGCTTCATTGAGTTAACGTCAGAATGTTCTTGGCAATCTATTCATTTGCCAAGACAATCATTTTGACCCACAGATGGTTCCTATTTACCCATAAAAGTAGCAAATTCTATGACGAACCATATCGCAAAATGATATTTGGTGCAAACTTGGATCATTTACCAGTCTAACATGCTTGTCGCTCCTTATATGATAACAATTGTTGCTTATTGGATTCCTGTTTCTGTACCTGTAACGAAAACATCAGTTGTAAGATGGATTCCAACCTAATTTAAACTCCATCTAGGTCTTTGACAGAGATAGAAACTTTAGAAGAATAGTTTCTCCAAGAAGCCTGGCAGAGTTAAAGGATCACCGTGGTGTTGCTAAAGAGAGGGTATACATAATATAATCCCCTCAATCTTGAAGCCTACTTTTAGTTAGACAAATAGAGGAATTTATCTGTATTGCTACCCATTCATGCCATTCCTTTTGATGTCCGATATGCGTGTTGAGATGATAATGTTTCCTCTCATTCATGATCACATACTACTATGCTTTAACCTTATCCAGCATAATATGTCACATACTAGCATACAGAAAAATGGATTTCTTACAAGCCTCCCTCCCTATCGCTCATTTCGTAATCCATTTTTAATCCAGGAAGCATATGTCAAAGCATTGGGAAGGGGATACTCGGATGCACCATTTAAAACTTTTGCTATACGGTTTGCAGGTACAGGTAAATGTGGCTTGCAGGTGCCAGGAATTTCCAGTTCCAAGGTTTGTTAATATACTCCTCTCTCTCCCATTACTTTGTAAGACTTTGTTCCTTCCGTTTCAATTAAATACCAACAAAACATCTCTTGCAGGAGATTCAGGGTTTCCATAAACTTAAGAAATCAGCTAGCCAAAAACTCAGAGCCACTTAATATTGAGATTTAAGTCTAGATCTCACCTTCTTTCTGAGCATCATTCGTTGTTATTAGTTGTAGTACTAGGGGTGGCAAAGGTTTTTAAACGTAGAGGTATGACACAAGGGATTCTAGTGGACAAAATGCATGAGGCGTAAGACTTGCATCATTTTTATGTTTTGATTCATGAATCTGACTTTCATCTTCATTTCACTTGTTTCTGTTATTGGGATGCAATTATGCAAAGTTTATGATTATTTGCACTTATTTGCTGAACCACAAGGGAGCTTGTTGGGCATTTTAACGTAGCACAAAGCCAATTTCTATCTAGCTTTACAATGAGAGACAAAAAATTTTGTTATAGTTTTATACAACTTATTTTGTTTTGCTTACAACTGATAGGCGAGCTCAGTTTGAGCAGCTGGAGTACACTAAAGATGACTGCGAGAAGGAGCTCAAGCATATTGAGAAGGTCAACTTACTGACTACTATTTTCTTATATTAGCTCAAGCCCCTGTCACTATTTTATACCCTAGCTTCCCCATTGAAAACTTCAACATCAGCCTTGGGTGTAATTCAATTCTCCCTATCAACTCAGATTTTAGTCACATTTCTGTAATGTTGAACAGCTTTCCAAATCAGCATAGTACCTTTATAAGATTATAAACCTGAATAATGTATCTTTCTGAGCTAGAAAGGTGATTAACATTCATATTGCTTTCATTTTCTTAAGCTATCACAGTCCCAATAAGTCCTTCTGATTCACATGGATCTTAAGGGATCAGCATTTTGTGCAAGAGTTGGTTTTATTGACATCCTGTCGTGTGACACCAGGTTTTCACTCCATTAGTTGAGAAATGTAAGCAATATGGAAGGGCTATGCGAATTGGAACAAACCATGGAAGTCTTTCTGATCGTATCATGAGCTATTATGGAGATTCTCCAAGAGGAATGGTAAGTTCATAACTTACAAATAAGTTAAACTTTTTTGTAATCCTTTTTCAAACAAATGTTGCTCATATAAAATAATCCCTATGATTTTGTATCAGGTAGAATCTGCATTTGAATTTGCAAGGCATCTCCTATGCAATTTATTTCTATTTCACGAGTAAATTGCTATAAGAGAATCTTTTACAGTGAATCATAATCATAACCAAGAAAGACATTTTTGCTACTTAATTTGTTTAATACTAAGAAATTTTCATTTTACAGTACCGGGTGTCAAATGTTGCATATAACATAGTAAATGGCGAATGCAAACCTGTCTGTGACCCATCTGCCCCTGTATATGATATACACATAATTCATACATTTTATACTCCTTAATTTATATATGTTAGTGTTTCGATTCTTATATTTTATAATAATTACTTCGTTTTTATTTCTTTTCAGGAATTTGCGCTTAAACGATGAAATCATATTAAGGCGACGATGTAAGGAGTTGCACTTGGTGGTACAAAGCAAGGAGAGAATCCATAAACAAAACTCTAAATCAAATCCATAAATCTAAGCCCAAAACCTATAAACCAAATCCATAAACCAAAACCCATAAACCTAAACCTAAGCCTACCCATAAACCAAAACCTAATCCATAAACCCATAAACCAAATCCTAAGCCTAAGCCCAAACTCAATCAACCCATATCCACCCAACACCCCATGTTCTCCACCAACAACCACCATTCTCCACCAACATCCCATGTTCTATCACATGATCTCCCACAATCATTCTACACCATATTCTCCCAACATTAAGAATATTCTCCACCCACTAAACATCCACCACATGCCATATTCTCCACCCACTAAACATCCACCACATGCCATATTCTCCAAGATCCATCCCCTATTGAAGTTGGTTCTTAAAAACCAATCAAAGGAGGAATAGGGAGAGGAGGAAGAGATGGGAAAAGAATAAAATTGAAAATCAAAACCTCTCCTCCCTCACAAGTGATTCTCATCACAAACCACCATTCCATACTCCTCTCCACTGTCCACACAGTCATCTCACGACCACCGTCACGACCCGACCAAGCAACGCAACCGCCGTCCTCGCCAAAGCTCGCAACCGCGCAGAAACAGTTGCGAAAACAGGGAGTTTCCTCTCCCTGTTTCTTCACTGAATTTGTAATCTTATTTGGTTTTTATTCATTTCGTCATTCTTTGCAGGTTCTAGGATCACGTGGAGGACGAAGCCAGCCGCGAAGGACCGACGAATCGCCGGACTGAGCCGCGACAGAGTCACGAAACAGCGACGAAACAGGGAGTTTTCCTCCCTGTTTTCTCGATTTGTTTTTCTGTTTTTGCTGGATTTTCTTAACTCTAATTCTTCTTTGCAGGTTCTAACATCGCGAGGGAGGACGAGGGAGGCCAAGAGGAGCGAGAACCAGGCCGCGAGAGCCGCTGGCTCGCTGGAGAAGAAGATCGCACTTCACTGTTCCCTGTAGCAGTACTGTAGCAGTACTGTAGCAGGGAGGGAAATTTGATTTAAATCCGATTTTTGATATTTCCACCGCCGGAACTGTTCTGTACCACCACAGAACGGTTTTGAGCTCTTTTGTCTCGGGATTCGTGCACATTCAATCGTCGATTTACTGGTCGACACCATTCTTGTGACAAACCAATTGGGCTGTAAATTTTATTTTAGATTTATTTTACTGAACGATTGCTTAATTGTCATTACAAGTTATTTCTGAAATTTGATAATTTGCTTTCACCTTGCATGTTCAAGTAAGTAAACTTGATATGCTTGGTAGTTATAAGTACTCTTTATAAAATTTCAAAGCATGTTTTCAAAAAATTATTAAGCTTAAACTTTGATTAAGTGTGCCTTAAAAAATATCCTTAACAAGTTAATTCAAACAAATATGCTTTTACTAAGTATTAAGTGTCTTTTTAAGGCACACTTAATCAAAGTTTAAGCTTAATAATTTTTTGAAAACATGCTTTGAAATTTTATAAAGAGTACTTCTAACTACCAAGCATATCAAGTTAACTAAAGAAGAATTAGAGTTAAGAAAATCCAGCAAAAACAGAAAAACAAATCGAGAAAACAGGGAGGAAAACTCCCTGTTTCGTCGCTGTTTCGTGACTCTGTCGCGGCTCAGTCCGGCGATTCGTCGGTCCTTCGCGGCTGGCTTCGTCCTCCACGTGATCCTAGAACCTGCAAAGAAGGACGAAATGAATAAAAACCAAATAAGATTACAAATTCAGTGAAGAAACAGGGAGAGGAAACTCCCTGTTTTCGCAACTGTTTCTGCGCGGTTGCGAGCTTTGGCGAGGACGGCGGTTGCGTTGCTTGGTCGGGTCGTGACGGTGGTCAAGAGATGACTGTGTGGACAGTGGAGAGGAGTATGGAATGGTGGTTTGTGATGAGAATCACTTGTGAGGGAGGAGAGGTTTTGATTTTCAATTTTATTCTTTTCCCATCTCTTCCTCCTCTCCCTATTCCTCCTTTGATTGGTTTTTAAGAACCAACTTCAATAGGGGATGGATCTTGGAGAATATGGCATGTGGTGGATGTTTAGTGGGTGGAGAATATGGCATGTGGTGGATGTTTAGTGGGTGGAGAATATTCTTAATGTTGGGAGAATATGATGTAGAATGATTGTGGGAGATCATGTGATAGAACATGGGATGTTGGTGGAGAATGGTGGTTGTTGGTGGAGAACATGGGGTGTTGGGTGGATATGGGTTGATTGAGTTTGGGCTTAGGCTTAGGATTTGGTTTATGGGTTTATGGATTAGGTTTTGGTTTATGGGTAGGCTTAGGTTTAGGTTTATGGGTTTTGGTTTATGGATTTGGTTTATAGGTTTTGGGCTTAGATTTATGGATTTGATTTAGAGTTTTGTTTATGGATTCTCTCCTTGCTTTGTACCACCAAGTGCAACTCCTTACATCGTCGCCTTAATATGATTTCATCGTTTAAGCGCAAATTCCTGAAAAGAAATAAAAACGAAGTAATTATTATAAAATATAAGAATCGAAACACTAACATATATAAATTAAGGAGTATAAAATGTATGAATTATGTGTATATCAAATACCCCAAACCTATATTTTGCTAGTGCTCGAGCAAAACAATAAAAATAAAATTCTAACTCACTTTCGCAGGAATCATCGGTTGCACTTACCTTAAACGTGCAACAAGGCTTTAAACCGCTAGATTACCTCTAGTGGACGAGTTATAGTCTCGTGAGGGTTTCCAGAAATGTTACTCACAAACATTATGACTCAACAAAACTTGGTCATAAAAAGCTTATTTTAAAAGTTCAAGAAATGCAAGGAACCAACAATTTTTCAAAAATTTTAATATTTTCCAAAAGTTAGAAAAAAATTCACAATCATCCTCAACTCAATGTGTGTGTGTGGATAGCACTATCATCATAACTTTTCACTTCAGAGCAAAACAATGACTAAATCTCCTGTAGAAAGTTTGTTTTGACTTCAAATCTCTCATGTCACTCACAATAAAGCACTCAGAGATTTGGTAATTCACTCAATTTATATGTGAGGAAAGAGTAAATAATGGAAAACAATCATCTCACATAGAGTACTATGAAGAACGGACTTTTCAAGAATGGAATGAACATGATCTCATGGACAGGAATATCAATTGCTTTTGGGAATGTTGAATCAAACACCATAGGTCTTGGTTATTAAATCTCCACATCTACGGAACCAACCTTTACCTAAGATCAACTAGGACTTTGTTGGGTTGTAACGGGGTTTGGGTAATGGTTAATAAGGAATGTCAAAGGCTTCTAAGAAAAGTTTCTAGGAATGTGTATACTCATTCAACGAACAATTAGGGCTGCCAAGAATAAACTAATGTTGCGCATCATCAATTTTTTCTCATTCTCACATCTTTATCCTCATTGAAAAAGTCTTTTTATAACTTCTTCTTTTTTTTTTTTTTCTTCTTTTTTTTTTTTTTTTTTTTTTTTCAATAGAGGATTTATGAAATATCTCATATTTTTCACTTTCATGCCCTTTTTACACCAAGTACATCCATCCATACACATTCCCAGAGAAAATTGGGTCAAGGTTAATGGGTTAACAAATAAAAGTTATTCTAAGGCTCAAAAGGCTACAAAAAGGTCAATGTTATGGGTAAGTTAAAAGGCTAGTTAATGGTCTAAAGAAAAAAAAAATGCCTAGATCATTTCCTAAGTTCGGGTCAGTTTTATGACATCTCAATTGAATAAGCCAAGAAGTTCTAGTGTAATAATTCAATTTTGATGTCATTCCCAAAGCAATTGATCAGAAAAATGAGAATAATGAGATCATCAACGAGTTAATACGGAATCAAGAAAAATCAGAGTTTATGTATAACCCTCAGAAAAATAGAAAGGTTCAAAACTTTCAGGGTTAAGTCTCCACTATTATTCTAAGGTTTTCTAGTGCATATCTCACTCATCAACTTCAAGTTATGCTAACATGGCTCATGGTGCAAAGATAATTGAGTTGAAAAATCTCATGAACTAGATCTAACATAAGGACCATACTAAACTTTAAGTCTTTATCAATATCGGCTTGCATTGTCTTGAGCATAAAACATTTAAAATTCAAAATCACAAAAGACCAAGTTTTCTTGATAGAAAAACAAGAAAAACACATTTTTTTTTTTTTTTTTATAAGAAAAGAAAACACTACGAAAAATTCACCGACTCATGAACCCTACCCCCAAACCTAATCTAAACATTGTCCTCAATGTTTAACAAAAGACTTCGGACAAAAGAATGAAATAAGTACATGAGAGGAGGTTAGAACAGTATTACCGCGGTGAAGATTTTACCGATTTCCAAGAAGTCATCCATCAATGAGGCTCACAGACATAAGAATCATGGAGTTTTCATTAGAAATCGATAAAATGCAGACTCAACACTAACAAAGAAAACTAAAAAGAAAAAGCAAGTTGTAAGTCAAAACTGTTACGGAGCTAACGAGTATGAGTGAAACACAACTAAATAGGGTACTCGAAAATCAATCCAGACTAACAGCAAAAACACACAACTAAAGCTAGGCTGCCTCCTATTAGCGCTTGGTTTAACGTCATCAGCCAGACAAATATTCTTCCTAAAAAAAATGGTGTATCAAAAAGTGTAGAGGAAGAATATGACAAACACATAGTCCATGGCCGTATATTAACAACCTGAACAGTTGAGGATCAGTCCACCAAAATATAGCAATCACATGGAGCACCAAATACACTAGGACATTCCAAAAGTGATTAGTAGTTATACACAACAAATGATCCTTGTGTGCTCCAAAGAGGGAACATCCTATGTCTGGTTCCAAATAAGAAGATTGGATAATTTTCACAACAGGATGGTGAAGACTGAAATCCTCACTACAACACAAGGGATCGGTGAAAGTAGCCTTAGGAAATGGGGATATGATGCAAGTAGATGAGACGATGGATATATCAGGTGGTACAAGCTCATCACTTGAATCATATAGAGATACTGGTCTAGACAACTCCAGGACACCTATATCAGGCATTTCTATCTGATTGTCAACCAGTTTTCCACACCCAAGGGTAGTAATGGATTGGTCACATTCATTGTCTAACTCAGATGAGCCACTAAGATCAAATTGACCATTTGGGTTGGAAATAGGTTGGCTAGGAAATCTTTCTGACTCTATCTCATGAAATGACTCAGCTATTTGACTCACAGTCATCTCAAGTTTCCGGATAGCTTGAGAGTTTTGTTGATAAATAGCTGTCAAATCTGCGATATCCTGAGAATTTTGCTCAAGCATTTCCCCTGTTCGCTTTATAAAAATGTTCATTATAGCCTCTAACTCATTATCAGGAATAAAAGCTTGAGGAGTCTGAGGAGTGTCTAGAGGGCCTTCATGGTATTGACCATGAGCCCATGAGAAGTCAGGATGATAAGCTAGACCTGGGTTGTAATAATCTAAATATGGATCATACTCAGGTCGTCGCATGTCATAAAATGAATTGACTTGCTCGGAAAAATAGGCTGGATATTCCCTTGTGTTCATTTTTTTTTTTTTTTTTTTTTTTTTTTTTTTAAATCACTAACTCTAAACAAAATATGCACAGACTCACACAGAATCAGCAACCAATAAATGCACAAGAAACATGCCTCCCTAAGCAATAAACGTTTTTGAGATCAATTATCTTGTTATCTTTGGGGGACAATTATTTCTTATGTAATCTTTAAGACAGAATAATGGGTGCTACAAGTTGATCCTAAGAATGTACACTTTCACACCGCAAAGTTCAAAATCAGTAGGCTAGAGTTTTGTTTCAAAGAAACCGGATTATCGCACAAGAGAAGGAGGTCACAATGGTCCAATTAAGTACTTCCTTGTGCTACCGCTCTGTAAGCCAATAGATGTGAGAACGATGTGATGTTAAATGCACACTTGAGGCTTGTGTTCCTAACCCAAAACTGTTAGTTACACCAATCCTTCTTGTGGATCGTAGCTTACTTATGACTCGGCGTACCGGGTAAATTACCCTTTTGGCAGTGGCCTCTCGGAGTTCATTGAATGATTAAACCCAACGTCACTTTTAGCAGCGGTCAACACAAAAATTACTGGATTCACCTTGGTCTTGGTTGTCTTATGAACACCGTACCTAAGAGAAACTCTATCTAACTTGCTAATTGATTTTAATTATGTTTGGCATTGGTTGCACACAGCTGAAGTGATGAGGTGGGGATATTAAGTCCCACCAGTTTCTATTTAGAAGCTGGGTCTGCTTATTATGAATTACTAAAGTTTAGCATCCACAATTACAGAAATTGAACAACCAATCACACAATTTCAAACAATTACACCAAGCACTCTGATCGCTAATACATTGCGTGTGACAGAAATACTTATAGTGTGCGTATTCCAATCTGCACAAAAAGTTAGCGCAATTAAAACAAAAGGTCCGACTTCTTTTTATCCGTTTCACTCAACACACAAGCATATGCAAATAAATTTACTGTCTTGGATTTAGAAGTCGGATTTCTAAATCATAAAAATTATTGGATAACAATAAAAATTGTTTTCCTATAATTTCCTTTGACTTAGAAAATTTTGGATTTTTTTTTTTTTTTTTTTTTTTTTTTTTTGTGATTAAGTAGAGTTTAAAAATTATTACACCACACACTCGTAAAACAAGGTGAAAATAAAATTACAACTCTCTTCACAAAATAAAAATAAAAAAAATAATTGCTTGATGTTCGCAGGATCGTCCAATATCCTCGAGAAGCGTGTAATCTGCAAAATCAAACACAAAATTAGTGTAAAAAGAACAAAATAAAAATAATTCTTTTTTGTTTTTGTTGTTTTTGTTTTTGTTTTTGTTTTTGTTTTTGTTTTTTTTTTTTTTAATTTAAAATTTTTGTTTTTTTTTTGTTTTTTTATAATTAGTGAAAATAAATCTTAAATTTAATTACAATTCTACCTTCCCCGGCAACGGCGCCAAAAACTTGATGCAGATTTAACTAACCCAAATTAATAGGTTAATTAAACCAACTTGTAATACCGCAAGTGCACGGTGCCTAACTGGTAGACAACGGCAAGTACGGGTCGATCCCACGAAGAAGGTGAATGCAATTGATATTTAAGAAATTATCTAAACTAATTTAAATGGAAATTAGGGGTTCCAGTGTTTTTAAAAGAAAACTAAATTAAAGATAATAAAACAAATTATCTAAAATGATAGAATGGAATGAGATGGATGGAATGAAATGAGTTTGGTGGGCTTGGACTCACCAATGAGTTAGCAAAATTATCTAAATCTAGATTACTGAATTTAAATACGAGAAGCTTAGGGATGAGAATCCCTTGCTTACACCGAAAATATGATCGTTAAAAATCCAATTTAAATTAAAACATGTTCTTTTAAACCTTAACAAATTATTTCAAGCTTGACAAAGAGTACTTCTAACTACCAAGCATATCAAATTTAACTACTTGAACATGCAAGGTGAAAGCAAATTATCAGTTTCAGAAATAACGTGTAATTAGTAATTTAGCACATAATTCAGTAAAATAAATTTAAAATAAAAATTACAAAACTCCTTCGGCTTGTCACAAGCTCGATAGGGCGTCAAACAGCAAATCGGTGTGCACGAATCCCGAGACAAAAGGCTCAAAACGCTCTGTGGCGGTACAGAGCAGTTCTGGCGGTGCAAATAGCGAAAGTCAGATTTCAATTCAAATTTGGCGCCGCTACAGTGCCGATCGTCTTCTCCAGCGAGAACCGGCGCTGTTGCGGCCTGGTTCTCGCTCCTTGCGGCTCGGTTTCGATCCTCTCGGCCTCCCTCGTGATGGTGGACCTGCAAAGAATGAAAAACGGTGAAGAAAACACCGAAAAACAGCGAAAAACAGAGCGAGAGAAGTCGGGAAAACTCCCTGTTTTCGACTCGCTGTCGCGGTTGATCTCGGCGCTTTCCGTCGCTCCTGGCGGCTTCCCTCGACTTCCTCTTGATCCTAGAACCTGCAAGAACAAGCAAAGTGAAGAAATCCCTGAAAGAAATAGCAAATCAGATCGAGAAACAGGGAGCGAACTCCCTATTTTCGACTCACTGTCGCGGCCTGCCGGCGGCCTTCCGTCGCTCCTCTCGGCTTCCTTCGACTCCCTCGTGATGGTATATCTTGAAACGAATAATTAGATTGAAGAACAAAATCGAATAAATAGAAAAACAGATCGAGAAAACAGGGAGGAAAACTCCCTGTTTCGTCGCTGTTTCGCGACTCTGCCGAAGGTGGTGGTTGCGGTGATTGGCCGGGTCGTGACAGTGGTTGTGAGAGAAGGATCTCCAGATTATTTGAAGCCCAAAGAGGGGAGGAGCAAGCTCTGTTTGCAAGGTGAGGACGGCGGTTCGTGATCTGTTGTGGTGCTGTTCGGCTGGCGGTGGTGGTGCGAAGTGGTGGTGCGAGGTGGTGGTGCGAGGTGGTGGTTAGTGGCGAGAGACACAGATGTGTCTCTGCCTGGATGGAGGATGAATGGCGGCTGGAGAGATTGCAATACGAGAAGAGATGAGAGATGAGATCCCCTGTTTCGTCGATACCCCTCCCTTTTATAGAAAAATGAGAGAAAACCTAATTAGGGTTTCCTTGGGCTTAGGATTCTAATGGGCTTGGGCTTAGGTTTCCCTAGTGTTGGGCTTAGGGTTTCCCTGTGAACCACTCTTTTGTACCACCATATCAAATAGTCGCCTTAATGCGGTTTTATCGTTCACGCGCGCCGATTCCTACAGAGACAGAAAAATGAAATAATTAGAATAAAATATATTAATTGAAGCACTAACATATATAAATTAAGGGATATATTTTGTAATAATTACGTGTATATCAGTATACATGCCCAGAAACTGCTCAAAACAGAGGCCACACCCTGTTTCTGGGGAAAAAAAAAACTGATAATGGCAGCTTTCCTTGAGAAATTTTTATTTGATTAGCTAGCAATGGTTGTTTCTAAGACCACACCCTGTTTCAGATCCCACTATGCTTGACCTCTTTTGTTTTTTACTTGCTTTCCTTCTCGTTGGCATTGTTGCCCCAACAAGAAAACTACGTCCTTCAATTTTATCTATTTTCTTCTCTGTTTTCTGTTCTGGTTTTACTCAAATGGAGTTTTTTTGCTGGGGAAATCGAGGAGATAATGGCTGGGAGGTCAATTTGGATAATGGTAGCTTGTAAGTGTATTTTTCCTTCACATTTTGTGTTTACTCAATCTTGCATGTTGAGCAAGGCTAAGGATCCTCTCTTCCTGTTCAAAAGTAGCAATTACTGTGATTAATTTATTATGTATTTCTTTGTAGTTTAACTCTGGAATTTTGGTAAAGAAGAGAAAATCAGTTTGTGTTCTTACTTTTTGATTTGGAATTTCAAGTTTATAGCTTTGATTGAACATTTATTCCTTAATTCAATTTTATAGACAGTAGTTGTTATTCAAGCTAGTCATGGCCTTTTACAAGATTGTAAGTTCACCATTTTTGTTGTGTGGATTGGGTTGGTTGCTTAGTTTTATATGGTAAACAACTTTTATCAGTTTGGTGACCAATGCAATCTAATTGAGAGGTTATAATACCCATGCATGGTTTTACTTGGAATTTTGGGTGCCCTTGTCTTATGGTTATTCCATGGAAGTATTTTATTTAAAAAAAAATTATTTTGGAATCCCATTTTCATCCATTCTATAGGAATCCCATTTACTAAAAATTATTTATATCACCAACAGACCCCACTTACTAATATTTATTACATATTGCAAGAACAGCTCTTTATATAGTACTACCAATCTTCCATCAATTCTATAGGAATCCCATTTTCATTTCATTCTTTGAACAAAAAAAATACCACTTGTTAGCCTTCTTAGCTTTTTGGTCTGTAAATTGGTGTATTGTTGGATGGACTGTTGTGTTTCATACAAAAACATCCCACAAACTTTACCCATTGTGGTAAAGTCCCAAAGTGGAAGTAGGGATCATAAAGTCTTCAATAAGTTTGGATTTACAAAGACAATATCTCCTTCTCAGGTACTACAACACACTTTTATGATTTCATTTGGTTTGATTTGATTAGAATGATTGTTTTGACACTTTGGGTATGTGATTTAATGATTCTAGATTGAATCTTATGATGGGTATTGGATTGTTTTGTTTGATTTCTGATTGGGTTTTTGTGTATTGAATCATGTAGAGCATCATTAAGGTCTCTAGTAAGTCTGAGTTTAGGCTACCTATTGAGCAGACTACTAGGAGGAGAGGGAAGTCGTTGTTTGTTGTGGTTGGGGACACAGGCTTGTGTAAAGAAGAAAGTGTGGAGACACCTCTTGAGCCTAGAACTTGTGCAGGGAATCTTTTGAGTGTTGTATTGCAGAAACATCGCCATCTCTTCCATTTCGCGGTGGCGAAGCAACTAGACCAATTGGCTTCTGATAGGGATGAAGCAGTTGCCTCAATACAGCGCAGTTCTTCTTTGACCGAATCATTTCTTCAGAGGTAATTGATCCTTCCCTTTTACAATCACGCCAAGAGTTATTAGTTAACTTGTTGAGTTTGATTGTAAGTAAAAGATTGATCTACTACATTTTAATTGTCAACTCTACCTGTGGTTTCATCTGGTAGTTCTGTCATCATAGAGTAGTTGTCAGTTTGAGCAATCAAAATTACAATTGTGATTCAGGAATTATGAGCAATAGTTGTAATAAAGGGGTGTTTATTTGGTAAAGGCATCTTAACGTTTTTTCTATCTTCTGGTTGAGTGCGTTTAAGTTGTGGTCTACTGATATACCTTGCAATTCACTAGGAGATGCAAATGGAGCTCCATATCCTGCTTCGATTTTGCAGCGCGTTTAAATGAAAGAAAATATGCATCCTCATCTAGATAGGGATCATGTGTTTTCGAGGGTCATGTTGATCAGTTGGAACTAGGTCTGCATTGAAGGTTTTGTTATGTTCTTTGTATTCACTTTACATTAAACATTATCAATTGATTTTATTTTCGTTAACATACAAATGTTGATTGATTTCTGTTAGTTTTACAAATAAATAAAAACTCATTAGTTGAATTCATAGTTCATTCAAGGGTATTGGTCTTACCTTTGCATAAAAGACCATGTACACTTTGTTTGATGTATTTCGTTAGATTTGTGATTTTGGAGTTTCAAGAAAAACTCGATTGATATAAATGCTGAATTTGACACTGAAGTTTATCTACACGAATGTAATACATCATTTTGAATAAATAAATAAAATTGACTGTGCCTGATAATTTTGAGTTTTCTGAATGCAGGAGGATTGCAGAAATGAAGGAGTCCGAGTGTCAAATGGTTGTTGAAGATGTCATGTACATGTTGATTGTTCACAAGTTCTCAGAAATGGATGTCCCTATGGTCCCTAGGTTATCTGAATGCATGAGTAACAAGAAGTTAGCGCTATCACTCTCAAATTGCAAGGAGCTTGAGTCTGTTGATTCATTCGAAGCCCAGGAGATGATAAGGGAACATCTTGCCAGAATCATTTTTTCAAGAGGGGGAAATCAAATGAATAAGACAAGCACAATTAAAATCCAAAGGCTCCAACTTGGCCGAATTTATGTTGCATCCGTAATGTATGGCTATTTCCTTAAGTCTGCCAATTTGAGGCACCAGTTAGAATCAAGCTTTGTTCAGACTCACGAGAGCTTCTCCCTTGAGCATGGAATTCATGTTCCACTTACTGAATGCCAGAGCCATAGATTAAAGGATGTCAGGGTTCTTAGCCAATCAAATGACAGACAAGCCACCTCGTTATGTCAAGAGACACGCCCAAGCTGCAAAAAAATGGGGAGACTGAAATTTTATTCTTTGTTTGCTTAGGAGTTGGTTTACAAAAATTTGGATTGGCATTCTTGTATAGACTCATTTTTTAGGTTGTATATATAACCAAATGGAAACTATGCTCTTTCTTAGTTATCGAGGAATTAAAACCCATTTGAGAAGAGTCACAATTCAATAATCCCATTGTCTATTTGATTAGGTATTGGTTTTACTAAAATTTGGATGCTTATGCTTTTAGTCATTTGATAGCAAAAAAAAAAAAAAAAAAAAAAATTTGCCACGGCTTAAAATCGTGGCTAACTATTGCAACGGCTCAGAGCCGTGGCTAAAACATTTGCAACGGTTTATAACCGTGGCTAGGTCTTGCCACGGTTTTAAGCCGTGGCTATTCCTGGCCACGGTTTAAAACCGTGGCTAACATATATTTTGCCACGGTTTTTAGTGAGGATTTAGCGACGCCCCTACAGCCCACGGTTTTAAGTCGTGCCAATGGATTACCCCCACGGTTTAAAACCGTTGCTAATGGCCATTTTTGGTGTAGTGGTAAATGGGTTTTAGATTTTACTTTTTTCTAGAAAGCACAAAGGTTGGTCATATGTGATATCCTAAATTTACGATATATCCAGAGACAATAGCATAATAAAAGACGATCACATATAACTAACCTACCGGAATAAATTTATCCTTAAAAATTTCACACGTAAGAAAAACGTGACTAACCTTATATGGAAAAGAAAAGATAACCACCGGAATAATAATAATCTACGAAGAAATTGATGAAATCTTTCTCACTAAAATAACATAAATTCCTATATTAAATAAAAGTGAAAATCATAAACACCATTATTCATCGTGAAAGCGTACAACGAATCAAATACTAATTTAGTGTGTTACATCTAGGAGTTCACCTCTTCGCCTTGCTAGGGGTTTAGTGACGCATGGTAAAGGTGATGAAAACAATAATGGTATGGAGCTTCATCGGTGGCAGCGCGTGGTGAATCAACGACGCACTCTGCTGCTGTCCTGCGATGTGTTCCCTGCTGTTCTGCGTGTCCACTGCTGTTGCGTCGTCGCTGCTGTCCTGGACAACTTCTTTTTTTTTTTTTTTTCTGTGCTGCGTTCTGCGTCCTTTTCTCAGCCCCAAAAAAACTCTTTTTTTTGTTGCGTGCTGTTCCAGAACAAAAAAAACCCTGTTGCTTCCGTATTTTCTTGTGTTAAAAAGGAAACAAAGCTCCTCCTATTGGCCACCCTAATTGGAAATCAAATCTCCATTGGTCCCAATTTGGAAACCAATCCAATTTGGAAACCCAAAGAAACGTGTTCCTTCCTGTTGCTAATTAGACTAAGACTCCTTTTTGTTTGGGCTTCTCATGGATTTAAATAGTAATTTTTTATTCAAGCTTCATTTCTAAGCCCAATTAAATCTAGCTATGATGTGAAAAGTCGGTTTTGCTCTCCATTCTTCCTTCGTGCCCAAATCTGTCCAGATTTCGTAGTCTTCAAGTATATCCAAAATAGAGCATGATAACTCCAGAATATGGAAATGTTATGAACATATGAATTTTATCCTTTCGAGTCTTCTTTCCAACTCTTTAAGAATCATCTGATTCCAAGGTCTACAGCTCAAGTTATCATAAAATTACTGAAGCATGTTCAAGAACTTGCAAATTGCACTCAAATCTTCTTGCTTTCATTCAAAACTTTTTTTCTTTGGTTCTCTTAATTTTTTGCTTGAGTGTCTCCCGCTCTACTTCGTTAATTTGTCTATGAATTTTCAAATTCGCCACGCTAAAATAGAATCATTTAAACTCCAAATCCTACAAAAATGCAAAAATAGAATAATTAAACTAAAATACACTATTTGAAACACTAACAAATATATATTAGGAGATATATTATGTTATAATTATGTGAACATCAAATACCCCCAAACCTACATTTTGCTAGTCCTCGAGCAAAACAAAATTAAGAATAAAATTTTAACTCACTTTCGTAGGAATCATGGTGGCACTTACCTTAACGTGTAACAAGGCTTTAAACCCCTAGATTACCTCTAATGGACGAGTTATAGTCTCGTGAGGGTTTCCAGAAATGTTACCCCCAAACATTACTGACTCAATATAACAAAATTTATTTTCTAAAAACGTAATGCAAAAGCATGGACATTCTCCTTTATTTACCTTAGAGTAATATTCTAATTGCTTAAAATTCAAGAAAAACAACAAACTAAAAATGTCACAATAGTATATCAATAGAATACAATAATTTAATAATATATAAAGGTTAAATAAATTTCACAATCATTTTCAACTCGAAGCGTGTGTGTGAGAAGCCTTATCAACATAACTTTTCATCTCATAGTAAAGATGTGACGAGATAACCTTTAGAAAGTGCTCTTCGACTACAAATCTCTCATGTCACTCAGAAATAAAACACTCGGAGATTGGGCACTCAGTTTATATGTGAGGAAAAGAATATAAACTATGGAAAATGCAAACGTCTCACATATAATTATCATGAAAAACGGAATTTTCAAAGAGTGAAATGAATATGATCTCATGGACAAGAATATTGATTACTTTAAAGAATGTTGAATCAAACACCATAGTACTTGCCTATTCAATCTCTATATCTACTGAACCAACTCTGACTTAAGATCAATTAGGTCTTTACTAGGTTGTAATAAGGCTTAGATAATGGCAAACAATAATGAAAAAAAAGGATACAAGAATTTCCCGAGAATGGCTACACCCTTGAATAAACACATAGGGCATTGAAGAACAAATCAATGTTGTACACCATTAATTTTTTCTTCATTATTTTCTTCTTCAACTTTTTTTTTGTTCAACCCCTTATTTTTAAAACTTTTTATTTGTATGCTTTTCCCCGGTGATACAATCCAACACTTTTACTTCGAGGGCGCATAAAATATCTATTTTTAACTCTTTCTATTTGCCCATTCCATAAATATATCTCACCGTATACATTCTCAGAAAATTGGGTAAGGATAAAATAATAGAGGTATTACTCCTTGATTAGAGTAGGTATTGGGAATGGGGATAACAAAGAGAAGGCTATATAAAGGCTCAAAGGGCTGCAAATGGATATTTATTATTGAGTAGGCTAAAAGGCTAAAAAAATGTTTTAAAGAAAAAAATGCCTATATCACTTCATAAGTTCTAATTAATACTAGGACATCTCAACGAAATAAAGCAAGAAGTTCTAGTGTAAAGATTCTATTTTTATGTCATTCTTAAAGCAATCAATAAGAAAATCAAGAATAATGAGATCATCGACGAAATAATGCGAACTCAAGCAAAATCAGAGTGTATTTAATAACCCTCAAGAAATAAAGAATTGCTCAAAACTCACAAGGGTTAAGTCTCCACTATTATTCTAAGGTTTTCTAGTTCAATATCTCACTAATCAACTTCAAATCATGTTGACTTGGCTTATAGTGCACGAATAGTCGAGTTGAAAAGTCTCACGAAATACATCTAACATAAGGATAATATCAAATGTCATGTTTTCTACTAATATAACTATGTGACACGTGTTAGTATGTGTTTTCTCAAAATTAAAGGCAACAAAAATATTCTCTAAAATTAACATAAACTCAAACATTTTTTTTTTTAATTCACCAAGAGTTTAGATTTCAAATGCATTTTCATAAAGATTTTGCACAATTATCGTAATCATCTATGTATTCAATGGAGATTGAGTAGAACACAAAAAATGATTCGGTTTAATTGTAAAATACGTTTTATGCTCAAAGATTTTTGAAAATTGCAAAAAAAAAATCTAATAAACCATCATCACCCCCAAACCTAAACCAAACATTTTCCTCAATGTATAAAATAATAATCATAACAAATGAAGGAAAAAGAAAAGAGGAGGGTTAGAGTGATATTACCATGATGAAGCTTTACCAATTTCAAATAGACAATGTCCTCACAGTCACCAAAATATAAGAAAATCATACCGACGGGAGAAAGGAACATATGGGATGAGGGTTTCCGAGTGACTCCAGTAGCAACACCTAAAATAACCTGAAACACTAAAAGAAAAACATAAAAGCAAAAACCTAAACTAAACTAAAAAATAATAATAATAAATGAAAAATAAAAATAAAATAAAAACCTAAACTAAAGATAGGGTGGAGAACATCAAATCAAGTAGACAGGGGCAACCAGAGAGATCTCTTTTGGCACCTCTACTCGCTCCACATAGTGCTTCAAACGTTGCCCATTTACTCTAAATACTCTCCCATTTGTTGGATCTTCAATTTCTATGGAACCATTGGGAAAGACTTGTTTTACCATGAATGGGCCCGTCCATCTCGATCTTAGCTTGCCAGGATGAAGATGAAGTCGTGAGTCATAGAGATAGACTTGTTGGTTGGGCTCGAAATGTTTCCTCAGAATTTTCTTATCATGAGCCGCTTTCATCTTTGCCTTGTATATTCGGGAATTGTCATAGGCATCATTCCGCAACTCCTCAATTTCAGCTAACTGAAATTTCCTCGGAATACCTGCATCATTGAGATCAAAGTTAGTGCTTTTTACAGCCCAATAAGCGCGATGTTCTAACTCAACAGGTAAATGACAGACTTTTCCATATATAAGTCGATACGGAGACATCCCGAGAATTGTCTTATAAGCGGTACGGTAAGCCCAAAGTGCATCAGGAAGGCGCAATGACCAATCCTTCTTATCCGGATTCACCATCTTCTTCAAGATTTGTTTCACTTCTCGGTTTGCCAGCTCTACTTGGCCATTTGTCTGTGGATGATAGGCATTGGAAACCTTGTGATGAACTCCATACCTGCGCTTCAAAGCCTCAAAAGAGCGATTACAGAAATGAGTCCCCTGATCACTAATAATGGCTCGTGGTGTACCGAAACGGGATAAAATGTGTTCTTTGATAAACTTGACAACAATGTTGTTGTCATTGTTCCGGCACGCCACAGCCTCAACCCATTTGGACACGTAGTCCACTGCAAGCAAAATATACAAATATCCAAAGGATGGTGGAAAAGGTCCCATAAAATCAATCCCCCAACAATCAAATATCTCAATGACTAAGATGGGGTTAAGGGGCATCATGTGTCTCCGGGACAGTGCACCTAACTTCTGGCATCTATCACAAGAACGACAATAATTGTTAGTGTCCTTAAACAATTCAGGCCAATATAATCCCGACTGTAAAAAATTTTGCAGCGGTCTTTTTCATAGAAAAATGGCCTCCACAAGCTGCATTATGACAAAAATGTAAGACACTTTCAATCTCACCTTCAGGGATACAACACCTCATGATTTGGTCGGGGCCATACTTTTATAGATAAGGAATCATCCCAATAAAAATTTCTTACCTTGACCAAAAATTTTCCCTTATCTTGAGCACTCCATGACGATGGAACTTCGTCGGAAACCAAGTAATTAACAATGTGTGCATACCATGGTACTTGAGTGACAGCGAATAGGTGTTCATCGGAAAGTCATCACGGATGGGTGGGCCATTGGCAGAGTCACTGAACTAAAGATGAGACAAGTGATCCGCCACAACATTCTCGACCCCCTTCTTATCCTTTATAGTTAGATCAAATTCCTGCAGAAGTAAAATCCACCTAATCAATCTTGCCTTAGCATCCTTTTTAGAAAGAAGGAAATTAAGAGCCTCATGGTAAGTAAAAACAGTGATATGTGTACCAATCAAATAAGCACGAAATTTATCTAAAGCAAAAACTACAGCTAGCAACTCTTTTTCAGTAGTCGAATAATTCTTTTGAGCATCATTAAGTGTTCGACTAGCATAGTAAACAACAAAGGGCTTCCCTTCCCTTCGTTGTCCCAAGACGGCCCCCACAACATAGTTGCTTGCATCACACATTATCTCAAATGGTAAATTCCAATCCGGTGGCTGCATGATAGGGGCAGAGGTGAGCCTATTAATGAGTGTTCGGAAGGCTTCCTCACACTCTTGTGTCCATTGAAACACGACGTCTTTGACCAGAAGGCTACTTAATGGTCTAGAGATGGTAGAAAAATTATGTATGAACCTCCTATAAAAACCTGCGTGCCCTAGAAATGATCTCACATCCTTGACACTTTTAGGTGTAGGTAATTTAGAAATCAATTCAATCTTTGCTTTATCAACCTTGATTCCTTTATCAGAAACTATGTGTCCCAGAACTATTCCATAGGAAACCATGAAATGACACTTTTCCCAATTAAGCACCAGACCCTTCTCTTCACATCTACTTAAAACAGCCTTCAAGTGAAGTAAACATGAATCAAAGGAATCACCAAAAACAGTCAAATAATCCATGAATACTTCCATATATTTTTCAACCATGTCAATAAAAATACTCATCATGCATCTCTGAAAATTAGCCGGTGCATTACACAAACCAAATGGCATACGCCAAAAAGCATAAGTACCAAAAGGACATGTGAAAGTATTCTTATCCTGATCCTCTAATGCATTCTCAATCTGATAATATCCTGAATACCCATCTAGAAAGCAATAGAAAGAATGCCCAGCTACTCGCTCTAAGATTTAGTCTATGAATGGAAGTTGGAAGCAGGGGCGGAGCTAGGATTGCAGATAAAGGGGGGCAAACAGTATATAACTATTTACGAAAATACTAAAAAATTAGATTTTTACAATCATATTTTGCAATCAGGGTGACATATCGTGATCGTGAAAAAATGATGATTAATTCAACCATACAAACAATATACATGACATGATTAATTCAATTGTAGCTAGCTAATTAAGAGCTTCCCTTTGTACTTGAAAAAACAAAAGCAGGCATAGTAGTATAAGATGAGAGTTGGCGAGGAGCAGACCTCTGGCTTTCTTTCTGGCTTTGAGGTAGCAGGACGGTATAGTCCAAGTCCAAGGAGTAGTAGCAGCAGTAGCTTGACTGGACTGGATGGATTCAAGTGAATTTGTCGGACAACAATTTTATTTTTGAAATCCTCCTTCCTCTTCTCCTCCTGCTTTATCTGTCCGCCTATCTCATCTTCTTTGAAACTCACTCCTGAGTCAGAGCCTCCGAGGATAACACTTACACAACCAACCCACTCTCTTTTGTCTTCTTATTATTGTCTGTCTTCTCGGAAGGGAAATATATGTGTGTATAGAGAGAGAGAGGGAGTTTTCTCCTTTTGGGCTAGCTTAGGTGAAGCATACAAACAACAACTTAACTGAATCGACCTACGACCATCATGTTTTTCCATCCGCCCCAAACCCAAATGATTACTTTTAATTTTGAAAGATCAGAGAGAAAGCAAAGCAGATCAGATCCCAATCCCCAATTAATCTAATGTGTTAACTAATATTTGATCACTCTTACCACCATATGCTAGTTGAGTCAGAGGTAAGATGATCCTAATTCTTTTTTTTCTTTATTTTTTTTAACAAAACAAAAGAAAACCAATGATGATGACGATATAAATTTTCCTCGGCCGGTCCCCAACCCAATTAAAATTTTTAATATGAATATAATCACATGGAAAGTAAACCCACTATGTATGGTACCTTTCTTCTGGTTTCTTTGTAGCTCTCTATGTGTGTAGGGGGTGAATGGATTAAATGAGTTGATAGGAATTAAGAGAGAGATGGAGAAATTAAAAAAGAGAAAGAAAGAGAGAGGGTGGGAATTAAAAAAAAAAAGATATTAAAAAAATAGAGAGACTGATTGGGATTGAGATTGGTGAGGGTGGAGTTAAAAAATATATAATGAAAATATATAATAAAAAATATAGTGGAGTTAGAAGTCAAGATTTCATAAAAGGGGGCAACATAAAATTTTAAAGGGGGGCAATGTAAAAAATATGAGTAATATAATGAAATTTTTTAAAAAGATAAGGGGGTCAATTGCCCCCCTTACATAACATATGGATCCGCCCTTGGTTGGAAGTGATCCTTGCGGGTGGTAGAATTAAGTTTCCTATAGTCAATGCACATACGCCACCCTGTCACTACCTTAGTAGGAATAGGCACCCCCTCATCATTAGTCACCACTGTTATTCCAAATTTCTTGGGAACTACTTGAGTTGGGCTAACCCACTTGCTATCAGAGATGGGATAAATGATGCATGCATCTAACAATTTTAAGACTTCATTTTTCACCACCTCTTTCATAGTAGGGTTAAGTCGTCTTTGAGGGTCTCTACGGGGGTTAGCTCTCTCTTCTAAGTGAATCCTATGGGAACATATTAAGGGGCTAATACCTTTGATGTCAGCTATAGTCCAACCTAATGTAGATTTGTGCTCACGTAACATATTAATAAATTCTTCTTCTTGTGAGCTATCCAGCACGAAATAAATAATAACAGAAAATGTATCACCTGGTCCGAGGAATGCATGTTTAAGTCCCTCAGGCAGTGGAGCTAGGTCAACTTTCGGAGTTTCCATGGTGGATGGTTGTGGTTTCTATCTTTTCTTAGGCAACTTTTCAAAGCATGGTTGCCATTGTCGTCCTCCTTTATCCTTTAACCCTGAAACAACAGAAATATCAAAAGTATTGTTAGGATAAAGTGAATTCTCATAATCAGAAATAGAAAGGAGGTACTCTACGATTTCAGGATCTGCGTTTAGGAGCGCCTCTTCTGATATCAGTGTGTCTATCATTTAGGTATGATGACACTCATCATCATCACGTGGTTGCTTGCTAATATTGAATATGTTGACCTCCAGAGTCATGTTCCCAAAATTAACTTACCTTTGTTGCATCTACTTTAGAGATCGGAATAAAGACCAATAGGGAGACTAATTAGGGGCCCAAATTTAGAACACCCACAAATTCACATTGAGACCAAATTAAGACATACTTCTAATTCTAACACCATGAGTAATCACGAAGATGACCATGTTCGCTCGCTAAAGGACTATCTCCACCCCACGCGCACTGCTACTCCATCATGTATCATGTTTTCACCAAGTACACCAAAGCTGGATTGTAAGACGGGTATGGTACAATTATTACCCACTTTTCATGGCCTAGAGAGTGAGAATCCTTATGTTCACATTAGGGAATTCGAGGAAGTTGTAGCCACTTTCCACAACAAAGTTGAGGCTGTAGACTCGGTTAAACTAAGGTTTTTTCCTTTTTCCCTTAAGGAAAAAGCGAAGAGTTGGCTATACTCTTTGCGATCAAGGTCTATAGGTTCGTGGCAGGAGATGACACAAGCATTTTTTAATAAATACTTTCCTCACTACAAAACCAACGGTCTAAAGAGACAGATTTCTACCTTCACCCAAAAGAATAGTGAGACATTATATCAAGCATAGGAGAGGTTCAAAGATCTCTTGAATACATGTCCACACCATGGGTATGAGAGTTGGCGCTTAGTCAATTATTTTTATAAGGGGCTCACCAGTAGAGAACGTCAGTTCGTTGAGATGATGTGTAATGGAAAGTTTTTGTAAAAGGACCCTGACGAGGCCATTGAATACCTGAATGACTTGGCTGAAAAGGCTCATACTTGGACTGGTCCAAGTGCTACTGAGAGCACGGATAGAAGACGCCTAGCTAGAGTCTATCAACTTAGGGAAGAGGACAACCTTGGAGCCCAATTGGATAGAGTGACTGGGGAGTTAGAGGCACTTAAGACCAAGGATGGTAGGCCCACACATACTGTTGCCAGAGTTGAGCTACAAGACGCCTGTTTTATATGCGGGGGGGGGGGGGGGGGGGAGTTAAACACTTAGCACAGGATTGCCCGACCTTGGCTGAGATGAGAGAGGTTTATGAGGAACAATGTAACTCCTTAGGGATGTACAAGAAGCCTTACTCACCATTCTCTAACACTTACAATTCTAGCTGGAGAGATCACCCTAACTTTGGCTGGAGGTCTGAGGCAGACCAACCTACACACTCACAGGCACAACCACCTAGGTCATACCCTGCACCTCCATACAATGCGCAATCTAACAGAAGTTCCTTATCAGACACATTACATGCATTTATAGAGGCACAAGGTAAAACTAATCAAAAATTTGAGGTTGCATTGACACAGTTGGCAGAAGAGAACAAGGAGATCAAAAGCAAGATAACCAAGCTGACAAGTTCATTAACAGTACAAGAGCGGGGCCAATTTCCATCACAGCCTCAAGCAAATCCAAAGGGACAACTTATGGCACAAACCTCTACTTCAGACTCTCAGAATGTCAAAGAGGTTAATGCCATCACTACTCGGAGTGGTAAGATTTTAGACGGGTCAAGCTCGTCCACGACTATAGGCACCTCCCCAAGTGCAAAGGAGAGCATCCCTGAGGATGATCCCAACAGGAACATTCCAGTTCCAGTTCCTTTTCCTCAAGCACTACGACCTACTAGAAAGAAATCGGAAATGCATGGTGAGATTCTATAACACTTGAAACAGGTTAAAATTAACCTAGAACACTTGAAACAGGTTAAAATTAACTTACATTTGCTACATGTGATTAAACAGGTACCAACTTATGCGAGGGTCATCAAGGATCTATGCACTATCAAGAGGAAACATCATGTCAAGAAGACTGCCTTCTTGACAAAACAGGTAAGTGTGGTGATTGAGCAGAAGACACCACCCAAGTACAAAGATTCAGGGTGTCCTACAGTCACCTGCCAGATTGGGACTAATGAGTTCAGCCAAGCCTTATTGGATTTAGGAGCAAGTGTAAATATGATGCCATATTATATTTACTTGTGACTGGGTCTACGAGAGATTAAACCCACATCCGTGGTACTACAATTGGCCGATAGATCGGTTAAGAAGCCAAGAGGAATAGTCGAGGATGTCTTGGATCTTCGAATTTTTTTTTTAATTCACCAAAAGTTCAAATTTCGAATGCATTTTCATAAAGATTTTACACAATTACCGTAATCATCTAAGCATTCAATGGAGATTGAGTAGAACACAAAAATGACTCGATTTAATTGTAAAATACGTTTTAAGCCCAAAGATTCTTGAAAATTGGACAAAAAATCTAATAAACCACACCCCCAAACCTAAACCAAACATTGTCCTCAATGTATAAAATAATAATCATGATAAATGAAGGCAAAAGAAAATAGGAGGGTTAAAGTGATATTACCATGGTGAAGCTTTACCAATTTCAAACAGACAATGTCCTCACAGTCACCAAAATATAAGAAAATCATACCGACGGGAGAAAGGAACACATGGGATGAGGGTCTCCGAGTGACTCCAGTAGCAACACTTAAAATAACCTGAAACACTAAAAGAAAAACATAAAAGCAAAAACCTAAACTAAACTAAAAAAAATTGAAAAATAATAAATGAAAATAAAATAAAATAATAAAACCTAAACTAAAGATAGGGTGGAGAACATCAAATCAAGTAGACAGGGGCAACCAGAGAGATCTCCTCTGACACCTCTACCCACTCCACATAGTGCTTCAAACGTTGCCCATTTACTCTAAATACTCTCCCATCTTTTGGATATTCAATTCTATGGAACCATTGGGAAAGACTTGTTTTACCATGCATGGGCCCGTCCATCTCGATCTTAGCTTGCTAGGATGAAGATGAAGTTGTGAGTCATAGAGATAGACTCGTTGGTTGGGCTCGAAATGTTTCCTCAGAATTTGCTTATCATGAGCTACTTTCATCTTCGCCTTATATATTCGAAAATTGTCATAGGCATCATTCCGCAACTTCTCAATTTCTTCTAACTGAAGTTTCCGCTGAATACCTGCATCATTGAGATCAAAATTAGTGCTTTTTACAGCCCAATAAGCGCGATGTTCTAACTCAACACTTAAATGACAGGCTTTTACATATATAAGCCGATACGGAGACATCCCGAGAATTGTCTTATAAGCGGTACGGTAAGCCCAAAGTGCATCAGGAAGGCGCAAGGACCAATCCTTCCTATCAGGATTCACCATCTTCTCCAAGATTTGTTTTACTTCTTGATTTGCCAACTCGGCTTGGCCATTTGTCTGGTTTCTCCCGCCAAACCTTCCTCCTTGCTCCCCTATTTCTTTGTGTTAAAAAGAAAACAAAACTTCTTATATTGGCCACCCCCCATTTAGAAATCAAATCTAAATTGTAAACAAAAAAAAATTGTTGTATTTGTGTTAAAAAAAGAAAGAAACAAAACTCCTCATTGGTCCACCAATTGGAAAATAAAACAACTTCTAAAACAAAAGGCTATCCCCTCTCTTACGGTTGCTATTATGGTTAAAAGAAAACCCTTATTGGGTCCAATTGGGAACCCAATTCAAAAACAAAAATAATTCCTTGGTTTCTCCTTAAAATCCTCTTCCCTATTGGTGGATCTCCCCCAAATACAATTAGAAACCCAAAAACAAAAGGAAACAAAAGGGTCCCTTTTGTTTAGATTTTGATTTATAAAATGGAATGTGGGTTTGGCTATATTCATCCGTATCACTTTTTTGCTCAACCAAAATTCAAAGCAAAATTCCTTTATTTTATTTCTTTGGTTCTCTTAATCTTTGGCTTGAGTGTCTCCCGCTCCACTTCGTCAATTTGTCTATGAATCACCATTATTCGCCACGCTAACCACTTTTGTCATTTAAACTCCAAATCCTACAAAAATAAAATAATTAAACTAAAATACACTATTTGAAACACTAACAAATATAAATTAGGAGGCATATTATGTAATAATTATGTGAACATCAAATACCCCCAAACCTATATTTTGCTAGTCCCCGAGCAAAACAAAATTAAGAATAAAATCCTAACTCACTTTCGTAGGAATCGCGGATGCACTTACCTTAACGTGCATCAAGGCTTAAAACCCCTAGATTACCTCTAGTGGATGAGTTATAGTCTCGTGAGGGTTTCCAGAAATGTTACCCCCAAACATTACTGACTCAATAAAACAAAATCTATTTTCTAAAAACATAATGCAAAAACATGGGCATTCTCCTTTTTTTTTCCTTAGAGTAATTTTCTGATTGCTTAAAATTCAAGAAAAAAAAACAAACTAAAAATGTCACAATAGTATACCAATAGAATACAATAATTTTAATAGTATCTAAAGGTTAAATAAATTTCATAATCATTCTCAACTCAAAGTGTGTGTGTGAGAAACTTTATCAACATAACTCTTCATCTCATAGTAAAAATGTGATGAGATGACCTTTAGAAAGTACTTTTCGAATACAAATCTCTCATGTCACTCAGAAATAAAACACTCAGAGATTGGACACTCAATTTATATGTGAGAAAAATGATATAAATTATGGAAAATGCAAACGTCTCACATATAATTATCATGAAAAATGGAATTTTTCAAAGAGTGAAATGAATATGATCTCATGGACATGAATATTGATTAATTTTGAGAATGTTGAATCAAACACTATAGTTCTTGCCTATTCAATCTCCACATCTACTTAACCAACTTTCACTTAAGATCAATTAGGTCTTTACTAGGTTGTAATGGGGCTTGGATTATGGCAAACAATAATGGACAAAAAGGATACAAGAATTTTCTGAGAATGGCTACACCCTTGAATAAACATATAGGGCTTTGAAGAACAAATCAATATTGTACACCATTAACTTTTTCTTCATTATTTTCTTCTTCAAGCAATTTTTTTTCTCTTTTTTTTACATGCTTTTTTGTTTTACATGTTTTTCCCCGTTTATACAATAAAACACTTTTACTTTGTGGGCGCATGAAATATCTATTTTCAACTCTTTCTATTTGCCCATTTCATAAATATATCTCATCGTATACATTCTTAGAAAATTAGGTAAGGATAAAATAATAGAGGTATTACTCCTTGATTCGAGTAGGTATTGGGAATGGGGATAACAAAGAGAATGCTATTTAAAGGCTCAAAGGGCTGTAAATGGATATTTATTATTGGATAGGCTCAAAAGCTAAAAAAAATGGTTTAGAGAAAGAAATGCCTATATCACTTCATAAGTTCTAGTTAGTACTAGGACATCTCAACTAAATAAAGCAAGAAGTTCTAATGTAAAAATTCAATTTTTATGTCACTCTTAAAGCAACCAATAAGAAAGTCAAGAACAAACAGTACACGCGGTCAATTGCAGTAAATATTGGGGTGTCGATCCCACGAGGAAAAGCGATCTACAAAACAAGGTCAAGGAAGAAAAAAAATACGCGAAACTAAATGTAAGAAATTCTAACAATTTTAAAATGATTATGAAATTTATTTAACCTTTGGGGAGTGTGAGTTGGAATAGAGACCACTTAAATTGCACATTGTATGGAGGTCCAGGGTATTACCTAGGTGGTTGTGTCTGTGAGTGTTTAGGTTGGTCTGCTTCGGACCTCCAGCCTAAGTTAGGGTGATCTCTCCAGCCAGAATTGTAAGTGTTAGAGAATGGTGAGTAAGGCTTTTTGTACATCCCAAAGGCGTTACATTGTTCCTCATAAACCCCTCTCATCTCAGTCAAGGTTGGGCAATCCTATGCTAAGTGTTCAACTCCCCCACATATAAAACAGGCGTCCTGTAGCTCAACTCTGGCAACAATATGTGTGGGCCTACCATCCTTGGTCTTAAGTGCCTCTAGCTCCCTAGTTACTCTATCCAATTGGGCTCTAAGGGTGTCCTCTTCCCTAAGTTGGTAGACTCCAGCTGGGCGTTTCCTATCCATGCTCTCAGTAGCAGTTAGACCAGTCCAAGTATGAGCCTTTTTAGCCAAGTCATTTAGGTACTCAATGGCCTCGTTAGGGTCCTTTTGCAAAAACTCCCCATTACACATCATCTCAACGAACTGACTCTCTCTACTGATGAGCCCCTCATAAAAGTAACTGACTAAGCGCCAACTCTCATACCCATGGTGTGGACATGTATTCAAGAGATCCTTGAACCTTTTCCATGCTTGATATAATGTCTCGCTATTTTTTTGGGTGAAGGTAGAAATCTGTCTCTTTAGACCGTTGGTTTTGTGGTGAGAAAAATATTTATTAAAAAATGCTTGGGTCATCTCCTTCCACGAATCTATAGACCTTGATCGCAAAGAGTATAGCCAACTCTTCGCTTTTTCCTTAAGGAAAAAAGGAAAAAACCTTAGTCTAACCGAGTCTACAGCCTCAACTTTGTTGTGGAAAGTGGCCACAACTTCCTCAAATTCCTTAATGTGAACATAAGGATTCTCACTCTGTAGGCCATGAAAAGTGGGTAATAATTGTATCATACCCGGCTTAAAATCTACCTTTGGTGTACTTGGTGCAAACATAATACATGATGGAGTAGCAGTGCACGTGGAGTGGAGATAGTCCTTTAGCGACCGAACATGGTCATCTTCGTGATTACTCATGGTCATCCTTTAGGACTTAATTTGGTCTCAATGTGAATTTGTGGGTGTTCTAAATTTGGGACCCTAATTAGTCTCCCTAAGTGGTCTCTATTCCAACTCACACTCCCCCAATGTCCTTTTTTGTTTTTTTGTTTTTTAATTTTCAATTTTTTTTAAGAAATAAAATAAAAAATAAATAAATAAAAAAAATGAACCGAAAACCTCCTAAAAATTAAAAAAAAAAACAATGAGCAAGAAAGATAATACCCCAAACCTCCCTTATAGAATGACGCTTGTTCCCCAGCAACGGCGCCAAAATTTGATTACGCTCAAACAGTACACACGGTCAATTGCAGTAAAGATTGGGGTGTCGATCCCACGAGGAAAAGCGATCTACAAAACAAGGTCAAGGAAGAAGAACTACGCGAAACTAAATTTAATAAATTCTAGCAATTTTAAAATAAGAAATTGAATTTAGGTTAATAAAAATCAAATTTAGAAAAGTCACAAGGTTCCAAGAATCCTTCCTAGATTTCACGCGCCAACTAGTATTGATTCGCTATGATGACTCGATTACATGTTTCACATCCCAAATAACATAATCGGAAGAATAGTCTTTAATGCATTAATATATCCTAATGTAAATGGGTTTTAGATTTTAGTTTTTCTAGAAAGCACAAAGGTTGGTCATATGTGATATCCTAAATTTACGATATATCAGGAGACAATAACATAATAAAAGACGATCACATATAACTAACCTACCAGAATCAATTTATCCTTAAAAATTCTACACGTAAGAAAAGCGTGACTAAACTTATATGGAGAAGAAAAGATAACCACCGGAATAATAATAATCTACTAAGAAATTGATGAAATCTGTCACTAAAATAACATAAATTCCTATATTAAATAAAAGTGAAAATCATAAACACCATTATTCATCGTGAAAGCATACAGCGAATCAAATACTAATTAAGTGCGTTACATCTAGGAGTTCACCTCTTCGCCTTGTGTGGGGTTTAGTGACACATGGTGAAGGTGATAACAGCAAACGGTGTGGAGCTTCATCGGCATGGCAGCGTGTGGTGAATCAGCGACGCACTCTACTGCTGTCCTGCGATGCGTTCTCTGCTGTTCTGCGTGTCCACTGCTGCTGCATCGTCGCTGCTGTGTTTCGGCTGCTGTCCTGGACAGCTTTTTTTTTTCTTTTTTTTTTCTGTGCTGCGTTCTGCGTCCTTTTCTCAGCCCCAGAAAAACTCTTTTTTTGTTGCGTGTTGTTCCTGTGCAAAAAAACCCTGTTGCTGCCGTATTTCCTTGTGTTAAAAAGGAAACAAAGCTTCTCCTATTGGCCACCCCAATTGGAAATCAAATCTCCATTGGTCCCAATTTGGAAACCAATCCAATTTGAAAACCCAAAGAATTGTGTTCCTTCCTGTTGCTAATTAGACTAAGAATCCTTTTTGTTTGGGCTTCTCATGGATTCTAATAGTAATTGCTGATTCAAGCTTCATTTCTAAGCCCAATTAAATCCAGCTATGATGTGAAAAGTCAGTTTTGCTCTCCATTCTTCCTTCGTGCCCAAATCTGTCCAGATTTCGCAGTCTTCAAGTATATCCAGAATAGAGCATGATAACTCTAGAATATGGAAATGTTATGAACATATGAATTTTATCCTTTCAAGTCTTTTTTCCAACGCTTTAAGAATCATCCAATTCTGAGGTCTACAGCTCAAGTTATCATAAAATTACTGAAGCATGTTCAAGAACTTGCAAATTGCACTCAAATCTTCTTACTTTTATTAAAAACTTTTTTTCTTTGGTTCTCTTAATCTTTGGCTTGAGTGTCTCCCGCTCCACTTCGTTAATTTGTCTATGAATTTCCAAATTCGCCACGCTAACGCACTTTTGTCATTTAAACTCCAAATCCTACAAAAATGCAAAAATAGAATAATTAAACTAAAATATATTATTTGAAACACTAACAAATATATATTAGGAGGTATATTATGTTATAATTATGTGAACATCACCTGGCTCAAGTGAGACATACCTAGCATAAGGTACTTTAAACCCTTATCCATACACCCTTTCAGCGTATCCTCCCCGGGCTTCGAAACACAATCTATTAGCCAACTACGACGCCTACTTATATAATTTCTCGAAGCATACTCCTCATCAACCTCTTGGTGCCAGACCTGAGAGCTTATCCTTACCAAGTTTGGTGAAAACAGGCTTATCCGCGCATCCGGATGAAGCTTTCCCTGATCAGGAATCACGCCTGCACCTTCCTTCACAATTGCAACTATTCCCATGCTCTCCTCTGTCGCCTTTCCCTTGTCACGAATAGCCTACCCTTTAGTGTGAGACAGCTCGACAGGGTCTGGAGGAATAGGAGGAAGGAAATTATCCAAAAGACCCTCCAACACTTCTAGTTGTGGCCTGGAACGAAATGGTGAACAACGCGGACTGCAGGAAACTTTGCCTATGCCACGACCACTCTCTGATTGCGCACCAATGGGATGATCAGACTCTACAACCTCAGATGAATCTTCACTAAGGCCTTCCACTGGAATAGTCCGGCGTGAATCAAAGACGGCAGAAGCCGCCATTGCAACCCACACCAGATGCTCATTCAAAGCTTCTATCTTTGCATCACTAAGGTTCGACCTATCTTCAACCCCTGCAAACCGCAGGTAATCCTTCTCCCAGCCGGACACATCAGACTCCGCTCTAACAGGTCGGTCAAACTCGAGCACTTCTCCCACTGGAGCGGGTCGTGCTGAAGGCAACCCAGTCCTGACACGGGACCTCTTCGAACTCATGAAAAAGGTAAGCGTTTTAGACTTAACACGTCAGATGGAATGGAAGCTCTTGTCCCAGCTGCCTTTTTCTTCCTAGAGTGGACCCCATCTTCTGACTTAACACGTGACGCTCAGTAAACAGTGGGGGCCACGTGCTAGTTGTCCTACAACCTATTACAAATGAAGTTGGGGATGCTTATGACATCCACCACGTTTTTCGTCAACAAGCTGCGGAACGTCTCCATAGTGTGTTGCTCATTCAGGGTAAGGGGAATAGTGGAAACCTTCTTGCGAAGAAACGCAAGCAATGATCAGCTGGCCTGTAATCAAGCATATCAAAGTCAAGAGAAAAAGTTGAACTTATGAAGCAGCCTGAACTCTCGTTCGATCGGACGACCCTTGCACCAGAAATACTTTGAATCCGCAAGGGCTAAGAAACAGTACTTCTGCTAGAACTTAAATCATTTGGCAGTTTCATGAAACAAGCCAGTGACGTCATCTTACAGACGACATTACTCATCAGTTGAGGAGAAGTCAACAACTAGATTTCTCGCGGAGTCACGCGGACGCCATCCTCTTTCACCCTAATCAGGATGAGAATGATGATCTTATATCCATTAGTCCCCAACTTGGCTGGAGGAATCCCCAGAAGATCCAAGAATTCCCAGATCACATCTAGAACAGGAAAAATCACTCCAGTTTGAAGCATCCCTCGATGCAAATAGATGAACCCCATCGGTGGTGACATTTGTGTTTGGTCACCTTTCAGAACATACAACGGTAGGTCCTCGTGGACCCTGAACTTCGTATAGATTTCAACAAGGCCAGGCTTAGAAAGCAACCTGTCTCCGAAGAACTCCAGGCCCTTAGCCAAGGTTGCATCATCAAGGAGGTTTTGTTGAGCCATGCAGAAGATGAACAATCCTTTCTAATCAGAAGATGAACAGAGCGGTAGCTTTAAAAGCAAGGAAAATAGAAGGGTCAGACTCTGCACCATGGATGACCTAAATAAGGATTAGGTTTCCGCCTCTTTTTTACTGAATGGCCACACGTTCAATTAATGTAGCGTGCGGCTCAAGCAGCGATTTAGACTCAATCATCATCATGAACAACATATCTTTTCAAAGAGATGACTTAGCAAACCGATGTGACGACCCACTAACTCGGGGGGGGGGAGGGGGAGTAACTGATGATACATAAAAATGGTCACATCCCTGAGCCATACACGTGTCATTATGATCTCGAAGAAGCACGGGCTCCAGCATCAGTGCAACACTGATCTGGCCCAAGCGGTTCTAAGTTTGCCTAATCCAGTTAGCCAGACGAACCCGAACTCTTACAGCATGTTAGGCCCACACGTCTCACAACTATTCTCAATACCCGTAAGCCCTACTAAGGCAAGTATCTTGAGGATCAGCTTCGGACGGGCAACTACAACAGCATTTTGCTTCCAACAAGGAGGCAAATACCATAGTACATTCCACACATGGAAACTCTCTTCTATAAGTTGCTCTTGGATTGGGAACTATCTCCCACGTATCTAGGAGCACATGGCTAATAGGGAACTTTCCTCCTACAACACAACTTCAAATTAGAGAAGGATCTCCACGAAGATCTCATTCCTAAACTACGCGTACGATGGCCTGGTAGAACCAGAACTCCTGCACTATAAATAAGACATGAGGTTGGTAAGCTAAGGTACGCTACAAATTCCTTGTTTACAGCATTACGCCTTCTTCAGATCCCTGTCTGACTTTAGCCTCGGAGTGTCATCGACTACCACAACGGTGGTCTGTGGTTCACATGCGTTACTTGTGCAGGTCAGCGGGACTAGGTCAAAGCAGGAAGCAGAAAATGATTGCATCACATATCTTCAGGGAAACAATCTCTGAGACAGATGCTTTAGCAAATCTAGCACAAGTTGAGAAGGTGTTGATGTTCTATAATAGAGAGTCTTTTCCACACTAACCAAGGGAATTTTGGATTGACAAGGGGAGAATGGCCAATATTAGAAAATAATTTTAGCATTTTGAGTTTGAGAGAACATGATCAATTTATGGTTTTTTGCTCTGTTGGGTTTGACGTAGACTACTTGATACAGGTGTAGTTTATTGCTACATGGTGTTATTGCTTTGGCATTGTGGAGATTCTCATGTTGTTTGGTAAAGCTCAAACTAGTAGGGACGGTACAGAGTGTGTTGCCTTGTTTTGCAGAAAATAAAGTCTCCTACTATGAACAAAGCATAAGCATTTGGCTGTTTGTTTTAATAGTTTGCGTGGTCGATGATTGGGAAAACAGAAAGCATTCGTAATAAGGAAGCGGTCGGACAAGGACAAGGTTTGTAATCTAGTGCAGAATTGGTATACAACAATGGGTGTTGTTTTATTTTTTTTTGGAGTTTAGACTTTATGTTATGCATATGTTTTACTTTTCGGGCAAAGTCGTAATGTACTCCCGGTCAATTTTGTAAATCTTTTTGATAAGTTATAAAGGTATGGCATCCCATAGTTTCCCCTCCCTCCCAGAGGTTAATTTGAAGAAAAAAAAACCAACCCATATGTTATTTCATAATTATTATTTAATTAATATGCATATTTGCATTTACATATTTTTTGGTAATTATATGGCTTTGGCAGGGTTATGGACTATCACAATAAACAATTTGTGCCAAACTTGCACTTAGGAGGTGTTTGGTTGCATCACTTAGTGGCTTGTTTGGGACTTATAAGTGGCTATAAGCATCACCCCTGATGCTTATACAAATCAAGCAAGTTATAGCTATTAATGACTTGTAAGTGCCAGTAAACAAACATGATTTTATGATTGTCCACCACTTATAAGTGGTGCAAGCAAACACAGTGTATGAACGAAAAAATTTTACTCCTTGCGACATTGTCCAATAAGATCATGCATGTGGCATACCTACTTGTTAGTTATAACCATTTTTTACTTAAAATTTTCTTATATTTATAACCAGCAAGCAAAAATCCCAATGAGCAAAAAATTTCTAATGTATGCACAAGCTTTAGAAAATGACTTTGATATGGTCTGAAAACGGTCTAAAAAGTGCAACAGTGATCAAACATAATAAGGCAAGTCAACCCGACATGACACACTCTGAACCGTGTTAGTTTGGGTTTGATATCTTTAACACCATTACTAAACTGGTCGGTTTTGGATTTGACAAGTTGACACGGGATTTTACTTTGACAAAATATAACTCATTGCCACCCCTACAATGAAGTGAGCATAGGAACTTGGGAATATAACAGTGAAATGTGTTTTGGTGAAGTACCAAGAGATACGTTTGTATGTAAAAATAGTTAATGGTTGAGATTTGTTTCATCCAATGGTTGACACTTTATGTTGGCATTTATGCCTTACCCTAAAACAATCTACAATAAGAGCGTGTGGGTTCGATCCCATACCCAGCATTTGGAGAAATTTTGTCTTTTCAATTGTTGACGGTGTTTGTGTATGTATGTATGTATGTATGGAATAATCAAAACTAAAAAATGTGATTAAAAATATAATGACTATATACATTTATGAGCTTAATACATTTCTGAAGAATTATTGCAGGGTGTTATTGTTAATTTTTTTAATTATAAAACTTTGTTAAAATCCTATCGTGCAAAGACACGGGTAATATTCTAGTACTGTTATTAATTATAAAGGAAACAAGATAAGAACGAAACGTCATCTGCACTATTTTTTCGTCATGTTTGTTTACGTTATAACATCAACATTAATTAAAATTAAGGAGTTTAATTTGTTGACCATCTTAATTTTCAGAAACTATATTTCAATTTTCAAAACTTCGAGCCTAAGGCATGACTTTACCAAGTCTAATTGAGAGAAATGAATAAAGCGAACCCAATTATTTTGTGGTCACTCTGGAAACTAGATTGGTAGAGAGCTTGATCATCTTTTTATTGGATTTAATGAATTCCCAGAAGTTTTGCCATAAACGTGATTTCCTTTGGTCAAATTGAACAAATTTGTTCCAATAAGATAAGCGCAACATTATTTCGCCGTTGCCCTCAAAGTTAGATTTGCAAAGATTTCGACTATATCTTTTAGGATATAATAAATTGTTTACTCACTTACAAAGGATATTCATGTTTGCTGATACTAATGAAAGTGGACGCTCCCATTGACTAGAAGCACTATTATTCTTTCGTTTATCTAAAAGTTGGATTTGTGGAGGGTTACAACTCATTTTCGAGCAATAGCGAAAATTTATAAAATTTAAGTTCAAATTTCATATGAGACGTGCAAATCCAATTTGTCACTTTCCAAAAATACCATCTATTTTTTTTGTCATTGTTGAAATCTCCGATAGAGAGATTATTTATTTATTTTATTATTATTATTTTTCACATACCGAAAATACCTATTTAATGTAAAAATATTATTTTTCTTATTTATTATTATTTCCAAAATTAAATACTTTAAGAATATATCTACATGGTACAACCAATAAAATGGTAAAATTAATAAGAGATATTCAATGTATGATATGAACAGCCTATGGTTTCAAAAAAGAATATATCTCAATGAGTCAATATCCTTAAATAATAAAATTAATATGTCAAATACAAAAGAACTTTTTCTTTCCACATGTTAGACACAATCCTCACACTAATAAATTACTTCATACCATCCTATGACTAAAATATTAATATCCCTAAATGAGGTAAAAACATCACCTCTAAAACTCAGTAAACTAAGAAAACCATTAATAGTTGAAGATAAAAGAGAAATAAATAATGACCAAAACTAAATAAATAATAAAATAACTGGGTCCATGGTTTTATTATGTCATATATTTGGTCTCATTCAACTTTGTAACGTAAACTTCTTTTTTTAATTTTGTTCTATCGCTCACTCTTGCAAATAAGGCTTGGAAGATACAAGTGTCCTCGCAATAACCATGCAAGCCTCGCGATTTCAAAAAATTGAAAGATTCTAGAATTATCCAACCCCACATCAAAGGCCATCTCATCACATTTTAGGTTATAAATATGGCCCTCCCTACCACTGTCACTCTCATTAGCTCCTCATTTGCTCTTGTTTCTATTTTGTGAGGATTTTCAAAGTGATTAAGGTTTTCTTGAGTTTGTGAGTCATTAGGAAGAGTCGAGCGAGTCCGACCTCACTGATCTCGACGACTAAGCCCCCCCCCCCCCCCCCCCCCCCCCCCCCGGAAGGTGGTGGTTCTCTCCATTTTGTTTATACACGTGCGATTTTGTCGCGTTTCGTTTTCTCTAGATTTAAACGTCGTCTGATTGATTTTATTTTTCCGGTGATTGATTTTCTATTTCTTTTCATCTTGTTCATTAGTTTTATGACCCTCAGGTGATTGAGAACACCATCGTCTATTTTTTTGGTAACTTTTTTCATTTTTATTCTTTTTTGGGTATCCATCGATGATCGTTTTGGTTTTCTTGGTGTAGGTTTGTATTGGAATGAGAGTTTTGGGCTTTAAGAGTTTGTGAGGGTTGGTTTTTATTGAGATGAAAGATTAAAATTTTGTTTGAATTAATTTTCTCATTTGTTGATTGAGATCATCAAATAGTCTTGGTTCTTGAGTGTGGGGTTTTTTTTATCTCCTTCCTGTCAAGTTTGGGGTTTTAGCTCTCATTGCATATTTTTCTTTCAGGTACTTTGATGAGTACATAGTTTTTTTTTTGTTTTTTTTTATTTTTATTTATTTATTTTATTTTTATTTTTTAATGCTGGCCGTGGTTAATCATTTAAGTTATGTGAGATCTTATTGAATTCTTCTAATTTTTATTTAAATAACTTGATACATTACCCATAATTTGGTTGAAATTCAAATCTAAAAGATTCATTACAGGGTTCATTTTGGTATATATATATTTTTTAATTTCTAACATTTATTTATTTATTATTTTTCTAATTGCATGGTTCTCTTCTTTTTCTTCTCCTTTTGTGTGTGTGCCTAAAAATGTCTTCTTCTAGTGAGTAAAATGTGATGTACTTCTTTGCTAAATGGGGTAGGTTTTATCTTAATGGAAACTTAATTAACTATTGTATATACTCATCATCATTAATCTAGATTTGGAGGCATGGTATTCTTCCTTTTATGTTTTTGTTTTGTCTAGAATATATAAGTTATTGGCACTAACTTCTAACTTCAGTTTAGAGCTTTTTGTGTTGGTGTATTGGACTTTCTTTTAAAGGACTTTATTTACTCGAGGAAGATCATAAGTTATAACATTACTGTTTGTTTTTTACATGAGCATGTGAAGTTTTGGAAAGGACCGGGGATATTCTAGTTCTTTCAATGGTTTTTCATTCTTTGAATCATTCTTCTTATCATGGTTCACCTTTCCTTCTGTTGTTCAGATATATTGCTACCTTTTTCAGTTCTCTATCAGGAAAATGAACTCAGTGAATGAAATGAGTAAAAAATCTGCTCATAGTGAGCAAAATGTGCATTTCAATAATCGTGCAGGGTCACTTGTGCCCTTGAATGACCAGGCCGGCTCATCTGCAATGAGCTTGAACAATCAGGCAGGCTCACCATCTGCAGTTCCCTTGAATGATGGGGCCAGCTCATCTGTGGCCTTGAATGATCAAGCAGGGCCATCATCTGTGCCCATGAACAATCATGAAGGGCCACTTCCTACTGTGGAAGGTAACAGTACTGGACAGAGAGAGAGAAAAAGCCCAGTCCTTAAGAAAGGGACATGGACGCCTGCAGAAGACGCCATTTTGGTAGAATATGTCAGGAGAAATGGCGAGGGTAATTGGAACTCAGTTCATAAGAAATCAGGGTTGGTGCGCTGTGGAAAAAGCTGTCGTCTGCGATGGACTAATCACCTGAGCCCAAACTTGAAGAAGGGTATTTTTAGCGCTCGCGAAGAAAAACTACTTGTTGAACTGCATGCCATGGTCGGGAACAAGTGGTCGCGGATGTCAACTTTTGTAAGTGTATGTATTTCTTTCAGTTCTTCTTTTCTTCTTCATCATTTTGTCTATATTTCAAGTTTTCGTGAGATACTTCTCTTCTTTTTAGTTTCCTGGCCGTACAGATAACGAGTTAAAGAATTACTGGAATACACGAGCAAGGAGGTGTATGCGTGCCAATTTACCAATTTACCCACCTAAAGTTCTCGAGGCTTTGAAAGAAAATTGGCAGCCTGATAATGATTTAGCCTGCCCATTAAGCATTTACAATATTGACATTCCAATCGATCCAACCCCAGTAGACAACCAAGATATTGTCTTCCGTGAACCAGCAGTTCCTAACAATCCTTTTAGTAGCATGCTAAATCAAGTTCCCAATTTGTTCCAAAATCCAAATTTCATGCCAACAACAATGCATCAACTTGATATGGTTGTACCTCCTCAAGAGTCAGGCTCCTACATTCCTCCTTTCAGATATGGTGGTAATATTAACCATCATTCTTCATTAACTACTCCATACACTCCTCTACAGCAGAGTGAGAATCCTGCTCATTATTCTGCAAACCCTGAAGCTCCTAACGTTTTTGTTAAAAATTTCCCAGCTTCCCCATCAGGTTTATTGAGGGGTGAGCTCCCTTCACTCCAATATCCAGATCCCGGATATTGGAGCTCCTCTTCTTCTCAGTTGCCTCCACTTCAACCTGTTACTACCTTTGCACCGCCTCCTCCTCCATCCAGGCTACTTCAATCAGATTCTTCTTTACAAATGAACTCTGTGTTGTTGGATGCAATTCTTCATCAGTCACATAATTTAAGTACAAGAAATATGGCATTTATTAAGAACCCGAATTCATGTGTGGTGGCGCCTGGTGACAAAGGAAAGAGTTCAATGCCAAGCTTTAATAATATGCAGTGGAACGGGTATGATGGTTTTGTTCCCTCCTTTGGACATCCTGCTATGCCTTTCAATCAGCATGTAGCTGCCAGCATAGGTTCGTGGAATGATCAAGTAGCACCCACAACATTTGTGCCTGCTGCACCAGTTTTGAATGAAGGCGTGCCTGCTGGTGTAGGCTCTTGGAATGGTCAAGTAGCAGCCACAATATTTGGGCCTTCTGCATCAGTTAATAACAGTGACAGTGAGCCTGCCAGTGTAGGATTCTGGAATGGTCAAGTAGCACCCTCAACGTTTGTGCCTGGTGAGCAAATCTATCTCTATGTTTTTTCTGAATGGTACAATATGGTATACTTTATCATTCAAAATACATTTTACAACCATTATTTGTGCAGGTTATCATGTTCCGCAAGGAGGGAATGAATATGTTGCCCCAAATGGATGGCAGGCGGAAGTACCAACACAGCAGAATGTTTGGAATGCTGATTCTTTTATGAACATGGGATGGGATGAGATTGCTGCACAGATCAATGACCCATCATTTCTCAGCGATGACTTACCAAGGCTTTTACGAGAAGACAGCTTCAATGGTCATCACCAGCAAACAGTGGCTGGACGTTCTACATCAAATCAGGGATGGGTGGGAACTTCAACATCTAATCAGGGATTTGTGGGAGCTTCTGCTTCTAATCAGGGATGGCAGGATGCTTCAACATCTAATCAGGGAGCGGTGAATAATCAAGAATGGGGAAGCAGCTCCTATATGTGGAACAACAATGGGGTGTCCAAGTCCTGACTTTCCTTGGGATAAATGATGGAACTCGATCTGTGGGGGCATTTGTTTAGTTTGGGTAGTTAGAATGACAAGTTGGAGTATTGCGTAATTCTCACAAGCTTTTGTCATCTGAACCAAGTATTATGAATTTGTTTTTCAAGTTAATTTTGCTCTCCTTATTTTAAGAAATATTTTGGTGTTTAAAAAAAGGTAAAAATTTTGGGGATAGATAAAATATATATAATATATTTTAAACGTATATGAAATATGTGAAAAATAGGATACAAGTAAATAAAACAACTAAACACATTAAATAAATCCTAAATACCAAGAGATGAAACAAACATGAAATCAGTATATAATTAGAAAATCAAGGGTTGGTTTCAAAAATCAATATATAAGTAGAATAAATAATTATTAAAAAATCAGAGGTGGTTTCAAAAAATAATAAATACTTAGAAAAAAGATAATTAGAAAAAACCTTGAAATTTATGAAAAAACCCCAAAATTATAAATAAATAAAATTAAAAAAACTCTCGAGAAAATGTATAATTTTATGTTGCCCTTTTCTTTTCGTAATTTCAGAAAAAACGAAAAATTTGATTAAATTTCGCAAAAACACAACCCTTGGAACATTTGGAATTCTTACTTTCAAATGTTTTTCAATGGCATATGTAGATGGCACATCACATGATTCTTGGAAGTATATAAAACGACTTTCTCTACACATAAGTTCTGACTTGATTTAAGATATTAGCGTACATTGTTGCAAAATTTCGGCTCACATCCAATTTATGAAGGTTATCCTAAGCATATGATATAAGGCTTGAAGTATATAAAAGTTTATTTTTTGTGAGTGCAGAAAGGGGAATAAACAATCATGAATTTCATAGTCAGGTGTCTTGTCTTTTACAAAACTGTAAAAGTTGCTTTCTTTGGGTAAGAACCAAATTTTTTTGATCATATTTAACCTCAAAGTGGAGAAAATCCTATCTTATTCAATCCCTTTTTATTTTAAAACAAACACAGCCTTCAGGGGGTATTTGTTTGAGTAAAAGTCTAGACTATGACGAAGAGGGTCCCTCTACATTCTTAATAAGAGATCTCTAACAAAAGGATACAAATTATTACTATTTTACACACCATGGACAACTCATACTAGTGGACGGTAGGAGCAAAACCAGGAATTTACATCAAGGGGACAAACGAATTATGAATCGGTTCGACACGTATGAAATAAATAACAACTAAGTTCAATAATTATTGGATACACATTTTTTTTTTTCATATATTAAGCTCATATAAAAAAAATACTTGAAAACCATGATTTTGCAACTGTGTTTGACACTAGGGTGACTTGGCAAGATTTGCGAGGATGATGTATTCTTCGAGATAGTGTGAACATTCTCAGATCCAGACACTTGATTGCAAAATCTTTGTTTCTTAGCAAAGTTCAAGCTCATTTTTTTTCAGTAAATTTCATGATTTATTTCTTTTTTAGAAAAAAATGTAATTCATAATGATTATGTGAATAAAAAATTTATGTTAGAATTTTAAAATTAGAGAATGGATCACAATTTAGAGAATGGATTACTAAATATTATGCATATGAATGTGAAAACATATGGTTTGCAGAGTAAAAATGAAATAAAAGAGATTTATCCGAAACAAGATAAAAGGTTTCTAAATATAAAACATCTAAAATTTAAAAACACTTTTAGAGGCTTTAAGCCTTGTATTTGGAAACATTGAATTTTGGGCCCATAAGTGGTTTGAGTTGACTCACCATACTTAGTTTACATGACACAACCAAACAATAACAAAAGTTTATGGGAAAATAAAATTTCTCGGATATTTTTCCCGTGAAATAAATGGAGCCTTGGACCATCTCCAATGGTAACGGATGGATAGAGATTAGACTTATCCATCCATAGTCCTATCCATGTAAAATGACCCAACGTTATTGTGCAAAAAAAATGGATAGTTTTAATGTAAGATAATTATTCAAAAGCCGCATAAGCCTTTAACAAAAGCCTACCGTGAATTTTTCCTTCTCTCATCCTTTTAATAAATGTGACCCTTAGAAGCCATGCAACTTGTGAAAAACATGACTTTTTCATAAGTCGCACGCTTCTTGCCATTCATGGATAGAGAAATGGATAAATTTATCAATTTTGGAAGGATGGATAGACTTTATATGTATAGTTAGGAGACCAAAATATATAAAAATGGATAAATTTATTCATTTTGGATTCCTACCATTTCCAGTGGAAATGATCATAGGGCGTTATCAAAAGTGATGCAGTCGATTTTCGCTTTTTTTATTGTCCTTGACCTGCTGACCTTCCCAAAGAACGCACGTGAGCCACAGACCACCATTGTGGTGGCCAATGACACTCCGATGCTAAAGTCAGACAAGGATCTGAAGAAGATGTAATGTTGTAACAAGAAATTTGTAGCGTACCTTAGCTTACCAACCACATGTCTTATTTCTAGTGCAAGGAGTCCTGGTTTAACCAAGCTATCGTAGGCGTAGATTAGGGAGGAGATCTTCGAGGAGACCCCTCTCTAATTAGGAATCGTGTTGTATAAGGGAAGTTCCCTTTTAGCTCCGTGCTCCTAGATATACGTGGGAGATAGTTTCCAATCCGAGGGCATTCCATCAAAGGGAGTTTCCCTGTGTGGAAGATACTCTGGTGTTTGCTTCCTAGTTGGAAGCAAATAGTAGTTGTGGTTGCCTGTCCGAAGCAAATCTTTGAGATACTTACCTGAAAAGGGATTACGGGTATCATGGATAGTTGTGAGACATGTGGGCCTAGCGTACTGTGAGAGTCCAGACCACTTGGTGGGCTGGAGTTGAGCGAGCTGAGAATCGTGTTGCTTGAACCCGTGGTTCCTTGAGATCATCATGACACGTGTACGGCTCAGGATTGTGATCGTTTTTATGTATCATCAGCTACTCCCCCCGAGTTAGTGGGCTGTCACATCGGTTCGCTAAGTTATATCTGTAAGGGATGTGTCGCTCATGATGATTGAATCTGAATCGTTGCTTGAGCCACGTGCTGCATTAATTGAACGTGCGTTGGTTAGGCGGGAATGCCATCACCTATATAGGTCATCCCCAATGCAGCGTCTGGCTCTTCTACTTTTCTTGCTTTCAAAGATATCGTTCTGATTAGAAGAGTTTGTTCGTATTCCCCATGGCCCTAGAAGTTGGACGAGGGCCTAGAAATTTTTGAAGATATGTTGTTGTCTGAACCTAGTCTTGCTGAAATCCGTACTAGGTTTGGAGTCTCGGAGGATTTTTCATTGTACCTTCTAACAAGCGACCAGACGGCAATGTCGCCTCCTGATGGTCTTATTTGTTTACACCGGGGATGCTTCAAATTGGAGTGTGTTTCTCGGTTCTGGACATGATTTGGGAGTTGCTGAATCTGCTAGGGATTCCCCCGGCTCAGTTGGGGCCCAACGGATACATGGTTATCCTCATGATTATGTTCCGTGCTAAGGAGGTCGACGTTAACGTGACACTACGGGTGATCTAGTTGCTTATCGCTCCTCGGCTGTAGAGCAATGATGTCTTTAAGTTGTGAACACCGAAGTGCTTTGGTAGACTGCCTGATGACTTCAAGTTATGGCAAAAAATTTGTTTCTTGGCCCCTGCAGATTCGAAGTATTTCCGATGCAAGGGTTGTCCGCTCGAACGACAGCTCAGACCGCTTCATAAGTTCGACTCTTTTCTTGCAACTTTTATGTGTTTGACGATAGATTAACTAATTGTTGCTCATGTTCTTCTGCAGGGAAGTTCCCCACTACTCTTCTTACTTTGGAGGAGCCAACCACCATGGAGAAATTCTGTGACTTGCCTCAAAAGGAAGTGACTGATGTAATCAGAGTTTCCAACTTCATCTTAAGTGGGCTGTGGGACAATTGGCACGCAGCTCCCATGTTATACCGAATGGCACACATCAAGTCAAAAGATGGGGCCCCATCCAGAAATAGGAAGGCTGCTAGGGCCAATGCTCATGTCCTGTCTGATGTGGAAGAGTCGTCTGAGACGTTTGCTTCCTTTATGAAGAATAAGCCCCATGTTAGAACTGGTTCATCTTCGGCACTACCCGCTCCACCGAGAAAAGAGAGTGAGTCTGCTAGGCCTGTTGAGGCGGAGTCTAACGTTCCCGACTTAGAGAAAGATTATCTACGGTTGGCGGGAGTCACAGATGGGTCGAAACTTAGTGACGCGCAAGCCGAGGCTCTAAATGATCGTTTGGTGCAAGTTGCAATGGCTACTTCTGCTAGTGATGATTCGTGTGGGGCCGTTTTGATAAAAGGCCTTTTTGAAGATTCGCTCGGGGTAGTGGAATTTGATCGCCCCATTGATTACTTGCCTGAGAGTGGTTGTGGTACCGATCATGTTTCTTGCAGTTCGCATGGTTCACCATTTCGTCGAGGGCCACAGTTAGAAGTGTTGGAGGGCCCTTTGGATACTTCGCTTCCTCCTCTGCCTCCGAATCTTGTTGAGCCATCTCACAGTAAAGGGTCGGCTGCTCTTGATAAAGGAAAAGCCACAGAGGAGAGTCTGAGGACTGTGGTGACCCTAAAGAGTGGTGCTGGCAAAGTTCCAGATCAGGGGACACTTCATCCTAATGAGTGAATAAGCTTGTTTGCACTGGACTTGGTGAAAATGAGCTTGCAGGTCTGGCATCGTGAGGTGGATATAGAGTATGCTTCGAGGAAGCATATAAGCATGCGTCACAACTGGCTGATGGACCACACTCCGAAACCTAAGGAGGATCGCTTGAAGGGTGTATGGATAAGGGTTTGAAGTACCTTATGTTGGGTATGTCTCATATGAGCCACGCGGCCGTTGCTGGAACGGAAGTCGAGGTAGCTCATGAAAGAGTGTACACCTTGGAACGTGTCTTCTCGCATGTGCAGAAGCTGTACTCTGATGCGCTTCATAAAATTGAACGACTTAAGAAACAGACCAAAAAGATGGGGTTGGATCAATCAATTGTGGCCGCTAAGGCTCAGAGGGTTCGTCTAAAGGCCCTTGAGCACAAACTGGCAGAGGCGGTGTCCGAGAAAGACAGACTCAAGCAGGAGCTGAGCCGAATACATTGAGAAGTCGAGGTTGTGCAGAAGGCTGCGGATAAAGCGCGTTATGAGCTGCAGTCCTTTGCTGAAGAGAGTGCTTCAAGGGAAGCTAGCTGGGCCGCTGAGAAGCATTAGTTGGAATCCGATGTAGATTTCTATGCTCGAGAAGCTAGGAAGGCCGAAGACTAGCTGAAGTTGGGTGAACTCGGTGTTGCTGGAGAGCTGTCTGCGGTAGAGGGTTTGATTGTTTTGTATTGTGAATGACTTGGGTCATTGCTTGTTTGTCTGACTAGTCGGCTGTAGTTGTTGCCTTGGGCGAGCTGTGGTGGCCGAGTGTTTGGCACGAGTGGCCTTTTCCAATGTTAGGATGCCAATTCGTTTGAGCGTGAAGGTGCTGACTTGCTAGATTCAAATTTGTGTCTGCTTATTGAGAGGGACAGAAAAGCCGTGTGGCTAGCCACTTGAGACTCCCACCATCCGAATCATTTATGACCTATCAAGGCGAACGACGGATTCGGGGAGTAAGGGTTTGGCAACTTGGCTGAAGAGCAGTGATTTCGTGGCAAGCCATCGGAATCAGTTTGGGACTGACTAGGCTTCCACCATCCGAATCATTTATGACCAATAATTATTACATAATATATCCCTTAATTTATAAATGTTAGTGTTTTAATTAGTATATTTTATTCTAATTATTTCATTTTCATGTTTTTGTAGGAATTTGAGCGTGAACGATAAAATCGCATAAAGGCGACAATTTGAGGAAATGATATATTAATTGGTTGATTCTAGCGGTGGTACAAAGTAGAGGGTCACATACTTTAACCTAACCCAAACAAACCTAGGTCCACCTAATTTAACCTAAGCCCAAGCTCAAAAAGCTAACCTAGAAACCCAAGCCCAACTAATAAGGAAATAGGAGAACCCTATTTAGGTTTTTTTCTTCTATTCTCTTGCGCTCTCTCTTTTCCTACGTGTGTTTTCTTCCTCTCTTTTCCAGCCACCACGCGAATCCACCCTGCCGGCAATCCTCGCTTGATAGGAGAACCGGCAGTGCGATCACCCCGCCATCACCACCTCCTCCTCATCCTCCACCATCAGCCGTCACCTCGCCTTCCTCCCTCACCCGCTCTTCCTCGCTCGCTAGGGAGACGCCACACCCTGTCCATCGTAGACATCATCAACTCCTGCGTCAACACAACCACGCACAACCACCGCCCCTGTCCCTATCACAAACCACCGTAACAACACCTCCCATGACCCCCCTATTCCTCTCTTCTTCCCTTGTTTTCGTGTCTATCTCTTCACCTCGCCACCGTCCAACATCCACACCGCCAAGCACCACCATCAGACGCCACCTTGCCTTTTTCTCAGCCACCGCCCTATCTCCTTCCTCCATTCTCACCCTCTTTCGTCTCTCTCTGTTCATCCTTCTCCTGGCCCTCTCTCTCTCTTGCAAGGACCGGAGCTCGTCGGAGGAACAAAGCTCGCTAGCAGTAGCAGAAACAGGGATCGCCTCCCTGTTTCACCATCCCTATTCCTCTTCATCCTTCGCGTATTTTTCTCTCTCGTGGTTTCCTCACCCTCTCCGTCTTCTTGCAGGTACCGAAGTCGTTCGGAAGAAGAAATACCTCGCGAGGAACGAAAACGAAGGAGCTCGCGAGGAGCAAAAATGAAGGAGCTCGCGAGGAACGCGGCTCGCTGTAAATGAAGACAAGAGACAGCCATGCGACTTTAGCGGGAACCAACTGTTTTTCAAATAGTTGGCTATTGGCACCCTGAGATCCTGTAAGAGCCACCACAGTGCATTTGCAGCATTTTTTTGAGATGCGCGTTCGTGCTGAGATGGATTACACCAGTGCTGTGATGTCATCCACCATGATCTTCTAGACCCCACGCCGAGGCGAAGATGAAACCACAGGGTTTCCTAGAGTTTGTTATATTTGAATTTATTGTTTTCTTTATACTTGAATGTTAAACACAGTTGATTTCTGAGTTTCAATAATTAGCTTTCACCGATTATATCCGGATTAATTATCTAGACTAGTCGGTAGTTAGAAGTACCCTTTATTGATATTCAAAGTCTGCTTTAATCAATTAATCTGAATCTGTGATTGTGTGTGCCGTAAGAAGACATGCAATGCTAGGGGTTTAGAATTAGTTAAAATAAATTTGTGATTGTGTGTATCGTAAGAAGACATGCAATGCTAGGGGTTTATACCTTTGCTGAAATCAATTGCGAACTTAGATTAATCTTTAGGTTAGTCATGTTAATTCTTGAAAACAATAATTTGGATTACACAAATCTCGAAGAACCTGTGGTGGATTCGACTGTCTCGTCAATCCTCGTTGGATCAACCCGTATTTGCCACTGTCTGCCAGTTAGACAGCCTTGCACTTGTGGTATTACAAGTAGGGTTTATTAGCTTATTAATTTAGGTAAATAAAAAATCCATCAACCAACTAGAGCGGACGACAGATTCGGGGAGAAAAGGTTTGGCGACCAGGTTGAAGAGCAGTGGTCCCGTGACAAGCCATAAAAATAAGTTCGGGACTGACTAGGCTTACACCATTTGAATCATTTATGACCGGCCAGGGCGGACGACAGATTCAGGGAGTAAGGGTTTTGCGACCAGGTTGAAGAGCAGTGGTCCCATGGCAAGCCGTCGGGATCAGTTCGGGACTGACTAGGCTTCCACCATCCCAATCATTTATGACCAACCAGGGCGAACGACAGATTCGAGAAGTAAGGGTTTGGCGACCAAGCTGAAGAGCAGTGGTCCCATGGAAAGCTGTCGAAATCTGTTCGGGACTGACTAGGCTTCCATCTTTCTAACCGTCGACGCTCTTCCCGCGCGGTGGGGGCTTTGAATTTGAAAGGGTTTGGCGATCACGCTGAAAAACAATGATCCCGTGGCAAGTTTTTGAAATCAATGACTAGACTCCCACCATTCAAATTATCTACATTTGAGTATACCATGCTACAAACTTGGGAGTGTTTCATCGGCCGCACTGAAAAGCAACAGTCCCGTGGCAAACCGTCGAGATCAGTTTGAGACTAACTGGGCTCCCACCTTCTAGACTATCTACACCCTTGCGTTGAGGCTACAAGTCTAGGGTTGGTGATTCGGCGGCCACACTGAAGAGCGGTGGTCCCGTGGTGAGTTGTCAGAATCAGCTTAGGACTGACTAGGCTCCCACTTTCTTGACTATCTACACCCTCGCATTGGGGGCTACAAGTTTCGGTTTTGATCAGAAGCTTTCGTTGCTAGTCGTCACTAGCTAGGCTTACCTAATTAGGTTCGGCAATCACTGTTCGAGAAGGGGGCAATGATCCCTGGCAAGTGGTCATTACCAGACGTGATAGCACTGATTAGACTTCCACTTCCTAAACCGTCAATGCCCGCGCTAGGCGGACTAGGTGTCGGGATGAACCAGAAGTTTCGTCATCAGTCATGGCTAACTAAGCTTGCCTGGCTTGAAGGAAGGTTTTGTTTGCTAAGAGGCGTGTGAACTCCTATCCGCTTGGCACATGGTGTGAAGGAAGTTACCTTAAACTGACAAACGATCTGTATCCCAGGGTTGACTAGGATATTCCGGTGCCATGCATGCAACGAGGTGTTGTTTGATTATCAGGCTGGGTTTATGGGCCCGCAGAGAAAGGGCTAGGATTTCCTACAAGGCGCGTTGTGTGTACAGTATAAAATGTGTGGTGGCACGTGCATGACACAGGTTGCATGACGGTTGAGTATCGGTTATTCCTCTCAATTGAAGGGGTAGCGTGCAGCGCCATTAATTGATTGATGGGTTCTACGTAGTTTCCTTGGGAACCGTCGCCTTCCTAATTTCCAGACGTTATTCAATGCTTGGCATTTAATGCTTGAATGCCTATTTGGTGAACCATTACGTGTATAAAATGGTGTTTCCCAATCGTTGTACGCAATATCTTTCATGGAGTTTATCTCCTGTAATGTTTTTGTTTGAAGAAGATGCTTTAGATTCTCCGTGTCTAGAGTCTACGAGTGTTCATATGTTTATGTTGTTTAGGCAAGGTGAAAGTTGTCGTTATGCGTGGTCACCTAATATGGGTGGCCACGTAACTGATCTCCTAAGGTCTCATAATTCATTCTCATATCGCAGAGAAGTAGTACGGATTTACTACCAAAAGAGATGCCCTGGTATTACACCGTACTACTTGTATTCTCGTGCGTTCGGATCTCGCGGCTAACCAGTGGCTGATCAAAGTGTTGGTTTACGTGCGATGTCATTGAGTGCGGTATCTCTCAGCCGCACCGGATATCGCATGTGTGAAAAGTGGTCTCCCATGGCAGCATATTGAGACCTCTTGCAGCCATCCTATCCACCCGTTTCGAAGTCGTTCGAGGAAGTGAGAAGGGGTGAGATGTTCCTGAAGGAGATCAAAGCTCTTTGGGAGGTGTTCAACGTTGCAAAAAGATTGTCTCTGTGGGGTGATGTGACGAAGCAATCTGTCTGCTCAGCCATTTCAATCCCACTTACACTTTATCTTTTCTTGGGAAGGGATTGAGCATCTCCCATTCTCTTGACTCCGCAGTGTCTTCGGAAGGGGTCGAGCAACTTTTATTTTCTCTTTCACTTACAGACCGTTCACAGTATGTAATCTTTTGTATCCGCATCAAGGTGTTTGCAGTATGTAGTTTTTTGTATCCGCCTCAAGGTGCTTGTTGTTACATATTTCCAATAATAAATAGAGTTTGTTTCTGAAATTTTTGTTTTATTTCTTAAATGATTGTAAATCACATAAGTTTCTTAAGAACTCTAAACTCAATATTGACTATGGAAAGGGAAACAAACAACTTAAGGCAAACTAACTGTTGATGGAGATAATTTGGTCTTTGTCCTCGAAGAAAATTCGGATAGCTTACGCTGATCACTTAGGGGACTGTCGAGGTGTTGCATAGGTCACTGAAGAGCAAGACTTGCAGAGCGGCAGATCACCAAACCAATAGAATGTCAGGGGGATGTGTTCCTGCTAGCCATTGTTGTTACGTCTCACCGGTGGGAGAGTTGACCGCTCTTGTACCGCTAAAAAATGGTGCCCCTTCCATCTTTAGGCCTTACACCGGGTCAGGCTGTTCTGCATGATGTAGTCGGATCTTAGAGCACTCTATCTGTTTCAGTGCAGCGTAGTGATAGCCTCGTGTCGTAGGTCAGTTTCCACGTATTATCCCTTCATTAGCAGTATACTTAACACACTGGTAAAGGGTGGAGACCACTGCTTCCGTTTGGTATAGCCACAGTCTTTCCAAGATGTGGTTTTAGGACAATGGTGCATCTACCACCATGAAGTCTAGAAATAGGACCTTCCTTCTGGCTCTCTTGCAACTATGGCTTGCCTTATCTTTTTGACGGGGAAGCACTTCTCCCCCCTAAACCCGATCAGCAGGTGCTCTGATAGCATTAGGCTTTCCTCTTTGAGGTCCATGATGCGGATAACATTTTAGAACAGAACGTTGAGCAAGCAGTCTATGTTAACGAGGGCTCTATTCACTTCCCACTTTGCGATGGACACAGAGATGACCAAGGCGTCGTTATGTGGCTCTCGGACTCCGTCAAAGTCCTTGTTCATGAAGATCAAAGTGGGAATAGGGTTCTTAATTCTTGAATAGCAAACACGCATGTCCTTGTCCGCGGGTTATGTCCGCATATCCAACAGAGTCTACTTGCTGGACTTGTGTGACTGGTCTTCATTTGGTCCGACTCCATGAAGGACTATATTATCCCAGGAGTCTCCTTTTCTAACTCTTTGACCGACTTCGCCCTGTCTTTAGTCGGTTCTAGCTACTTCTCTTTAACAACACTAATGACTTCGCCCTGTCTTTAGATCTTCCTTTGCGGATCCAGTGCTCTACTTCATACCTCAGACTCTTGCAGTCATTAGTGTTGTTGTCGCCTTCTTTCTTATCCATCGAAGTAGAGGGTTTCTATCACTTTCGGTTTCCTTTTTGGCTGTCCTTGATTACTCCAGGGTGAAGTGTCTTTGAACACTGTTGAGGAGCTCCGCCATGTCTAGAGAGGGCTCCAAGGTGAGGGTCAGTTTGTTACATCCGTCAATGAGGGTCAGTTCGTTGTTGAAGCGCGTGACATACTCTCGGAGCATCTTGCCAGACCTTTCCCTTAGAGAGAGTATGTAGTGCGGACCATTTATGAAATGCTGGATTCTGACGAAGCGGGTCAGGAATTCATTCGCAAGTGTTTTGAAAGAATCAATTGTCTTCGACGGAAGGCTGTGGAACAACGTCAATGCGGGGCCTTTTAGACTGGTAGGAAAGGTTCTGCACATGACGAATTTGGATCCTTCCTTGAGAGCCATCACGTGTTGGTAATGGCGTAGATGATCGAAGGGATCGGTGGTCCCATTGTAGGAATCCAGTTTCGGCGGAGTGAACTTCCTTGGGAGGGCCTCGTTCATTATTCAATCTACGAATGGCAGGATGGATAGGCGATACAGGACGTTAGGATCATGCGCTCCTCTACGGAGGGGATTCCCGGAGCCGAGCCGCGATGTTCTAGTGGCTGGATCAGCGTTAGTCTCACATACTTCCTTAGTCCAATAGGAACTGGCAGGGGTTTGGCTCTCCAGCGCTTGCTCCCTATCGACCATTGGAGGTGGAGGTCTGTGCTGCTCTTGGTCTCCATCAGCAGCGGGTGGATTCTGCCCTGTGAGCGTCTTCACCACCTTGATAACTTATTTTAGTTGGGATGCCAACAACTCGATTCTAGGGTATGCCATTGCTGCAGGGGCGTAAGTAGGTTGTCCATGCATGGCTGGAACCGGTATAGGGTCAGCCGGAGCGTTGTAAATGTTCCCTGGTTCATTGTTCTATGACCTAGCGGTCACTATCTCTCTGGGATTTGGTAAGAGACGACGCTTAGTGTAAAGTTAAGAACTAGGACATCCACACGGAAGGCGCCAAATTGATGCAGTAATTTTTTGCTCCCTGCTATGACCTATTCTCGCGGACCTATTTGACCTACACAAGTAGCACACGTGAGCCATAGACCACCGTGTGGTGGCCGATGACACTCTGATGCTAAAGTCAGACAAGGATCTGAGGAAGGTGTAATGTTGTAACAGGGAATTTGTAGCATAACTTAGCTTACCAACCTCACGTCTTATTTATAGTGCAAGGAGTCCTAGTTTAACCAAGCCATCATAGCGTAGATTAGGGAGGAGATCTTCATGGAGATCCCTATCTAATTAGAAGTCGTGCTGTAGGAGGGAAGTTCCCTGTTAGCTCCATGCTCTTAGATACGCGGAAGATAGTTCCCAATCCGAGACCATTCCCTCGAAGGAAAATTCCCTGTGTGGAAGATACTCTGGTGTTTACTTCCTAGTTTGAAGCAAATAGCAACTATGGTTGTTCATCCGAAGCAGATCCTCGAGATACTTCCTAAAAAGGGCTTACAGATATCGTGGATAGCTTTGAGACTGTGGGCCTAGCATGTTGTCAGAGTCTGGGCTAGCCTGGTGAGCTGCAGTTGAGTGGGCTGGGAATCACTCAGGCTGGATCAGTAATGGGTTGTTTTTTTTTTTGGAAGGCGGGCGTGGGGTATATATAAATGGGCTCCCCAGACCACTGAAGAGTGATAATTACATGTTATAATTTGTCATAAATTCTACTACTTGCGTCATCAAAAAATATTTTTTTCAAGTCCTCAGCAAAGGAGCTAGAGGTAATTTCTACAAATTCAGAAGTAGGTAACAGTTTAGAAAGCCTGTCAGCAGCCTGATTAGTCTCTCTATACGCATGTATCATCCTGCATTCAGTAAATTCTTCAATAGCCTTCTTGATGCGTCTTATGATGTGAACTGTTTCCCAAGGAGGAGTCTTATTAGTAGTCAGATACAAATGTGCATTCCTAGAATCCATACAGAGAGCGACTCTCTGATGTCCATGACGTTTGGCCAGTGATACGCCCATCTCCACCCCTTGTAACTCATGAAGGATAACTGTGAGGCCCACTAGCGAACCTGCTGCAGCAGCAACAACTGAGCCCTCTTTGTTCCTGATAATTTCTCCAAATCCACCCCTATTACCTGACAATGATCCATCAGAATTTATCATAACCCAATCCATATCTGGCCTTTCCAAGAGCACTTCTTCGGAACACTCAATGATAACCGTATTGGTACTCTCCACTTGTCACAGAACATTCAATTGTAGTCATTATCCTCCCTTTTAAGATCTAATACTGCAGCTCTCAATCTGACATCCCTGACTATGCTATCAACAATGTTCAACGCCACCGCTTTCTTAGCTTGAAACAAGCGTTTATTGCGTTCTTGCCAAATGTGATACAGAGTAGCATTGAAAGCTAGCTTTTTAATGACACAACACAGGTTATTACCAGTAAAATGTTGTACACACCACTCAACTTCTTGATCCCATGGCATTGGAGTCCGATCGTACCCCATATAGTGCAAGAGATACGACCAAACCAGTTTAGTGAACCAACAATCAAAGAATAAGTGTTGTTCATTTTCTGGTTCAGTGTCACATAAGCTGCAAATTGAACTCTTTATCTTCTTCCATGCTTTTAGTTTATCCTGCGTCTTTAAAGCTCCATGCATAACCAACCAGGAAATGAAGTTGTGCCTTGAAATTCTTCCTTTGAACCACACCAGCCTCGACCACGGAATTGGCGTGCTTATCTCCCTGACTAAGTGATAAGATGACTCATTTGAGAATTCTCCATCCTTGCCACCCATCCATACTACTTAGTCCTGGAATCTAATATCGAGCTCCACAGAATGCAGACCCTCAAAAATTTCACTACTAGCATTACGGACATGATCACTAGCTCCCCAGTTATTGCCCCTAATGAGGGAACTCACCTTTGCATCTTTATTGAATAAGGAGTCATACTGGAGGTGCGCAGGGAACTTAGGAAACAGAATTCCTAACGGGTGCCAAGGGTCCTTCCAAAGCAAGGTCCCCTCCCCATCTCCAATTAAGTGAGTGATCATATTTCTAGCTATGTTCCTACTGTCAAGAATATGTTTCCAGCTCCATGAACAATCTTTAGGAGCCTCCATGAGCCAGAAATCCTTTCCACGTATCAGATACCTTTTAACCCAATGGACCCAGAGATTTTCTTTGTTTGAGACTATGTTCCAAACATGCCTAGTTAGAGCTGCGACATTAGAAGTCTCAATATCTCAGATTCCAAGACCTGCTTCTCCATACGGCCTACATACTTTCTTCCATCCTACCATTGGAGACTTCTCATAGGAATCAGCAGCAGACCATAGAAAATTCTGCAAAATAACATTAAGACTTACCAATTTCCCAACTACCTTCTTCATCCTGCTTGTCATGATTTTCGTAATACTTTTGTATATAAGATTGCAGCAGGAAATGGGCTTGAAATCACTAAGGTGAGAAGCATTTAATACTTTAGGAATTAAGGCAACAGTTGTAGCTTTTACCTCTCCCAGTAGTCTGCCATTATTGAAAGCACTCTGCAGTGCCTTGACAAAATCATCGCCAATAATTTTCCAGGTCGATTTGAAGAAGAGTGATGAGAATCCATCTGGCCCTGGTGCCTTGCAGTTGTCTATGGAAGCAAACACCTCAGTTATTTCATTTCTAGACACAGGACTACATAGTTCATTGCTTTCTTCTTCAATAAGAAGGCCCTCAACCTGAAGATGATCAATAGTAGTTTGATCATAATCAACCTGGACACTCCCAAAAACCGACTCAAAGTATTTGATGCACTCTTTACTAATCTCTTCCATTGACTCCAGCTTTATATCATCTGCATTATAAAAAGATAGAATCTTATTCTTAGATCTTCGCTCCCTTAGATAATTATGAAAATAAGTAACATTTTCATCTCAATCCCTCATGTGTTTAGCTCAATATTTCTGCTCCGCCTTTGAAATTTGGTTCCTAACCGCCTCAGCGTATCTTTTAACTGCATCACGTTCCTGACTAGCTAATGATGTATCTAGAGGAGATGTTTGCAAAACAGCTTGCAGATTTTCCATATTTTGCTTAGCCACCAATGTAGCACTCTGCGCATTCAAAAATTTATCCTTTTTCCATGCTGTTAAGTGAGTTTTAGTGTGCTTTAGCCTTTTCACCAATCGATACATCGCAGTCCCTTCTACTTTCAGTCCCCAGGCTTGTTTGACCACTTCCCAATAGCCCTGCTCATGGATCCAGTAATTATAAAATTTAAAAGGAATAGGTCCTGCATTTTTGTGCTCATAAAAAGTGATGATCATAGGAAAGTGATCAGAAACTCCTGGAGCCAGAAAATCAGCTTCAGTATCAGGTATATCGTTTAACCATTCTTGATTTACCATGACTCTATCAATTATAGACATCACTCTATTGTTGCCAATTTGCTTATTACTCCATGTCAGGAAATTACCCTTGTAACGACAATCGAACAACTGAGCTTGTTGGACACAGTTTAATAAGTCAATGAAATGTGCAGGCCTTATCTCTTTTCCTCCCACTCTTTCTTGTGAATTCAGTATAGAGTTGTAGTCCCCCATCACTGCCCAAGGTAACTGATTTGAAGAAGCAAAGCTAACAATTTCCTGCCATAGTCTCTTCCTTGCTATATAGTTACTACTTCCATACACAAACGTGAGGACACATGAGAATCCATTAGGCCAGATTGCATGCATGAAAATGGCCTGGTCTGATTTAGATAGAACATTTACATTTACAGCTTGAGGGTCCCAGGCGACCCATATTCTTCCTCCAAAAACAACCTCGTTATTATCTGTAAACACCCAGTCTTTCAGCATATTTCTTTGAATTTGTGCTTTTTTTCACTGCTGATGACTTTTGTTTTCTACCAGCCCTACAATGCTCAATTTATGACTTTTGTGCACTTCAGTATTGGGTTGTTGCTTGAACCCGTGGTTCCTCGAGATCATCATGACACGTTTACGACTCAGGGGTGTGACCGTTTTTATGTATCGTCAGTGTTGTTAAGGGACATTTTCCTTTTAGACTTGTGTTCCTAGATACGCGGGAGATATTTCCCAATCAGAGTGTTGTCCATAGATGAAAGTTTTCGTGTACGACATATACTCTGGTATTTGCTTCCTAGTTGGAAACAAGGTGTTGCTGGCTTGCCTGTCCGAAGCTGATCCCCGAGATACTTGCCTAAATAGGGCTTATAGGTATTAGGGATGATTGTGAGACGTGTGGGCTTAGCAGGTTGTAGTAATTATGGTCCGTCTAGCAGACTGGGTTGTGCGGGCTTGAAACCGCTTGACCGCTTGGGCCGAATCAGTACTGGGCTAACAATTGGGCCTGTTATTCTTTGAGATCGTCATGACTCGTGTACGATATAGAATAGAGGATGTTACGATCTATCATCAACTGCCCCCCACCCCCGAGTTAGTGGGCCATCATATAGGTTCACTAAGTCACTTCTTGAAAAGATATGTCACTCATGATGATTGAGTCTGAACCGTTACTTGAGTGGCGCGCTTCATTAATAAAGCATGCGTCGGGTTTGTAGAGAAAAAGTGGGAAACCGATCCCTATTTAGATCTCCCTTTCTGTTGACATTATTAGAATTTTACCAAAAATAGCAAAATCCCAATAATCATGCTAAAACGAAATACGTAATAAAAGAAATAATTTTCCAAGAATCAGGCCCAAATCGGGCTCATAATCACTTCCTAAACTATAAATGAAATATTACTATAAAAGGGAAAAAACTACTAAAATTGTGGATTTGGAAAGGGAAACATTAGATTTTGATCTCGAAAAGATGCGCACCTAGCGTTATTCCATGGCCACGACGTGTGCACCGCCAAGAGATTTCCGAATTGGGGTCATATGCGTGATTCTGATAACCGTAGCCAAAGTTATGGCCAAAATACTGAAACGCACCCAAAACTGCTTCAATTAGAAAAAGATCACAATTTCCTGTCATCTTTGCGCTGATCTGCCAACTCAAGGTATTTCAGCGCCAACAACGTGCTATCTGACAACTCAGCATCATCTGACTTGGATCCTCCTGCATCACAATGCCATGTCGGGGCATTGGTTTGACCTCTTCTTTGTCCGAAATGGCAAAGCCATTTCTAATTGTGTTTAATACTAGCCATTTCGCCCAAACAATTCTCTAACCTCATGCTGCTATTGACTAACACAAAAAGTTAATTGACTGCATCACCATAAGGCCCATTGCCCCCCGACCAGCAAAATATGTTAAAACTGTTGTGCCTCGCGAAAGTGTAACAAATGCAGATGCATAACACAATTGATAGTTGAAATAGAAAGTAATAAATCCAAAATATAAACAAGATAATGTAAAGTAAATGAAAATAAATAAAACATGTACCGCGCAAGCAATTTAATGAGGTTCGGCAAGTCTGCCTACGTCCACGGGCAAAGAGAATAACTTTACTAGTAAGATCGAAGAATACAAATGGAGATAGCTACCCAACATCAATGTCGTTAAATATACACATCTAAACGACACCATAAATATACGCTGGGTGCATAAATCTCTCACAAACAAAAATAAACTCTTTCTCCCTCACCTCACTTTTCTCTCACGTAAACATACACAAAAGAGGGTTTGTGAAGAACCCTAACTCAAAAACTCACAACACACAGGGATGAACGATGAATGAGAAGGGGGGACCCTTCTTTTTTTTATAGCCACTAAGGGCAGTGGAGTGAGGTTGTGATGGAGAGTTCCATCACCTTCTTCTTCTTTTTCCAGCAAGGTCCAACCAACAACTTCTTCCCGATCCAGCAAATCCAGCCAAGATCTTCTTCATCCAGGCCACAATCATTTGCTGCCAACTAACCTCCGTTGTAGACAAGCCGAGATCCAGCGAAGTCCAACTTTATCTACTGTTGTCAAGTCGAAATCGTGCATAGGTACTTTTTTCTTCTTCAATCTATTGCTTTTCTGTATTTCAACAATTCTCGGTGAAGATTTCACAAATCTGAGCCGAGTACACAAGCATTATCCTTACTTTTCCTTCACACCCCAAAGGGGCTAAACACACACGAAGAATGTTGATCAAGTCCAAACAATGTTGAAACTTTATCCCAGAAGCTATATTCGTCAACATATCTGCAAGATTCTCTTTGGTGTCAATCTTCTTCAGTAAAATGAACATCAATATGCATCGTACGTGCATGATGAACTTGATTTTTCGCCAAATAAATGACACTCATACTATCATAAAAGACATCTAGATGGTCTTGTACTACACCCAAGTCATCAAACAATCCTTGAAGCCAAATTGCTTCCTTAACGGTTTCTGTAACCGCCATATACTCAGCTTCAGTTGTAGACAATGCAACTGTAAACTGTAACGTAAATCTCCAACTTACTGGTCCTTTAGCAAGAGTAAAGATTATAACCAGTAGTTGAACGTCGCTTATTCAGATCTATTGCATAATCTGAATCCACATAACCAACACAATGTTGACCATTACTCACATCCTTCTCAAAAAGTAAACCAACATCTATTGTACCAAGGATGTATCGTAGAATCCATTTCAGCACTTGCCAGTGTCATTTGCCTGGATCATGCATGTACCGACTTACCATACTGCCAGTGAAATGTCAGGTCTTGCACACAACATTGCATACATTAAGCTTCCCACTGCATTTGCATATTGCACTTGAGCCATATACTCTCATTCCTCATTAGTATTAGGAGACATAGAAGCTGAAAGCTTAAAGTGAGAAGCAAAAGGTGTACTAACTGATTTCATGTTGTCATTCATCTCAAATCGTTGTAACACCTTCTTTAAATACGTTTATTGAGACAAGCTCACAGTTCCTTTCACCATGTCTCTTTGAATTTCTATGCCAATGATCTTCTTAGCTTCACCAAGATCCTTCATCTCAAACAGAATACTCATCTGGCATTTCAACTTATTAATTTCATACTCGCTCTTGGAGGCTATTAATATATCATCTACATATAAGAGCAAATATATAAAAGAACCATCACGAAGCTTTCAGAAGTAGACAAAATGATCATAATGGCTTCGAGTATACTTCTACCCTAGCATAAAATGATCAAACCGCTTGTACCTTTGTCTTGGAGACTGCTTCAACCCGTACAAGGACTTGTTCAGTTTACACACACAATCCACTTTATCTGCAACCTTAAACCCACTTGGTTGAGTCATATAGATCTCCTCCTTTAGTTCACCATGTAAAAATGCAGTTTTCACATCTAATTGAGCTAACTCAATATTAAATTGTGCAACCAAGGCTAGCAAAATTCGAATGGAAGAGGGTTTCACAACTGGAGAAAAGACTCCATTGTAGTTTATACCTTCCTTCTGAGCATAACCTTTCGCAACTAACCTTGCCTTGAAGCACACACCATCACTAGGAGATTTTTCTTTCTTGTGTATACCCATTTGCACCCAATAGCTTTCTTACCTTTCGGTAAACTACACAATTCCTATGTTTCATTATTGTGAAGAGATTACATCTCTTCATCCATAGCCTTCTTCCAATGTTCACAATCGGTACTTTGAATTGCTTCTTTATAGGTAGAAGGCACTTCATCCTCAACTACTGGAAGTGCATAGGCGACATAGTCACTAAACCTTTGAGGACGTTTATATTCCTCTTTAGCCTACTTGTTGCAATTGATTCCTAAATTGGAGTCTCTGGAACATCATCAACTGTATCTACTGCAGTCTCACTATTTGTGTCATCATCTGCTGGTGGAATAAGTAGGTACTACATCTATAGATACAATGGTAACCGGGCAGCTTCAATCTCCACCTACTGTGAATTCTCTATGGTTTATTCTCCACCAGCTGAGAATTCTTCAGCTTCAACATAGAAGCCTCATCAAAAGTCACATATCTGCTAATAACAATCATATTGGATTTAGGAACCCACAACTTATAGCCTTTTACACCATCATGAAACCCAAGAAAGTAACTTTCTCGGCTCGGGGATCTAACTTACATTCTTGAACACGAAAGTAAGCAGGACAATCAAAGATATGCAATCTATCATAATCATTAGCAAGATTTTCAAACCATACCTCAATAGGAGTTTTCCATCAATCGCAGCCACAAGCAAACTGTTAATGAGATGACAGGCATATGTTATAACCTGAGCCCAAAATGCTTTCCCCAATCTAGCATTAGACAACATACAACAAACCTTTTCCAGCAATGTACGGTTCATACGTTCTGCCACCCCATTATGTTGCGGAGTACATCCAACAGTGAAGTTTCTAACAATTCCCTCATCCTGACATACTTGCAAGAACGGATCAACCTTGCATTCACCTCCATTATCTAATGAAGCATTCTAATCTTTCTATCAGTCTAAGTTTCAATCATTTTTTTCCACTTCAGGAACACATTCAAGACTTCATCTTTATGCTTTATGGTGTACACCCACACACGTCTTGAATAATCACCTTCAAAAGTGAGGAAATAACACATACCTCCCAATGATGCTTGCTTGGAAAGTCCCCAAACATTCGAGTGAACATAATCAAGAGTCTCACGAGTACAGTCGATAGGGGTGTTGTAACGACTCGATCAGCACAGTAAGATATTGTCCGCTTTGGGCCCAACCAGCCCGCACGACTTTAAAAGGCCTCTTACTATGGGATCCAACCTCGCACATATATAGCACATCCCCCTTCCGCACCCAGGCGATGTGGGACTATGTACCCCTTTGTAGCTCGTCCAACCTCTCTCGGGCCTATTGGGCTCCAACCCTCACCCTCAGGTTTGCCCACTCCAGGGTCTCACAGGTGCCAAACTTAACTCTTGTCTGCTGGCCCATTACACAATGTTCACAAAATTCTAACTTGCAGTCTTAGCAACTTTTAACAAACCTTATTTCACAAGAGTTTGCATACTATTTATACCAAGATGCCCTAAACGCATGTGCCACAGTCTGGTTGTCACGACCTGATCTTCAGCAAAACGAAAATCCTTATATCCATGTAGGATTATCCATTTCCCTAAATTTTGAGATATGAAATAAAATAACAAAAGAACATTTAGCAACAACAACTGAGATATAATTTAGAAAATTGAAATAAACCAAAATAAAACACTAACGAGGAAACTCTTAGACAATGTTCTCCCCACTAAAGAAACTCCAGTAGCGCTACTAAATAATCTCTAAACCTGAGACAAACTAATTGGCTACCTTCCATTAAGAACTTACCCAAGAAGCAAAAACTCACTTGGGTCATCAATTAAGCTGGTATGAGTAATCTTCATCCCAAAATCAATACATCAGCAAGTGTTAACCTAAAATTAAATACAAAGATGAACAACCACACAAACAGATAGTTCCTTAACGAGGCGGATGTTTCATTCTAATAAGTTCCTAGGGATTATAAGGAAAACATAAATGCAAGAAAAAAGAAACAATGCTTGAACCTAAAATCATGAATCCATTTAAAGTTCAAAACCCAAACATCGATCATAAACAATAACTGAAGAAAGTTAGTATCTTGGTCTTATAATTTGTACCTTTGGGTCCCAAGTATTTGGATCCTATAGTTCAGTTAATGCAAAAACATTGAATGAGATTGTAGTTCTCTTTTAAACAAGTAATAGAAGCTTGTGGCTTGCGACCCCTTTCCGCCAAGGAAGTAATTCGTCGGGACCAATCAAACCCGGACTTAGGTAAACCTCATTATATATGTGTCTCATAATGTCAATTTCCCTCTCTTTACATTACTTGTGCATATTTGCTTATCTTACGGCTTACGATATCTCATGTTGCATGTTTAAAGTTTTACAAATCATAGTTTAGCTCGCTTGACTTGTGCATTAAGTTTTGGATCTATTTTGCAAAAGTATTTTGTTAGATCGGGTTATAGATCCCAAGACTTGTGAGACCACCGGACCTAGAGTTGAATCATTTCATATTCTATCTTTGAAGTTTGAACATTGCTAAGGTCTAGGAGATTATTTTGAGTACGGAGTAATAATTAAATGTTCATATAGCCTCATTGTCTTTGCATTCTTCCACAAAAGTTTTTCAATGAAGTTTGTCATATGGTCTCGTTCAACATAATTTAGGGCACTTGCATTGGTATTTGACATGATACCTGTGCATTTTCAAAATTCAATTGTTGACTATTCGGAATTAAAATAAGTTGTGTAGTGACATTGATACTTGATATGCAATCAATATTTATCTTACACATGCATCAAAGTTTAGTTATTTGACTATTAATTGAAGTTCAAAAGTCTCTTTGTTACCCTTCTTGTAGTGTCCTAAACAAACAATATTGTCCATAAAATAACCATTGGGTTGATCAATAATCATTCTAGATGATCTAAATAAAGTTACTTCTGAAAGACCTGACCAGAGAGAGACATACTCGCAAACTACACTTCTTTTTCTTCTTCCATCGGTGTAAATGGTAACCTTTTTTTTAATATATATATTCATTTCATTGTAACCCAACTTTTCTAATCTGGGTAATTCATTTATGTATTTGAAACTCTTTTTTTCTTGCTTCCCAAGGGTTCCAGTCTCCTTTTTTTTTTTTTTTTTTTTTTTTTGCATTTTGTGCGAAACAATAGTTGAAACAAATTTAAAGTCTGTAAATAAAACCAAAAACGTTTTGGTTGGAGTGGTGTGCTCTGGACGTATTTGATAAATCAAACACATTTTGACCAGAGTGATTACGTATTTGATAAATCAAACACGTTTTGACCAGAGTGATGTGCTCTGGATGTACTTGATTAGAGTTGTAAATGAACTATGAAACCGTTACAGATTGTAGATTCTGGAATAATATTGTCTTATAAAATGTCAAATTCGATGAACAACAATTCATTAATAGATATCTATCTATCTCAATGGGACAAAGTTACATATAATTCTTAAAGTGAAATCAAACTTAATAACATCTTAACAATACATAGCCCATTTTACAAGCAATCAAACACGTTCACCCCTTATTCGACGAGCAAGTTGGATGTATTTGGGCATAATTGTAACCCTCTTAGTCCTGCGGCTAATCCATTACTTGTGAAGGTGTCTTTCAGTTTCAATGGAAGATGCAAAAAACCAAAATGCATGGCTTCTGTAAAATGAAGAAAAAAAAAACATGGAAACAACGACTGGGTTCGAACCTGCACCCAACAGATTTCAAATTTGTCTCCTTAACCACTAGGACATATCAACATTGTTGTGAGACTGGCTCTGGTTTTAAATTTATTATCAAACTGTTTAATTATCGGATCGAAACTGAACCGTTTTGAACAAAAATTTAGGAACCGGAACCGAACCGAATTGTTTCATAATTTTAAAAATAAAAACCGAACCGTTTGGAGTAAAACAGTCCGGTTCGGTTTGGATCCGGGGTTCCTCAACCCGTTTGCCCACCCCTAGTACCTGTTGTAGAAGACACAATTGACCAGGCACACCTGCTAAACAATTAGGATTGTTTATCCAAAAAGTGTAAGGAAACAAGCTCGATCCGAACCGAACCGAGCCGGCCAAACAGCGGCGGTGCGCGCGGTTGTAGTTTATTTAACACTATTCAAGTTTAACAAAGTCTCCGTTCATAAGGATCTATTGTACCCCTTGGGGCACACACTATGTAAATAATACATAGTTTATAAACAAGCTAAAATTATTACATATTAGATATAGAACTAAAGTAATTTTTAGCTCAAAGGACCTGATGTAATTAGTTTATATAATTTACGATTTACTTTGACGTGTCGAGAAAATAAACTAAATTGACTGAACCAACCTTTTTTGTTATAATCCCTTCGTATCAATTTGTCATCATTAAAAACTGATAAAACAATTGTCGATTTTGAAAAGTTCAATTCCGGATAAGTTGGCTTACCTGCGAAGTAGTCTTTCTAGAGTTGTACATGACCATCTTTTCTATTACGCTCAATGACTTGTCTTTCTTTAGGGGAACCCTAACGAGAAGAACCTTGATTTTCTTCATCCTGTTAATGTTGGATTGCAGCAATACACGATGTGGTGATGTTCTCAACGTGTTCAACAAATGTGGATACCTCCCGCTACGAGACGTTTGTAATTAGCAACAGGGTGAGTAGAAGAGAAGATGAACGAACAAACGTTTGCAAAGATAAAATGAAAATGTTGAATGAATTTCTTTTATGAACTCATTAAATAATTCCATGTTGAATACCCGACCAAAATTCATTATTAATGTAGTACATTGTTAAACACATATTCATTTGCTCAATTATCCTTGTAAGTTGCTTAATTTAGATATCGGCTCGAGAAAGAGTGAAGACTGCATGTAAATTACAGTGTGTATACTTGCATATTCTTTCTCCTTTCACCGACTCTTATAACGAGTGCTCCCTCTCCAACTGTCCCTGTGATCGAGGGCGTGATGGAGGGAGGAGATCTCGCATAAGATCTTATATGTGTGTGACTGAGTTCTTCAGCACTTGGCTCTGTTTATGACCCAATGCTTGAATGGTCTAGAGTTTATTTCGTGCTAATGGACCTCAAACATGTGACAGCTCTACAATTCGTTGTTCGGGCCTTATTGTTCCAGGACAAGGCTTAAGACCCATGCCTCTGGGCCCGGCGTGTCTTAGGCTTGGGCACTAACTAACCGGTTGAACAGTAGTCTTGCGCATGGGTCCGTTTGGGACTGCGCTGAAGCCTTTTACGTGTTAGGGTTAGTCTATGCCACGTGTATGGTCGTGATTGAGTGACTGTTTGATGATGAGGCACATTGCCAATGACACGAGTATTGTGTCATACTTTCGTCATGCCACATTGGTCCTTGGGTCGTGCCTTCGGCACTCTCAATCATGTTTGTTCTATTCAGAAATTCTAGGGAGCGAGGGATGGGTGTAACCACCCATCCTCCTCGAGATGAGCGCATCGCCATTGAGATGCACGCTGACGCTCATTTCGAGGAGGATGGGTGGTTACACCCATCCCTCACTCCCTAGAAGGGATGTTGTTCTATTTGAAACTTTGTAAGTTTCACTGAATGAAGCTCAATTAGGTGGTTAAGGGAACAACCTCAAATTGAATAGTTTCAATTACTCAAAAAGCAAACACAAATCCAATCATAGTGCATCCATGTGACATTTGATTGATCTATTACAATTCACCAAATAGCAGGACTTCAAAACCAAGATCATAAAGAATTTACTATTAAAAATTTTGGATAAAGTGAAAAATTTCGGATCATAAAAATTTACATTTGATTGAGTAGAAGAGAAGATGAACGAACAAACGTTTGCAAAGATAAAATGAAAATGTTGAATGAATTTCTTTTATGAACTAATTAAATAATTCCACCCGACAAAAATCAATTATTAATGTAGTACATTGTTAAAACATATATTCATTTGCTCAATTCTCCTTGTAAGTTGTAGATTTTTTTTTCTTTCTTTCTCGAATTTGGCATCAGGTGCAAAATGTAACTCTATGAACTTCGTAATATTTTTTGAAATTCATAAACATGTGCATATTTTATAATTTTAAATTTAAGCAGGGCTCAAAATTTTCTGAAATTAGGCCCAAGGTCAAGCCCCAGTTAAACAATAGCATTATAATTTACAATTTTAAAAGGTCTGGGAAGTGTTTAATTAATTTTTTACATAATAATATTAAAATTTTATTGATCTGAAAAAAGGGGGGAAAATGTAACCGTTATAGCAAAACCCGAATCAGCCGCGTGAAAGAAAAAAAGAGGGGGAATACTGTAGCCGTTAGAGCAAAACCCGCGAAATCAGAGATTTTGAATTTAAGCCGCGGTGAGAGTAATTAGGATATAATACCAACGGAACCAACTCTCTTCTCATTCATCTCTTCTCTTTTTCTCACTCACTCACTCTCTCTCTCTCTGTCTTGCAAGAAAGAAGGCAAGAAATCATTCAGCTCTTTTCTCACTCTCTCTGTCTTGCAAGAAAGAAGGCAAGAAATCATTCAGCTCTGATCTTCTCTTTTCTCACTCTGTCTTGCAAGCAAGAAACTCTTATTTCTTCTGCAATTGCTTTCGTCATGGGCGTCGGAAGAAAGAGGGTCTTTCAACGTAGAGGAGTTGTACAAGAAGAGCCGCAGAACAAAGTGTGTTATCACTGGCTAGCAGGGAGGTGTAATAGAAACCCTTGCCACTTTCTTCATATTGATCCCAATCAGCCCCACCAAAGCGACGACTTTGCTGCTTCCAAACGGAGAAAATCATTAAAATGGGTTCGAGATTGTGGAGTGACAGGAACTGGAGGATTGAGACCTCCTCCTCCTAAGGTTCAGATTCAGGTTCTTGACAAAATTTGTAAGTTCTGGGTCTCTGGAAAATGCGCTTCCGGTGAGAACTGCAAGTTTCAACATCAGTGGTTCGTGAGTGAGAGTTTCTCAATGTTGACACAACTCACTGGACATACAAAGGCCATCAGCGCAATCACTTCTCCTATGGGGTCTGACAAGTTGTACTCCGGAAGCAAAGATGAGTCCGTGCGGGTTTGGGACTGTCAGACTGGACACTGTGCCGCTGTGGTTAAGCTGGAGGGTGAAGTTGGCTGTATGATCAATGAAGGTCCATGGATTTTCATAGGACTTCCAAATACTGTTAAGGCATGGAATACGCAGACTAATGCTGAGATTAGTCTTAGTGGGCCCGTTGGACAAGTCTACGCCTTGATTGCACACAATGGAATGCTCTTTGCCGGAATACAGGATGGTACTATACTGGTATGGAGATTTACGATTGACTCCTTTGAGCCAGCTGCTTCTCTCACAGGACATACCCTCTCTGTTGTCTCATTTGTTGTTGGAGTCAATTGGCTATACTCTGGATCCATGGACAAAACCATCAGAAGATGGGATCTGGACACACTAGAGTGTATTCAAACTCTGATGGAACACACCTCAGTTGTCACTTCTGTTCTTTGTTGGGAACGATTTCTAATATCCTGCTCCTTGGATCAAACAATAAAGGTGTGGGCTGCATCTGAGAGTGGGAGTGTGGAAGTAATATATACACACAAGGAAGAGCATGGTGTGCTTGGGCTTTGTGGAGTTCATGATGCACAAGCCAAACCCGTATTGCTGTGCTCATATAATGATAACACTGTGCGGTTCTATGACCTGCCATCATTTAGGGAACGAGGGAAGATCTTTTCAACGGAGGAAATCCCGATCATCCAACCTGGTTCTGATGGAGGATTATTTTTTACTGGAGATGGGACTGGTGAACTCAAAGTATGGAAGTGGTCTGAAAGCAAAATAACTCTCAACGAGTAATTACTTCCTTTGCAGTAACAAGGTCCCAGATAATCAGCTACCTCTTCTTGCCGTCGGAGATGCATGCTGCTGTTTTATTGGAGCATTTCCAGTTCTGCAAAAAGAGGAGAAAATCAAATTGATACTTAGAAGTCAGTTTTGAGAGAAAACATGATCTGGAAGAGAAACAATCAACAGATAGTATTTTATGTTTTGTTCTGTTTACTGATTGTTTTCTGCAGCTTAGTGAGAAATAATTTCTTGTGGCTTATTTTTTCGTTATTCTTGGGCAAATTTGTACAAATTTTAGTGCTTATCGAATTGAATAAAGTATAAAAATACATTTTTTACATTAGAACATACCCTTTCTTTCATAAGCTCTTCAGTCTCTACATATCTCAAATTTCAAGTCTGATCACATGACCCGAAACCAAGAACTTTTGCATTATTACTGTTTTCACTCCACTAATTAACATGTGAGCAACTACATAATTTCTACATCCAGTACTTCTTCGATCATCACTTATATGGATGCTGGGAGCACCTGTTGCTCTTCATAAAGTTGACTAACTGGATTTCAGCAATAGTTGAGATAGTGTTTAGATGAAGATGAGCTGAGTGGTTGTACCTTGTTTAACCCTCAACATAGTAGACTGATGAGTATCATCCACAAAATTATTGAGCATATACATGTCAATTAGAATAGAATAAACCTGACCACCTGAGATGCTCATGTTCTTTTCTTTAAACTCTCCCAGACTTGTAGATGCCATAAATCAATAATACTGGAATCACAGAGCAATATCCAGGCAAATGAAGAAATGCATTCATCTCATAGGCCTTAATCATAGCTCTGCAGTTCTGTAGAGAAGCAAAAGGACAAAATGAGATTGAACAATTTTATATTGTTTACAAAAATAAATACGAAAAGAACAAATAAATTCTCGACCACCGCTTTTGCAGTAACAAGGTCCCAGATGATCAGCTTCTTCTTCTTGCCGTCATGCTGCTGTTTTATTGGAGCATTTCCAGTTCTGCAAAAAGAGGAGAAAATCAAATTGATACTTAGAAGTCAGTTTTGAGAGAACATTATCTATCTGGAAGAGAAACAATCAACTGATAGTATTTTAAGTTTTGTTCTGTTTACTGATTGTTTGCTGCGGCTTAGTGAGAAATAATCTCTTGTAGCTTATGTTTTTGTTATTCTTGAGCAAATTTGTACAAACTTTAGTGTTTATCGAATTGAAATACATTTTTACATTAGAAAATACCCTTTCTTTTAAAATTATTTTTTATCTTTTATCAGCAGGATATCAAGCATAATATATTAGAAAAATATCTGATAAACAACAGGAAAGTGAGCAAGGAAAAAAGAAAAAAGAGCCTCCATTGCAAACCTCTTGTTTTTCCTGCCAAATAGCCTTGTCACTTTCATGAAAGAAAAGGTCGTGCCCAAGTAAGTTTACCATTGCTGAAATCAACCTTCTTGTGTCATGAAGGTCGAGGATGCCTTGACGATGCACTAATACATCTAGTTAGCATAAAGAAGATGTGAAACGCATATCTCCTAGCAATGTAATGATGCATCTTGCTAATTGCTCAGATACCAGAATGAAGTGATGGAGAAAAAGAGATGATCAATAAATGGATTAATGAATGAGTAATATAGGCAAACTGTCTCCAGTTACTGCTCATCATTAAATGATTGCTAGCTTCTACATGTACAAGCCTTGAGGTAACGAGAGAACGGTGGATTCAGCAAAAAGAAGATGTGAAATGCATGTTGTGTAGGTAACCCATTTTTAGTGCATATTAATATTCGGTAGCTCAGAAGGTAATAGGATTCTGGTTGGGCAGATCAAGGAGATGGGCTCCCCCAATCAGTCTTTCCTGGCAGCTGAAGACAGTTCCCAAAATAGTTTCTCCCTTGATCCATCAACATGACAACAACAATAATAATAATAACAATAATAATAAAATCAAAATAACAAATCCCTAAGTAAATTCCAGCATTTTGAAGTTAGCATTATCAAGAATGAAAGTTCCAGATCCAATTAATATTTCTGATAAATAAACATCTATTGAAAAGGGAGATAAAGTACAATGGAATAACAAGGTCCCTATAATAGAATCCCGGGAAACAACATCAAAGAACCAAGAAATTGAGAACCCTATCTTCTAAAATTGATTCAATGTGATCAAAATCTCTTTGCTGCCACTGATATAGTATTCTGATTGGGTGAAATGATCAGATCCAAAAGGAGATACAACAGGAGGGCTGGAAAACATTCAAATTTCAAATGAAGAATCAAGTCTAAAGAATAGGATGAACAGCTGCAATAAAAGTAGCAATGCATAACCAATTAAAAACATAATAATGATAATGATTATGATAGAACTTAAAAGAAGGTAATGCATAGCTGAACATACATGACTGATAAATCCTTGCTAATTGAGCAAATCTTACCTCGCTAATCAGAAGAACATTTATCCGCGGAAGATAAGAAGTTACAAGTATATATACCCATGATAACAATCATTTTTCGATAAAGATACTTTGACAATGGGAACTTCACACTCCTTGCAACCTACCAACCATTTCAAAACATAATAATCTTTCAAACTGAGGAATAAGCATTGGATTCTACAAAATATTTCAATATTAAGTAAACTTCACTGGGACTGAAAATAGGATAATTACCTTCAAAGCCATTTCTTCAGTCACTGTAGATTGGTAACGAGTTGAGGCTTCCAATGGACAATTTCCTCCTTTGCAGATGAAATTAGCATTACACAGAGTAGATAATTGCAGTAACACATCTGATACGAGTCCACTGTCTTTACTTTCAGCATCCAAAATAACATCTTCTTGCTGCTCTTCGTGAAGTGAATCTTCTGTCCCTGAAGTGATACATTGAAATATGGCCAACAATCTCTCTAATGGGAAGGTCCCAGGTCCCTTCATAAGTAAATCATGCGCTGCCTTTTCCTTTTGCCCAACTGATGCCTCAGAGTTCCTATATAAAGAAGTAAAATCGAGTTATGGATGCATCAGCGAAAGTTTTTTCCAATGCATAAATACTATGGATCAGAAGGAATCCACACCAAGTGCAAATTAATGTGAGACACATATCCGGTATCAATGTTAGGTGTCGTCATGCCTACACCAGTAACCTAATTTTTTCCTACGTTATCAAATATTAACAATGCTGGCAAAAATATCACTTTAGATTTTAAAAATGTAAATACATCGCTGCTCCTAATAATTTGGGCTAAGATCAAATCCTAGTACATTAGAAAATATCACCATCCAAGATTCTTCATCTAAACATAATAACATAAAGAAAGATGCCTCATGAACTCACTTCCTGTTGCGCTTTCTGTTATCACCACCTCCAGTTGAATCAAACAATGACGCATCAAGAGTAGCTGGGTTTCTCGATGCAGTGAATGCAGATATAAGAAGACACTTTGCAGAAACAGACATATGGATATCTATCTCATCATGCACTTCCTGATCCCCTATGTTCCTCACAGTCCCCTTCCTCCTGACTTTCTCCTTGTTTGCTTCAACTTCAAGAGCAGGACAAGATGATACCTTAAACACCTCATTAAGAGCAGGACAGATGTGCGAATTGATATGATTGAACATATTCCTTTTCATGTCTACACTAGGAACAAGTTCTGCGTCACCTAAAGGTTTGCAATATGTTCGAAACAGTCTTTGGAAAGGAACAGATAATTCGTCCACCCGTCTGGTGATTCGACAAAAAGGTTTCAAAACAATACTGTTTGACAAACACATTGCGTGGATTAGTTATAATAAGCATGGAAAACAATAAAGCATTTGATTTATTATAAACAAATAAAAAATCGTTTACTTACTCGAGAAAAGACGAATAAGCCTTAGGTTTTGCCTGGTGTCTCAAGAACATTTGATAAAGATCATCTTCTGTGTAATCAGGAAAGTAAACTGGAATTGACTCCACGCAACCAGTACTTAAGTAATAGGTATCAGGTGAGGTATTGGTGATAAAGATCAAACCCACCTCAGGCATTTTAAGAATATCATAGAGCTTGAACAGCAAAGAGATTACAGTGGAATGTTTGTCCCAATCTCGAACAAGTTCAATGTTATCAAATATCAAATAAATCATCCTTCCACTAGCTTCTTTTCCTGATTCCTTTGAACTCATTTTCTTAGGATTCCCTTTAAGACTATTTATGACCTCATTCAAGACTTCTCGAAGCAAATTGACAAAATCAGCAGGCCTCTCGCACCGGTTGGCAGCAGAATAACCGTTGCTCATATTCCTTCTATGAAGCAACAACTGATTTAACGTAGATTCAAAACAAAAAAAATACGAAAAGACCAAGTAAATTCTCGACCACCGCTTTTGTAAATGGATATGGTGAGATGTAATACGAGCTTCCCCATACATGCCAGAAGAGCATCAATCTGAAGGATAATCAATGCCAAATGGAAACCTGCCATGCAGAACAATAGTGTTGTAAAACATAATCTATAATAGATGTTAATCTTCTCCCATTTTTTACCATACGAAAATGAAACTAACAAACTGAAAAGTTCCAATTTGATCTTTGCTCGTTATAATCTCATCCTATGTCCATTGTCATCCCTAAATATTTCAAATCTAAAATCTTAACCCCAAAGAGTTGAAAATAAGAAGAAACAAAAAGTGTTTGGGGAAAGAAAAATGAGAAAGATTATGTCTTGAGAAGTGGAGAGAGACCGAATAAACCAAGATAGATCAAACAAACCATAATAGAGGTCAAGAGAGGCATAAAGAGAAGTAGGCGCTCAAGCTCATTGCCGTGTCTCACGAAAATACGCAAAAAAAAATGGTGGATTTGAGTATTTATATGGTGTTACTTAGCAATTGAGTGGTGGTGGTGGTGTGATAGAGTGGAAATGGGTGAATGCAGATAACAGCTTTCCAAAGAAATTCTCCTAAAACATGCTTCTGAACATTTGCAAACCAAGTGTCTCCAATATTACCTGGAACTAGGGGTAATATGGAAAGTGACACTGTCATTGGGTACAAGGAACGATGGGGTACGAAGTTTTGGGTCTATTGGTCAATTTAGAATTCTTAATTTGATTGCAGTCGATACTACACATAATATCACATTACATGTAAATGTTTATTACTTTAAATGCACCCCAACCATCCACAACATTAAAGAATAATTAAATCTTTTATACTGATTTCAATTGAGTGCCTAATAAAACAATTTATGTCATTTCTCTAAACCTAGAATTTCATTCTAGACCAACATTGGAGTCTACGGAAATGCAGTGTTTCAGTTTGAATTTCATTTCTCATATTGTCACCAACGCTAATGAGACACTAAGCTTTCCAACAGGTCCTGATTGAGTGCTGGAGTGAAAGAAGATGATCGAATTTTAATAGAATGAGAGCTAGTCTTAGCATCCCATCCAAGTAGTGTGGTTGCTAGAACATCAGCCGCTTCTGCGAACTTCCCATTTTATTTGAGCTTAATTTATTTTTATCTTTTATCAGCAGGATATCAAGCATAATATATTAGAAAAATATCTGATAAACAACAGGAAAGGAAGCAAGGAAAAATGAAAAAAGAGCCTCCATTACAAACCTCTCGTTTTTCCTGCCAAATAGCCTTATCACCTTCATGAAAGAAAAGGTCATGCCCAAGTAAGTTTACCATTGCTGAAATCAACCTTCTTGTGTCATGAAGGTCGAGGATGCCTTGATGATGCACTAAGACATCCAGATAGCATAAAGAAGATGTGAAATGCATATCTCCTAGCAATGTAACGATGCATCTTGCTAATTGCTCAGATACCAGAATGAAGTGATGGAGAAAAAGAGATGATCAATAAATGGATTAATGAATGAGTACAAGCAAACTGTCTTCAGTTACTGCTCATCATTAAATGATTGCTAGCTTCTACCGTGTACAAGCCTTGAGGTAATGAGAGAACGGTGGATTCAGCAAAAAGATGTGAAATGCATGTTTTGTAGTAAACCATTTTTAGTGCATATTAATATCGGTAGCTCAGAAGGTAATAGGATTCTGATTGGGCAGATCAAGGAGATGGTCTCCCCAATCAGTCTTTCCTGGCAACTGAAGATGTGAAAAAGCTAAACATGTACTGAAAAAGGGAAATATAGTATAATGGAATAACAAGGTCCCAATAATAGAATCCCCAGGAAACAACATCAAAGAACCAAGAAAATTGAGAACCCTATCTTCTAAAATTGATTCAATGTGATCAAAATCTTCTTTGCTGCCACTGATATAGTATTCTGATTGGGTGAAATGATCAGATCCAATAGGAGGGCTGGTGAACATTCAAATTTCAAATGAAGAATCAAGTCTAAAGAATAGGATGAATAGCTGCTATAAAAGTAGCAATGCATCACAAATTAAAAACATAATAATGATAACAATTATGAAAGAACTTAAAAGAAGGTAACACATAGCTGAACATACATGACTGATAAATCCTTGCTAATTGAGCAAATCTCACCTCGCTAATCAAAAGAACATTTATCCGCGGAAGATAAGAAGTTACATGTATATACCCATCACAACAATCATTTTCGATACAGATACTTCGACAATGGGAATTTCACACTCCTTGCAACCTACCATCCATTTCAAAACATATTAATCTTTCAAACTGAAGAACAAGCATTGGATTCTACAAAACTAGATAAATAATAAATAAACTTCACTGGTTCTGTAAAAAGGACAATTACCTTCAAAGCCATTTCTTCAGTCACTGTAGATTGGTAACGAGTTGAGGCTTCCAATGGACAATTTCCTCCTTTGCAGATGAAATTAGCATTACACAGAGTAGATAATTGCAGTAACACATCTGACATGAGTCCACTGTCTTTACTTTCAGCATCCACGATAACATCTTCTTGCTGCTCTTCGTGAAATGAATCTTCTGTCCCTGAAGTGATACATTGAAATATGGCCAACAATCTCTCTAATGGGAAGGTCCCAGGTCCCTTCATAAGTAAATCTTGCGCAGCCTTTTCCTTTTGCCCAACTGATGCCTCAGTTCCTATGTAAAGAAGTAAAATCGAGTTATTGTTGCATCAGCAAAAGTTCTTTCCGATGCATAAATCCTATGGATTAGAAGGAATCCACAACAAGCGCAAATTAACGTGAGACACATGTCCGGTATCAGTGTTAGGTGATGCCTACCCCAGTAACCTAATTTTTTTTTCTATGTTATCAAATATTAACAATGCTGGCAAAAATATCAATTTAGATTTTATGAATGTAAATTAGGGCTGTTAAATGGTTTCCTAAAACCGGCCAAACCGCACCGACTCAAACCGAAAAAAAAAAGCCGAACCGTATGAAAACCGAAATCAAAGACTAAAAACCGAACCGAACCGAATTAATTTGGTTAGGTTTTGGTTGTTGTTTTTCACACCACCAAGTAACCGAACCGAACCGATTGGTGCATTTTTCTATTTTTTAACTCCAAGCTAACCCCACTCTCCCTCTCTCTCATTTTTTTAAATATCCAGCCAACCCCACGGTCCCCACCCACGTATCTCTCTCCTTTTAATGTCCAGTCAACCCCACCCACTTTCTTTCTCTCTTATTTAATCTCTCTTCCTTTTCAACTCTTTTTTCAACCCTCTCCCATCAATCATTTGACAACATCATGAAAACATTAATTAATAAAGAAACACGGCTACATGTATAGCTTCTTAAATGCCTATTCCAGTCATAGTTTATCATATTGGGAGTTGCGTTTTTCTAGGATTAAGAAATTAAAACATAGGCTAGTACATTAGCATGAGATAACATGTCCCACCCAGAACACCTAGATTATGAAATCAGCATGACATTTTAAAAAATCGAAAAAACCGAAACCGAATCGAACCAATCGGTTCGGTTTGGTTTCGACTTTCTTTTTGAAAAATAAAAAAACCGAACCGAACCAAAAACCGAATCTCAAGTTCGGTTTGATTTGGTTTTGTTCCAATTTCAGACCGTTTGAACTGATTAACACCCCTAATGTAAATACATCACTGCTCCTAATAATTTGGGCTACGATCAAATCCTACATTAAAAAATATCAACATCCAAAATTCTTCATCTGCGCATAATAACATAAAGAAAGATGCCACATGAACTCACTTCCTTTTGCGCTTTCTGTTATCACCACCTCCAGTTGAATCAAACAATGACGCATCAAGAGTAGCTGGGTTTCTCGATGCAATGAATGCAGATATAAGAAGATACTTTGCAGAAGCAGACATATGGAAATCTATCCCATCATGCGCATCCTGATCCCCTATGTTCCTTACAATCCCCTTCCTCCTGACTTTCTCCTTGTTTGCTTCAACTTCAAGAGCAGGACAAGATGATACCTTAAACACCTCATTAAGAGCAGGAGAGATGTGCGAATTGATATGATTGAACATCTTCCTTTTCGTGTCTACACTAGGAACAAGTTCCGCATCACCTAAAGGTTCGCAATATGTTCGAAACAGTCTTTGGAAAGGAACAGATAATTCGTCCACCCGTCTGGTGATTCTACAAAAAGGTTTCAAAACAATACTGTTTGACAAACAGATTGTGCGGATTAGTTATAATAAGCATGGAAAACAATAAAGGATTTGATTTTGTTATAAACAAATAAAAAGTTGTTCACTTACTCGAGAAAAGATGAATAAGCCTTAGGTTTTGCCTGGTGTCTCAAGAAAATTTGATAAAGATCATCTTCTGTGTAATCAGGAAAGTAAACTGGAATAGACTCCACGCAACCAGTACTTAAGTAATAGGTATCAGGGTGAGGTGTTGGTGATAAAGATCAAACCCACCTCAGGCATTTTAAGAATATCATAGAGCTTAAACAACAAAGAGAGTACAGTGGAATGTTTGTTCCAATCTCGAACAAGTTCAATGTTATCAAATATCAAATAAATCATCCTTCCACTAGCTTCTTTTCCTGATTCCTTTGAACTCATTTTCTTAGGATTCCCTTTAAGACTATTTATCACCTCATTCAAGACTTCTCGAAGCAAATTGACAAAATCAGCAGGCCTCTTGCACCGTTTGGCAGCAGAATAACCGTTGCTCATATTCCTTCTATGAAGCAACAACTGATTTAACGTAGATTCGAATAGGATGCGTGGGTTGTAACAAGTACGGCAACTAGAATAAATAAATGGGCGCTTTAGATGCTTAAAAATCTGAAGAACAACATTGGTTTTCCCTACAGAAGGACATCCATAAACAAAAATTGGGAGTGTGGGGCAATTCAATGGACCCAATAAGCGTAAAAGCTCAAGAATCTGGAGTCTTCTCCCAGAAAATCAGAGAGTAAAGTGTCCAGGCTCATGGGTTCTTCTCCATAAACAAGATCATTGGATATTGACGGAGGGCGGGAATCGATTGGCTTTCGATCTCGGTGAGTGTTCTTCGAAGGCAAGGAGGATCTTGTGGTTCTTTTGGTAACTTGGGAGGGGGATTCTTCTTTTCCCATCAGTTAAAACACCAAAGGACTCACTCCTGGATATAACAATATGCACTTCTAGTTATCAAAATTACTCATTTCATTCATACTGGTTTATCAATCTTTAGGATAGTTACTGATACCGCCACACTGTGAGGACCAAGTGAGGTGAAAGCGGCTGACAGGCCGACAAATGCATCACGATGAAGTATTAGTATTCAATACCATTGAAAGGGAAAATAAAAAACGATTTGTTGGATTAAACTTGGAAAAAAAAATCAATGCATTACCTTTTTTTCCCTGAAAATGAAGATGAGTTACTTGTCAATGGAATCAAGGTGCAAAAGTACAACTTGCTTTCTTCAAACCTAACAAATAAATAACAATGATATTCAAAACCCAAATATCCTCAAAATAGGACATATAAGAATGAACCCATCAGAAAAATCTGAGAATACCCAAGCATATTTTCCCAATGGATTTGAAGTTTCAATTAAATTGTGTTTCAGATTTCACCAAGATAACAGAATATCTAAGCACCCAATTGAATGTCAAGCCAAATAAGACAAATGAAATAGCTCTACATTGATTGAAAAATAGCAAATTCAATTTATAACAGTCAAACAAACAAAACCCACAAGCAAGAAATCAATCTAATTCAACGAAACATTAAAAAAAATGTCATCTTTCTAATGCAGTCTGAGTTTCAGTTAGTATTTGAAACCCATCATAAAAATCAACCCAAAAATGAATAGAAAATAATGAAAGTTGTGAACTTCGAATGACAAACTTGGAGTTTCAATCCATGTAATTCACTACCAGTTGTAAACTTGTAATGCCAAGTATGTTTTTAACGATTAAGCAGCCAATCAATAACAACGCCTAAATGACCTAAAAATAAAACATTGAAATAATGTAGCAGAAGAAGTGAACAATAATAGAGTGAGAAGTTAGTTAATAGCAAGAAAGAAAGATGATTAAGTGAGTGCATTAGTAGTAAGAAGAAGAGGAAGAAAACCTTCCTCGCTATTGCTTTGCTTTGAACCCCAAATGGAAAAATTCCTCAACCATAAACCCTCTTCACTTGAACCACCAAAAATGATCAAAATCGATGAGAACTGCATTAACATTAGAACAATTTCACCAAAATAGCAACACAACCTCAAACCCTATTTTCGATTAAACTTTCATATCCCTAAAATTTATGGAAAATAGAAATAAACTCTAAACTAAAATCTGTGGTGGGTGCATTTTTGGTGCTTGATTTTTAGAGAAGAAGAAGCAATCGAAATGAACAAGAAGAAGATGATGAAAGGAGTAGAGAGAGAGAGGTACCTTTACTTCAAACACTCAAATCAAACCAGATCTGCAACACACATAGAAAGAGAGAGACGGTCGCTGTCGTCGTCCTTGCTTCGTTTTTATCTCCAGAGCAACACAGGGAAATCGTCCGCCTTGGTTGGTCGCTCGGTCGATTGTCTTTTGACATCTTCTCTTCTCTGCTCGCCTAAGCCTCCACCCAGTCCCCTACGTTACATACTGTTGTTGCCTACACCATACTTTCCCGCCATTTTTCCCCCGTGTTGTACACGTGCTCTTTTTTTTTTTGAGTTTGGCCCGTTACTTTATAGTTTATACCAGTTAGTTTAGTTATACCAAATTGAGTTTAGCTCTAATTTTTAAGTTTAATAATTAAACTTTAATTGAGTCTAACCCTTGACTAATCAATAATTGAGTCTAACCCTTATTGACTAATCAATATTGTTTTAAAGTTTAATAGGACAATCACGTTGACTGATCAATATTGTTTTAAATTACAAAGCCTTTGTTTTAAATTAAGAACTCTAGTTTGATTCGATTTAGGATTCAATTGAATTAGAAAGTTTTTGTTTCTGCTTTGAATTATAAATAGTTATACTGTAACAAGGATTTGAATCAATTAATATAAGTTTTTCTTCAAGTTTACTAGTGGTTGATCCCTAATCAAAGGATCTAGGTGGTTGATCTCCAATTCAAAGGATCAAGGTCCCTATTATTTGTGAGCATCGATTCTAAGCCAAAAAAATTTATCTTCCTTCTTATTTCAGCTCATCTAATTGCTTACAATGACGGTTAAAGATTTGGAAGAAAATTTTGCAGAGCTTACTACGAAGGTCGTAGGGATCTCAGTCTCACTTCCAAGCACACAAGACAACTAACACAAGAATTCTGGAGACCTAAAACACTTGCAGCCTCATCACCGAGGGTAGTATCTTCAACCTGACCCACAATGCCCAATGGTTCCTATTTCTAGTAAAAGGCCTCCGTATTGATTTGCCACATTTTATGGAACAGATCCGTATGGATAGCTATTTCAGGTCGAACAATACCAGGAACTCAATGGCCTTTCCAATAAACAAATATTTCCCAGAGTAGCTCTTCACTTTCAAAGAGATGCAAACTTTTGGTATCGGTGGATACGTCACTTGGCAACAATTTTCTAAAGCCCTTTGTTCTAGTTCGGGTCCGTTTGGCGGAATACATCGGGCGGGCTTAGAAATGCTTGGGGCGGATCAGTGTTGGGCTGATACTCGGGTCTGTAATTCCTCGAGATCATCATGACACGTGTATGACTAAGGATTGTGACAGTTTTGGTGTATCATCACATATAATATTTAAAATTTATAAGAGTGCTTCTAGGGAGCCTGAGTGGCATTTTTACACTTTTGTCCCTACCTTTTTAACCACTCTTTAAATATAACAACAAAGGAGGGGCAAAAGGATAATTTCGCCCCCTCAGGTCCATTTCTTCAATTTTAGAGACTCCATTCTGTTCAACTTTTGATTGAAAGTTTATTTACCTTTTTCATAGCTCGCTAAAATCACCATAATGATGAGCTTCTTGCCAAGGGCCTCAAGTTCTTTGAAGATAGGTTGTTTTTCGAATTGAGCCTTGTTGAGATTCGAAAGACATTCGGGGTCCCTAAAGACCTTTCATTCTATACTCTAAAGGATGATCATACGCCAATGATTCATCCAAAAGGATTCGTCTATTTGCACCGGGGCATGCTTCAAGCTAGTGTTTGTTTTCCTGTGCTTCACGAGATCTGGGGCTTTCTGAAATTTCTAGGAATCCATCTTGCACAGTTGGTACCGAATGGGTACAGGATTATCCTTATCATATCCTTCTCAAATCTGGTGTCCGCGTGACTCCGTAGGTGATCCAGTTGTTGACTTCCCCTCGGATGAACGATCACGCCGTTTGTAAGATGATGTCGTTGGCTTGTTTTGGGAAATTGTCAGATGACTTTAAATTCAGACAGAAAATTATGCTTCTTGGCTCCTTCGGATTTGAAGTACTTCAAGTTCAAAAGTTGTCCGCTTGAATGGGAATTCAAGCCACTTCGTAAGTATATTTTCACTCTTTGATTCCGTTGCGTTGATTGTATGTTGATCGTCGCATTTGTTTCTTTGTAGGGAGGTTCCACACTATTCCTCTTTCCCTGGAAGAGAAAGTCGCTATGAAAGCATTCTGTGACATGCCTTGGATGAGTGTGGAGGATGTTATTTTCCCTACCAACTTCAGTCACAGTGGATTGTGGGCCAACAGGCACGTGGCTCCCACTCTCTACAGAGTGTCGAAAGTTAAGTCTGAAGGTGGAGCCCCTTCCATGAAGTGGAAGGCCTCACAAGTTAAGCTCCCGCTCTGCTCGACACAGAGGGGCTTTTTGAGACGCTTGCCACATTCATAAGCTTGAAAAGGTCCAGCGCTGAGGCCGAGCCGGTTCCAAATGGCCTGCTCTTGTGAGGGAGGAGCGTGATCCTAACCGATCTCCTGAGGCGGAGGTTGTAGCATCTTGTTTGGAGAGGGACCACCTGCAAATAGTAGGGGTTGATGATGCATCACAGCTAAGTATTGAGCAGGCTGAGGCATTGAGTGAGAAGATAATGTTGGCTATTGTGGCGGCTTCCACTTGTGTTGACCAGTCCAAACCTGTTTTACTGGAAGGTTCTGATGAGGATTTGCTTGTGCTCTAGGAGTTCGATCATTCTGCTGGTGGATCGTTTGAAAGTGGTCGTTGCAGTATGGGTCATCTCTCTTGTAGTCTGCATTGACCCTTATCTCGCTCAAGACCATATATCAAGGTAATAGAGGGTCCGTTAGACAATTCACTTCCTTCTCTTCCTTCGGATTCCGCTAAGCCGACTCGCAACAAAGGGTCAGTTGTTGGTGACAAAGGGAAAGTTGTGGACGAGGGCTTAGGTGCAGTGGAGACTACAAAGTGTGGTGTTGGCATGATCCCTCATCCGGGAGAGCTTTATCCAGATGTGCGAATGAGTTTGTTTGTTCCAGACGTGGTGAAAATGAGCAACTAGGCCTAGCACCAGGAGGTTGATGTTGATTATGCTTCGAGAAAGCATATAAGCAAATCTTATAGCTGGCTAGCGAACTGCGCTCCGAAGCCTGAGGAGGATGCGCTGGAGAAGTGCATGGATAAGGGGTTGAAACATCTTATGCTAGGGATGTCTCGATTGAGCCAGGTGGTCGTCGCTGGGACGGAAGTTGAGGCGGCTCATGAAAGGGTATACACCATGAGCGTGTCTTCTTGATAATGCAAAAGTTGTATTCTGATGCACTTTTTTAGATTGAATCGCTAAGAAAGCAGATTGAGGAGAGAAGGTTCGATCAGTCAGCTGTTGATGCCGAGAATTAAAGGGTTCATTTGGAAGCCCTTGAGTCTGATTTAGCAGAGGCGGTGTCTGCAAGAAACATATTCAAACAAGAGCTGAACCTGGTCCACCGTGATCTGGAAGTTGCGCAGGAAGTTGTGGCTAAGATGCGCTCTAAATTGCAGTATCTTGTTAAGGAGAAAACCATAAAGAAATCTGAGTGGGTTGCGTAGAGATAGAAGTTAGAGGCTGGCGCGGAATTCAATGCTCGAAAAACAAGGAAAGTTGGGGACCAACTTCTCCTGGAGCAATATGAACTTTGCGTAGGCAAGAGTAGCCTAATTACTGAGCAGTCTCAGGTTGATGATTGTCAGGAAAATTGGAGTTGTTGGAATGTGAACTTGCTGAAGCAAAGGTGCACGAGCAAGAGCTTCTCAAGGAGCAAGGCAAGTATGAATAGAGCTGTTGGCGCGGATTTAGGAAGAACATCCGAAATGGGACCTTGCTTATTACAAGAAGATGTCTTATGCAGATTTCGGAGCGGTCTATGAGTCGTCAGAGAAAGAGGGTGATCCGAAACATGGCGTTCAGGCTGAGGCACGCACGAACGCAACTTTTGTTTCTTCTCCGGTTAGGCTTAGGTCATTGTATTGGTACCTCCTCCTGATGAGGAGTAAATTTTGTACATTTGTACTTTTTGTTTCAACTGTTAATGAAAACGTGTTTATTTCGAGTATGCTTTGTACCCATACTATGTTCGATCTCTCTGTTGCGCGATTTCCATTTTGCTTTCACATAGGTCCGGTTGGGTTAGCAGGTAGCCGAGTGGTTTGTCTGCTGTTGAGAGTTTGACCATTTATGTTGCGAATAATTCTGACCCGTTCTTTTGTTTGGTATTAGGGTTGCTCTCGCGTGGTTACGTCCAATAGTGGACGTTCGCAGATGGTTTTGTAGTGGGTTACGTTACCTGGGCTATAGCTCATTCTTGAGGTAAGCCAATGGAGACTCAAGTTATGTATCTGACCGTCAATTGCGGTTGCTGGCATGAGTGAACTGTTGCAACCGAGCACATGCATTGTAGTTGAGCAAAAGTGTTTGGCCCAAGTCAGGTTTCGTAAGCTTGGGCTGGTATCCCTTGCAGCATTTGTTCACATGGGAACCCTCGCCTTCCTGTTTTCCAGAGGATATTCAATGCTTGGCATTTAATTCTTGAGTGCCCGTTTGGTGAACCATTACGTGTATAAAATGCATTTATTCACCTTCTCGTTTCACAAACGCTTTGGATTTTCCAAAGGCTTAAGAAGGTGTTTTGGGTTTTCCAAAGGCAGAAGTTGTATCTTCATGTCTGGAGTCTCTAAGTGTTCTGATGTTTATGCCTTTTAGGCAAAGTGAAAGTTTTCGTTATGCATGGTCACCTAATATAGGTAGGCACGTAACTGATCTCCTAAGGTCTCATTATTCCTTCTCATATCGCAGAGAAGTAGTACGGATTTATTGCCAAGGGAGATGCCCTGGTGTTACACCGTACTACTTATATCCTCGTGCCGTCGGATCCCGCGGCTAACCAGTGGCTGATCGAAGTGTTGGTTGATGTGCGATGTGTTTGGGTGTGGTATCTCTCAGCTGCACCGGGTATCGCATATGTGAAAAGTGGCCTCCCATGGCAGCATTGTGAGACCTCTTGCGGTCATCCTATCTTCCCGATTCGAAGCCGTTCGAGGAAGTGAGAAGGGGTTAGATGTTCCTGAAGAAGATCAAATCTCTTTGGGAGGTGTTCAACGCTGCAAAAATATTGTCTCCATGGGGTGATGTGATGGAACAATCTGTCTGCTTAGTCCTTTCAATCCTTACTTACACTTGGTCTATTTCTTGGGAAGGAGTTAAGCATCTCCCATTCTCTTGACTCCGTTGTGTCTACGGAAGGGTTCGAGTAGCTTTTATCTTTTCTCTCACTTGCAGAATGTTCGCAGTATGTAATATTTTGTATCCGCCTCAAGGCGTTCGCAATATGTAATTTTTTGTATATGCTTCAAGGTGCTTGTTGTTACATCTTTCCAATAATCAATAGACTTTCTTTGTGAAATTCTTAGTTTATTTCTTAAATGATTGTGAATCACATCAGTTCTTAAGAACTCTAAACTCGATATTGACTATGGAAAGGGAAACAAACAACTTAAGGAAAACTAACTGTTGATGGAGATAAACTGGTATTTGCCCTCAAAGCAAATTTGGATTGCTTTCGCGGATCACTTAGCGGGATGTCGAGGCATTGCATAGGTCACTGAAGAGCAAGCCTTATAGAAGGGTGGATCACTACACCGATAGAATGTCGAGGGGATGTGTTTCCGTTTGCCATTGCCGTTATGTCTCGCTGGGTGGGAGAATTGATCGCTCTTGTACCGCTAAAAAATGGTGCCCCTTCCATCTTTAGAACTTGCACCGGTCAGGCTGTTCTGCACGATGTAATTGGATCTGGGAGCACTCTATCTTGTTAGTGCGGCGTAGTGGCAACCTCATGCCGTAGGTTGGTTTCCACGTATTGTCCCTTTGTTAGCAGTATACTTAACAAATTGGTGAATGGTGGAGACCACTACTTCCATTTGATGTAGCCACGATCTTTTCAGGATGAGGTTGTACGATGGTGCGTCAACCACCATGAAGTCCAAAAATAAGATCTTCCTTAATTGTGGTTCTTCGGCTACTGTGGCTAGCCTTATCCTTCCGACGGGGAAGCACTTCTCCCCGCTGAACCCGATCAGCGGGTGCTCTGATGGCGTTAGGTTTTCTTCTTTGAGGACCATGATGTAGAAAGCAGTGTAAAAAAGAACATTGAGCGAGCTTCCTGTGTCAACGAGTTATCCTTCCGAAAGGGAAGTACTTCACTCGTTGCACCCGATCAGCCGGTGCTTTGATGGCGTTAAGCTTTCCTCTTTGAGGTCCATGATGCAGAAAGCGGTGTAAAATAGAACATTAAACGAGTTGCCTGTGTCAACGAGGGTTCTCTTCACTTTTCACTTTGCAATGGACACAGAGATGACCAAGGCAACGTTATGTGGCGCTCGGACTCCAACCAAGTCCCTGTTCGTGAAGGTCAAAGTGGGAATGGGGTTCTAAATTCTTGAATAGTAAAGGCGTTTGTCCTCGTCCGCGGGTTGTGTCCGTATATGCAACAGAGTCCGCTTCCAGGACCTATGCGACTAGTTTTCACTTGGACCGACTCCATGAAGGACTATATTATCCCAAGAGTCTCCTTTTCTACCTCTTTGACCGAATCCCCTTGTCTTTGGTCGGTTCAGGCTACTTCTCAGACTTCAGGAGGTCTTTCAATTTTCCCTTGCGGATCCAGTGCTCTACTTCATACCTCAGAATCTTGCAGTCATTGAGGTTGTGGCTGCCTTCTTTCTTATCCCTCGAAGCAGAGAGCTTTATGTCGCTTTATGTCACCTTATGTTTCCCTCTTGGCTGTCCTTGATTCCTCTAGGGTGATGTGTCTATGAACGTTCTTGAGGAGCTCCGCCATGTCCAGAGGGGGCTCCAAGGTGAGGTCCTTGAAGAGTTTTCCTTCTATGAGGCCCGCGGTGAAGAGCGCCAAGGCTTTATCATCGCTGCACCCGTCGATGAGGGCTAGTTCATTATGGAGGCGCGTGACATACACTCGGAGCGTCTCACCAGACCTCTGCCGTAGAGATAATATGTAGCGCATGCCTTTTATGAAATGATGGCTTCTAACGAAAAGAGTCAGGAATTCCTTCGCAAGTGTTTTGAAATAATCAATTGACTTTGGCGGAAGGTTGTGGAACCACGTCAATGCATGGCCTTTGAGACTAGTAGGAAAGGTTCTGCACATGACGTGCTGGTAATGGCGTAGATGATCGAAGGGATCGGTGGTCCCATTGTAGGAATCTAGCTTCGGGGGAGTGACCTTGCGCTTGCTCCCTATCGTCCACTGGAGGTGGAGGTCCGTGCTGCTCTTGGTCTCCATCAGTAGCGGGTGGATTCTGCCTTGTGAGCGTCTCCACTGCCTTAATAACCTGCAGTAGTTGGGAAGCCAACACCTCGATTTTATGGTCTGTCGTTGGTGCAAGGGCAAGAGTAGGTTGCCCGTGTGTGGCAGGAACCGGTATAGGGACAGCCGGAGCGTTGGATGCGTCCCTTGGTTCATTGTTGCGTGACCTAGTGGTCACCATCTCTTTGGGATTTGGTAGGAGACGTCGCTTAGTGTAAAGTTAAGAACTAGGTCATCCCCATGGACAACGCCAAACTGATGCAGTCATTTTTTGCTCCCTGCTATGATCTGTTCGTATTGACATGTTTGACCTGCACAAGTAGCACACGTGAGCCACAGAACACCGTGGGGTGGCCGATGGCACTCCGATGCTAATGTTGGACAAGGATCTAAATAGGTGTAATTCTGTAACAGGGAATTCGTAGTGTACCTTAGCTTACCAACCTCATGTCTTATTTAAAGTGCAAGGAGTCCTGGTTTAACCAAGCCATCGTAGGCGTAGTTAGGGAAGAGATCTTTGTGGAGATCCCTTTCTAATTAAGGGTCGTGCTGCAAGAGGAAAGTTCCATATTAGCTGCGTGGTCCTAGATACGCGGGAGATAGTTCCCAATCAGAGAGCATTCCATCGAAGAGAGTATCCCTGTATGGAAGATACTCTGGTGTTTGTTTTCTAGTTGGAAGCAAAGAGCAACTATGGTTGCCTGTCCGAAGCAGATCCTTGTGATACTTGACTGAAAAGGGCTTACGGGTATTGTGGATTGTTGTGAGACGTGTGGGCCTAGCGTGCTATGAGAGTCTAGGCCCACCTGGTAGGCTGGACTTAAGCGGGCTGAGAATCGCTCGGGCTGGATCCGTATTGGGCTATTGCTTGAACCCGTGGTTCCTCGAGATCATCATGACACGTGTACCGCTCAGGAGTGTGACCGTTTTTATGTATCATCAGTGTTGTTAAGGGAAATTTCCCTATTAGACTTGTGCTTCTAGATATGTGGGAGATATTTCCCAACAAGAGTGTTGTCCATAGATGGATGTTTTCATGTACAATGTATACTCTGCTATTTGTTTCCTAGTTGGAAACTAGGTGTTGCTGGTTTGCCTGTCTGAAGTTGATCCCCAAGATACTTGCCTTAATAGGGCTTACGAGTATTGGAGATGGTTGTGAGATGTGTGGGCTTAGCGGGCTGTAGTAATTTGGGTCCGTCTGGCATACTGGGCTGTGCGGGCTTGAAATCGCTTGAGCCGAATTAGTGTTGGGCTGACAATTGGGCCTGTTATTCGTTGAGATCGTTATGACTCGTGTACAGTGTAGAAAAGAGGATGTTACGATGTATCATCAGCTGCTCCCCCCGAGTTAGTGGGCCATCGTATTGGTTCACTAAGTCACTCCGTGAAAATATATTCCACTCATGATGATTGAGTCTTAACCATCACATGAGCGGCGCGCTTCATTAATTAAGCATGTGTCGGGTCAGTGGAGGAAAAGTGGGAAACCAATCCCTATTTAGATCTCCCTTTCTGCAAATATTGACAATTTCATTTCTTCGATTTTAGAGACTCCATTCTATTCATCTTTTGATTGAGAGTTTATTTTTCATGGCTGGCCAAAATCACCATAACGATGAGATTCTTGCCAAGGGCCTCCAGTTCTTTGAAGATAGGTCGGCTTATGTATCAAGCCTTGCTGAGATTTGAAAGACATTCGGGGTCCCAAAAGACTGGCCATTCTATACTCTGAATGATCATCAGACCCCAATGTTTCATCTAAAAGGGTTCTTCTGTTTGCACCGAGGCTTGCTTTAAGCTGGTGTTCATTTTTCAGTTGCTTGACCAGATCTGGGGCTTTCTGAAATTTCTTAGAATCTTTCCTGCACAGTTGGTACTGAATGGGTACAGGATTATCCTTCTCATATTGATCAGTACAAAAGATGCTGGTGTTCATGTTACTCCGCGGGTGATCCAATTGTTGGCATCCCCTCGGCTAAACGATCATGCCGTTTGTAAGATGACGTCGTCAACTTGTTTCGGGAAATTGTCGGATGACTTTAAATTCTGCTTCTTGGCTCCTTCGGATTTGAAGTACTTCAAGTTCGAAAGTCGTCTACTTGAGTGGGAGTTCAAGCCACTTTGTATGTATAGTTTCATTCTTTCATTGTTGCGTTGATTGTATGTTTATCGTCGCATTTTTTTTCTTTGTAGGGAGGTTCCCCACTACTCATCTTTCTCCATAAGAGGAAGTCACTTTGAAAGCATTCTGTTACATGCCTTGGATAAGTTTGGAGGATGTTATATGCCCTACCAACTTCAGTCGCAGTGGATTGTGGCTAATTGGCACGTGGCTCCCACTTTCTACAAAGCGTCAAAAGTTAAGTCTGAAGGTGGAGCCCCTTCCAAGAAGAGGAAGGCCTCACAAGTTAAGCTCCTACCTTGCTCGACACAAAAGGGTTTTCTGAGACACTTGCCTCCTTCATAAGCTCAAAGAGGTCCCGGGTTGAGGCCGAGCCGACTTCCAAACGACCTGCTCTTGTGAGGGAGGAACGTGATCCTAATCGATCTCCTGGGGCGGAGGTTGTAGCATCTAGTTTGGAGAGGGACCACCTGCAATTAGCAGAGGTTGATGATGCGTCGCTGCTAAGTACTAACCAGGCTGAGGCTTTGAGTGAGAAACTAATGTTGGCTGCTGTGGCGGCTTCCACTGGTGTTGACCAATCCAGACTTGTTTTACTGGAAGTATCTGATGAGGATTCGCTTGTGGTCTCAGAGTTCGATCGTTCTACTGGTGAATCATCTGACAGTGGTCATTGCAGTGTGGGTCGTACCTCTAGTAGTTCGCATTGCCCCCTACCTCGCTCCAGACCATATGTCAAGGTAATAGAGGGTCCATTAGACAATTCACTTCCTTCTCTTCTTTCGGATTCCGCTGAGCCGACTCGCAACAAAGGGTCAGTTGCTGGTGACAAAGGGACAGTTGTGGATGAGGGCCTAAGTGCAATGGAGACTACAAAGGGCGGTGCTAGCGTGATCCCTAATCCGGGAAAGCTTCATTCAGATGCGCGGATGAGTTTGTTTGCTCCGGACGTGGTGAAAATGAACAACTAGGTCTGGCATCTAGAGGTTGATGTTGATTATGCTTCGAGGAAGCATATAAGCTGACATTATATCTATTTGGAAAACTGCGCTCCGAATCCTGAGGAGGATGCGCTAGAAGAGCGCATAGATAAGAAGTTGAAACATCTTATGCTAGGGATGTCCCGATATAGCCAGGTGGTCGTCGTTGGGACGGAAGTTGAGGCAACTTGTGAGAGGGTATATACCATGAGTGTGTCTTCTCGACTATGCAGAAGTTGTATTTTGATGAACTTTTCGAGATTGAGTCGCTAAGAAAGTAGATTGAAGAAATAAGGTTGGAACAGTCAGCCGTTGATGCCGAGACTTCGAGGGTTCGTTTCGAAGCCCTTGAGTCTGATTTAGCAGCGGCGGTGTTTGCAAGGGATAAATCCAGACAATAGCTGAACTTGGGCCACTGTGATCTCAAAGTTGCGTAGGAAGCTGCAGCTAAGATGCGTTTTGAATTGCAGTCTCTTATTGAGGGGAATACCATGATGGAATCCGAGTGGGTTGCCCAGAGACAGAAGTTAGAGGCTGACGTGGAATTCAATGCTCGATAAGCAAGGAAAGTTAGGGACCAACTTCTCCTAGAGCAATATGAACTTAGCGCAGTTAAGAGTAGCCTGATTACTTAGAAGTCTCAGGTTGATGCACTATCAGGCATTTTGGATCTGTTGGAACGTAAACTTGCCGAAGCAAAAGTGCATGAGCAAGAGCTTCTTAAGGTGCAAGGCAAGTAAGAATTCTGCTGGGTCGTGCATGGGAGATTAGAATTGTTGACGCTAATGAAGGAAAAACATCCGAAATGAGACCTTGCTTATTACAAGAAGATGTCTTATGCAGACTTCGGAATGGTCTATGAGTCGCTAGAGGAAAAGGGCGACCCGGATCATGGCGTTCAGGCTGAGGTACGCACAAACGCAACTTCTGCTTCTTCTCCAGTTAGGCTTAGGTCATTGTATTTGTACCTTCTCCTAATGAGGAATAAATTTTGTACATTTGTACTTTTTGTTTCAACTGTTAATGAAAACATGTTTATTACGAGTATGCTTTGTACCTGTACTCTGTTCGGTCTCTCTGTTGTGCATTTTCCATTCTACTTTGTCATTTTGCTTTGAAATAGGTTCGGTTGGGTTAGCGGGAAACAGAGTGGTCTATCTGCTGTAGAGAGTTTGACCAGTTATGTTGCGATGAGGTATTAGAGTTGCTATTGTGTGGTTACATCAAATAGTGGACGTTCCCGGATGGTTTGGTAGTGGGTTACGCTACCCAGGCCATAGCTTATCCTTGAGGTAAGCCGTTGGATACTCCAGTTATGTATCTGACCGTCAGTTGCGATTGATGGCATGAGTGAACTGTTGCAGCCGAGGACATGCATTGTAATTGAGCAAGAGTGCTTGGCCCGAGTCAGGTTTCGTAAGCTCGGGCTGATATCCTGTGCAACATTCGTTCACGTGTTAGCGGGTTGATTTTTGGGTTGGCTCGAGTGACCATTGCTGATAATGGAATGTCAGCCTACGTGAGCATAAAGACGTTGTTTGAGTTGTATTCGAATTCGTTGATCGATTTCTTGAGAAATAATAGTGGTCCCATGGCGAGCTGTTGACATCAGTGTGGGATGATTGGGCTCTCACGTTCTGAACCATTTATACCCGCTCGGATGGGCTACAGGTTTGGGCTGAGAAAATTTGGCGATCATGGTCTGTTGGAGAGCAGTGTTCTAGTGGCAAGCCGTCGACATCAATCGGAGCTGACTAGACTCCCCCTTCCAAACCATCTACACCCATGCGAAGCGGGCTACAAGTTTCGGATGAGAAAAATTTGGTGGTCATGGTCTATTGAAGAGCAGTGCTCGCGTGGCGAGTTGTCAACATCAGTTTGAGCTGACTAGACTCCCACCTTCCAAACCATCTACACCCACGCGGAGTAGGCTACAAGTTTGGGATGAGAAAATTCGGCGACCATGGTCTATGGAAGAACAGTGTTCCCGGGGAAAGCCGTCAGCATCAGTTGGATCTGACTAGGCTCCCAACTTCAAAATCATCTACACCCATGCACATCGAGCTACAAATTTTGGAGTTTTCGATGACCATGGTCTGTAGAATAGTAGTGGTCTCGTGGCGAGCCGTCGGCATCAGTCGAGACTAACTAGGCTCCCACCTTCCAAACCATCTACACCCGCGCGGAGCGGGCTACAAATCAGGGAGTTGGTAATTCGACGACCATAGTTTGTAAAAGAGTAGTGGTCCCGTGCCGAATCATCTACAACAACCGGAACTGACTAGGTTCCACTTTTCAAACCATCTACACCTGTACGGAACAGACTACAAGTCTGGGCTTTGACTTGAAGCTGTCATTATCAGCCGTTACTATCCAGGCTTACCTGATCAGGTTCGACGACTGTTGTCCACGATGGGGTTGACAGTCCTTACATCAGGTGTAGGAGCGCTAATTAGACTCCCACTTCCTAAGCCATCAAAATTCACGCGCGACAAACTAGGTGTCGGGATGAACCAGAAGCCGTTGTCATCAATTGAAACTGACTAAGCTTGCCTGGTTAGGTCGGGGCTTTGCCTGTTACGGGCGTGCGAGCCTACTTCCGCGGGTGTATTGCATCATGCGGATTAATTTTTTCAAAAAGAAAGAAGTACCTTAAATCAGCTGGTGATATGCAAGTGTACTCCGTGTGTCAAAAGTGACTAGGATTTCCACTGCTTGCGTCAGCGCACGTGGTAGAATGTCGCCCGATTGGTGGGCCGAGCCGATGGGCTCGTAAAAGAAGAACTAGGTCATGTCGTAGGATCACGACGCCACATTTACAGCGTAGATTGCATGGTGACACACGTTCGGCGTAGATCACGAGACGGTTGAGTATCGGTTACCCCCCAATTAATGGGGTTGTATGCAACATCATTATTAAATGAACGTGGTCCTGTGTAGTTTCCTCAGGAAACATCGCCTCCTCGTTTTCCATACGGTATTCAATGTTGATATTTAATGTTGAAGCGCCTGTTTGGTGAACCACTATGTCTATATAATGGTGTTCATTTATCATTGTAGGCATTATCTTCTACATAGTGCATTTCTTCAGATGCTCTTACTCAATGAATATGCTTTGGGTTTTCCAAAGGCTGAAAGAAGATCTCCAACGCTGGAATCTTTGAATGTTCTGACATTTGCATTGATGAGTCATGGTAAGACTTGTTATTATGCCACTACACCAAAAATACCCATCAGCAACGGTTTGGGACCATGGGGGTAACCTATTGTCACGGCTTAGAGGCCTGGCCATTTGAGGCGTCGCCAAATCACCATTGACGGCTATAAACCGTGGCAACGCTTATTAGCAACGATTTTATGTTCGAGGACGCTTGATTATTTTCTGCATTTAGCCACGGCTACCCGGCATGGCTAGATGCTCCACGTTCCCTAACCGTGGCAACATATATCAATTATTTTGAATTTCTTTGGTCTCGCAGCCGTTGCAAGCATGAAGGACACGGTTTTAAGCCGTTGCAAGCATGAAGAACCACGGTTTTAAGCCGTTGCACGCATGAAGGACCACGGTTTTAAGCCGTTGCCAATCAAAACAAAATTAAAAAAAAAAGAAAGAAATCTGGTTTGTTGCGAGGGTATGAAACCGTTGCAAATTAATATAATCGAAAAAAAAATTACATTTTTTTTGCTGCTGCAGCAAAATCACATCCCCACACCTGCAAAACTATACAACGGATAGTCTATAAGACAAATGACTAGGAGCATTAACTTCATTTACCTGCTCAACATAAACTAGTAGGGTTCAACAGGCTTGCGGAAGTTGGCTCCAGCATAAACTGCTTCTGAACCCAGTTCCTCTTCAATCCTCAACAGCTATTCATACAAACAGAAGGAGGTTTAGTGATTCTCAGGTGAAGAGTTATGTCAACAAGCGGAAGAATGAGATCCCTCATACATGCATACTCTTCTTCACTCGTTTTAGCACCAGCAAGGACCTGCTTCACAACCAAAACAACAAATAAGTATATCATAACATCATAATTTGACATACATTCTATTGTCAACAAATTAAATTGGTAAAGACATCATAGATCCCCCACAAGAGACCTCTTTTCGGCCAGTTACTAAACAGAAGAAATGGTGTGCAGACTGTGTCAACAATACTGAAGTAATACAAGTAAAAGGAAGTGGATGGGATTGTCTTGGAAAACCAATAAACAATCATAATAAATAGGTTGAGATACCAGCTAAAAAAGGGGGGAGGGGTGAAGATTAGATAATTTGACGAGTTGTGAATCTCAAGAATGTCAGCGCACTCTTGATGATGAATAATCGGCAAAATACTACAGAATTCCACACCTACCTTGTGTAGCAATGTACTTCCACCTGTCATTTGTGATGCAAGTCCAAAAACTCTGTACACTGAGAGAACATTCATAAACAAAAGGACAATGAAATGCCACTGCTTAAGTTTGAAAGGCGGCACTGCACCCATCAATGTCATTGTACTCAGCAACAGGTCTTGCAGAGAACTTTCGTTACTTACCATTTAGACTAAACAAAACCACAGAATGCATATAAAGCGGGATCAAAACATGGACAAATATATATGACTGGTTTCTGGTGAGGATATTGTGAGTTTCAGCCTGACCAAAAGTTAGCACCCCAATAATGAAGTCAATGAAAAGGTCATTTGCAAGATGAAAATTATGGACCCATTTCCACAAAATCTCCATCCAACATAATCAATTTTTTGTGTGCAGAGCAACTAGTTCCCAGATCCCAAGACTAAATTAGGAATGCTAAATAGCGCATTCGAAATACCAATAAAGTAAGGGGTGAGGCTTCGAAAAACTTCATCTGTAATCTAATACAAAGACTACATAAAAATTAAAATAAAGTTCTCAAAGCTGGCAAACCAGGACGTAATTTCCATCCTTGTTCGAGAACAATTCTCCCGTTCTTACAACTCTAGTTATTTTCAATATGAGACGTCTAAACAGACGCTAGTCACCTTACTCCAGCAGCTCGGACTAAAGATCTTGTCCTATACTGAACACAAAATTTCATATTGGTAACATAAAGATACAAACTTTCATGGATTCACAGCACAAATCCAAATTCCATCACATTTCTGCGTGTTTCCTTCACCTAAAACTTGGTTAAGTCATGCACCTTATCTTTCCATTCATTTTCATTATGTACCAAACAAAAGACTTTGTCCAGCTCCTCCATTAACACAGCCTCTGCTACATATGAGCTTCTGACAAAATATTCATCTAGGACTTGAGATGGTCCTTAGTATATTGTATTACAAACGATCAGATAAAAATTAGCTGAACTTAATCCCTTAAACCATGAAGTAACTAAGCAACAAATGATACCATGGTTATTCCATTTAATGACCTCAATAATGAACTCTAGATGGTACTTAAAAAACAGATTCAAATCAGAAAGAACGCGAAGAAAAGGTACATACACATAAAATGGATTTTCCAATTTCAAATTGCAAGGAAGTAATGGATATAAAATATAAATAAATCATATGTTCTGAATGTATACCAGTTCTTTCTCAATGATAGATATTGGTGTCTTTAGTCAGAGAATCGTAGCAACCTCAGGCAAGGCCCGACCCAGGCAAACAGCCAAAGTTAGCTTGATTTCTGAAGACCGACCTTCACTCGAGAAAACTTTGCAAGGATAATGTTTTCCCTTGAGCAACAAAATCTCTTTGATTGAACTTTCATCTTTCCCATATATATAAGCTACAGAAGATGATGTTATCCACTCAAAAAGTGCCATCCACATTGTTGAAAATGTTGACAACTGAAGAGCATTGAATAATATTCAATAGGTTGAACGGAGAGAACCGAAAAATAAGTATCTTTGAGCAAAGATAACTTACAGCTAAACTGAAGCCCTCTGGGGGTTCATCAAATAAATCATCGTTCAAATCAAAATGGTTATTTGAAATCTTTAAAGGAACCGCTTCCTGGCGGAACACATTATCCTTCTGGGAGTGTTCATCAATATCTTGCTTTTGAGGCAAAATAATGATTCCTGCTTCAGATACTGTTGGAAAATGTAAAGAGAAGATCCAACACTTTCATGAGCTTAAATAAGAAGCAGATACCAAATCCATACAATTATAACTGTTGTTAGCTAGTAAAGGATATTACCTGCATCTGTAACATCAGAGACACCATTGGCAACAGCCTCAGCTGCCTGGCTCAGTGCAAGCGCACAAGCTTCGGCTGATGAAAGACGTTCAGAACCATGGTTTCAATAACCACCGAAATGATGAGAACCATGGTGCATACCTGATTGGACCTCTCTGGAATGCACCACTCTGTATCTTCCAGGTGGACCTGTGAACAACGAATACATACATGCAGTTACTGTGATTAATCCCAGTAACCTCATCAAAAGAGGAATCAATCAGATGATAAAACAAACATAAAACCTTAATAAACAACTAAACTAGAGAAATATATGTACCTTGTAAAGAGGAATCTTTTTCACACTAGCACCTGCTGAGTTTCAGTCTGCTGAGTTTGCTGCATATATATAAGAACCAGATAACCATATCACAATGAAAAATTATAATGAAACTTAACACAAAAATTGATAAAGGTAAACATACCCTCATCCCTCCTCCTTTATCCGGGCTTGGGATCGGCAATGTAAAAAATAACCTTTACATTGGCGGAGTTAAAAAAGGGTTGTTATAAATTTAAAAAACATAAGTAAGTATATATATATATATTCAACAAGAAAACAACACTACTAAGATTACATATTTGGGACTACCAAATCCAAATTAAAATTATAGATTTGGGACTACCAAAACCAAATCAGCCAGGAGTGTGTAAGTCAAAAAACAAAAATGAACGTATCATTACTAAGTACTACAGTATTGCATGCAAGTCCACAAAAATAGCAAGCATCAAAGATATCGTTCAAGGTTGTAACTACCAAGGTAGTTGTAACTATCAATCATCAAGTTCCACATGATTTTTACACCATACGAAGAAATCACCAACGTCCAAATCCCCCATCATGTCTCCTTTTGGATCACTCTTGTAAAGTTTCACCTCAGTCATATATTTGAAGCATAAGGAAAGTCTGATCTTTGTTGCAGGGTTCAATGATCCATAGCAATCACAAGAGAATCGATGGATAGGATCAACAACCTCTTTTTCTATCGCAATGACATTCTTATGCCAATCACAAACTTTGTAAGTCATTGACACTGAAGGAACATGATTGCTTGGAGAAGGAAACCTCGCAACACCTTGAGAAGATGGTGGTAATGGAGATGGAGGTAATGGATTTTCTGGTTGCCTTGTCGATTGTGCACAGGATGAAGGTGTATCTTCTGTTTTTTGTGCTCCTCCTTGTGTTCCCTCACTTGTTGATGGTCTCACATAAGTTCCATTTTCAAGTCTCTCTCGTATCCATTGAACATTTTATTCCAATATATCATATTTTTTGCTCAATTTTTTTACTTCCAATGTTTTATCCAAAAGCAATGAACGAGCGGGAAGTCAAGCATCATACTTCCTTTTAGAGACGGTGGTTCCAACACAACGAACACGTCCCCTTTCTTTTTGGCCAAACACTTGGCTTAGAGGATCATTATCAATAGTGAGGTCAGTGGTACCCTGGGTTGAAGATTCTAGCAAGGCGGCCTTTTTTGTTTTAACTTGTTCCTTAAAAAGAATGAAAAAATAAAATAACACAGGACACAAATAATATTCAAACAACTACAAAGTAAATTAAGAATTGTGTATAAAAGACATCATTGGGCACATACCATATATAGTTCAGCACCATGCGTGGGTTTTTCATCCTTTCTCGTGTGACAAACAATCCATATATCAGTGTGTGTGATTGGTTCCCCATCAGGAGTCTTCTCAACCTATATACTTGAAAGATTAGTCTCAGCCTATATAGTTAAATGGTTATTATTGTACTAGTAGCTAGAAACTCAATACCATTTCATACTCCACTTCTGCAGCACTCTTTTGGCCACCCCCCCCCCCCCCCCATACATACTTTGAAGCCTTTTTGTTTTTGGCATTTTGGGCTCTAATTGCCTTCGCTTCAGAGGTTCTCTCATAGCAAACAAACTCCTTCCAACCCTCCTCTCTTACACCATTTGGAACATGCTTATCTTGTTCCTCAATGGTAGGATACTTATCCAAATAGTCCTTCCTAAGATCTGCCTTGAACCTTCTAAAATATTCTGGAATTTTCAAATGCACACTCCTTTTCACATAATTTGGGATGTCGTATTCACGCTGCAAATAAGCCATTGAGAAATAAGTTGACAATAAAATAAAACATTATGAAAATCAATGATGTAAAATCTCACCTTGAGGGCATTCCACACATCCTCTTTGTAGTTTTCAGTAACATGGTGCCAACCCTTGAATTTGATGGGCACAAGTGTTTCAACAAGCCTTCCAATGCGTTTATTGAAATTTCTAGCACCAGGTCCAACTGCTAAACCATGGACATTGAACTTTATGGTCTTTTTAACTTCACTGTCATCATTTGTAGATGTAGTGACGTCATTGGTGGAGAGATTGTCGCGAGTACTACCCATTTCTATCAATGACATTATAGATATTAACCATTATCAAACAAAAAGAAATAAGAAACAACTATATACACTACATTTATAGATAGTTTCCTTCCACAACATATCACCACAAATAGATTTTTATAAAGCATTAGAAAAGCCAATCTGAATACTTAGCTACAAAGCTTCCCTTTCCCAACTCAAAAGTCAAAATAAGAAACAAAGACAAAATAATTGGTCTCAACCAAAGAGGATGACTAAAATAGCATTAGAAATGCATCAAAAAATATTGTAGCATAGTCAATTAAAATTTCAGTAAGCTCTTCAGGTTGGGGTTGTCTTTCAAGATGCTTTGATACACAGTGGGAGTTTCATTTTTATCGACATTAGTGTTCAAGCCTCTTTGAGTATGTAGAACTACATGCCACCCGTCATTTGATTGATCTTTCGAATAAAATACCCCACTTGGTTCTTGAGCTAAAATGAATGGATCCTCTTCCACCTTTCTTTTGTCTTTTAGCTTCGACAAGTTTACCATCTCATGGTTCCAAATTGGGTCCACCTTATATGCATTTTTCTTATCTTCCACTTTGACCCAATCACAATAGAAGATTGTTTCTTTGATAACTATGTAGTCTAGCACCAATATGTCTCTAACAACTCCATACCATTTGACTAGTTTGTCCTTTGGCCTCTTATCTTTCTTACTAGCAACAAAAGGAGCAATAACATCCATGGAGACACCACTATCTTGTGTCACCAAACATTCATCCGAAGAACTTGTCGCAAATGTGAAACCATTTACACAATATTTTGGATATCGGGTTGCCAAAAATTGTGGACCATTGGCTAACCTCCAAAGTGTGGTATTTGTTTCCCCAGCCTTCTCCAACTACATTGTAAAACAAATCATCTTAGAACTGAAATCTGAAAAAAAAAATTATATATATATATATATATATATATATATATGAATAAATACACATTATAAAATACCTCATTACACAATCAAGGAATAAAATCAGTGGCTTTCTCAACGAATTTCCTTGACCTTTTTTTTTTACTTTGTGTAGCCAACTCCATGCAATATTCATTGTATTTTCTGCACAAGTTACCATATTATCATAATTCTAGATTTCAAGTTATTAAAAAAAATTAAAATATTATATATCTTACTCTTCCCAATCACTCGAATCAGCAAGTGCATTGAAAACACATCTTCGAGCTTGTTTAAATTGTACAATATTTAGCATATAGTTTTTTCCTTTATCCAATGGCTTTTCATCGGCATACTCATCATATACATCAAGCCACTCCTCTTGACTATGTTTGTGAGTTCCGAACCGTGGCTTTGTCATATACTCCATGCAGTATGTAACAGATTCATCTACAAGGTATGCTTCTGCTATTGATCCTTCTATGTATATGAAATTGTTAGCATAGTCTTTGTATCGTTTCATTAACTTATCAATCATAAATAAAATGATAAATTAGTATATAATATAATAAGATAATGTGATGACGTGCACTAAAATTAGAAAAGTTATTTACCGCTCAAAGGGATACATCCATCGATATCGAACTGGACCACCAAGCATCGCTTCCTCGGTTAGATGAGCCATGCAATGCACACTTATAACAAAGAATGAAGGCGGAAGCTCCTTTTCAAGGACACAAATTGCCTCAATCACACTTTTGTGTGCCAACTGAAGATCTGTTTTGTTGATTACTTTAGCACATAAGATATTGAAGAATAAGCTAATTCTTTGAATAACAATTCTTAAATCTTTATCCTTTTTGTCACGAAAAACATGTCTAAGAAAAACTGAAAGTAAATGTTGCATAATGACATGGTAGTCATGTGACTTCAGTCCTCTTAGCTCCAGGGGATTGCCAAGAACGCAATTACTCAACTTGGATGAAAATCCACTCGGAAATTTCAACTCTTTTAGTGTATTCATAAATACTTTTTTTTTCTTTCTTGGTCAAGGCAAATGATGCTTTTGGCATTGAAGTTTTTCCCGTTTCAGTGTCATGGCTCAACCAATATCTCTTATGAGTTCCCATGTCTTCCATATCTTTTCGAGCATTTTCATCATCCTTTGTTTTCTTAGAGACATTCAACAATATGTTCAATAAGTGTTCAATGACATTCTTTTCAGTATGCATCACATCAATATTATGTCGTAGCTCAACAAACTTTCAGTACGGCAAATCAAATAAAATGGACCTTCTAGACCACGGTGGCGCAATGTTATTGGTTGGTTTATCATTGACGTTATCATTATCAACCATATTCTTGCGCTTTTGCCCACTAACCCTACCTTGTATAGAACCTTCCAAAATTTCCACTATCCTTCGTTCAACTTCTTCACCAGATAATCGTCGTGGAGCATGACGATGTTCAACATCTTTGTTGAATCCCTTGTCATCTCTAAACTTGTGTTTTGTAGGTAAAAAACGTCGATGGCCTCTATAGCATATCTTCCGACTGTTTGAAAGACGTTCAGATTCTACATCATCAACACAAATAGGGCATGCATTATAACCATGAAAATTACAACCAGCTAGAGTCCCATAAACAGGAAAGTCATGGATACCCCAAAACAACATTGCTTTCAACCAAAAATTGCTTTTAGTATGCACATCCCAAGTTGAAACACCATCTGCCCACAATTCCTTCAATTCTTCTACTAATGGCTTTAGGTAAACAACAATATTCTTTCCTGGTGCTTTTGGCCCTGATATTAACAAGGTTAACAAATAAAACTCCTTTTTCATGCATAAAGAAGGTGGAAGATTCAAATGAGCTATTATTACTGGCCAACAACTATAAGCATTACTTAGATTTCCACGTGGGTTAAAACCATCAGTCAATATTGCAAGTCTCAAATTCCTACTATCAGAGGCAAACTCTGGCCATCTCATATTTGTTGATGTCCATTGTGCGGAATCACATGGATGTCTCATCAAATTCCCATCTGAACAAGCATCCTTGTGCCAAGTCATTGCTTCACCAATCCACAGTATGCTAAAAATCTTTTCAACGTTGGAATCAATGGAAAATACTTTACAACCTTTTTAGCTTCTTTCCTGTATACCTTGCCAGACTCGTGGTCATCGTCATCCACATAAACCTTATACCTACCAGAACCACATTTTGGACAAGTAACCAGACCCTCATATTCTTTCCAATAGAGTATGCATCCATTGGCACATGCATGTATTGTCTTACATTCCATCCCCATATCTTTAATTGTGTTTTTCATGTTTGGGTAGTTATCTGGCAAATTACAATCATCCGGCAATAAGGTTTTTAGCCATTTTAACAACATCGTCGCACTATTACCACTCCAACTAAAACGAGTCTTGAAATTCTGCAATTCAATAATGGTGGACAACGTGGTCTTATCCTTAGTACACTCATTGTACAAAGGCACAGTCGCTTTTTCCTTATACTTTTTTGATACTTCTTGTTCATAACTGTCTCAGGTTCACAAGAAAATTTCGGACCACCTTCTGGATTACCGCCAAAACATTCTTCGACGGTGTCATTCAAGTCATTTATCCCATCATCAGCCTCCACAATTTGCATGTTGAGGAATACATCAACTAGGTCGCTCATCCTAGGATATTCAAAGGCATCATCAGGTTCAACCACTTCTGTCATAGGTACATCAATCACCTGCTTGTTTATATTCTCTCCCTGATGTATCCACGTGACATAATTGGTATCAATGCCATGGCTTAACAAATGAACACCTATGTCGTCAACACTAATGTTTCCCTTCGAGTTCCTACATCGAACACATGGGCAAGGAAAAAACTCTCTCCATTTGCATTATCCTCAACAAACTTTTGGAATTGTCTAACGCCGTATATATACATTGCACTTCCCCGTTTGTTCATCCATGACTTATCTAAAGGAATTGTTGACATTTCTACACACCAAAAATTAAAATATTAACTTTAGTCAAACATTCATGAAAATTAGTTGACATATATATACGATTCTAGCAATTAGTAATTGCATATATCTTTAGCAGTTTTGTTATTACCTCTTCTTGGTAATGTGTGCTTTGTTTGATAAATTTATCAAACTCTTTTGCTTGTTCTTCAAGCTGATTTTTGAGATTTATAAAACCCCCCTCCTTGAAAGTGGGCTTATATAAGTCCTCATGGTCTGTAATGGAATTTGTAAGACCATGTTGTTGGGCAATGTGATCAGTAAGGATTAAATTACATCCTAAGATCTCATTGACATTGTTCAGCATATTGACACACGTCTGGATTCCCGATCCAGTGGCATTATGTCTGTAGTCAACAAATTTTTCTGCTACTACTTTATACTGTTTTTCAATATTACAAAGCTTGCCTTCATAATATATGTGAGGATGTTCTTTGAATGACATCCTAATGAAGTCCTTGAATATCAATTCTTAGACCTTCAATTCTTTGAGACATGCTCTTTAGCATTTCTCTGGATTCTTCCATAAGGTTCTTTTTGGGTTCCTCAGAAGAGCTAGACTCACCGCAGATGAATCTATTGTTCTTAATCATGCTTGTTGGATTTGCTCCAAGCATAGGTTTCTTTTTAGAAACCTCTAAAGACCATACTGACTTTAGGGGTTTTATATCTTTGATAGGTATGTCTTGGACACGACCTACATTTGAGAATACATCATCAAGTTCTATGTTCTCAGTTTTTCTATTTCCCATACTATGATGAGAATTTGTTAAGGCATATCCTACTAGATAAGTGATGGAGAATGGTTTGTCTCCATTCATCAAGTCGCTTCGTTCAAACTTATGAACAAAACTTAGGATTTCATTTATATTCTTGGTGCTGAGTGGCACACCATACTTAGGGTAAATTGTAAATATCAGTTTGCCATAAGCAAGATTTCCTTGACATGTACCTAGAATACAGTCTTCACGATCATTAATCCTATTATCTAGTAAGGCACATAGAATAGGACTATTGATTCCTTGTCTAAATGTAGACTTTATACAGATTTGTACACCACATATGTGAATGTAATCAATCTTTTTTCTTATGTCAGAAGGTATTTTAGCCATTTTTAGCTTAATATGTTCTTTTGTTATTAGTGGTATATTAATTCTACCAGTGGTATCTTTAATATCCAAAGTAAATTCTTTTGTTGAAACACCAAGATAAACATGATTTTTCCTAGTGATCAAAGATTTTGCTATCTTCGTTAAGACTCCTGAAGTCCTGAAGATTTGTTCAGCACTAAGTTTTAGATGCTATGAAGCTATCATTTTTAACTTAGATTCTTCTATGAAAACATCAGCTTTGAAACTTCCATGTTCTTCATGAATTTCAACTTCTTCACATTGTTCCACATCAGAATCTATTTGATATAGATCAGACATTATTATCGTCCAGACTTCCGCAGTTCAGACTTTTCTTGATGCTCCGTGAGGAGGTATTAGAAAAGTTCCCGGTGATCCCGTTTCAAAAGGGCCGGGAAGTACTATACTAAGAACTGACTGGTCCTTAGATAATGTTGATTCTATGATCAACAGATTCTTAAGTAGTTCAATCTGAACTAGTTGCTCCAAGATTTTTAACATGGCTCTGATACCAATTTTTTGCCAAAATTCTTAACATATATTTTCCAAAACTAACAGTGGCATCTTCAAAAGAAACCAAAATAAATGTTCTAAGTTGTCATTGCTTTTAACTATTTCAAATTCTGACTACAATGCAACACGTCTACTGTAAAATTTTTTTTTGAATATTCAAGCCAAATTTGGTGTCCAATTCACATCCAACTCTACTCTCCTAACACATAGTAAAAACACCTCCACGTAGCATTTATCTCATAAGCTAAATACTAATTTCAAACATGCAAATACATATACAACAATAAGTAAGCTCAAATTTAAAATTTTTTAACATGAATGTGAAGGATGATGCTAAAAATTTTCAAAATCGCATATGCAAGCTTGCAGGAGACAAAGATAAAAAATTTCAGAATTAAATATATGATTTCACTTACCCGGTCAGTAACAATTAACTCCAGTAAGCTCTAAAATCTCCACAAACGAAGCCCACGAGGAATCTATCAACCAGTGTTTAAGTATAAGAATCTATCAACCACTATTGAAGCATTCACAAAAGAAACTCTTTAATTTGACTTCAAATCATCTTCCATACACCGAATCTCACTAAGAACATACCTGAAATTCACTTTCCAACTCCCCAACCAAACGGTTTACTGAAGCCCTTTTCCCTTCAACCTGTTAGATTTAAGAGAGGAAATAAATTAGGTGAGAGGGAAACAAATCTCTCCTGATTTTAAGAGAAGAAATAGATAATAACAGGAAAAAAAAATTTGAAACCTTAGCTCGTCGATGTTGGTAGCTAGGGCATGTCAAAACGCTTTTGCATCAGAGTAAGATAAGGTGTTGTTGATGGATCAAAGTTAAGAAACACTTTTGAAACGAAAATGGAACGAGAGATTTGTTTGGCAGAATCAAGATAACCCCAGATCCAAAAACACCTAAAACATCAATCAAAACAAGCCCAAACAAAGATCAGAGTAGAAGAATATGAAAATGAAGAGAACTTACTTATACAAAAGGGGGTGTTTGAGATGAAGCAAGAGAAGGGACGGATCTGTGAACCAACTCTCTATTGCAAAGAAAACATTTACCAATTTATAAACAAACCCTACCTTAAGAAGAACCTCTTCCACTCTCTTGTTCCCGAAAGAGAGAAATTGCAGCGAAAACTAAAACATATCCACACACGAAATCAACACCAAACCAATGATTTCAACCCTCAAAATGACAAAATCCCCTGTTGCCTAATCTTCCAGTTTTTCTTGCAGAGTCTTGAAAGTGAGATAATAAACAACATCAAAAAAAAAAAAAAAAACCCAAATAACACATAAATCATCTCACAAGCAAAAATTACCTTGAGTTTGTGTTTTCTTTTTCTTTACACTCTCCTCTGCTCCTCTCTCTCACTCTGATTTGAAACGAAAATGGAGCGATTCTTTGGCTGAAGATAACTATTTGATTTTCTAACAATCCCTAAAATGAAAATGGAAGGAGGCGGGAGCGCCAATTTTTTTCGCAAGACCGCAAAAGTGTTTTCGCAATGGCGCCAAAGTGTTTTCGCCAAAGCGTGAAATGGATGTGAGTTCTCCACACAGGCACGTGCAACACAGGTGCATTTTCTTTTTATAGCCACGGTTTTAGGCCCTTGGCCATTCAAAACACTCTTTCAAAAGTCATTTTTTTACATTTGCCACGGTAGATTATCTAGCCACGATTTATGGGCCGTGGCAAATAAACTAACGGTTTTGAGTCGTGGCCATCTCCATGTAGCTAATCAAGCCTTTTGGTGTAGTGTGCGTGGTCACCTACTTTGGATGAACACCAATTGGTTCGCTGAGACCTTGTAATTTCTTCCCGTATTTCATAGAAGAAGTACTGACTTTCCCGCCTACATGCTAGTGCCATTGTAATTTAACACCAATGCCCAACCTTGGAGCGGTTGCTTTCCTCCCTTCTTAGGTAGCCCTGACACGTTGCGCTACGCTGGAACTTGGGATTGCGGGGCAGAGTGGTGTTGGACCCTGTTAGAGTGGGCTATTGACTCCTAGACACCCTTCTCATCCCTCAGCGGAAGGGTGCACTCGATCTGTTTCAACTTGATATTTGTCCCAAGTTCATCTGGTTAGGCGGATCGAGCACGTGAGCCAGCTGTAGCTTCGGTTGGCGTGTCACGAGGCCTCTGGTTGCTGATTCTGTACCACCCCAAGTCATCCTTGTGAGGTGGCTCATCTTCTTCAGAGAAGTCACTGGGCGGAACTCTTAGAGGGCTCTGTAATTTACCTGAGGTACCTTTGTTGTTGCTTCTGAGTCCTCTTCTAGAGTCAGACTGTTTAAGTAAATCTTTATTGTATGTCACATTGGATTCGGATGCTTGTAGTTTGTAGTATTTTGTACCCGCCTCTAAGCGATTGTTGTTACATCTTTCCAGTAATCAATAGAATGTGTTTGCATAATTCTCTTTTATATCTTAAATGATTACCAATCACATAAGGTCCTAAGAATTAAAACTCTACATTGACTACTAAAAGAAAACTAAATAACTGAATAGATTAACTGTTGGCAGAAAGAGGTCGATCCGACCCTGAAGTGAATTCGCATGGCCCTTGCTTGGATCGTGAGTACCTTAAGTAAATTGCCAAGTTTCGCTAACGTCGTTGAGGGTACTGAAGAGTAAACCTTGCGTGGGAGGGTCCTTCCACGCCCGTTGTCAGTCTTGGGATCGTGCTCTCATTTGCAACAACATTTCCACTGTTCTTGACGTTTTGTTGAGTTGGAAAGCGGACTGCTCCTACAATGTTGGAATGTTCTTTGCTGCTAAGTTGAGCCACTGTTGTTGGGATTTTGCCTCCATCTGGGTGGAGTGGCCTTTCCACAGTTCTTGAGTTTGGCTTCTATTTTACTTATATGGCAGGCCCTAGCATGATCTGGGAACATTCTATCTACTTTATTGTAGCATAGTGGTAGCCCTCGTGCCTTTGGTTGGTCTCCGCAAATTGTTCCCTCTGAGTGGTTGGCGGTATACTTACCGCACTGGAGAAGGGTGGAGACTTCTGCTTCCATTTGGTGAAGCTAGGGTCTTCCCAAAATGCGGTTATAGGTAGACGGTGTGTCTACCACCATGAAGTCCAAAAACAGGACCTTCCTTAGTTGTGGCTCTCCTGCCACCACTGCTAGCCTTATCTTCCCAATCGGGAAGCATTTCTCTCCGCTGAATCCAATCAGTGGTTAGTCGGAAGATGTTAAGTTCTCTTCCTTGAGGTCCATACTGCGGAATGCGTTGTAGAACTGGACATTGAGAGAGCTTCCCATGTCAACCAGAGCCTTCTTCACTTCTCACTTTGCAATAGAGACTGAAATGACAAAAACGTCATTGTGCGGTGTGCGGACGCTTTCGAGGTCTTTATCTATGAAAGTCAAGGTTGGGATGGGGCTCTACACTTGCGAGTAATACACGTGTTTGTCCTAGTTTGTGGGCGGTGTCTTCACCTCAAGGAGTGTCTGCTTGCGAGACCTGTTTGATTGTTCTTCTTCTAATTCGACTCCATGAAGGACATATACTATGCCCGGAGTCTCCTTCTCAATCTCTTTGACTGCCTCTCCCATTTTTTTTGGTTCGGTCCTTTCATTTCTATGAACCCAGAGCTTCTTTTAACTTGCCCTTGCGAATCCTGTACTCGATTTCATACCTTAGATTATTGCAGTCATTGGAATCGTGGCCACTCTCCTTGTGGTATGAGCAATACTTGTTGTTGTCACGTTTGGAGGGGTCTCCGCGCTGCTTTGGTGTCACTTCAGATCTTTCTAGTTTTTCATGGAATTAAGGACGTCCAACAAGCTAGAATTTAGGGGGTCATGGATTTGGATCCAACGTAGTTGGAAGATTTCTCTGGCCTAGCACGGCGAGAGTCCGATCTATAGTCGTCGCGCTTTTGTTTGTTCATTTCTTCACTTTCTCGCATTTCCCCTCATTTTTGTCCTTAGAAACGAAGGGTTTCTTCTCTACTTCAGTTTCCTTCTTTGCTATTCTCATCTCCTCCACGGTGATGTACCTTTGGGTGCCCTTCAAGAGTTTTGCCATATCTAGGGGGTTCCAAGGTGAGGAATTCGTAAAACTTTCCCTCTCTTAGGCCCGCGGTAAAAGCCGCCATGGTTGTGTCATCGCTACAGCTTTCAATGACCGTCAGCTCGTCATTGAAGCGCGTAACGTATTCCCTTAGTGTTTTGTTTGACTTCTACCTCAGGGAAAGTATATAGTGCGGGCCTTTCCTGATCCGTTGGCTTCCGACAAAGCGCGTTAAGAATTCTTTGGCAAGTGTCATGAATGAGTCGATCAACTTTGGCGGGAGGCTGTGGAACCATGTCGGTGCTGACTTCATCAGGCTGGTAGGGAACATTTTGCATATCACTGATTCAGAACCTTCTTTGAGCTCCATTACAAGCTGATAATGATGCAAGTGATCGAACGGGTCGTCGGTCCCATCGTAGAAATCAAGTTTTGGAGGGCTAAACTTTTTTAGCAGAGCCTCGTTCATGATGCGGTCCATGAACGGGAGAACAGAGAGGCGGTAAGCATGTCTAGGTTGTGAGCCCCTCGACAGAGGGGATTCTGCGCGGCGAGCCTGTCTACCCTCAAAGTTGGATCCTTGTTGACCACATCGCCACCTCTAGTCCAGCGAGAACTAACAGGGGCTTGACTATCCTATGCCTGTTTTCTATTGTCCTCTGGAGATTGAGGTATTTTCTATTCCTGATCTCCATCGGTGAGTGGAGGGTTCTGCTGTATGAGAATCTTTACTACTTTAGCGATCTGCTTTATTTGTGATGACAACAAATCCATCCTGAGGTTTGTCGTTGTCGTTGTTGCTATTTTCGCGGGGGTGTGAGCCTGCTGCCCTTGTGTCACCAGCACCGCTGGAAGTGGTGGTATAACGCCAGTCTGAGTGTTTGACGTGTCCCCCTGTTCTCCATTGTTGCATGATCTGGTTGTCACCATCTCCTTGAATTCTGAAGAGAGATGATGCTAGTGATTGGTTAGGAACTTTATCGTCCCCTCGGATGGCACCAAATTGATTTAGTCTATTTTCATTCCATGTTTGACCTTGACCTACTAATTTGCTAACCTGCATAAGGAACGCACGTGAGCCACGAACCACCATTGTGGTGACCGATGACACTCCGATGCTAAAGTCAGACAGGGATCTGAGGAAGGCTTAATGCTGTAAACAGAAAATTTGTAACGTACATTAGCTTACAAACCTCATGTCTTATTTATAGTGCTGGAATCCTAGTTCGATTAGGCCATCAGTAGCGTAGTTTAGGGAAGAAGATCTTCAGGGAGATCATTATCTAATTAGGAGTTGTGCTATGAAGGGAAGTTTCCCTAATAGACTTGGGCTCCTAGATACGCGGGAGATAGTTCCTAATCAGAGTATTGTCCATAGATGGAAGTTTTCATGTACGACATATACTCTGGTATTTGCTTCCTAATTGAAAACAAGGTGTTGCTTGCTTGCTTGTTCGAAACTGATCACCAGGATACTTGCCTTAATAGGGCTTACAATTATTGGGGATGGCTGTGAGACGTGTGGGCTTAGCGAGCTATAGTAATTTGAGTCTGTCTGCCGACTGTGTTGTGCGAGCTTGAAACAGCTTGGGCCAGATCAATGTTGGGCTAACGCTTAGGTCTGTTATTCCTTGAAATCATCATGACACGTGTACGATGTAGAAGAGAGGACATTTTGGTGTATCCTCAAAAAGCATTGGGAATTCTAAGCTTATGTTTATAAGAATACTGGCAGACCATGAAAAATGATGTGGTTCCTAGTTCCTACTATCCATGAATGTTTCATTCATGAGAATATTGCCCAAACTTTCAGTCTCATTCATATTGCCTTGATTCCTAAAATTAAAATTATGTTTCCCACTTCCATTACAAACTTCTTACAAATAGATTGAAATGCTTACTCAATAATATAATTTCTCCCCTTCAAGGTGTTTTCTCCCCTGGTAGAGCTTTATATCGGTGCTAACACTGGTATTGCTTTTGAATCTTATCTTCCATAATTTAAGATCCCAAATTAGTTAGGGAATAGAAGAAAATGGTAGAATATGGGAAGTTAGGGTCTCTCCAAATTCAAACTATTTTAAAAACTTGGAAGTTATGTCTTCTCTTTATTTGATTTTATTCCATATTTGGCCTTATTGTTTATGATGAAATCCTCTTAAAAGTAAAAATATTTCAAATGACGTCATTGCCCTTCTATTTGACTTACTATAATCAAAATCAAGGCAAAAACAAAGATAAATAACCTCTTTGGACATTTATAGATCCATTTGTATCTCATATTCCCTATTTTTGCATTTTTTTTATGTGGTTTGATTTAAAAATGACAATACTACCAATCATCATACTTTACATACTTTCCATATCATCATATTACCAATCATCATACTTTACAATACTACAAATCAACATACTTTACATTCTTTGGAATGATTAATAAGATTCAAAGTAACCACAATGGATAAAAAAGAGGCCAAATGTCACACACCAATTTTTAAACAATATAAATTAATAGATTATTTAAAAATCTCGGCATAACATGAACAATTTAAATGGTACGGACAAAAGACAACTAATAAGTAAGATAAACTAACATCCTCAGAATTCTTCCTTTGATAACCAATGTCGACATTTACCACATTAATCCATCAAAATGAATCATAAGTCAAACCTATCTAAGTGTATTACATCAATCCTTACCAAAATCTTGATTTCAAATAAAGAAAATAAAAACGAGGTCCTACATCTTATTACCTACAAAATCGATAAAATCATAAATTTTCGGAAAGTACCTCAACCACAACTACCGTCTTAAAGTTGTAACTGCTTGCCTCCACGCTCCAAACTAACCCTGATGTGTCTCTCGGGTTGTGCTCATTATGAATGCCCCAAAATTTGTATAACAAAATTGGGTCAATATTTCAATACTTGTGTGAGCAAACTTATTTTCAATATAATACAGATCATGGAAGAATCTCACAAAATTAAAATACCAACAATAAACATTTTATCATAAGGAAGACATGTAATTCTCATTCAATGATTGAATGAGCAATTAGTTTCTTCCGTCAAGGCAATCACGCAAACATACTATCAGAGTAATCATTACATTATTTTTGTGTTATGATATGATCAATGTTTTCATTTTTTCCTAGTCTTTTCGCTTATTTTCCACAATAGCATCTCTTCTCCTATGCCGAAACACACATCACCCAATTGTGCCTTTGACTTCAAAGCCACTCTGAGCATACACATCCCAAGTAGGGTGCCACATCGAGGTTCATATTATCTCATCCGAAGTTCGATCCATGACAAGTATATCACTTTACATACATTTGAACTCACATAAACCGTGTACTCGGTATGTAAACAAGTTTGCATACTAAAATCGCATACCAAGTATACAAGCAAGTCTATATATTAAAATTATACTTTCTTTCTTTTTTTTCACTTTTTTTTCATAGTTGTGGAAAAGAACATCCTTACTAAATTTAGTACTAAAGCATCACTTGCACTTGCACTATTAAGTGGACAACACCTATTACAACTATATACCAAAGGAAAAAAAAAAAAAATATATATATATATATATATATATATATATATATATATATATATCCATGAGGCAAAATTAATGGTCACCAACAAGTAAATAAAAAAAATTAAAAAAAAACACCAATAAAAAAAAAGTCTTATCTAAATGGACTCTTTCCATTGTAACTCGTTCAACTTATCCAAACACATTAATCTTCTAGAAACAAAGAGTATAATATAAGTTTACCATCTAAATGCCTTTCTCCATCCAAATAAACCTTCAAACATTTACTTCATTGAAATTTGCTAGGTATACAGATTGATTAAATGAATGAATTGGGTTTATGGGGTCACAATTGTTTATTTGAGTTTATCTGAACTCTGTGTGTGGGAGATGGAAAATTTTTGTGAAGAGTTTTGGTATTGGTGGTGTGGATTGATTTGCAAATAAAAAAAGAAGGGAATGAAGACAAAATTGAGCCTGACAGTGACGGTTCTAGTTTAACATATTAGGAACTGCTCCTAACACACAAAAACGACAATGAACAACTGAAAATGAAAAAAAGAAATAGTGAGAGAGATAAGAGTTCTTACTCACCTCATCCGTAAAACCAAAGTTGAATAAGGTTTTTTCCTCTTTCACCTCTTTCCCTTTGTTTTTTATGTGTAAAAAAAATTAGGCTAGGTATTCCAAATAAGGCTCTAATTAGGATTTCCTAATTTTTTTCTTAACATACACATACTTACTATTAATTTAACCACTGCCAACAAGTCATAATTTCCACAATACATATAATTAAAATATATATACCAAATACTAAATAAGAATTATTTGTATTTTACTTAATTATGCGGGTATTACAATATACACACCTCAAACAAATCTCATCCCGAGATTCGGTAAGATGAGAGATAGGCAAATAATTTCGGGTGCATCTGTTTTACTTTGTCCTCCAGCTCCCAGATAACGTCGTTTTTTTTTGTCGCTTCACTAAACTTTGACTAGATTTACTTTCTTTCTCCGTAGTTGTTTGACATAATGATCAAGTATCATCATAGGCCCAACATTATAAGTCACATCCTCATTAAGTTCAATCCTCTGTAGGTTGAGCAATCAAGGTAGGGTCCTTTGCGCATTTCCTCAACATGGAAACATGAAATACATTGTGGATCATCGACAGGCTAGGTGGCAATGCAAGCTTATAAGCTAAATGACCAACACATCAAACAATTTAAAATGGCCCAATGTACTAAGGGCTCCTTTTTCTTTTTTTGCCAAATCTCACCACACCTCGCATGGAAGATACCTTAAGAAAAACTAAATCACCAACAGCGAACTCGACACTCATTCGCTTCTGATATGCATAACTTTTCTGTCTACTTTGAGCAGTTTTTATCCTCCCCCTAATAATCTCAATCTTCTTTGTCATTTCCCTAACAATCACTTACCCCAACAATTAGGGGATCTATACAGTCTACCATAGAAAGCGTCAAAGAATGTTATGCCAATGCTCGATTGTTAACTATTATTGTACAAGAGCTCCACCAACGTTAAATGATCCTCCAAACTATCACCAAAATCAATAATGCAAACTCGCAACATATCCTCAAAAATCTGATTCACCTGCTCAATCCACACGTCAGTCTGCGGATGATACGCAATGCTCATAGCCAAGTTAGTGCCCATAGCACATTGGAAATTTTCTCATAATGCTGATGTAAACAATGAATCTCTATCTGACACAATGGTAATAGAAACACCATGTAACCTTACAACTTCTCTGATATACATTGTTTTTAACTTACCGGTATTACAACATGCACCAACTTGATTCATTACCCCTCGGAGATCTAGGCAAACCATCAATAAAATCCATTGAAATGTATTTTCACTTCTACATGGGTATTTTCAGAGGCTTCAATAAACTAAAAGGCCTTTGATGTTCTCACTTGCTGACAAGTGAAACAATGAGAGACATATTCTCCAATATCTCGTTTCATGCCTTCCCACCAAAAGCTCCTCAAATAATAATACATCTTCGTACCCCTGGATGAATAGTAAATTTGGAACGATGAGCCTCATCCATAATCTCCTTCTTTAACGCCGCAATATCTAGTACACAAAGTCTACCATGAAATCACAATCCTCCATCTGCATCAATTGACCAATCATCCAGCATATAAACTATCAAATCATTCATTTTGGTCATAAGGAATGGATCGGTGTGTTGCACCAAAATGACCCGAGTAATCATAGTAGATTTTATTATCAAACTACAAACATAGGCTCCCCTAGTATGCAGAAAGAACAATCAAAATAGCATGAGCTGCAATGACCTCGAGAATCTTCTACTCTTGCACTATAAGAGCGGTCAAGACACTATGTTGCATGCTAAGGGCATTGCCACCACATTCCCTTTACCATCCAGGTAAAGGATTTCAAATACATAACTACTAATGAACTCCATCCACCTTTGTTGCCTCATGTTCGTGTCTCTTTGTGAAAATAAATACTTTAAACTTTTGTAATTAATATACAACTCAATTTTTTCTCCATACAAATAATGTCTCAAAGAAATTTAAGCGAAAACCACCGCTGTTATTTCTAAATCATGTGTGGGGTATCACCTCTAATGTGGCTTCAATTGCAGAGAAGCATAAGAAATCGCATTCTGATATTGCATCAAGATGCAACCCAAACCTATCTGTTAGCATCTGTGAACACTAATAACTTTCCGCCACAAGTGAGAATTACTAAAAATGGAGCTGTAGTCAATCTTTATTTTAACTCTTGGAATGCACGCTCACAATCATTAATCCAGATAAACTTGACATCCTTTCGGTTAAACCCCAAGTATGCATACTAAAATCACATACCAAGTATACAAGCAAGTCTGTATACTAAAATCATTTTTTTCCTTTTTTTTTTTCTTTTCATTTTTTTTCAAAGTTGTGGAAAAAAATCCTTACTAAACTTAGTACAAAAGCATTACTTGCACTTTTAAGTGGGCAATACCTATTACATCTATACCAAAGGATATATATATATATACACCAACAAAAAATGTCTTATCTAAATGAACCCATTCCACTGTAACTAGTTGAACTTCTCTAAACACATTTATCTTCTAGAAACAAAGAGTATAATATAAGTATACCATTTGATGCATCCATCCATTTTTATCTCGATCATGCAAAACGAACAACGGTGAGCAGGGACCACTGCTATGTGGCCGAAGGCACTCCGATGCTTAAGTCAAGTAATGGTGCAAGGAATAATGAAGATAGATGTAATTATCATATGTATGTGCACCTTTCTTCTTCCTTTCGTTCACCTTTTATAGCAAGTGTTCCCTATTCAACTATCTCTGCTATCAAGGGCGTGATGGAGGGAGGAAATCTCGCCCTGGACCTTGCCTGTGCATGACTGAGTCTCTTCGACACTTGCCTCTATTTATGACCTGATGCTTGATTGGGCTAAGAGTTGATTTGTGCGAGTGGGTCTCATGCCTATGACAGCTCAAAGACTTGTGTTCGGGCTGAATAACAGTTTAAGAATGGGTCTGCCGCATTGAAGCCTTGCTCGTGTTAGGGTTGACTAATGCCACGTGTATGGTTGTAATCGTATGACTGATTGATGTCTCATCACCATCTAAATGCCTTTCTCCATCCAAATAAAGCTTCAAACATGTGTTTTACTGAAATTTGCAAGGTCATGGTCTTGTACAGATTGATTAAATGAATGAACTGGATTTATGGGGTCACAATTGTTTATTTGAATTTATTTGAACTGTGTGTGTCGGAGATGGAAAAATCTTATGAAGAGTTTTGGTATTGGTGGTGTGGATTGATTTTCAAAAAAAGAAAAGAAAAGGGAATTAAGATAAAATTGAGCCTGACGGTGACAGTTTTAGTTTAACATATTAGGAACTACTCCTGTGCACACAAAAACGACAGTGAGTAAACAATAAATAAATATAGAGATAGAGTTCTCACTCACCTTATCCGTAAAACCAAATTTGAATATGGTTTTATCTTCTTTCACCTCCTTCCCTTTGTTTTTGAGTGTAACATGAGGCTTGGTATTCCAAACTCTTTATAAGGCTCTAATTAGGGTTTCCTAATTTTTTCTAAAGTACACACTTTATATTCATTTACCCACTACCAACAAAAATATAATTTACATTATATATATTCAAAACTCTTTTATAAGGCTCTTAATTGCTTATTTCTCAAAGAAGATCAGTTCAATTCATTCTTAAAATCCAAATCTTTTCTACATATATTACATGTACAAGGTAGCTACCACTGCTCTTGTTTAATTCGTATGGAACCTCCTCCTCTTTAATGAAAAAGATAGAGAAAAAAAGTCTTTAAGATTTGAGATCTTTACTTGGCCACCGTCGCTAAATTACTGTTTTCTTGTAGTGTAAGTTGTTAATTATGTTAAACACTGCACCACACAACTTCTCATCCAACAACTTCTCACCATTACTTCAACCACACAATTTCCCACCCAACAATTTCTCCAAAAAAAATCATCAATTTCTTACTGGAGTGATTGTTCATTAGAAAAACATTGAATTTATGGAAAGTTGAGTGTTTATCCTTTTATACTACTACCTGCACTAGAGTTGATGGAGCCTTCGCGGGATCCACAATAGTGGTTTGGGAGGTATGATGGTAGATAAAGTTGATAGAATGTAACAACCCACTTTCGGACTATCGATATTGTCCCCACTTAACCACCCCCGCAGAGGTATGAGTTTTAGATTCAAATAAATCGCCCAATAAATTGGATCCGGGGGGGATTGAACCTCTGACCTATAATACCATCCACCGCATATCTTTCCATTAAACTGAAAAAGACCTCGATGTCAGAATAATGCAAATCATTATTATTAATATCTTTTCGGGCAGATGTCTAAGCGTGAGGGACACAACCTAGTGTAACCACACCCATCCTCGGGATATGCACCTTTTTAGTGCACCCCTGACATCCCATCACCACTTCTCGGGCTACACACCTATTATGAAAGGTGTCACGGCACCATAAAACGGAGTCATGCTTGGCTATTGATTATTTCATGTGGATGCCAACGATTTCTTTTAGCTGATGCCTTTCATGCCTGAATTTTGAGAAATTGATTATCCTACATGGATATAAGGATTTTGATTTCTTAAAATTTGTTGCTTGACATGAAAACTACATATTCTTAATTTGACTTTATATGGTGTTAATGAAGAAAATTCCATCGGGTGGTGTAGTGATAAATTGTCTATTATATGCTCCCTTATGAAAATATTCAACCAAAAATCTAGAGATAGAATATAATCATACATGGATTTTTTATATTACCGAGATTTATCAAAGTACTTGTGAGATTGCAAAAAAATTATCAATATATTTGATCCGGAGACTAGAAGAAAGTACCCGATTCCTCCAATGGAATTTTTGCAACGTGTCATTGGATTATACCCTGAATAGTTGCCTGACACAAAAGATATTAATTAGTCGTTGTTTGATACATCTAATAAGGTGATGGTGCATGCTTATCTCTAGCAACAAGGCCTTTAAGACCTAAAAGTCATGTTGGATAAAATTGAAAGTGTGAGTTATGTTATAATACTCACATAGAGTGCACTGGCACTAGGCTAACATGGACTTGGAGGTAAATAATCATTTTTTGAAAATCAAATTTGTTTTGGAAAACATGTGGAAGTATTCAACTTTGAAAGTTCTTCACATAAATTATTGAAGGCTTATGGTGTGACTTAAGCTAAGTCAATACTATAAGCTTCACAAATATAACTTATTCACATGAAAGTGAACACCTAGTTAAAAACCTTTTGCAAAAAATCTCCCAATAAGTCTTGGGCATACAAGCAATATAACAATGTAAAGACAATTTAACTAAGCATGCAATGTAAACTAAATAGAGCTATTGGGAAAAGAAAAGAAACCAAACCAGACAAAGAACACCAATATAATGAGGTTTACATAGCCGGAGTTTGATTGGTTCCAACCAGTTACTTCTTCGGTGAAAAGGACTCGCAAACCTCAAGTCTATATATATTCCTTAATAAAAAAAAATTCCACTCTCAGTCAACATTCTACAACCTAGCAAGGTCTAATCGCCATGCTTCTATGAGATTTACCGACACGAACCAAGTGTTTCGCTCCATGAATTTTACAAACACCTTGGTAGTCACCAATGGAATGCACCACAACCAAGTCTTACGGACGTGTTCTTGGATCCCAAAGATGCAACTTGGTCTTATGTTCTGCTCCGCCAGACGTACCAAATAACCAAGGATCACACCATCATGGGATGCTACACAACCAAGGCTTACCACCTGTTTGGGATCACCAGGGTGACACTTACTTGTAGGAATCCATTCCATGAATATCCAAAACCCGTACGGGGTGAAGGTGAGTTTAGGCAAGGATAACTCTAAAGAGGTTTCTCTTTTTTACATTCACCCTTACAAAATGGAAAATGGAAGCTTCACTCAAGAATGAGATGAAGTGCTTGAAGGCCCAACAACTCTCCAAAAAGGCATATACTAGTACAATACACTCTTCAACTCTTCTTCCTTACTTATCTTCTATCTTTTCTTTAGATAACCAAATAGCTCATGAAGAGATGAAGATTTTCTTCCTAAAACACCATGGATCTCTCACAAGGGATATGAGTTTTGAGTGGGTAAATGGATCTCTTAAAGAGAATACCAAAGGGTAAAGGCTTCAATAATATGAGAACATGAGAGATTTTTGAAATATTGAGAGACTATCCAAAGAGATGGATCTCATTCTAATTTATAGAACCAGTCTGGTCATAGTGATGTCAACTTTACTGTCTCTACATACAATTTATAATTCCATCACATATAATTATATTATTTTGACATACTTCGCAAATGCATTTTCAAAAACCCCATCCAATTTCTTCAATGGGTGTGACCACTACTTGGCTAGGGTCATAAACTGTGACATGTAGATGATAACAAATGACTCACATGGAGTGAATTTGCGTAAGTAGGACACAAATGAGAAATGCAAGATGCCTGATAAAAGGTTCCAAATGTAGAAAAACATATATGTGATGGTGCTACATATGTGAATCTAAAGAGTTGATGTGCTTGTACTCGAACCTGATTTTCTACACCTGGGTGTTTTAAGCTCAAGATAATATGTGGTTATTAGGATGAAGCCAACCATTTTGTAAATGGATAATTCTCTCCCTTGACTCTTATTCATGTCATTGTCTTGCAGTTTTGGGATTAAAAGCTAAAATTGTTGTCATTGTTCTGGACATGATCTTCACATCAAGATCATTATTTTTCCTTTTATGCAAGCAAAAAAAAATTCATCTAATTATATGAAGTAACATTTGGGCATCTCATCAAACATTGCAATATGTATGAATCAATGATAAATATTTCTCATTTGTTTTTCTCACAATTTTAGGATAAGAATGACAATGTATTTAGGATTATTGTGATATTTTGAACATTGGATATAACATTGTGACTTCAGTTGAAAAAATAAGTCATATTAACTATTTCTCATAAGATACAACCAAGTAAGCCTATGAACTTGGGAAAAATAACGATGAAATGTGTTTGGGTTAATATAACTTACGCCCCCAAATAAATAGCTTAAGCAGGATTAGTCCCTAAAAGTATCGTATTATAGATGCCCCCCAGACAAGCGGTCCACATCCATTGACCGTTATTGCACACGCTATTTTCAAATGGACATTATTTTGATACCCAAAATACTCCTGCACGATCTAACAGCCAAGATTTATCATTTTCCAACAGTTAGGATTGAAAGTAGCCATTGTATGTTGGGATGGAGAAGAAAACTCACTTGGATTCCTCTCGATTTAATCAGCGGACGGTGTTCCAGGAAAGTTCAAAAGGAAAGAGATGTTTAAAGTAGCCAAGGGTTGAGAAGTTGTAGGTTTGTCCATATACAAAGAGTTGCAAGTCGTCTTCAACTTCTACCCATCTACTATGAATCTATGTTGAACCAGGAGGCATGATTAGATTCAAATCTATTATAAGGGGTTAAGTTACTGCCAACATTTTGTTTTAGGGGGTGATGTTGAAAAAAATTATTGTATGTAAAAACAGAGCATTGTGATGTGCTCACTCATGTTGGCAACTCTGTAAATGCAAGTACTGGCAAATGTATGTGGCTACCAATTATATGCAAGGGTTCAATTATATGGGCTTGTCTCTCAGCTTCTGGTTGTTGAAGCTTTTACTGAAGTTGTTGGTAATGAAGTTGCAAGGTGTAAAGTTTAGTATGAAATGTTACTACTGCATGCACACATAATCAATGTTCGTTCCCATGTCTGCAATCACAACATCAAGCATATATTTTCACCCTCCACATATCTCCATTTGATCTTTCAACTATGACAAACCCATCATCTGAACCATGGATAACAAACTTTTCCTCCTCTCCTTGTAATTTTCAATTAGTTTTTGTACCGTAGATACTACCCCCTTAATATCCTACTGACTTTTTTCTGTCAAATATGAGCATCATCAGAAGCATGTAATAATCATTAATAAAAGTGCATATGGGACAAACATAATACAAATAAGAGCAGTCTTCACATATATGAATGTGCTGATTACAGTTCTCACATGGAATCTGCATGAAAAACAAACATATTTTTTATACTTACCCCCTTATTATAAATTACTGATAGCAACTTAACCTCGTATAATAAATTTGAATTTAGTCGGTGTATCTAGGGCCGGGGATGAAGTTAATCTCTCCGGTGGATAGGCACGCTAAACTATTCAGATCAGCTAGAAGCTTAATATGGACTTTTAAGAATTCCCCTTGAAACGGAACTGAACTGTGAGAGATTGAATTGACTTGCAAATCTAAATAAATGTCCAAATAACTTAGATCTAGGTTTCGTGTAACCTTTATAGTAAAACCCTAAGTTCAAAACATGGGTTTGGTCAAGCTTTTTTTTTTTTCTTGTTCTTAAAATGTGATTATTTGTTCAAAAAACTAATCCAGACCGTCCACGTGGATTACTTTTTTGGTGGACCATCAAGATCGAAACCATTTCTCATCAAATGAGTCTTGCGTGCAAATCACGTGAAATGGCCTTAAAGAGATTTTTGTCATATAAAACATGAATGTGAGGGTAGTAACGGTCAACGGATGCGGACCGCTAGTCTGGGGGACACCTGCAATACGATTATCTTTTAGGTACTAATCCTAAATAAGCGATTTATTTCGGGGGGAGGGGGTAAGTTAAATTAACCCAATGTTATTTTGGTAAAGCGACATATATGGGGAATGATGATTTACAGAAGTGTTTTCCTTGTATGATTGGACGAATGTCACTGGCGGAAGCTCCTTGAACAGGCGAGACGTCTATTGTGCTAATTTTTAAAATTAGGTGCTTTTTGTCATGAACGCATTGTTACAAATTATAAAGGAAGCAAGATAAGAACGAGACATCACTTGCACTATCTTGTAACAGTTCATGTTACGTTTATTCACATTACAACATGAACATTAATTAAATTTAAGGAGTTTAATTTTTTGACCATCATAATATTTTAGCACCTATATAAACTTTCAGAACTTGAACCCTATGACATGATTTTACTAAGTCTAATTGACCAAAAAGTTGCAAATGACTACTCATTAATAAAAGTGCATATGGGACAAACATAATACAAATAAGAGCAGTCTTCACATATATGAATGTGCTGATTACAGTTCTCACATGGAATCTGCATGAAAAACAAACATATTTTTTATACTTACCCCCTTATTATAAATTACTGATAGCAACTTAACCTCGTATAATAAATTTGAATTTAGTCGGTGTATCTAGGGCCGGGGATGAAGTTAATCTCTCCGGTGGATAGGCACGCTAAACTATTCAGATCAGCTAGAAGCTTAATATGGACTTTTAAGAATTCCCCTTGAAACGGAACTGAACTGTGAGAGATTGAATTGACTTGCAAATCTAAATAAATGTCCAAATAACTTAGATCTAGGTTTCGTGTAACCTTTATAGTAAAACCCTAAGTTCAAAACATGGGTTTGGTCAAGCTTTTTTTTTTTTCTTGTTCTTAAAATGTGATTATTTGTTCAAAAAACTAATCCAGACCGTCCACGTGGATTACTTTTTTGGTGGACCATCAAGATCGAAACCATTTCTCATCAAATGAGTCTTGCGTGCAAATCACGTGAAATGGCCTTAAAGAGATTTTTGTCATATAAAACATGAATGTGAGGGTAGTAACGGTCAACGGATGCGGACCGCTAGTCTGGGGGACATCTGCAATACGATTATCTTTTAGGTACTAATCCTAAATAAGCGATTTATTTCGGGGGGAGGGGGTAAGTTAAATTAACCCAATGTTATTTTGGTAAAGCGACATATATGGGGAATGATGATTTACAGAAGTGTTTTCCTTGTATGATTGGACGAATGTCACTGGCGGAAGCTCCTTGAACAGGCGAGACGTCTATTGTGCTAATTTTTAAAATTAGGTGCTTTTTGTCATGAACGCATTGTTACAAATTATAAAGGAAGCAAGATAAGAACGAGACATCACTTGCACTATCTTGTAACAGTTCATGTTACGTTTATTCACATTACAACATGAACATTAATTAAATTTAAGGAGTTTAATTTTTTGACCATCATAATATTTTAGCACCTATATAAACTTTCAGAACTTGAACCCTATGACATGATTTTACTAAGTCTAATTGACCAAAAAGTTGCAAATGACTACTCATTAATAAAAGTGCATATGGGACAAACATAATACAAATAAGAGCAGTCTTCACATATATGAATGTGCTGATTACAGTTCTCACATGGAATCTGCATGAAAAACAAACATATTTTTTATACTTACCCCCTTATTATAAATTACTGATAGCAACTTAACCTCGTATAATAAATTTGAATTTAGTCGGTGTATCTAGGGCCGGGGATGAAGTTAATCTCTCCGGTGGATAGGCACGCTAAACTATTCAGATCAGCTAGAAGCTTAATATGGACTTTTAAGAATTCCCCTTGAAACGGAACTGAACTGTGAGAGATTGAATTGACTTGCAAATCTAAATAAATGTCCAAATAACTTAGATCTAGGTTTCGTGTAACCTTTATAGTAAAACCCTAAGTTCAAAACATGGATTTGGTCAAGCTTTTTTTTTTTTCTTGTTCTTAAAATGTGATTATTTGTTCAAAAAACTAATCCAGACCGTCCACGTGGATTACTTTTTTGGTGGACCATCAAGATCGAAACCATTTCTCATCAAATGAGTCTTGCGTGCAAATCACGTGAAATGGCCTTAAAGAGATTTTTGTCATATAAAACATGAATGTGAGGGTAGTAACGGTCAACGGATGCGGACCGCTAGTCTGGGGGACATCTGCAATACGATTATCTTTTAGGTACTAATCCTAAATAAGCGATTTATTTCGGGGGGAGGGGGTAAGTTAAATTAACCCAATGTTATTTTGGTAAAGCGACATATATGGGGAATGATGATTTACAGAAGTGTTTTCCTTGTATGATTGGACGAATGTCACTAGCGGAAGCTCCTTGAACAGGCAAGACGTCTATTGTGCTAATTTTTAAAATTAGGTGCTTTTTGTCATGAACGCATTGTTACAAATTATAAAGGAAGCAAGATAAGAACGAGACATCACTTGCACTATCTTGTAACAGTTCATGTTACGTTTATTCACATTACAACATGAACATTAATTAAATTTAAGGAGTTTAATTTTTTGACCATCATAATATTTTAGCACCTATATAAACTTTCAGAACTTGAACCCTATGACATGATTTTACTAAGTCTAATTGACCAAAAAGTTGCAAATGACTACTCATTTATTTTGTGGCCACTCTAGAATTTGGATTAGTAGAGGTTTGACATTCTTTTTATTGGATTTAATGAGTTCCCATGCATTTTGTTATTAACATAATTTAGTTTTGTCAAGTTGAACGAATATGCTCCAATAAGATAAACGCAAAATTATTTAGTTGTTATTGTCGAAATTGGATTTGCAAAGATTTTGACAATATTTTATAGGATATAATAAATTTTCCACTCAATTCCAAAGAAAATATTTCTATTTGTTCATACTGATGAACATGGACGCTACAATGGGCTTAAGCATTATTATTTTATCGTTTCCCAGAAAGCTGGATTTGGGAGGAATACAACCCATTTCCGAGCAATAATGACAAAGTATAAAACTAAAGTTCAAATTTCACATGAGATGTGTAAATCCATACTTGTCACATATCGAAACTACCTAGCGCAAAAATATGATTTATTAATTATTATATTTTTCACAAAATTAACATTTTAGTAATCTATATTACAATTCAGATGTGTGTTTTACTATTCATTGCTGACTGTGACAAAGTCAAACCGGAAGGATTAGAGATAAAAGATGGTTAGGATTGAAAGTTGAGAAATATATTGAATTTGAGGGTTGAGATTCATTTCCTATGATGGCATATTTGTAAATATAAATATTTAGAAAGACAAAAATAATGAAAAAACTTTTGAAAAAAGTTGGTGGAATGTACATGTGGCGGAGAGAGAAAATAATGAGTTGTCCTTTTAGCAAAATGAAAATTATCATAACTATCTACATCGTTGTCGGATTTTGATAAACTTAGTATAGTTGAAATGCATTTTTGAAGATCTTTCGAACAAAATCAATGATCAATATATGGGCCAAAGTATTAAAAATATATGTTTCATAATTAAAAAAAAATTATAATGTATTACACGTCTTTAATATTTTCAATATTTTTAAAAGCAATGAAATGGAGATGTTCAATACAAAATAATTAACAAAAATAAAATTATGTGGAGTGCCAACGGCACGGGGCATACTCTAGTATATTAACATAGCAGCTAGTGAAATGGTAAAAATTCATCACAAATACTCAAAGGATGATGTGAATAGCCCATGGTTTCTCAGAAGAAGATCTCAAGGTCAAGGTCATACTTGTGTAGTCCACATTGAGTCAATATTCTTAGATAATAGAATTATGATCTCCAAAATACAATCTTTCCACACATGTTAGACACAATTCTCACACTAGAAAATTATCTCTCATCATCGCATGACTAAAATTTCAATATCCCCATATGAGGTAAAACCATCAAAACTCGTTAAACTCAAAAACCATTAAATAGTTGATGATAAAAGAGAAATATATAATAACCAAAACTCAATAAATAGTAAAAATAAGTGGGTCCATGGTTTTATTATGTCATATATTTGGTCATACTTTGTAACGTAAACTTCTTTTTATAATTTTGTTGTCCATCTCTCGGCCTTGCAATCATGGCGTGTAAGATACAAGTATCCTCACAAGAAATAGGAGACTCTAGAATTATCCAACCCCACATCAAAGCCCATCTCATTTTTAGTTTATAAATACTAGGGGTGGGCATTTAGGACCGAAAACCCGGACCGAACCGACAACCGGACTGATCGGGTCGGTTTGGATCGATTTTAATTAATTAAAAAAATTTTGGTTGTAAAAGCCCGGCCCGGCCCGAAGTTTCTAGTCTGGGCCTCGATTTCCCTCTCTGAAACCCGTTGGGTAACCGGCCCGGCCCAGGTTAAATAGGTTAGCTATCTAATAGTATCTATAATTCATTCATACAAAGTACAAACCAAATGGTGCTTCGAAGGATGAATAGGTTAGCTATCTAAGCATCGATGAATATCTTCGAACCCCTGCAGGCACGACCCTCCATCTTCTCTCTCAAGCGAAGGCCGAGCCTCTTCTCTTCTCACAGCGGAGCCTCTTCTCTTATCCAGCGGAGCTCTTCTCTTCTCACAGCGGAACTCTTCTCTTCTCACAGCGGAGCCTCCCGACGCCTCTTCTCTTCTCACAGCAGAGGTCGAGCCGACCCTCCCATCTTCTTTCTCAAGCGAAGGCGGAGGCCGAGCCGACCCTCCCATCTTCTCTCTCAACGAAGGCGGAGGCCGAGCCGCCTCCCTCTCCCCTCCCTTCCCTAGATCAGATCTGATCTCAGATCTTGATATAATTTTTTTTTGTAATTTGTTGTATCTGATCAGGTTGATCTTCGATTTTTTTGTAATTTGTTGTATCTGATCAGGTTGATCTTCGATTTTTTTTGTAATTTGTTGTATCTGATCAGTTTGATCTTCGATTTTTTTTTTGTAATTTGTTGTACGGTTTTTTTTGTAATTTTTGTAATGAATGAAATATTTTTTTCCTGGAAGTAGTTTTTTGCTCTTGGGACCGAGACCGGCCCGTAAATCAGTTAACCGGGACCTCGGTTACCCGGTCAACTCGGTCCGGTTTCGGGTCTCATAAACATGGGCCTGAATTTTTCGGGCCGGTTTTTGGTTTTTAGCTTTTGGGTCGGTTACCCGTACTTGCCCAGCCCTAATAAATACCACCTTCCCTCCACTATCACTCTCATCAGTTCTTCATTTGCTCTTGCCTTTTCTTTTTTGATGATTTTCAGAGTGTTTAAGGTTTTGTTGAGTTTGTGAGTCATTAGGCTGAGTTGAGTGAGTCTGATCTCGCTAATCTCGACGATTCAACCTTTCCCTGAAGGTGATGGTCCTTCTCTTTGTCCATTTCATACACATGTGGGCTTTAGTAGTGTTTCATTTTCTCCAGCTTTAAAAACGTCGTCCCCATTTGATTTTATTTTTTCGATGAATGGTGACTCTTCCTTTCTTTTGATTTTTTGTATGAGATCCATGACGCACATTTGATTAAGAATGCCACTGTCTAATTTTTTGTAACTGTTTTCATTTTTATTCTGTTTTTTGCTCTGATCGACGATGGTTTTAGTTTTCTTGGACTAGGTTTGTGTTGGAAGGGGAGTTTTGGGCTTTAAGAGTTTGTGAGGGTTGGTTTTGATTGAGATCAAAGAATAAAATTTTTGTTTGAATTAATTTTATCATTTGTTGATTGAGATCAGTTATAAAGCAGTCTTGATTCTTGAGGGTGTGGGTCAAATAATTGTCAATGTTGAAATTGAAGGTTTTTTATCTCCTTGTAAAGTTTGGGATTTTAGCTCTCATTGCGTATTTCTCTTTTAGTTACATTGATGACTTCAAAGTTTTTTTTTTTTTTGTGTTATTGTTGGCCATTGTTTGTTATTTATATTACTAGAGTATGCCCCGTACCGTTGGCACTCCATATAATTTTATTTTTGTTAATTATTTTGTACTGAGCATCTCCGTCATTATCCTCATTTTTCCTTTCAATCAGTATTAAAGTGTAAGCCGGTTATAAGTATAAGTCTGTTCAGTCAAATTTGAATCAGTTGAGGGAAAATTTTAAACACCGAAAATGAGTTCTCCCTCAATCTTTGAATTCACCAAAACATGAAATTTAAGGTTTTTGTTTAAATGTGCATTAAAATGCCCGACTCATTTTTTCTGGTATGATCGTCTCGTTTCATTGCTTTTAAAAATATTGAAAATATTAAAGACGTGTAATACATTATATATTTTTTTAATTATGAAATATATATTTGTAATATTTTGGCTCATATATTGATCATTGATTTTGTTCGAAAGATCTTCAAAAATGCATTTCAACTATACTAAGTTTATCAAAATCCGACAACGACGTAGATAGTTATGATAATTTTCATTTTGTTAAAAGGACAACATGATATTTTCTCTCTCCGCCACATGTACATTCCACCAACTTTTTTCAAAAGTTTTTTTCATTATTTTTACCCTTTTACATATTTTATATTACAAAAATGTCATCGTAGGAAATGAATCTCAACCCTCAAATTCAATATATTTCCCAACTTTCAATCCTAACCATATTTTATGTCTAATCTTTTCGATTTGACTTTGTCCTAATCAACAATTAATAGTGAAACACCACTCTGAATTGTAATATAGATATGAGATCATGTTGAATTCTTCTATATTTTATTTAAATGCCTTTAAACATCACCCATTATTGGGTTGAATTTTAGTTGGAAAGGATTCACAATGCAGGGTTCAATTTGGTATATATTTTTTTATTTCTAACATTTTATTTATTTATTTATTATTCTTATTATTATTATTATTATTATTATTATTATTATTATTATTATTATTATTATTATTATAAATTGCATTTTTCTTCTTCTTTTAGAGAGTAAAATGTGATGGATTTCTTTGCTGAATGGGGTAGTTTAATTTTAATGGAAACTTACAGGGGGTATTCAATTATGGATTTAATAGACTGTAGAAGATTTTAAAATCCATTAAAATATCAGGGTATTCAATTAAGGATTTAAAATAATATATGTAAATCTAGGGGTATTCAAATACAGATTTTAAATGATTGTTTTATAATCCATTAAAATCAGGGGGTATTCAATTCATGATTTTTAAAAGTCCACCAAAATTAGGGGGTATTCAAAAAGTAGTGGATTTTAATGAATTTGTTAAAGTTGTGGATTTTGAAAGATTTGTGAGTTTAAAGTATATATAACAAGAGTTATTCCAAATCCAACCTCCCCCCCTCATATTTCAACGGATTTATATTGGCTATTGTTAAATAACACCACCATTTTCGCTAAAGAACGCCACCATCCAATTTTTTTTGTGATCTGCTCAAAGACACCACCACCTTCCCTTATCTTCTCTCTTCACAAGAGCAGCACCACCTCGTCCCACAACTTTCGTCCACACCACCATGCCCTACCACCGCTAGTTGCACCACCACCCGCACTTCCTCTTTTCTTTTGTTCTTGTTTATTATTATTATTATTATTATTATTATTATTATTATTATTATTATTATTATTATTATTATTATTATTATTATTATTATTATTATTCTCATTCTCTTCCTCTTATTTTTTCTTTTTCTTGCCCTCTCTTCGTTTTTTTTTTCTCTTTCTGAACATCTGGTAAGATTATCTGTATCCAATGAACATTTTGAACATTTTGGTAAGATTATCTGTATCCAATGAACATTTGGTTTGCTAAAATAGGCTTTGAATTTCTACAAGTTTGATGCATGGTAATCGTTTACAAAATTCATTTGTAGAAGTTTTGATTACATTTAGCTTGTTGTATATACTTATGAAGCAGAATTTGATGTTATTCCATTGCTACATTTTGCTTTAGAGCCAAAAATAAATAAAATATCAACAATTGTTCTTTATATACACATCTGTATTTTGTTTTTGCTTGCAGATACAAGTTTAAGGTGTTCCCAAAAAAAGTATTAAGTGAGGATCCTCAAAAGAAATTATTTGCATTATTTCTTCTTTTCAAAAGAAAAATAGTTATTTGTATTATTTTTGGACCATATTTAATGTATTTGAATTTTTTTAATTTGAAATAAAATTCACGTAGCATACAAACGATTGTTTTATTTATATTTGAGGGATGTTTTATGATTTGTGTTGACATGGATAACAATGTATGTGACGTTATTTCATAACTTCCTATGATTAATAGCATATTCATAAGAATTTACAGAAATTTATAAGAATAAAAAAAAATCCATAACAATCCTTTATAAAATTCAAAAAATCCAATAATAAAAATCCATCAAAATTCAATGAATTCTGTAAAATCCACAAAATCCAGTCACTTAAAATATATCAAAGTTCAGTGGATTCTATAAACTCCTTTGAAATATTTTAAAATCCATGAGATTTAAAATTTTTCATAGTCAATTAAAATCCATAATTGAATACCCCCTGTTAGTAACTATTGTACTCATCAATATTAATCTAGATTTGGTGGCAAAGTTTTCAGAGCTTTGTGTGTTGAACTTCCGAACTTTAAAGAGCTTTCTTTTTATTTGAGGAAAACCATAACATAATGTTTTTTCTATTGATTTTTCTATACAAAATTTACATGAGCACGTCTAGTTTTGGAAAAGGACGAGGGATATTTTTGTTCTATTAATGGTTTTTCATTGTTTGAATATATTGTTATTCTACTTATCATGATTTCTTTTTCTCTCGTTGTTCAGATACATTGCTACCCTTTTCATTTCTCTGCTAGGAAAATGATTTCAATTATTCAAAAGGGTAACATAGCAGCAAATAGTGAACAAAATCTGCCTTTGAAAAATCGTACCCGGTCACCTGTGCCCTTGAACAATCACACAGAGTCACATGTGCCCTTAAACAATCTGCAATGCTCATTTTCGAATCTAGCAGGGCCATCGTCTCTGCCTTTGAATGATCAACCAGATCCATCATTTGTGCCCTTGAACAATCTTGTAGGGCCACTTCAGAAATGGAAGTTAATGCTGAACAGAGAGGTGGAGAATGGCCCGCGCCATCAAGAAAGGGACATGGACATATTAGGAGAAACGGTGAGGGTAATTGGAATTTCGTTCCTAAGAACTCGGGGTTAATGCACTATGGCAAAAGTTGTCCGCGATGGGCTAATCATTTGAGGCCAAACTTGAAGAAGGGTTCTTTTACCGCCCGTGAAGAAAGACTAGTAGAACTGCATGCTATGGTTGCTAACAAGTGGGCCGGATGTCAACTTTTGTAAGTGTATTTCTTTTCAGTTTCAGATTTTGTTTATATTTCATGTTTTCGTGAGACACTCATCTTCTTTTCAGTTGCCTGGTCGGACTGATAATATGCTAAAAAACTACTGGAATACATGAGCCAAGAGGGGGATGCCCACCATTTTACCAATATACCCACCTGAAGTCTTGAAGGCTTTTTGGCAAAGAGAGCTTCGATGGTCACCTACAAACAGTCGGTGGACCTTCTACATGGAATCAAGAATTTGTGGGAACTTCTACATTTAATCAGGGACCGGGGGTGAATAATCAGGAATGGGGGAGCAGCTTTTATATGTGGAACAACAATGGGTTTCCAAGTCCTGACTTTCCTAGTTTCCTTGGGATAACTGATGGAACTGGTTCTATGTTGAACATATGGTTTGTGTGGGTAGTTAGAATGACAATTTAAAGTGTCGCATAGTAGCTTTTGTTGAATTATCACAAGCTTTTGTCATCTGAACATATGCAAATCTTACTTTCATATTTATTTCAATGGCATATGTAGATGGCATGGCTCATCATATGATTCTTGGAAATATAGACTATGAGTACTTTCTGTACATCTAATGAGTCCAAATTGGCTTACAATATGAGTGTACCTCTTGTTGCAAAAATTTTGGCTCACATTCCCTTTATGTGGCGATTCTAAGATTATGATATGGGTCTTATTGGTCTTGAAACATCAAAGCTAGGGTGTTGGTTCAAATTAATTGAAAAAAAAAATTCATAAAAAACAAGGTTATCTGTTGGAAATACAATTGCTGCAAAATAAACAGGAACGAAGTTACCGAAATTTTTCTTGGGTTGAGTCACAGACTAGGTCGCTCTTTTTAAGATGTTTTGTGGCTCTGCCCAAGTTTGTGCAAGCAGTCTGCAAGCCCCGTCGTCTCCAGGATAAAACAACCCGAAATCTATTTTTGTCTCGTTCTATCACGTGCACTGGATGAAGAACGGAAATCTGTCACCCAATCTCTATTGCTCGGAATCGCCAAATTAATGGGAATCAATCACAGTAAAAGATTTTGAAACAGTGAAAAAATTCTATGTAAAAACCAAACTCGAACTCTGTTTAAAAAAGGAGTTTTGGAAACTCTCTGGAACACTACAAGAAATCTATCTTTTACCAACAAAATTATTGCTACGAAAATTGATTTCCTTGTTAATATTGTAGTGTTGTCAACGAATAAAAAATTTTCTTGAAAAAACCATAAACTTGTTACTGTTTTCCAACAAAATATATTTTGTAGGAAACATTCCTTATTAAATAGGTGGCGGGAAACATTCCCTTCAAACCAATTTCTCGCCAAATTGATTTAACAACGAAGTTATTTTTATGGCCACAAAATACTTGTTCCTTGGTAATTATGGCATCATCTAGAATGAAATATTTTGTTGCTAAAGATGATTAATTTTAACAACAAATCACTTTCCTTGTTAATGAATATTAAATCTTATTCATCTCTCTTTAGTAAGGAAATATGTTTTCCTAGACAATGATCACATTATTAGTAATGATTCAGTGCGTGGATAATGATTGATAATTTTTTTCATTAGGTTTTTTCTTGTTAAAGCTCGTTTATTAATTTATAGCAACAAAGTAATATTTCGTTTAGAATTGTCACACTATTGGCAACGTTTTTATTTTGTTGGAAACAATATCTTTTTTAATGAAATCTTTGTAGCTATGAAATAAGATTTTGTTGGTAATTATAACATTGTTCGTAACAAATTGTTTTCTAGGTAAAAGCTGATAATTATTTTCATGAAAATTTGTTTCTCATTAAAGTTCACTAACTATTTTATAGCGACAAGTCATTATTTTGTTGGAAATTGATATACTCACTACAAAAAATGTTTTATTTACTAACAAATTTTATTTTCCTTGTTAATATGTTACTATTTCAAACAAAAATAAATTTCATTGAAAAAACAATAGAGTTGTCACTTTTTGTAAAAAAATCAATTTTGTTGGCAACTTTTCTTTGTAAAGAGGTGGTGAAAAATATTCATTCCAAAACCAATTTCCCTCCAACATTATTTAACAACAAAATATTTTTATTTCAATGAAATTTTAGTTTGTTAATTATAATGACGTCATTTACAATAAATTATTTCATTGCTAATAAATATTAATATTATTGACAAACATTTTCTTAGTAAATGCACTATAACACTTGTTTGTGTCTCTTCAACAATAAAACTAAATTTTCTCTAGTTAATTACCACGTTATTTGAACGATTTATTTGGTTACTTATAATGAATTTTTTCATGAAATTTATTTATATTTAAAGCTCCTAGCCTTTTTATAGTGGAAAAATATCAATTCGTTGAAATTTTTTATTAGTAGCATTGATATTATTTCATCTGAAAAATCAAATAAAATTTATTTAACAATACAACATTATTTTACTGTTAATTATAATATTAATAGTAACAATTTATTTCGTTGCTAAATATTGATAAACTTTTCATGTAACATTTTTCTTATTAAGGGTCATTTTCTTATTTACAATAATTTAATTTTATTTCATTGGGGATATAACCAATTTCAATAACATATAGTGTTGAAATGCTATTACTATTTTGTTGCTAATTATAATGGTGTTATTGTGAAATTTTTTTCATTGCTAAAAGTGGTAGATATTTAACATAAATCTTATAATCGTGAAAATATTTAGTTCTAATTTATAGTGACAAAATATTATATATTGGTCTCTATTATATACGTATCAATGACTTTTTTATTTCAAAAAATGAGTAATTTGATTTAATAAGCTATTAAGTTGCTTCACACAACACAATTATTCAAATAGCTAAATTGGTAAATATTGCAATCTATTTTACTATAGGTCAGGAGTTCAATTCCCGTTGAGCCTAAAAATAAATATATTATATATGGAATTCCATAGTGGGGTCTTATTATTAAGAGTGGCGCCCCTAGAGTTTGGGAGGTAGTGGGTGGTGTCCTTAGAGATTGGGGACCTAGATTAGCTCGTCTAAGAGCCGAGAATGATCGTTTTAATATATAATTTTTTTATTGAAAATAATTTCCTTGGTAATTGTTAATAGTACCTATGACAACTTTCATTAATATACATTCATTTTACAAACGAAAAAGTTCTTTGATAAAGGTAGTTACATTTTCCCACGACAATTTTCCTTGAAGATTCTAAGTTTTTTCGAGAAAAAATTCATAGGTAAACAAAAGTTTTCTTGCAACAAAACAATTTGTTAGTAAAACTATTTGATTTTTACCAACGAATTTCCTTGGTAGTTGTCAGTATTACCAACACCATGTTTCCTTGACTTATCAATTGTTTTACCAACAAAAATGTAATTCCTTGGTAAAAACCTTTAGCTACAGGGATGCCTCCACGAACCCAATAACGATTCCTTGTTAAAAAAAATTTCCAACAAAATTAAGATTTTTGTCAAGGAAATTTTTTCTTGAAAAATGCCTTAATTGTTGTAGTGGAAAGTGAAACTCTGTTTCTTATTTTTATGAATATAAAATTGTTCTCTCTTTTGTTTGTTATTCTAAGCTGAAAACGAGAGCCTGTATTTATAGGCTGAAAAAAGAGACGTTTGAACAAAAAAATGTGGCCTGTTAAGTGGGAAAAAATTGCGAATCATATGGGTTGACAGTTTTTCCTCTGACACAGTCTTGTTCTCTGAAGAACAAAAAAACAATAATAAAATATATAAATATATATATATTCAAATAAAATTTCAGCAAAAAGAATATTGAGTCCTTCTAGGCGGCGAGGAAATGGGGGAGGGGGTTTGACCCCCCCATCCCCCTCGAGATTCACATGGGCGCGCATCTCGAGGGGGATGGAGGGTCACACCCCCCTCCCTCGCCCGTTTCCTCGCTCATTTCCTCGCCATTTAGAATCACCGAAGAATATTATATTTCTCGTCTCGGCTTGGCCAGATGGTGGCGCGTGCGTGAACCTACATTGGTTTATCTTCTCCCTCCTCCATAAAAGTGGGTACCCCGTGGGGTCCAAGCCCAAGTTCAAAAACTATTCTTATTAACTCTTCCAAAGAGAGTTACATAAAGGATATGGGAAAAATTAAAAGCTTAAAACCTTTTTTTTCTTTTGAAATTCATACACATATTCCAACAATCCCCCACTTGAATTAAAAAAAAAACATTTCTCCATCGAGCAACATATACTATATAAGATTCACTACAAAAAAAAGGCCTTTAGGGACATAGTCAAAATTGTCGCTATAGACAACATTTCGTCGCCATAAATATTGGGCGACAAAATATTTGTCGTGCAAAGGTTGTCGCTACAGCTCTGTCTCGCAAGCGTTTGTGCGATGAAAATAAATCTTCGTCGCTACAGAGTCCTTTTGCGCAACGACACCAAAGATCGTTGCGAAAGGGTGCGTCGTTTAATACTGTTTTGCGCAAAGCTAATTTTGTTGCAAGAAATAGAATGCTTCTTCGTGCAAAATATACTTACGCGATTAACCATTTCGTCACATTAAACTTAGTCGGCATAACTCAATCAGGACAATCCCTTTCGTTGCGTTAGACTTTGTCGGCTTAACTCAATGGTGACGAACCTTTCATCGCACAGGATATTCTTTATGCGACAACAATATTCATCACTCTAATGTTGTCACACAGGTTCCATCGATCCAGACAAGTTGGATCTATTCTTATGCGACAAAAATTTTTGTCACTTAAAGTTTTGTTTAATAATTTTGAAATCTTTTAATTCAAATATGTATTTTAATTAAATTTGAAATATTTATTAATTGAATCGTCTCACGCATAGAGGGGTTTTGCTAATTTAGTTAAATACTATTAACTTTACAAATTAATAATGTAAAATCGTACTGTATCCATTACAAATTAAAAATTTTAAACTGTACTGTATCAGTTACAAATTAAAAAAACAAATCAGTACATTTTTTAGGGATGTGGTGGCTGATGGTTTGTCGACAGTAGCGGGAGGCTCGACAAATTAATCCTCGACTGCTAGAGAGCCCCTAATAACATATTCCACCTAGTTGCCTCTTGTGTTTGTCGTTCCGCCTCTCGGGCCTACCGCTCTGCCTCCAGCGCTTTGGCAGCATTTAGCTCATTCTGTAATTCCTCCACTTTTGACTGTAATGATGAAACGGTTTCGACTGACCACTGCGAAGATAAAGATGATGTGTTGACCACACGAACTTTAGCTTTCCCCATCCCCCGATCAATCTTTCCGGGTCTTGGACCTAACGATTCCAATGTCTCTGTCAAAATATGTAATCCTGCATCGGGATCGTCCATTGTGAGCTACTCCAACAGAGTTTCCGGGGGATGCTGCAAGGCCACTCGCTCCATGTAGGCATCCCGCCTCTCCACCATCGTTTCCTTGATTAAAAAAATTATTAAAAATTAATAACTTTTAAAACAACAGAAGTGACAACATGCAAAAAATGCAAAGAATAAAACTTACATGCAACTTCACAGCCACCTCATTGTCAGGTAATGCATAAACATCCTTGAACATGTCGATTTCTGGGAATTTTGAACCCTCCTACAAAACATTGTTAAAATAATAAACAAACTAATATAAAACATTTAATTGAATGTATCGACTAAAAGTAAAATAATGAAATTAAACATATGAGTTCACTTACTAAACGGCATTCCTCCACCCTGTAAGAGAAAGGCAATGAACCAGAGTGATGTAGAATTTTCTTTTGATGTCGGTTCGCCTTGTTCGCCTCAGATATTTTCCGTATAATTATTCAAAATATATATCAAACATATGCATTATTATATATATATATAAATAAATATGTTATTTTAATTAAATAAAAATGTTAATGCTTACTAGAAATGTGGGAATTCGAAAATGATCGCACAACCACAACCACTCATCAGGCCTATGCTCCAATTCGATTGGGAGTTGTGCCTTAGCACTATCCACATCAGAAAACGTTTTGAAGTATCGGTGGAAATCATGCTTCCTATTCCTGTATCGATCCACGCACGTACCGGTGATATATTCATGAATGTTTGGATCATTCATGTCAAACTCAAAGTTACCTGAAATTTTAAATAATATTTATTAAAGAATATTAAAACCCAAAGAGATAAGTTATACCAAATCATGTAAAACTACAAGCATAAACATGCAAAACCTTCAAAACTCTCTGCATTATAAAGATTTTAATTATTAAAGGTTGAGATGAATGGCTAAAACTTACTGTGAGCGTGTCCAACACCTTGGCTTGCCTCTCGGGCTTGACCTCACTCCAAGATGAGGATGTCATCGGGCAATGGTTGCGAATGATTGCACCGATGTCATGCACCAACAAACTATTAATCTTCATCGATTGCGAGCGACGATGACTAGGATCCCACACTACGGGAATGTGTATGTTAGTGGTTCGTGTGATCTTTTGGGATTTTAGTTGTCTACAGGGCCCCCTCGTTTTCTTTGCTGTTGTAAAAAAAAAAATTTCAATTTGCCGAATATGATGAGGAAAACTTAAGATTATAATTACCTCTAGGGAACTCTCCATCTCCTTGGGGGGAGGGGTTTACATCCCCGGTCATGGTTACAGTCTCGGGTGCAATCTCAAGAGCCGCTGATCGACGGTTTGTTCACCTGGCACTCCGTCGAGTGAGAACTTGAGGAACTGATCCAGACGATGAAGATTGATCAACGACCGAAAACTCCAAATAGACCGACCCTAAATAATTAATCAATCATGAATTAAAAAAATTAACTTGACTAAAAACAATCTAAAACATGGAAATAAAACAGAAGTACTCACTGCCTTGTACCTGAGTAAGTGCAATTATTGGAGCAAGAAGTTAATCTCTATCTATGCCTCCTCTTGGTGCTGAAATTGGAGCAAGAAGTCAATCTATATCTCTATCACAAACCATCCAGCATAAACAATTCAAAGAACATAAAATGTAAAGCATCCACCATAAACAAGTATACTATTGAGAAATACCCAAGCTTTAGCAAAAGCTCTAAACTATAGTTTAGCTAAATAAATACAAACTTAAAGATGAACTGTGTACTAATGTTCCTTCTTAGGTGAATGTATTAGTGAAGTTGAATGAACCTAGTGGGAAACTCAAGCCATTTGAAATACTATCTTATTGTCTCTGTCATTATAGATATTATTATGATGGGATGATTATATCACATTAAGGACCATTTGGAGGTATGAAGGTAATAATCTAGGATCATTAGGTCAGTTGAGGATCAATATGCAAGCATTAATATTCCTTGAGATGAAATAAGTGTGGCGTGCCATGAAGGGCGGAACCAGAAATTTGAGATCACTACACCATGGTGTAAGATGCAACCTCCCCACAACTGGATCCATCATGTATTTTGATTACCTTTAATTTATACGGCAGCCAAATTAACCACAAAAACTTTACATGTGGTAGAGGCCAAAATATCTACACCATGGGACAAATGTCCTCGTGGTCCTTACCAAGGTTTGAAAATAGATGCAGCATAGTTCAAAGGACAATAATCCAGGTTCAGTAATTGGTATATAATTTCTGTATATGAAATTAAGAAAAAAAAATGACATAATTTCAAGAAAAGTTGCATTTTCATTACTCGAAACTTCTCAGAACTTTTACATCATAAATGACTAACAAATCCAGTTGGTTTGAGAAATGGGATCGGAGAGTTTTTATTTATTGATGAAATTAAGGAGAATGGGTTGTGAAGTGAGATTATACTTGATCATTAAGTTATAATGGAAAGATTATGTCAGTTGATGAGAATCATTTGGAGAAAATGATGGGAATAGTATTTATTAAGACCAAAACAGTGGCGTCTCTCATGGGATATGAACACGGTGTGGAACAATTAGCTTCACAACATGAACCACATGTTGATCAATGCTTTTTTGCTTCATGACACGCGGGCTATTCAAATATATTTCTAGTACATTGACATGACTTTGAACTTCTTGAAAACCATCATGACTGAAAGCAAAACAAATACCAAAACATTTTACGAAAAATTACTAAGCATGTTACCTAGGATCATCAAATAAAACCCATTACAACCCGACCTTCTACAGAACTAAGAGCAAAACCTGAGCCATTGGGATAACAAAGCACACATCTAGTTTGGTACTTCAATGAAGACTCTCTCCACTGCTCGGGTCTTGACATATACCTTAGGTCATAGACATTTACATGTCTTCCTGCAGTGGCTACAACCATTCGATGCCCAACGAGGGAAAGTGAATAAACTCGCTCAGGTTGTGCGTATGTCCCAATAAGAGTGTGCTCCTTTCCATTTGTGCCTCTTGGATCCCAACACTTCAGTGTTTTGTCCCAACTCCCATAAATCACTTGCCCTAATGCATAAAAATACTCGACATTTTAGAGGAAATTAACACTTTTAATTCCAGAAATCAAAAGCTCCATTCTAGAGGAAATTAACACTTTTTGAGAACTCGTTGAGACAAATAGTCAAATACCCATCAAAGTATACTGGAAAAAAAAAACCCCATGGCACAAGATTTGATCAATTCATGATGAAAAAAAAGCCATCAATATAACACCATAACATGATCAATTCCTAGAAAACATGATCAATGGCAGACCAAGAAAGAATAGAGTAGTGAATGAAGGTAAAAAAAAAATGACAGAAATCTTCTTGTTATTAACATAGAAATCAAATAGCAGGGCATCGTGTTGAATCCAAGACAATACATATAGAAAAAAAAATGGAGATCGAGAGGGATTTGATTGATGAGTTACCTGAGTTAGTGCGAGTCGTTCACTCATGTAAATGATCCAAACCCTGCTGTTGGTTTTAGTTTTGCAAGCTCGTTTGGACGGCAGAGAAGAGGTTGTATGAAGTTCCAAGACTTTTCCAATATCGTTCACCTCCTTCTTGCCTTTCTACTTCCTTTTTTCTTATGAGTATGGGTAGATTTAGGTCTTATCTTTCTTGCCTTTCCCAATCGCACATCAGCATACCCAATCGCACAGCAGCAGACCCAATCGCACAGCAGACCCAATTGCATAGCAGCAGACCCAATCGCACAACAACAAACTCAATCGCACAGCAATTGCATAGCAGAAGACCCCTTATTGCGTTTCATTTTCTTTTATTGCCTTTTCCTCTTCTTTCTACTCTTTGCTCATGAGAGCCTCCATGAACTTTTGTTTTTTTCTCTTCTTCTCTGCCAACTACCTTCAACAAGAGAGGAAATGAGATCTCTTCTTCTCTACCAACGAAACAAAAGAGGAAATGGCTTTGATTGGGCTAGCAATGGAAAAACGATTCTAATTAAAAGGGTCAGTTTTGCGCGACAAACCCTTCGTCACCATATATCAGAGAATTTGTGGCGCTAGTTTTTAAAATTTCACACCATTTTGTTTTGCGCTAGTTTTCAAAATTTCACGCCACTTTTTTGCTCTAGTTTTCAAAATTTCGTCGCCATATATCAGTGAATTCGTCACGCTAGTTTTCAAAATTTTGTGCTTGTTTTCAAAATTGCCGCAATAAGTACGCACCATGATTTTTAAGGGGGTAGCATTTTGTGCGACGAAATATTCTAATTTTGTCGTGCAAACATCAAATTTGCTCATTTTAGGAGGAAAATTTTATATCATTATTTAATTAATTGAACTTCGACATTCATTTAACAAATTTATGGTAAAAAATTCATAGTACATTAACAAATTTAATTAAATGAACTAAAAAAATACATAATATTATTAACATCTTGTAAACGATCTAACAAATTATAATCCTTCAAATGTATTTAATCTGAATCAGTAGAGTAATCACTTCCGACTTCTTCTTCAAGTTCATCTGACATGGTTGCCTTAGATTCTCCAAAAACTCCATCTTTTGCAGGTGATACCTCAACATCATATTCGCCATCAATCGGAGGAAGTTCGACAAATAACTCAAATGGTTGTTGGATAATGGGAATGCTTGAAGATGAATTCTCTTGATCAGCGGTGTCGTCATCACTATGGTCATCAGAAGCCTTTTCAGGAATGTCCCATATAATTCTGTGTTGGATCGTCTAGACTACTTTCCATCCACCACCTGCTTTAGGATCATTTAGATAAAAAAATTGTTTTGCCATAGTTGCCAAAATAAAAGGATCATGCTCGTACCAAAGTGTGTTCGTGTTCACACTTACTAGACCATATTCTCGTTTAATACTCCCGACTTTATGTGGGTTTATATCAAACCAACGACACTTGAATAAAATCACCTGGCGACGGTCCTTGTACAGTAATTGAATTACAGATGTCAGTTTACCATAGAAATCAACATCGGCGGTATCACCATCCCCAGGTACTGATACGCCACTATTTTGAGTGCTCAAATTGTTATCTCGCTCAATAACCAGGAACTTAACACCATTCACATAACAACCCAAAAATGTTTCAGATCGAATAGGACCTCTTGCTAGTTTTGATAATTCCTCATCGTAAAGATGCGAATTTACTTCCTTCAATTGTAACATCTATTAAAAAAATAATATATATATTATCAAATTATAAAAAAAATGCAATAGTATCAAATTTTCTTATAGTTATCAACTTACGTGTTTGCGAAACCATTCAGGAAACAATTGACGGTGCTTCTCGACCCGTAAATGTGTAGGATACTTACGCCTAATTAGTTCTTCATGCTCCTCCAAAAATGGAAAGGCCTCGTCACAATTGTTGAGTATGAACCAATGCACAACTTTTATGTCATTATCGCTAAACTGATCATTTGTTGGTGGCTCGCCAAACGGTCGTGCGGGTTGCGCAAAAATAGAAAGTGTCTCACTTCTAGTACCACTGTCATTATTTCTTTGAGTTCGGTTGAAGGTCGTGTCAACATTATGGAGATACATTGCACAATAAGTGATTCATTTGCAATATTTGCCTCCACTATGGATCCTTCGGGCCTTGCCTTGTTCCGTACGTACCTTTTGTATGTGCTTAGTATTCTGCAAAATATAAAAGATGTCCGACTCGTTATAATAAATGAAGAATAGTTAGAAAACAAGCATATGAGTTACCTTTCTATTGGGTACATCCACTGATAATTGACCGGCCCACCAAGCTTTGCCTCACCCGGTAAATGTATCATCAAGTGAATCATGCAAGTAAAAAATGTCGAATGAAATATCTGTTCGAATTTGCATAAGATGTTAATAATATCGTCTTGCAACCTTTCTATATCCGATTTGCGCATAGCTGCAAGAAGAATCTCGACAATTTTGTAATAGGGCCAACAACACCCGATAGCAAAAATCCTCGAATAGCGATCGGAAGAAGACGTTGCAGTAGTACATGACAATCATGGCTCTTCAATCCCGACATTTTCCCATCACTCATTTTCATACAACGGGCAATATTAGATGCGTACTCTTCTAGAAACTTCACAGAAGAAAAAAATTTAATTTTTTTTATCTTTACTGGCGGTTTAACTGCAAAATAGGGATGTCCTTTTACCCATTTGTCACCCACTTTCTTAAGCCATAACAGTTTCTTTATACCCATGTTCATACAATCTTGCCTCGCTTTCACAGTGTCCTTCGATGCCAAGAATTGTCCCAACCACACTATCACACACATTCTTTTCAATATGCATCACATCTAGGTTGTGCCTGATCTTTAATTTCGACCAGTACGGAAGCTCGAAGAATATACTCTTCTTCGTCCAGTTCAGATGTGTAGCAGACCTGTGCAAATTAGTATCACGATTATCGGGATGTTTGCCAATCTGACCAAATTCCAAGCTATTCAACTTAGCCAAAATGCCATCCCCTGACCATTATCTAGGTCTAGTGTCGTTCTCCATTTTTCCATCAAAGTCCACCTTATTTGTTCGCCACTCGTGATCCGGGGGCAACCATCTACGGTGACCCATATAACAAACCTTTCACGTGTGCCAATTAGTCGTTACATCATCGTTGCATATCGGACATGCCTTATAACCCTGAGTACTCCAACCTGAAATATTTCCATAAGCGGGAAAATCATGTATAGTCCACATCACTGTTGCTCTCAAGTACATAAACATTGTGTTGGTAGACTTATCAAATGTACGTACACCATTTTCCCATAAGTCTTTTAACTCATCAACCAACGGCCGCAAATAAACATCAATGTCCTTTTCGGGATGACCGGGAATTAATAAAGTCATCATTGTAAATTCTTTTTTCATACTCATCCAAGGGGGCAAGTTATAAGGAACAACAACGACGGGCCAGGTGCTGTGAGTAGAGCTCATATTCCTGAACGGATTAAATCCATCAGTTGCAAGCCCCAATCTGACATTGCGCGGGTCTTCTGCAAAATCGGGATACATAGTATCGAATGCTTTCCAAGCCTCTCCATCAGCAGGATGTCTCAAAAAATTAGCATCAAGCCTTCCTTCCTTGTGCCATCTCATATGACTCACATTGTGCGTCGACATGTACAGTCGCTACAATCTGGGCTTCAGTGGAAGATAACGCAAAACCTTTTGTGGAATTTTCTTCGTTTTATTACCAGAATTAGGCTTATATCTTGGCTCATTGCACACAGGGCATGCATACATCCCTTCAATTTCCTTATAAAATAATGCACAGTTGTATTTGCAAGCATGAATCTTTTGATACCCCAAATTGAGACCATTCAACAATTTTTGCGCGTTACAATAATCCTCAGGCAAAACGTTTTCCTTCGAAAGCATCTGCTTCATAATTTCCATTAAATGAGAAAAACACTTATTCGACATATGATGTTTCACTTTGCAATGCATCAACTCCATAATGGTAGTAAGCAGTGAGAACTCTGTGCAACCGGGGTATAATGCTTGTTGGGCTTGTTTCAACAATCTTTCATAGTTTTCTAACTCTTCACTTAGCAGCATGTTGAGAGGTACGGTATCTCCTACCATATCATCAATGTCATCTTCGTTCATCGATGCATATGGATAAGTGTCATTTATTATACCCATAACTTGGTCATTATCATTTATGGACGTTTCATCAATGTGCGACACAAGTGGCTGGGAATTCGATGAAGTCGAACCAAATTCCCATTGCTCCCCATGATAAATCCACCTCGTATAATTCGGAATCATCCCATACCTCGCCAAATGATATCGAACCTTATTGAATGTCTGCCACAAACAATTGTTACAACATTGACATGGACACTTGATATGATTCGTCGTACCAGTGACATGTGCCCTTGCAAACTCAATGAAAATCTCAATCCCATTTAAATATTCATCACAGGATTTGTCCTAATTTTGTATCCATTTTCTTTCAATTACGCATGTTTTCAGTTTATAAACAAAACATGATAATTCAAGAGAGTTAACGACACTAATGCGATTAGGTTTCAATGTGGAAATTTTCGGCAGCATCTTAATTACAATTCTTCAAGTGGACGATGTAGATATTATTAATTAATAAATATCTAGTATGCACTCAAAAAACAATGTGAGACACTCCCAAAAATCCACACGATAGCAACCTAATTTCATGATATTTCAAAAAAATATATTTAGCAATTTCCTCACCGTTCTCCAAGTGAAAGAGAGAGACAATTGGAGGTATGGCCGGTGACGCATAGAGGACGAAGCCTAATTAACTGCTGGAAGCTTCTAGTATATAGTGAAAGAAATCAATTGTGCAGAGAAAAAGAATAAAATGAGAGGAGAAAATAGTGAAAAACGTAAATCTGATTATTCTAATTTGTGGAGAAGATGAACATGTCAGAGCTAGTGCGACGACACCGTTCATCGCCTTGGGATGTTTTAGGCGACGAACTTGCTCGCTTTAAGCGACGATACTTTGTCGTGAATACTTTATGCGACGACGGTTTCCAGTTCGTCGGGTAAGATATATTTAGGCGACGACAAAGTTTGTCGCCCTAGATGTTCAAGTTGGTCGTTCAAAGTGGCCGCCACATAGCCATAGGTATTTTAGGGCGACAAAATATTTGGGTTTAAGCGATAATACTTATTTATGCGACAAATGCTTCCAGTTCGTCGCGTAAGATATATTTAGGCAACAAAAAAGTTTGTCGCCCGAGAATGTTCAAGTTGGTCTTTGAAAGTAGTCGACACGTAGCCCTAGGTATTTAGGGTGACAAAACATTTGGTTTTAAGGGACGACACGTTGTCGCATATTAGTTATACGACAAAGGCTTTAACTTTGTCGCGAAAGAGGTTTTTACGCGACGAAACAATTTGTTGCGTTAAATAGTTAGCTATTTTTTGTAATAGCATGACGATATTAAATATGTTGTCGCGCCAAGTTAATTTTGAGCAACAAAACTTCCCTCGTAGCGCTACGATTCTCGCAAAAGGGGATTTTTTTAGTAGTGATTTTGCATAAACAAATGTGTCTTTCAACTTGAACTCTTGAGTAGTCTTCATGATTTTGATTATATTAGAGTAATTCATAATTTTGAACTCTATCTCTAACAACATTACACGCACAACCTTACCAGGGTGAAGTCCAAACAGCCCATGCGTTAAGGTCATGCACGTATATCCCAGTATAATGAAAGCTCTAGAAAATTTGCCCACAAATTCCATAGGAAGCGGCCATACTTCCGCAACTTCTTAGGTGAGTCTACCAAGAGTATTCCTGTAGCTAGGTACTCCACTCCACATAGAGTATAGATCTCATTAAGAGTTTTAACTCATCCTACCATCGCTTCAGGATCTCACGCTTCAATCTAGGAATAGAATTACAACAAAAATAGCATGATTCACCTCATATCATTCACGACTTGTTATTACCAATTAAACCTATTTCTTGGGATCTCCAGCCTATAGGTTGGGTTACCATCATGAATGACTCATCAATCTAAGGGCATAAGTCCCATTCCTTTCGAGGTTTTGAAAACCTTCTCTCTAGCTAATCCTTATGTGAAAGGATCAGCCAAGTTCTCATCAATTTGTACATGATCCACTCTAACAGCTCCAGTAGATAGAAACTCTCTAACCGTACCGTTCTTACGAAATATTTGTGGTCTCTTGCCATTATAATAGCGGTTATGTATCTTTGCAATAGTCGCGGTACTATCGCAATGGATCAAGATAGCTGGTATCGGTCTTTCCCATAAGGGGATCTCAGCTAGCAAGTTTTTTAACCAACTTGCTACCTCACTAGTCGTGGCTAGTGCTATCATCTCAGACTCCATCGTGGATTGTGCCAAAATAGTCTATTTCTTTTACTTCCAAGAAACAGCTCCACCAGTAATACTAAAAACATAGCCACTAGTTGTTTTGGAGTCATTTGAAAGGGTGTTCCAATCAGCATCGCTATATCCTTCAAGGACAGTGGGAAATTTCTGATAGTGTAATCCAAGGTTCATAGTCCTCGTAAGGTACCTCATGACCCTTTCAATAGCATGCCAATGCTTTATACTAGGTATATTGGTAAATATGCATAGTACACCTACAACATAAGCTATGTCGGGCCTAGTGCAATCAATAGCATATCGAAGGCTACCAATGATGCTCGCATACTCAGTTTGTCTAACACCATTACGGTGTTCTTGAACAACTTTACACTAGGATCATTAGGAGTACATGCAGGTTTACAGTCAGAGTAGTTATATTTCTTAATCATCTTCTTAATATAATGTGATTGATCCAAAGAAATTCCCTTTTAGACCTAGTAATCTAAATACCAAGGATTACATTCGCTTCTCCAAGGTCTTTCATATCAAAGTTCACACACAACAAAGGCTTCACATTATTCACGACATGAATATTAGAACCAAAAATAAGCAAATCATCCACATATAGACATATAATAGTGCAAGTGCCATTTTCAGATTTATAATAAATGCATTTGTCACTTTCATTCACTTTAAAACCATGTGAGATAACAAGATTATCAAATCTTTCATGCCATTGCTTTGGTGCTTGTTTCAAACCATAAAGTGATTTATCTAGTTTGCAAACTTTATCTGCTATCCCTAGAATAACAAAACCTTCTGGTTGGTCCATGTAAATTTCTTCTTCTAAATCACCATTTAGGAAAATTGTTTTAACATCCATTTGATGCAATTCTAGATCATGAATAGCGGCAAGAGAAATTGGCACTTGAATGGGTGTAATCCTAGAAACAGGTGAATATGTATCAAAGAAATCAATTTTCTCTCTGTCTAAACCCTTTGGCTACAAGACGAGCCTTAAACATTTCATCGATTCCTTCGGGTTTCAATTTCTTCTTAAATACCCATTTACAACCTAATGTCTTGTAACCTGGTGGCAAGTCAACTAGATGCCAAGTTCTATTAGCCTCAAGAAAGTCTATTTCATCATCAATAGTCTCTTCCCAAAAGTTGGCATCTATAGAAGACAAGGCTTCTTGGAGGTTTAGGGGATCCTCGTCTACTGTAAAGGCATATAAGTCAGGGCCATAGTCTTTAGAGGTTCGGGTTCGTTTATTTCTCTTAGGCTTAGATTATGTTGCCTTATCATGCTCATTCATCCTAATCATCGACACATTACTAGAGTGCGCCCCTACTATTCCTCGAAATAAAAGGAAATCTATGTTCATAGAAATCAACATCGTTCGATTCAATGACAACATGATCATTTAAGTCAAAGAACTATAGGCTTTGCTGTTAATGGCATAGCCAATTAATACACACTCATATGCCTTACTAGCAAGCTTGTTCCTTTTTGGATCAGGAGTTCTAACATAAGCTAAACAACCCCATGTTTTGAAATACGACAAGTTTGGTTGTTTATTTTTCAAGATCTCATAAGGAGAAATTTTACTTTTCGATTTAGGAACTCTATTTAGCACATAACACACCATAAACAAAATCTCTCCCCACCAGTGTGATGCAGCACCGAAGTTAAGTAGAATGGAAACTGCTGATTCAGTAAGAATTCTATTTTTCCTTTCAGCTTTGCCATTCATCTCAGAAAGTATTGTGCAATTTTTTCATGAATGATTCCATGAGAGTTGTAAAACTCGATCAATTTGCTGCAATCATATTCAATGCCTCTATCACTCCTAAGCCTCTTTATCTTTCTATTGAACTGATTTTCAACTTCCGTTAGAAATATTTTGAACATGTCAAATGCTTCACTTTTATTTTTCATCAGATAGACAAAGTTATAGTCGGAGCAGTCATCAATAAATGTAATAAAGTAACGTTTTCCATTTCTGGTCAAAACACCATCAAGTTCACATATATCTGAATATATTAAATCTAGAGGTCAGATTCTCTAACAGCAGATTTATGTGGTGTTTTGGTTATTTTTGCTTGGCGACAATAATTGCATTTTTCAAAGTCATTCAAGGACAATTTAGGAATTAGTCCTAAGTTACTCATTTTTTTATTATTCATTTGTTTGACGGAGTCTAGCATGCCAGGTATTAAATGAACACAACATGTAAGCAAAAGTAGAAATTTTATTAGCATCAACACTCAATTTAAATATACCATTAGTGGCACACCCCTTCCCCACAAATACATTGTTCTTAGTAATGGTATATAAATCAGCCCCAATAATTTGAATAAACCTAGCCTTGTTCAGAAGGTAGCAAGAAACTAAGTTTTTCCTCATCTTCGTGGTATGCAGGACATCCTTCAGGATGACGGTATTTACAAAGGAAAACTTCAATTCCACTTCACTAGTTCCAACAACGATAGTGGAGTGAGAATCACCCAACAACACTTTCTTGACCTCAACTTTAGAATAGGACTTGAACATTTCTCGATCATAGCAGACATGTCGAGAATCACCAGTGTCAACTCACCACCCTTGGGATCCACCAACAAATTTGATCTCAGAGATCATAGCTATACATTGGTCTTTGGCTAGGTTCGTTTATGGAGCAGAACGAGGCCTATTCCGGCAGTTTCTTGGGGGGTGTTTCTGTCCATTTTGATTCCACGAAGGATTTTGATTTTGTTGGTTGCAGTTTTGGTAGTTTCGGTTCTGATTGTTCCGGTTTCGATTGTGACTCTGATTTTTCATAGTCTTTCCACCGAAATTCAGAGCCACAGGGGTGGATTTCTTATTGTTAGAATAATCAAAATTTCATCTTTTTAATCTTGTTTCCAAGCTTCTTCCTCAATCCGAAGGCGGGTGATCAGACTTTCCAGAGAGAAGTTTTTGGTTTTATGCCTAAGTGCATTATTAAAGTCTTTCCAGCTATGGGGCAATTTGTCTATCACAACAGGTACTTGAAATTGCTCATCTAAGGACATGCCTTCAGATTTGATTTCATGAGCAATTTTCTGTAGCTCGTGAGATTGGGTTTCCACATATTTGTAGTCATTTGGTATTTCAGGTAGCAACTAACGACATAATTTTTTGTGCCAGCCTCCTCATTGTCATATTTTTTTCCTAAGGGCTTCCCAAATATCTTTAGCAGATTTTTCAGAGCAGTAATAGTCATACAGGTCATCAGATAGACCATTCAGAATATAATTCTTACACATAAAATCATTTTCAATCCAGGAATCTAATTCCTTAGATTGGGTTTCATCAGGTTTAGCAAGCAATACAGGTTTCTCGGTATTACAGATATAAGCAACATTTTTCGTAGTTAAGAAAAACAACATATTTTGTCTCCATCTTTTAAAATTTGACCCCCAAAACGAAAGGGCATGTTTAGGTTTTTAGCAGCAATTTCAGTAGTAGTAGACATGGCAGATATTAACGTCTTAAAATTGTTGGAAATACAATTGCTGCAAAACAAACAAGAACAAAGTTACCAAAAATTTTCTTGGGTTGAGTCGCAGACTAGGTCACTCTCTCTAAGAAGTTTTGCACCTCTGCCCAAGTTTGTGCAAGCAATCTGTAAGCCCCGTTGTGTCTAGGATAAAACAGCCCAGAATCTCTCGTCTCGTCCTATTACATGCACTAGATTAAGAACAGAAATCTGTCACCCAATCTCTATTACTCGGAATCGCCAAATCAATGGAAATCAATCACAGTAAAAGATTTTGAAACAGTGAAAAACTTTTTGTAAAAACAAAACTCGAACACTGTTTAAAAATGGAGTTTTGAAAAATCTCTTGAAAGTGAAACTCCATTTCTGATTATTCTGAATATAAAACTATTCTCTCTTTTGTTTGTTATTCTAAGCTGAAAATGAGAATCAGTATTTATAGGCTGAAAAAAAAGACGTTTGAAGAAAAAAATGGCCTGTTAACTGGGAAAAAATCACAGATAACGTGGGTTGGTGGAGAGAAGAATGGGTCTCCTCTGACTCAGTCTTGTTCTCTGAAAAAATAAAAAGAATATTTTTTCATCTCGACTCAGTCGATCGGACGAACGGCGACGGTGCACGCGTGAACCTACATTGGTCTATCTCCTCCCTCCTTCACAAAAGTGGGTACCCCTTGAGTTGAAAAACTATCCTTATTAACTCCTCCAAAGAGAGTTACATAAAGGATAAGGGACTATACAATGTAGAAAGAGACTGAAAGCTTAAAACCCATTTTCTTTTTCTTTTTCTTTTTCTTTTTCTTTTTCTTTTTCTTTTGAAATTCACACACATGTTCCAACATTATCAAAATAAGAAAAACTAAGAAGGAAAACAGGATGGAGAAGACGTATTTGCAGATAATGAGTTTCTTATGGTAAAAATTTGTTTTGTAGGTTCAGAGCAACGAACTTTTTTTTTTAAATGCATGATCAACTTCAACCTCAAGGTAGAGAAACTCTTGTTGGTTTCTATCTTACTTTGTTTGAAATTTTTCCAGGTACTTTTTTTTTAAACCAGACACAACCATAGGAAAGTTTTGATTGCGTAAGAGGTCTAGGCTCTTTAAGAATGTACCTTCAAACTCTTAATAAGAACATGTCTAATGGAGAGTTCAACCTCAAGCTAAAAAAAATAGACAAATTTGAGGTTGAGGGTGTGTGTACTCAAACATGTCATTCATCAACAAAAAAAGGCTAAAATGTAATTTTCAAAGGCAAATAACTGGGCTTTATAATATTTGCCCCTTTTGATATGGGTTCCAACTAGTCATTTGAGCTAGGCACGTAGAACTATTATTTGTTTTTTGGTCTACCCAAATCCGTCCAGCCAATATTCTTTTCTGGCAGGCTTGGGTAGAAAGTTCAAACCCATTGAGCTTTGGGCTTTTCACTGGAGTATGAAAATTCACCCTCAAAGCTTAAACTGTAATATTTGGTTTTTGAGCTTGCCCATTGGAGTTGCTCTATAGAGAGTATAACTAGAGCATAAAACAAATCGAGTAAATGACTAGTTTGCCCAATATTAGAGGATGCTTTTTTAAAATGTTTGGTAGAGGAATGTCAAATAAAAACTAGAAGGTCAAAACAAACACCAAATTTGGGAGACTAGCTTTAATCATACATGTCCCTCTTTGAATATTCATTGTCCCAACAAAAATGATTTATGTTTTAACGTCGAGGGGCAATAGATTGTGAATCTGAAGTTCATACGTGATTCCATCGTCAAAAGCATTATCGACATGAAGCCAATCTTAAGTTCCAGAATCTCATTGAATACGAGTATCTAGCTAATTTTCAACTAGATTTGCGTGTTTAGACCCCCAAATTTGTGTCCACCTATGTGGATTGGTCCTACAAAATGTCGCTTACAACATTTCCAATAAGGTGTAAAAAGCCATAAATGTAAAAACTATCATAGTAGTGGAAATGAAAAACTCCAAGACACCAAACCCTTTGGCATATAACAAAGTCTTTATGTCATTCTAGGAATGTTTTATTAGTCTCTTAAATATTCAAAAGCATTGGTCGTGTTTGACCCAATCTCGATTTTGCAAACATTTTGTGAAATTGCAAATATACAGTTTCATTTGTGCCTAACACAAAAAGGAGGTACCATGTGAGATTATTGGGCTCTTATTAATGTAAGAGGGTGTTTTTTTTCTTCTGAATAGACTCAGAAGTCTTAGAGGGCGTTTGTTTTTTTAAGTACTTAGAAGCTAACTTCTAACTAGAGTTAGAAGTTTTGAACAAGCTTCTGAATGAACTGTTTGTTTTGCTTCTGAATGTGCTGTTGATTAGAAGTTGTAAAATTAAAAGGTGTTTTTTTAGGTGCTGAATGGGAATTGTTTGACAATTTTGCCCCCACTGAGCTTAAAAAATTTATGACATAAATACTGTGCTTAAAATCATACCTAATAATTATTCAAATCCTAGATAATGTTACAATACCTTTCATTACAAGAATATCGAAATATGACCAAGTACATTTTAAAAAAAATTATCAGACCAAATTTCTTACTAATATTTCGTTTGCAATATGATCTCGTAAATTAACCATATCGACTTGTTCACGTGATCCAAATACTTGAGATAGTTGTGGTTGTTCACTATCAGCTTGCTCGGGAGAGTTAGAGAGATGAAAGAAAAAAACTTAAAAATGCAGAGAAAGACAACAAAGATGAATGAGAGAAAGGAGATAAGTTTATTACCAAGTCTTTGTGAAAGTAGGTAGAACCACAATGCTTGGTGAAAAGAATGAAGGTATGTCGTCAAAATTTATCCCTACTTAATTTTAAGAAGATGGGGGCAGCAATTGTCATTACAAAATTATGTTAAGGTTATTATTGGAATAATTTTTTACTCAATACTCAATGCTAAGTTATCAGCACCTCCCTGTTGCTTACTCCAATCAAAAAGTAGAACTTCTTATTAGAACTAAAAGCAAACACTCCAAACAAGGTGGTCCACTTCTTATTAAGAACTTTTGACTCCATTCACAAGCAAAAACAACCATCCCCTATTTTTTCTACCTCATCTTTATCACGCGAGCAATGTCGCCACCGACCTCTCTGGCCTGCCCTCCTCCACCTCCTCATCCTTCTCATATTCCTCTTTCTTTTCCTCTCTATTGAAGATTGTATGAGGAATAGAGAAGGATATAGGGTAGTTTTTTGCAATGGTGAAAAGTGATCCCAATGCTATTTAGAGGAGAGAAAACAAGTGGGGAAGGGGATTAATGTTGGTGGTTTTTGGTGGGTAGTGGGGCAAAAATGTAAAAAAAAAACTTCAAATCAGCACCTAAAAACAAACACCATTTAATTTTACAGCTTTTAATCAGCAGCTCATTTAGAAGCAAAACAAACAGTTCATTCAGAAGATCATTCAGAACTTCTAACTCCAGTTAGAAGTTCGCTTCTAACCACTTACAAAAAACGTACACCACCTAAGTTTTTTTTTAACGGAATAGCTGATTGACATTTGGGTCGAGCTTGGACCAGGCTATTGGCAACATGATCAAGCAACCCGATGAATTTAATAGTCTACAAGTTTACTATCCATATTAAATTGTTTATATTAAATTATTTAAAATGTAAAAGACTTACCATAACAATTCTTGAATTGGTGGTGTTTGCAAAATTTTTGAGGTTTTTATAATGGCAATGACTAAATAACACCACCATTTTCGTTGAAGGACGCCACCAACCTCTGATTTTCTGAAAGACACCACCACATTTCTGAAGGACACCACCACCTACTGAAGGATACCACCAATATAAGTCCTTAACCTCCCAAAATAAAAAATAAAAAATAAAAAATAAAAACTAAAAATAATAAAATAAAATAAAATAAAATAAAATAAAAAATAAAAAATAAAAAATAAAAAATAAAAAATAAAAAATAAAAAATAAAAAATAAAAAATAAAAAATAAAAAATAAAAAATAAAAAATAAAAAATAAAAAATAAAAAATAAAAAATCCCTTTCTCTCCCAAATGAAATGGTCTCTCCCTCTCTCACATTTGAAATGCACACCCTTTTCTCACCCTCATTCTTCCTATACTTTTTACTATTTTGCTTTACTCCTTGCTCTTTACCTCTACCGTCTTTGTGCGATACAAAAGTTGAAGGCTTTGGGTGCGATTTGGGGTCCGTTGGTGTACAATTCTATTTATGCTCGATTCTACGGCTTAGTTGGTGTGCGATTTTGTTTATGTTCGATTCTAGCTAGGGCTTAATTGGTGTGCAATTATATCTGATTTGTTGTCAATTTGGTGTGTGGTCTCTTCCTTGCTTCGTTGTGTTTGATTATTACTGTGGGAGTTCGTCTTTACAATCAAGCAACCCCACGAAGTCAAGTAACCTCTAAAGCTCCATTTCGATAATGTGTTGGCGAGCATTGTGTTTGATTGTTCCTTGCTCTTGTTTGTTATATTTTAATTGTATCATATTGTTTTAAATGTTTAGTATGACAAAGATAAACAAAGATGTTGGTGGTGGTGTTTGTGGTGGTGTTGGTGATAGTATTGGTGGTGGTGTTGGTGGTAGTGTTGGTGGTGGTGTTTTTTTTTTTTTTTTTTGGAAGGCGAGCTGGGTTTTTAAGGATCCCATAACCTATCGACTGGGCGACCTATAGGTCAACACCCATTAGAAAGTAACCATGCCGCAGGTGGGATTCGAAGCTAGGACGTGGGGGACAAACCTACACAACCCTAACCACTAGGCCATAACACCATTGGTCTTTGGTGGTGGTGGTGGTGTTGGTGTTAGTCCAGCTCAAAGACGACCAATAACGACATCTATGAGAAAGGTCATAGTTGAAAAAAATAAAGAAAAATATAAATGAGAGAAAAAAAAAATGAGGAATGATTTAATTGACGTGGATGAAGTAGCGACACTCCTATTACTGTCGCAAAGTCAACGTAATGTGGTTTGTGAGATTGAGGAAGCAGTGAAGGGTGAGGGTCATGAGTGTTAGGGGGATGAGGAGGGTAAGAGGGATGCGGAGGGTCAAGAGGAACCAGTTATTTCTGTCGAACCTGGTTCCGATGAAAATCAAGAACTTGACAAAGTATCTTATCCTGGTGGTCCTAAAGATGCATCCATATTAGAGGATTATGATGGCCATGTTTCTCATTCCATTTGGGCCGGTGAGGAGATACTTATAATATTTCCAATTTTTTAATATATGTAGTGCTTATTGTTTTTACATTATTTGGACACTGACTAGTTTTTCATATTATGTAGGAATGAGATGAGTTGAGATGTCGGCATTAATATAAGAATTTTATAGTTTGGAGGTTGAGTGACAAGCTGAAAGAAGTAATATCAATAGTCTATAAGAGTGGTCTTCGATCATTGATAGACCATTGTAAGGATCGTATCGATAGGGTGATAATTTGTGCTCTGATAGAGCGTTGGCAACCCGAGACCAACACTTTTCACCTCCCTTTTGGAGAAATGACCATCACCATCACTAATGCTATCGTATCACTCATTTGCCAATTGTTGGTAAGCCGATTATGGTGGGAAAAAAACTCAAATTATGGTGAAAAGACTCAAATGGGGAGTGTGTGCAACTATTGTGAATGGCATAGGGATTCAAAAGAGTGAAGCCCAAAAGCATGACAAGAAGAATCATAGTTTCATGGAGATGAAATTTATATATTAAGGAGAATTGTTGTGGGAAAGTGAGCACAAATGATTCTCTTCAAAAGGAACAACAAATTGCATGGAGTTACTTGTTATTTCTTCTAGGTGTGACTTTATTTTTTAATAAGACTGGAACCAAGGTTCGCACTTAATATTTGAAGTTGCTGATGAAGGTGGATGATGTTGGAAAGTTCACATGGGGAGTTGGTACTTTGGTGTTCTTGTATCGTCAACTTGGTTGTGCTAGCAAAGCGAAAACCAAACAAATATCTGGATGTCTACCACTTTTGGAGGTACAATTTTTGGGTTAATTGTTCAGTTTATTATTTTTTAGTTTTTCAGATATTAAACTAATATATTGACATGTTTCATTTTTTGTAGTGTTGGATATATGATCACTTTAGGCTTTGGGGTACGAACTAAGCCTCATGAAATCATCTCCCCACCATGGTTAAGTGGGATTGCCCCTAGCTTAATGGGGTCGTGAGTGAAGAAATCTTGACTCTTAGGGAACTTCTTGATGACATGTCTCCTGAAGAGGTAAAAGTTAGTCATTTAAGTTCATGTTTCATCTTAGGTAATTGTTTTCATTCTTCATCCATAATTTAATAAGTTCATGTTTATATTGTCCACTTATTTGTGACCCTTATGCGGAATCCAAGCGAAGAACTCAACTACACAACATTAAATGGTTCCAAGGCTACTTGTTATGCCCTGATGTTGAACAACCATGTCACACAGATTGAGTGATGAGACATATGAGAATGATACAAGTCATTGCAAATCCCTTCATTCAAGCCAAAACAAAGAATAGAGGTCGATCTATCACAACTACTCAGTGAAGCATGAGATATTGTCTTCGTTTACTGCAACTTGGCAAAATCATTTCGTGTCAATTGAAAACCAAGATGCACTAGTGAAGATTCCATGGGATTGCAGCAAGGACTACTTGGAGTGGTTTCATGACATTAGTCATCCGTTCATCCATCCACCGATACTAGGAGGACACGTCCCTTGAGAAATCAATTGTTCATATCTCACAATCGGGTAATTGATCTATACTTTAATAAATTTGCTCACATTTTAAATATATAATTGATTTGATTTTTTTTTTACTAAGATCAATGTTTTCCTCGTGGAACAAGTTGGTTGATGAGGCTTTTCAGTTGGTGGACGCCTATTTTGAATAATGAAGGAATGTGGATATGGTTGTCTTTCTCATGAGGCAAAAGAAAGTATGAAAGACTTGCTAAGACAAATGTCTATACATGACTCCTTCAGAGATAATGTGGAAGAGCAATAAACTGGTCCAACTGGTGATGGTGGTGGTGCTCCAAGTGGTGGTGTTGCAAGTGGTAGTAGGGGAAGGGGTGGTGTTGCTGTTGCTGGTGGTGCTCTTGGTTGTAGAGGAAGGTATGATGGTGCTGGTGGTAGAGGAAAGGGTGATGGTGGTCCTGGTTGTCTAGGTAGGGGAATGGGTAGTGGTAGTGTTGATGACAGTGAAGAAGTCCTTGGTGAGGAATTGAGGGCAGAACGAAAAAGAGGCATTAGAAGAATACCACTCAAACTGAATTTTGGAAAAAGATTAAGAGGACTTGATGTATAAAATTTTGGTTGTTGTAATCTTTGTACTTGATGAAAATGTAATGATTATATGTTTATGCAATGAATTATGATATCACAATTATGATTCTCATCAGTATTTATGTATATATCTCAGTAATGGTTACAAAGTTAACTGTAATCCAAGTAAAAGTAAGAAATTCTATCAAATAACCTGAAAAATTGGACAAAAAATCACCTATTTGTCAAAACCAAAATTTCTGACTGCAAACGCGAGAGCCACTGCGAGTGTGAAATAATGATTCGCAGTGACCACTGTGAATCAAACAACAAAAATCGCAATTCAATCTACCTAAGATACATAAAAATCAATCGCCAGCAAACGCAGCAGCTCATGCAAACAAGATTTTTACAATCGCAACGATAAGAATGTTTTAGATATTGTCTTGGCATATTTGAATTATTGAAAACCCCAATTTGGACCACCCCAACTTGAGAAGGTCAAAATTGAGGTTTCACAATAAATCAAATATGCCATGACAGGGTCAAATCCATAGAAATTGAAAAAAAATCAAAATAAAAAATGCACAGAGTGTGAAATTTGTCCAATCGCATCGGATGTTGCGAGTGGGAGAAGCTCATTTGCAGAATACACTGCGATTGGACAGATTTCACACTCTGTTCATTTTTTTTATTTAACTTTGTTTTTTTTTTCAATTCCTATGGGTTTAATATTATCATGGCATATGTGATTATCACTAATATTTATCAAGATCCACACTGAAACTTAGATGATACAATATTAGCTACTTCCTAGATGTTTGTGTACTAATTTATTGTGATTGCAAGGGATAAGATTGTCTATTTACATTGTTAGTTAACTAAAGCTAAAAATTAGGCCTTATTGGTCATGAAACTATAAAGGTATGTACTAATTGGCCAATATCCTAACTATGATATCCAAATAGTCTAATTTTTCAAAAAATAGGCCTTCAAAGTCATTTTCCATTAATCAAATATGTCAATAGTGTATCAAGGCCTTTGGAATTGAAAAAAAATACATTCAAATACCAAAAATCCAAAAAAATAGTGTGAAAACTATCCAATTGCAGTGGACTATGCGAATATTTTTATCTCACTTGGATTTTTGTATTTGATTTTTTTAATTCCCATGGGTTTGACACTGCCATGGCATATTTGATTTATTGCAAAACACCAATTTTGACCTTCTCAAGTTGGGGTGGTCCAAATTGGGGTTTTGCAATAAATCAAACATGTCAATAGTGTATCAAACCCATAGGAATTAAAAAAAAATCAAATATAAAAAAATCACAAAAATGGAAAGAGTGTGAAATTTGTCCAATCGCAGTGGATTTTGCGAGTGGGATAAACATATTCGAATAATCCACTTTGCAAAACCCCAATTTTGACATTCTCAAGTTGGGGTGATCAAAATTGATGTTTTGTAATAAATCAAATATACCAAGACCATATCTAAGCCATAGGAGTTGAAAAAAAATCCTAAAAATAGACAGAGTGTGAAAACTGTCCAATCGCAGCAAATTACACGAATATGTTCATCCCACTCGCAGCATCCACTGCAATTAGACAACTTTCACACTCTGTCTATTTTATTTTGTATTTGAATCATTTTTTTTGGTTTTTTTAATTCTTATGGCTTGGATCTTGTCTTGTCATATTTGATTTATTGCAAAACCCCAATTTTGACATTCTCAAGTTGGGGTATACAAAATTGATGCAATAAATCAAATATGCCAAGACAATATTTATGCCATAGGAATTGAAAAAAAACCAAAAAAAATATTCAAATACAAAAAATCCTAAAATTGGACAAAGTGTGAAATTTGTCCAATCGCAATGCTTCATGGGAACATGTATCTCCTTTTTGCAAATGCCGCTGCGATGGTGAAATTTATATTCGCAATCTGTTGCGTTTGTTGGCAATTGGTTTTCAGGTACCAAACGCATACTAAATTTTTATTCTTTTTATATGATTCACAATGGTCTCTGCGATTATGTTTATCAGACTCGCAACGGATCGTGCGTTTGAAGTCTGAAATAATTTTGACAGCAATCTGAAATTTTTGTTGTTAAAAAAATTGAATTTGTGTGTTCAATTTTGCAGTTTGAAATTTTTGTTGATGATTAAGTTATTATAAGTTAACTTTTTAGCCATTACCATGATATAAAGCATCCATACAACTCATCTATAAAATGCAAAACCAATACAAATCTTTATGGAATGTAAAATATAATTTGTTGTTATTTAATGATAAAAAGGGTACTAGTCAAGAGTACAAAAAAGTTGACTTTGTTACTATTTGATCAACGTATATATACATGTCATTTACAAAATGTGCAAAAAGTTACAAAATGTTGTTCAATCATCAATGTGAACGACCTCTTCCGACTTCTTCCATGATACTGCTTCTGGAAACATGCGAGAAGACCAAGTAGGTACTGTCCGAGGCAATGGTGGTATTGATGTCATATGAAGTAAGACGAAGTGGGAACTATGGTGAAGGTGTGCCATAAAACATATCCATATGTCATTCAAGTTTGACGGAGGCGGAACATATGGAAAACATGTAGTGTTCTGGTTCTCATAACACAGAAACAAACAACCGTAAAGTTTGGCCGCCAGCTCTAACATATCCGGTTGAATCAACCATTTTTCCTTTGGAATACGTATAGTGCCTTCGGGGATTGTCAAAGCATCTTTCACAATCTTTACCCCTTCGTCATTCCACATTCGAACCCACAAGTCATGGTTACCTTCTAGCTCCATTAGTAGCTTACGTCTCACTTGCCTCCAACCAATCTTCTCATCATAACCTAGGAATTTGCTTATGCATTTGAATCCACAATGGCAATCGGCGAGTAAATTCTAAATGTCCTCAACATAATCCTAAATCCACAGAGGAATTTGTTTCATAAACGTAGTTTTCCACTTTCGTGCCTTCTCTTTTGGCTTAAAAACACTTTTTTATTTCTAAACTCCTCTTGTGTCTTTGTGTACTCATGAACAGAGGAGTCCCTTTTCGTGGACTTATCATGCTTAGAAAATTTCTTATTTTTAGGTCTCCCCTTGCCCTTTATAAGTTATGTTAGTTCAATCATGTCACATGAATCAAGGCAATTCAAATCTAACATCTCCACCTTCAACACAAACTGCTGATCATGAGTAGATGATAAGAACTTCTGCTTAACGACACCTACCATTGGATCTATAATCACATCTGCATATGCACGAAAAGGTTTCTACCAAGTTTCATCCAGTGCTTGTGTAACATAGAAAGTGGAAGTTGTCCAGTAGGAGTGAAGTATTGTGTCATTTCATGAGCACAAGGCAACCCATGAGTGGTTCTCATCACTCATCGATACTTGGCTAGGTCGGTGCCCTCAAATTCAGCATCAAACCTACCAATTTCAGATCTCATCAAGTCAAAAGCCTTATGAGACATGGACCCATGAAGTATTTCAAATAAGGGAAGAATATGTTCTTTCTTGACCCTTCGACGGACTTTCTCTAAAGGGCGCTTCAATCTCTACAAGTTGGACCTGGATCATGTTATGCAATTTTGTCCATACATTACAAAATGTGTTTTGGGAATTCTCCAACATTTTCTTTAACCTAGAGTGTGCGCCTTCAACGCAATCAGTTGTCTGTTGGCTAAAATTCATGAAAAGTGTCAGTCCATGCATTAAAAAAGAACTCATTTGCATTCTTGGGATAGTCCAAACACTTGGGATGTAATGTTCATCTTCTCTCAAATTCAACAATGCCCTTGTTGCATTATTGCTCTGTACTTAATCTATACAAATTCGAAAAAGATTCAATAAATTCGTTTCATTTGTCATTATCCTCAAAGTCTTTTTTGCAATGTTTTCCACATTTGTACTTATGTGCCACCTGCACAACAACCTCCTTACTTTTGGAAAGACTCACTCAATGGCTTTGGTCAACCCAAACTCTCTGTCAGTCACAAACACATTTGGCAAGTTGTCTGGCTCAAACACTCCCAATAGTTTTTCCAATGCCCAAGTGTATGACTGTTTATTTTAAGATGACGTAAAACAACAACTAACATTGAAAGTCTTGCCGGTCACCATCACAAACCCACAACCTCAAGTAGCGACATCCTGTAGCGATTGGTTTTGTATGTGTAGTCCATAAGCATCACCGTTCGGAAGCACTTAGCTAATAGAATTGACTCGGGATGAGATTAAAAAATATTGGTGACTCTAATATGATCATCGACTGTATGCCACTCAATATAATCATTCTCGCTCAATAAGTGCATTGTTGCTTGGAAAGTTGTCATGCCTTTTAGTTGGAGTATTTTTAGCTGATGAATGACATTGTAAACCGTTTTCAAATATGACACATTGTTGGGAAGCATTTTTTTCAAACATGACAATATGTACCGAGGGGCTACACCAGATGTGGACTTGTTATGCAAATAAGTCATCTCTGCTTCATTTATTGTGCCAGCAAAATAATGGCCAATAAGAGATTTTGATCGTGGATGATTATGGGTTCCATAGGTCACTTGCAGCTCCCAATGATCATTACCTTGCACATCCCTTTCAACTAGAATAGGCACCCATACTTCTTTGAACTGGTCAATCGACTAACCTCCAACTTTTCCTCTGATTTTTCTTGATCTTCCCTCCCTTCTCACATCCCAAGTGGATCCTTCCTTTACGTCTGCTATCAACAGATTTCAACTTTGTGATAATGAGAACTACGTTATTGTCCCTACCAACACCTTGACACCAAACTATTAAGGATGACTTTGATGGGGATACCAACGAAAAAATAATGCATACTGACGTTAGGGACACTAATAAACTTGTTAATCAATGAACTTTTGAGACAAGATTAAATAATGTCATGCCTACAAGAATTAACCTTACATTTTTCGTCATAAATAAGTCGTCATCATCGACTACCTCTTCTAGTGCTAGTTTAGCATTCGCTTCAACATCATCATCATCATTCTACATTAAGTAAATAAAAAAAAATTGGTTATTCTAATCATATATTAAGAAAGGTAATTAATAAAATCATTATGGCAAAGTTTACCTCTAGAAGGTTTGTATATTCCAAATATGCTTCAAGTGTCTCCGTATCGTGAAGATTATATGAAGGTATCTCGAAATCGATTAGATCGACAATGGCATTCTATGCACAAAACAACAACAACAATTATGATCAAACTAGACCTAAAAATAAGCAAGTTTTAGGGTCCAAATATTAACAACTAACCCTAAAAATAACAATGGTGCTTCAAATATAAACCAAATAAAAATTAAACATGGTATTACGATAATGAAAACGATAAAAAGTACCCATGCAAGCTCATCTCAAGTTGAGAGTGTACCTTGAGTGGAGTGGGTTGTTCTTCATCTTGAAAATGTCCATCTTCTTCATTCACTCCTATAAATGGAGTACAATGCTCTTAACTCCAGCATTATCATCTTCAAGCATACCAACATCGTTTCACCAAACTCATCTATTTCTAGATACAAACTTTACCAAAACCCTAACAAACAAATATGAAGAGAGAGAGACAAACGAAGAAGACATAGAAGATAGGGAGAGACGCCGGTGTTGAGGTTGTCCGGCGAGCTTGGGATGGAAGACAACTAGTAGAAAAAGAAGCGGGGGGAAGAGGTGTTTTCTCACGAGAAAGAGAAAATGAAGTAGTAGAAAGGGAGAAGGAGGACGAAGATAACTAAGAGAGGGAGAAGGGGATGAAAACGGTGGCTGGGAGAAGAGTCACTCGTGCGAGTGGAAAAGGGCTCGTCGCTGAATTTGGTAAAAAAATATTTTTTTTGTCTATATATTGGTAGTGTCCTTTAGTAGATTAAAAAAAAATGTTGGTGGTGTCCTTCAATGGAATTGATGGTGTTATTTAGCAAATGCGTTTTAGAATTTCATTTAAAGTAAATTTTAAAATCTTGTGCAACCAAAGTGTCAACCCAAGCCTGAAGAATCATTCCTAGGTTGGGTTTCCATGCTCGAGTTTGGTTTAGGTGAGTTACGGGCTGGCTTGACAAGGCTTCGGTTTGGATTTGAGTTGATCTTGTTGCCTGCACAACCTGTGCAAGTTGCAGTCTCTATCTAAAAATAAGAGGAATATTAAATAAACCCACCTATTCCAGAGGGTTCCCATCAATGTAATGGGATTTAGTGAGAAAACATTTTGCTCCTTGAGTTATTGTTAAATAGGAAAATTATAATGCTTACTTGATTGTAAATAAAATTCAAATGATAAGTTAGTATTAGTTATGCCATGTGTCATGTTCCTATTAGACAATGACCAATGCGGAAACAAAAAACCCCATTGAGTATTTTTTCTTTATTGGGAGAAAACCTTAAAAAAAAACATCACATATAACTGAGGATATCTCGTCCCCTTTGCAGCATTGAAGAAGAATCCATAGCTCATATCTTCTTTAAGTGCAATGTTTCTAGTTAAGTGTGGTTGCAGTTGAGTATTCCACTGATGTGGAGAGATACCCCTATTAATAGTGCTCAAGATTTTACTAAGTATATATGGAATTTGGATAAACAAACAGGGGAGTCTGGTGATTCAGCTCTAGTAATGTTAGTGTTATAAAAACCTGATATGGAAACACTTTCTTATTAGGAGTATGTTTCCTTATTTGGTTTAAACAATAAAATTCTCTTTGTGGGATAAGGAAAGTGATATAAAAACACTTTCTTATTAGGAGTAGGTTTTCTTTGTTTGGTTAAAATAAGAAAATTCTCCTTGGAGACGAGGAAAGTAATATGAAAACACTTTTCTATTAGGAGTAATTTTTTCTTGTTTGGTTGGGACTTATTTGACCTATATATATTGTATATAGGTTGAATGCATCAAGGAATTCCAGAAGAAAAAAAAAATCTAGGAGATTCAGGTTTAGAGAGATGTAGATCCATAACTTGTTCATTGTAACTCTCAAGAGAGTTGTCCTTGAGAGAGAACCTGAGAGTTTGGTTTTTAGGGAGAAGTGGCTCGAAGAGTTTTCTCTCAATAAAGTATTCTAATCTTTATTAATTAATAAGATAACTAAAGTTGTAGCCTCAAGAGAGTTGATTCGTGAGAGATTAAACCTCGAGGGAGTTTGTTTGGAGAGGTTGGTGAGCTTGTTAAGCAGCCTCAAGAGTATTATAATCATTTGTTAGTTAGCAAAGGTTGGAACTTCAAGAGTTTGTTCTTCAGATATTATAATCCTTATTTTATTAATATTATGAAAGAATTGGAAAAATCTTTGACTTTGTGTTTTTCTTCTTTCTTTTATTGTTTCTGCATTAGCTATAAATCGCTACGGATATCATGGAGCTTAGCTAGCAAGCTTCTTGTATACTTGAGAAGCGGCAATCCACAATTACTAATACCTTGAATAAAAGTGATTATGACCAGTGCTTCAGATTGGAATGTATTGATAGCTTCTAAAGCTATAATGCTCAAGGATGCTTCTTTCAGCATGATCTGTTGGGGTGAAGGCTACCTTGGTTTCATATTTTTTGTAGTAGTAAAACTTAAGGTACTAGTACGGGTTGTATTGATAAGCAGGTGCAGTCTAGTTTCGAAACAGAGGTGTTAGACTGTGTGGAGGCAACAACATGGTGTGCTAGACAGGGTTTTGATAACTTGATCATGCTCTCAGATTCTTATACAAGCTGTCAAAGCTCTCAAATGGAACACACACCATCTTGACAAGAGGCAGAAACATGTTTGGGAGAACATGATAAGAAAAAACCCACAACTCAAGCAAGTCAAATGTTTCTTGATCGAGGAAAGAACTTTCTGGCCAGCACACTAGCTTAATCTATGCGTAATGAAGTTTCTCATGTTCTACCGATACAAACAGACAGATGATCAGTTTCAGTCTTTGTTTTCTAGTTCTAGTGGTAACTCTAGTACGAGTCAAGAGTAAGAGCCAGTTAGTTAGTGGGTTTTTGGTAAATTTGGATGATATACTAGACTTTCATAAGCTGCTATTTGATTTATGAAGTTGGTTTTATGATTAACTATCTTTGATCCATTTATAAGCAGGGTAATCATATATTTTATATCTTAGAATGTTCAAATAAATATAAGTAAAATCCATAATCACCAAATAATTATCTAGGTTTGTGATTGACAAGAATACCTTCCTTTATGGGCCTAGGCAGTGCTGGCAATGGGCCTATTTTGTGTTGTGCGGATGGGTGTTGGTGGGTCAGATACATCAAACTCGAATCCGACCTCTTCATAAACCTAAACCTGACCCACTCATAAGCGGGCCACCTGGCCCACCATAACCTGTTTATGTGAAACAAAATATTGATTTATTTACTAAATGATATAACCAAGATTTTTTATATCTAACTGCTGCAAGGAAATATGAAATCGGAAAATATTTGGTTTAATACATATTATAAATTCATATAGTCCAAAGTATTTTGAAAAATATTTATTGAAGCAAATTTCTATGTCAATTATATTTTAATTTGTAAGCATTAAGTAATTAATGATTTGGTCAAGTTAAAATCATTTCCTAATTTACAAAAATAAATTAGATATATAATACAATGTTTTGGACTACAATACGATCTTGGTTGGTGAATGAGAAACTTTTTTTTATTGTAGAATGATCGGAAATCTTGGAATCTGGAGATTAATTAATGAAGCGTTCCCATTAGGGGTGGGCACGGGACGGGATGGGACGAGATATACTCATCCCTATCCCATCCCATTCATACGGGATCGGGACGGGACGAGATCAGCGTGCTACCTATGACTGCTGCGAAGATTATCATCATATAAGAGCGTGAAAAATAACTTTCTTATAATTAGATATAGACGTGACATGCAAATATAAGGGTAGCCACTAAATCCCCTAACAATGAAGTCGAGTGGGCTGACTTTTAGAAAATGACATGATAAATGGGACCCACTAAGAGTATTGTGTCGCTGTGATGACCTCCCAACTGATTTTATAATTTCATTACTGTGGGAAACAAAATTCATGGTTCCTTGACAAAATGACATTTCATCTTTTGTTAAGGAAGAAATATACACTTATTGGTGATGCTCTAACATATTCATAATGGTTTACCATCAATACATATATTGTAATTATAAAAAAATATTTTTACAGTCCGGGGCATCTCAAATTCTTGGCTCCACCCCTGAATGTTCCCTTCTGAATATGTATTACTCAGTTAATTTTTATTTTTCATCTTCACCTGGGTATTATCAATATTTGTAATTTAAATAATTGGAGTCACTTTTATTGGGAATCCAAGCAACAGTCTGCTATCTTTCTCTTGCTTAATGAATAAATATTTCTTGAAGTAACATTTTTGTTACCACTGCAAATACCATGAGTTTCTGTCATTCATCTGTAAGTTTATATGAATAAAAATAAATAAATAAATAAAAATATTATTAATAAATATTAAAAAATTAGCTCGGGACGGGACGAGATTGAAAATCTTCATCCCATCCCATCCCATTCTAGATCGGGATGAAATTATTCAATCCCATTAAGACCCGAAAAAATCGGGACGGGATCGAGATTGCGGGATGGGATGCCCACCCCTAGTTCCCACCATATGTCGCTCAAGCTATTAGAAATTACCCGCATCAAACAAAGCCTATATATACCAAGACACGCTTATTGGCAACCCCACAAAAAATGCATGTTCAGTATCGAGTCATCTCGAATAGTTCTCAAGGAGCATCAACTCGATCGTCACCTTGTCAAGATTCACTCGTCTATGATATTTGCACTGCTGAAATCCATCACAAAACCAACCAAGGAAAACCTTGTCGATCATCACATAAATGTTCACACTCATGATTGTTCCTTTTGTGATTGTGACATTGAAACCATAGAATATATATTATTCATCACCCTATTTTCACCGCTCATGTCACATATCCCCATTAGGTGGTAATTGATGCAACTTAGGGTGTGTTTGATTTTTTGTTATTTGAGGGAAAAAGAAAACTTTACCACAAAAATCTTATTTTACAGTATTTGTTTAGGTCAGAGAAAAAAAATATCTGCTATGAAAATTTTACCCACTTTCATATGGAAAAACTTTACTTAGGGTTTAGCTGTGAAAAGTTTCATCATCTCTCTCCACTCGACTTCGACTTACAACTCCTTAGGGTAATTGGATCTATTCTCTTCAAATATCTTCTCTTTAGATCTCCTCCCCTTTTTCGTCCAACTGAGAAGTGACCGGAGAGAGTCCGACCTTGGTGTTGCTACAGGCGTCAGTTATGTTAATGGAGAGCGATGCGGTTGAGAGATAGCGAGTTGTCCGGCTGAGATAGAGCAGTTCGGCTAAGCGAGGTGATAGGAGATGAGGATTCTGGTAGAGAGAATCCAACCATGGGAGAGGCGATAAAGAACGAGATTCTTCTTTGTTGTTTTCTCTGGTTGTTTTGGCTGATTGAGAAGAATATGGTATTGTAAGGGATTTTTTGGCTGAGACTTCGACGTGGTCCATAAAGAGAAGAGATTGAGAGACCCAAATCCTTGGGTTTTGAAAGAATGTGAGGGCGAAGACAGTGGTCTCTGTTGATTTTGGGGACGAGGGTGTACGAGATGTTGTTGATTGTGGGTGACAACTTAAGATGATTGTCGGAGATGTAAATCGGAAATAGAAATGTTGCTAATAGAGGAGATGAATTGATGGGCTGCCGGCGAGATGGAAAAGATTCGAAGCAGAGAGCCGGTGGTCTTTGTTGATTGTTTGAAGGGTGATGGTGATGTTCTTATTCGGTAAGATGAAAGTGATGGTGGAGGATAAGATGGTGGCAACCTCCCAGGTGGTGAATCTTGGCCTTGAAGATGAAAGTGAACTGGTGATTGATGAAGGCGCAGTTGCAGTGATTGATTGATTGATTGAAATTTTTTGATGGGGTTTTCACGGTGATGTTCATGGACCCCGGGGGGCTCCTGCGCACAAAGCACAGGACCTCCTCATGTGCATCAAGGTAACCGTTAGATTAAAGCAAAAATTCATGTGTATCAATCTGAACCGTTAAATCTATTGGACGACTCAGATTCACGGATTAAATTTTTTTATTTTTTTTTTCGTCTCTCTCTCTCTTCATATTTCTTTCTCTCTCTCTTCATATTTCTTTCTCTTAAGACATCTATGGACATAGTCAATCAACAAAACTCAGGATGATGGTGATGATGCTGAGAAGTCCCCCTATCAATCATGCCTTTGACATGGCGAAACTCTTCAAGGTGGCAAGGGATGGTAATGGTACCCTTTTGATCAACTAAGTGGATGATTGAAGTACAAAACAGGAACCACAAACCTCTGTTGCTCCTCCCCTTCACCTCCCACCATGATTGCAAGACACCCCTTTGGAATATCTCTTATTAATTCTCTCTTCCCATGACCATGGAAGTTCAACAGGAACCACAAACCTCTGTTGCTCCTCCCCTTCACCTCTCACTGCTGTGCTCTGCTCTGCTCTGCACACACACATATACACAACCGCATATATTCTTCTTTTCTTCTTTTTTCTATCTTCTTTTCTTGAACAAAGAGGGTGAGTGTGAGAGAGAGAGGGACATTTGAAGAGAGGCCTCTGGCGTGTTTAGGTAGAATTGTGCAGACTAACCACCACAAGAAAACAGAAACAGAGAAAATTTAATTGAAAACCAATAAAAGGAGAAAGCAAAGCAAAGCGAGAGAGAGAGGGAGAGCAAGCAAGAAGAAAGTGAAATCCCATAAACTTCACCAGTTGTGAATTCATGTATGTTTCTAGGAATCGAAACTCTTTCTGGGTTTTTGCTGTTTTCGATTGTTCGTTTTCTCCCTCACTCTCCTCTCTACTACACTACGTTACACTACACTCATCTGTCTCCCTCTAAACACTCTGCTCCTTTGTGTGATCTCTTTCTCCTCTACCATAAAATCTTCATTGTTTTGTTGGCTCATGAACCGAGGTTGGGGTCCCTCGCTGTTTTCCTCACTGCTTTCCTCGACAATTAGACGGGTTCTTTTTTTAGTTAGTGCCTTTGCTGCTTTCTTTTTGCAATCCTCTCCTCTTCCATCCCTCAAAAGATCACTCATTCACTCTCCCTTATTATTGTTATACAAAACCCCATTAAGAAAATGAAAGCTCCTTCTCTACTACTACATGCAATTCAATATCTCCCCGACTGACTTCTCCTTTTCTCTCTTTGCAGAATTCACCCATCTTTGTAAGCCAGCCCACCACCACATCAACTTCAACTCTATTTAATCTCTCTTTCACTTTCCACCCTTTCAAACTAATTAATCATCAACACCACCTCTCTCTCTCTCTCAACTTACTAGACTGGAAGTCACTGAAAGAAAGTAACCCTCGCTTTATTTCTTTCATTCATTCACTCAATCAAGTCAGAAACACAGCAGCAATGGGCTGTAGTCACAATTGCTGCAAATTTCCACATCTCATCATGTCTTTGCTCATTCTCTTGGTTTCAAGCACAACCCATTCCAGATTTGTTGTTGAAGGTAAATGGGTTTCTCTTCAAATCTCAAAACAACTCTATTTGAACTAAAACCCTGACTTTTATTCTCTCTGTTCTTGTTTTTTTGTTGCAGGCAGACTAGTTTTCAAACTCTTTGAAACACCCCATGTGAGTGCTCTCCTTGATTCTTCCATTTTAATTCATGTTTCTTAAAATTGTGTCACATGTTATAAATTGGAGTGTTTGGGTTTCAGATGGCAAATGAATAGAAAGCATTTATAAGAGCACAGATTGGTTCAAGGCCTTCAAGATGTGATAGAAGATGTGGTTCATGTGGGCATTGTGAGGCAGTACAAGTGCCTGCTGTGCCACTAGACAAAAGCAAGAGTAGATATTTCTCATTGGCTTCAATGAGAGGAGGTGAAGATAGTTCAAACTACAAACCAATGAGTGCTCCTCCTGTTCTTCCTGCCGCTGGTTTCGTCTCCTCCATTTCTGCAACTCTCACTCACTCACTAAATCGATCGAGAAAATCTCTTCTTCTTTTCTTCTAGTCTCCCTGAAATGGAAGATTTGAAATGTGATGAGATGTAGTTGGCGGAGCTTCACAATCGATCGAGAACTTCTAGAATGATGGCGTAGCTTAACAAGCTTGTGCTTTGGTTGTAGATGCGAGCAAGTGGGGATCCATATTTGCACCATTGTGTTCAAACTGCAATTTTATTGGCAGCTATTAGAGCTAATTGCACAGTCGTTGCAGCTGGGCTTGTTAACAAGAGAGAAGAAAAAAATAAGGAAAGTTTGGAGAGAGGCGATGGAAGAAGTGGGACCCGGAGGGTTAATTAAAAAAAAAATTTAAGTCCAATCCAACTATAAAAAACTGTGAAATAAATTTTTTTAAGTTTATCAATCTGGACCGTCAGATTAAATCCTACGAATGTGATTTGTGCGCTGGAGCCCGTGTGCGCAGGAGCCCCCCCAGGTCCAATGTTCATTGGTTGATCAGATTTTGATGTTGGGTTTGTAGAAAAGTTGGTTATGTGGGGTTTTGAGAATTGTTTTTTTTTTTTTCCTTTGAAAAATCAAACAATGTAAAAAAAAATTGTTCAAAACTTTACCATAACCCAATAGCACTAGGTATAACAAATAGAAAAATGGTAATTGATGCGCGCAAATTCATCTTCCTTGACTTTGACCTGCAAAATGGGCAATAGTGAACCAAGGATCACCGCGTGGCGACCAAAGGCACTTCGATGGTAAAGTCAAGCTCTGAACAAGAAAGTAGAATTTGGCTAATAGAATTAAGGTTTCATACCTCAGTCTACTGTCTCACTCACCTTATATAATTAGAGCATTCATTTTCGTCCTTGACTCTATCTCAGATTTCACAATTGGGGGGGGGGGGGGGGGGGGGGGAGAAGATCTTGTTCAAAATCTCCCCTTATCAAGTTATGTCCTTTTAGGTTTTTACCCATCTAAGGCTTAATCTTCTTTGACCTTTGTTTCCCTTTTGAACTCAACGTCCTTAGTTGGACTATGTATGGTCCAAACGAGCCTTGGGCTTATTCTAGCCCAAGGATTTGTGTTCTGGCCTTTCTGTCTTGTGCCAAGCTCCTAGATCGCTGCCACATTGGACTTGTGAAATCTGGGCTTGATCTCCTGACTTATAGGCTGAATTGGGCTTGACTTGGACTTGCCTTGGGTCTGGTATGTCCATGCTATCTTTCATTAGAGTTGTTCATACCACGTGTACAACTGCGATTAGATGAGGGTTCAATGTCTCATCAGTATTCATGAGAAGTAGTTTTCAAAACAGACAATAGAAGCAATAATTGTGCAGTAGATAACTCGAAACAATGAGAGGATGATATACATTTTGCTAAGGGTGGGCACAGGACGGGATGGACCTCATCCTTATACCATCCTGTTCAATCGGGATCAGGACGGGATAGACCTCATCCCGACCTCATCCCATCCCAAACGAGTTCGGGATGAGACGGGAAGGGGCGAACATGTACTAAATAGTCTTCCAATAAAAATTATAAAAATAATTTCATCTCACACACCAATAATGTCAAATTTATGTACATATAACTTTCATGATAACAATATTAAATGTCATATAAAATTTGCGGAGAGTTTCCTTACAATGAAATTAAGTTTGTCAAATGAATGATGGGAGATGGAAGAAGCCCCTTCATAGACCCATCTTGCATATTTTCGCAATGGTTGAAATATCATTCATACACCATACAATTAGGAGCGATGTGCTCCAACTATATAACTCATAGTGGAAAACTAACTTAAACCATCATTTGCCTTTATTTTCTACAAGAATAATTATCCTATAACCAATCTAAAATATGAAAAAACAAAAAAAAAATTCATGGGCTCTATTTAACCTAAAATATCCAAATTGAAGTTTCTACTTAAACAAAGAGTATCAAATCAAGCAAGTAAATTTTCAATTAATAGATGTTTTGATTTTGTTTCAACACATCCTAAACTTTCCTTTAGAAGAGTTGTTTGATTAAAATTAATAATAATAAATATTAAATAAGTAAATTCGAAATGGGACAAGATGGGTGAGATAGAAAATCTCCACCTCGATCCCATCTCACTCTAGATCAGGACAGGACGGGATCGGGATGAGTTTGGTCAATCCTAAATGAACCCGAAAAAAATTCAGGACGGGATCATGATTGCGAGATGGGATTTCCACCCCTACATTTTGCATGTAGACATGATCAGTGATACGTCCAAATTGTCTTCCTATGAGTTTGACCTGCAAAACAACTGTTAGACTGCCAAGGACCACCTTTTGGTAGCAGAAGGCACTTCGATGCTTAAGTCAGTAACTCTGTTGGAAGAAGGGTGTAAATCTGGACAAAAATAATTTAAAGTTGCATACCTTTGTCGAATGTTTCCTTTACCTTTTATAATGGTCATGGTTAACTCTCTGCGTGACTTAAGCATGTGAGGCGCAACGGAAGGATATGTTTCTTGAAACAGTCTCTTCCTTGATGGATATGCGTTCATGGAGGTGTAACTCCCTCCACGGCTCTTTCTTGGTGCAACGTTCCTTTTTTTATGAGAGAACTTGTAGTTAAGCTAGATACTTAACTTGGAAATTGGAAATTTTTATTATCTGGAGTTGGGCTCTGATTTGTTTGGGCCTGGATTCGGGCCATGTTTACGTCTCCTCAGTGGTGGGCCTAGTCTGAGCCTTTATAATTGACCCCATTGTTCCTAGGTTTTATGAGCTGACCCAATAGATTGGGCGTTGTATTTTCGTGATGGGTCTTTATGGCACGTGTATAGCCGTGATGATCAGTCTATTTTGATGTATCATCAACTACTCCCCTCTTAGTTAGTGGGTATGTTCACGTATCCACTAACTATGTGACGGTTGGTATTTCAATTACGCTATTGTATTGAACTTAATGTTTTAGTAACTTTCGATTGGCTGATCATCTTGGTTACTTCTTGTCTGTTCATTTTCACGCACATTTTCTGAGAGTTTTGGTGCGCTATTATGTCACATATGTCATTCCTTGAGCGATCTTTTTGTTTCCCAGTTGTATAAAAGGTGTCGTGGATACTTTCCTCCTTTCTTTACGTCATATTTGTTGTAAGTGTTTATTTCTTCTCTTCTATTGCCTATTTTTTCATCTCTTCTTTCCTATTTGAGATGTTTGCTGGTGACATGTTGGTTGGCATTCAACTTTCTATCTATGAGGCCTTTTTCCCCCAAACAAAGCTTATAAGGCTACTCTGGATAGTGTTAATTCTAACTATGCTTTTTTGCCTGATGACCTTGAACTCGTCCTTCATCGCGAAAACGAAAGTCCTTGTTGCCCGAGGAAGGGATATATTGCGCTTAATCCTCGCATGTCTGAAATTGACTGCTGAGGAGCAGGCTATCAGTTAGCGCTTTCTGGAGCTTTCATTGGTTCCATTGATCGCCTATCTCACTGATGATATGGTGAGGCGTAGTGGTCTATACAACATGAGTGAGACCAAACAGGCTTTGTTAATCGAGAAGCATGCCGCAGAGATGGTTGCCCGTACAGTCCCTATTGAAGGTGATGACGTTGTCATTGATCAGAAGTTGAGCTCGGGTGTTACGGATCTCAATGCTCATGCCCGTAGTGTTACCGGTCCTTCTTCTAGACAGAGAAAAGTACTGAGGCTTGTTAATCCGTCGAAGCAGTTGTTTATGCCTTTCAACCATGTTTCGAAGAAGAAACGACTTTGTTGATTTTGTGTATCGCTCATCTCTTTATTCAAACTCTGCTGATAGAGATCCTTCGAGGGAAGACCATTGTTTTCTACAGGAGGTGAAAAAGATGGAGTTGGCTTTGGAGAAGAGTGAGAAAGATAACGTTCGTCTTCTAGACGACGGGGAACAAAAGTGTTTATCTGCTTATGGCGGCCTTGAGGTTGTCAAGTGTTCTGATGAGGATCTTCGATCCTTAAATGACACGATGCTTCAATTGGTTGTTGTTCAATCTAAGGAGCTTGGTAGCGTAATCAGGTTCCCAAGTTGCAGTCTCGTCCTTCTTCTTCCCCTCTCGTTGATGGAGGGATGGAGATCCCTCCTTCCACAGCTTATTTGAGTTATTCGGCTCTTGTTGAGACTGCCATTCATTTCTGCTGAACGACGAGAGGGTGATGGAGGTTCTCCTGTCGTTTCTTTTTTTCCCAGTTGTTGGTGGAGGCTATTCCTTCATACTACCGGATCCTCGCGTTCTTCATTCGCGGGTCAGTTGGAAGGAACCTACTCTTGAAGATATTCGAGTCAAATCGGATGGGATATTCTGCTGGTTTTCTCTTCTTAGCATGCAGGATGGCACACGTAAGCTGATTAATAAATGGCACATACGGTCAATGGAGAGGGCTTCGATGTCCGTGCTAAACCCAAACCTTCATCTTGAGGATAGTGTCAAGCTTATAATGGACGGGATGGCCCATCTTGCCTATCCAGGAATGATGGGTTTGAGTCATCAGGCTAATCACAGTCTTATGGTTTCTTTGGAGTGGAAGCTGTCCATACTTCTACTGGTATTCTCCCATGTTCTTTACCAGTTTGACGCGTTAAAAGCACGATGCTCCGAACTTATCAAAGCGGTTGAGGTTGCTCAGGTGTCGTTGGTCGAGGTGGAGGGTGCACGAGATCGGTCTGTGGCTGCGCTTGAGTCCCTGAGAACTGATCTAGAAGGCATTTACACACGTTTTCACAATGTGGACAAAGAGTTTTCCGTTGAAAAGGCGCTTCATGACGAAGCAACGCGTGCCATGATAGAACATTCCAACAATCGCGACGTTGTTGAAAAAGGGTGGAGCAATTGTTGTCCTTGCTTGACGAGGCTAAGGTTGATTCCTCCGCAACGTTCACTACTGCCGAGGGCCAACTCATCGCGATAAGAAGTGAGCTTGCTTCTGTTAAGGATAAACTATGTGTTATGGAGGTGGCGGATTAGCAGCGGGTTGTTGATGGTCAGACTGAGCTTCCAGATTATATTGAGGGTCTCGGTGTTGACTTGTTTCAATATCGTCATCTGGTCTATCAGACCTTCGAGGATGTAGAAGGTGTTGAAAATCCTCCGGGGGGACCCAATGGCTGAAGAGCTGCCTCCTCCTCCTTAAAAAAAGTCCATGTCGATGATCTGGTTCCTGCAGGTGGTGTTGTTGAGGACGTTATAGATCTTTCCCTTTAGTCTTCCACTGCTGCTTTTGAATGTAATTGAATAGATTTTGAATGACAGGAATTGGTTCCTTTATTTTTCTTCATGTTGACTTTGTTCGTCTATTGTTGTCATGATAATTTGTGTTTGAGCTTTGATGTTTCACAGATATGTATGTAGCAATCATTTGGTGATTTGAATTTCCCTATGCTTTAGCACGCATGTCTTGATCTTGTGTTTATCGTCTCTGAATTTTTGTGGAAAGCTATTTTGTTTGCCTGTCTTCTACTTTGTTGAATTATCCGCTCGATCTTTACTTCGCTAACTCGACGAAGTATTTTTACTCAATGGACTTGTTCGTTCAATCTGTTTCGGTGGTGCGACAATCTAGTCGACCAAAAATCACTTAATTTTGTTGACTCATTCATCCAACCTTTTACTTCGGTATCTTGGTTAATTTGAAGTTTCTGTGTTTAGTTGACTCGGGTGTCCAACTTTTTCTTCGTTGATGCGACACTCTGGTCGCCCCGAAGTCATTTTACTTATTCAAGTTGTTCGTCCAACTTTTACTTCGTTAACTCGACATCTCGGTCGATTCAAAGTTTCTTTGTTTAATTGACTCGGGTTTCCAACTTTTACTTCGTTAACTCAACATCTCGGTCGATTTGAAGTTTCTTTGTTTAGTTGACTCGAGTGTCCAACTTTTACTTCATTTGGTGCGACATTCTAGTTGACCTGAAGTTATTTTACTTATTTGACTCGTTCGTCCAACTTTTACTTCGTTAACTCGACATCTCGATCTATTCGAAGTTTATTTGTTTAGTTGACTCAAATGTCCAACTTTTACTTTGTTAACTCGACATCTCGGTCAATTCGAAGTTTCTTTGTTTAGTTGACTCGGGTGTCCAACTTTTACTACTTTGGTTTATTAGACCATAAATTTATTGTTAATTCCCGACTTGAGCCCTGATTCCTTTTGGGCTTTTTACACCGATTGTTTCGTATAGCTTTGCTATGAATTTGTTCACCTTTGTAAGATGTCAATTTTGAAAATGAAACTTTATTGATTCTTTGACAATTTCTGAAGTGGTTCTGTTACACTGGAGTGTTTCTTCTTTTATTATTACATCGCTAATGTTTATCCTCGTGTTGGCGTCCTGTGTTTCTATTTTAATTTATGACCTTCTTTGCTTTGGCCATTATTGCTCCCCATTTGGCATTGCTTGTTAGGGTTTGATAGAGTTTATTGATGTTAATTCCCTTATAAGCAACTTTGTCTGCATTTGTATCTGCTGTCAGGATCTTCGAGTTGGTTTGTGTGGCCGCTTCCAGAGCGTTGACCTTTCGACTTCGATATAGGTATGTTCGAGTGGGAGGTTTTTTTCCCGGGGCGGATGCAGTGTTGAGTATATATCAATTCCTTGGACCATTCTTTTGATCCCGTGGCTGCAGCGTTTGCCTTTTCTTTACTTTTGAAATGTTTGTCTAGTATCCCAACAAACTCATCCAATTATCCTTTCTGGATCCAATGCTCAATTTCTTCTTTTAACTTGTAGCAATCCTCGGTATCATGTCTGTGATCCTTGTGAAAAGAGCAATACATGTTCTTGTCTCATCCTTTCGGGTCTTCTTTCATCCTAGTTGGTTAGTTGACATTCTCCTAGTTCGATATGTGCTTTAAGATGTCGGATCGCCTTGTTTTTAGGGTTGCGTACGGCTTGTACTCTTTCCTCATTACGCTGGTTATTAGCTTATGACTGGGTCTTGCCAATTGCGATTTTTTGGATTTCTGCTGGTTGAACTCAGTACGTCCGTCGCTTCGATATTTCTTTGAAAGATTGTTGTCCTCCCATGGTCCGTTATCTCGCCTTCTTTCATTTTTCCTCTCTCATTTCCTCGAATGGTTCTCATTGTCTTGTTCATTCTTTCTCCTTGCAGTTTTCATTTCTTCGAGGGAGATATGTTTATGTGTTATTTTCAATAGGACTGTCATGCCTTTTGGAGGTTCCAAGTTGAGGGCATCGAAGACGGGGCATCTCTTCAGCTCGGCGACGAACATTGCAGCGGTTGTGTCGTCGTTGCATCAGTCAATCATTGTTAACTCATTGGTGAAGCGAGTGACATATTCCCGTATTGTTTCTTCGGGCTTTTTTCGGATGTGCAAGAGGTAGTAGGGTCCTTTCCTCATTCGCTGGCTCCCAATGAATCTGGTAATGAAAGCGGTGGCTAAGGCCTGGAAATAGTCTATTGACCTTGGCGGTAGGCTATTGAACCAATTCATTGTTGTGGATGTGAGGCTGTTTGGGAACGTTCTACACAGGATCGACTCTGTGGTTTCTTTTAGAGCCATCATGTGGTGAAAATGTATTAGGTGATCCGTCGGGTCGGCGGTATCATCGTACACTTTGAATTTTGACGGAGGGAACCTTTTTAGCATTGCCTTCTTCATGAGTGTGTAGGAAAATGTTGGCTTGGCTAACTCGTACAGTATGTTGGGATCCGTGACTCAGATTCTGAGTGGGATCTCAGCAATTGTTCCGCACTGCGGATTCTTGTCTTGGTGGATCGTTGCTCTCAATGTTTCCCTGTTGGGGTTCTGCTAGGGCTTCGTCACTTCATTGCGTTCGGATAGTGGAATTTTGTTGAGGCGGTGTTGGAGTAGTATCGACTGGGTGAACGCGTTCCTAGATGATTTTCTCCATTATCTTTGTCATGTATTTCATCTGGGCCATCAGTAAATCTACCCGAGAGTTCGTGGCAGCGCCGCTTGTCGTTTGGGCTGTCTGGACCATTGCTTGCAGCGGATCCGTATTCTCGGATGCTATTGGTCTGGTGGTTCGGGCTGCATCTTCTCCCTGAGTTGTCGGTGATGCGTCGGTGGGAGAGTTTTCATGATCATTACTGGATTGAGGATCTATAGACTGCATTATTGTCTCTGATGACTTGTAGATCATTTGCTAGGTTATGATGAGCTTTATCACAGTGTGTTCTATTTTTAGAGAAGGAAGCTCGTCGTTCCCCATGGACAGCGCCAAAAAATGCGTCCTAAAATTGTCCTCTTGTGAGTTTGACCTGCAAAACAACTGTTAGACTGCCAAGGACCACCTTTTTGTGGCCGAATTCACTCTGATGCTTAAGTTAGTAACTCTATTGGAAGAAGGATGTAAATCTGGACAAAACTCAGTTAAAGTTATTTACCTTTGTCGAATGTTCCATTTACCTTTTATAATGGTCGTGGTTAATTCTCTGCGTTCTTAAGCATGTGAGGCGCAACGGAATGAGATGTTTCTTGTAACAGTCTCCTCCTTGATGGAGATGCGTTCCTGGAGGTGTAACTCCTTCCGCGGCTCTTTCTTAGTGCAATGTTCTTTTTCTTTATGAGAGAACTCGTATCGAGCCTGGACTTGGGCTCTGATTTGTTTGGATCTGGATTTGGGCCATGTTTAAGTCTCCTCAGTAGTGGGTCTAGTATGGGCCTCTATAATTGGCCTCATTCTTCTTGGGCTTTATGAGCTGACCCAATAGATTGGGCATTGTATTCTCGTGATGGGTCTTTATGCCACGTGTACGACCGTGATGAACGGTCTATTTTGATGTATCATCAATTAGTGTACACCAAATTGCACTCTTATTTTTATTGATGCAAGGTTCTCTCATATCAAGAATCCAGGTACATGGGTATGTGGCTATGGACTTGCAAGGAAACAATCTCTCAGAAGATGGTTAAACTTTTGTCTCTTAACCTACAACAATTTTTTAAGTTGATGAGTTCATGCCAAGGGTACAAGCAGAAGCAGTGCAATAAGAACAACAGTGGCTGAAACCAGTTTCATGTGACTTGGGGAGGAGGGTAGTTGGTAATCTTATTAGTTAGACCCCAACTTTTTTTGTTTTGAACCTGGAAAAACCCCAAGCCAACTTTTGATATTTAGTAAATTAACCCAAACTCCTCACCTTCGTCTTCAAATCCAAGGGTTTTTTTTCCGTTTTTTCTATTTAGAGTTTTTTGCAAAAATCAAATTCAAATTTTAAGCAGCCAAGATGTACAAGGTCCAATCCGAAGCGACATGCATATACTGAAAACCTTGGGTGAAAAGCAAATATTATGAAAAGCCCTAGATCTATTAAAAATCAATAAATTGGGGTTGATGCTCATCGTGGAATGGTGGTAAAGTGGTGATGTTCGTGGTGAATGATGGTAACAGTGGTGATGAGGATGGCATAATCTTACTATTTAGACCCCAACTTTTTTGTTTTAAACTTCGAAAAATCTGAAGCCAACTTTTGATATTTAGTAAATTAACCCAAACTACTCACCTTCTTTTTCAAATCAAAAGCTTTTTTCCTTTTTCTCTATTTAGAGTTTTTACAAAGATGAAATTCAAAATTAAAGCAGCCAAGATGTACAAGTTCCAATCCAAAGCAACACGCACATATAGAAAACCATGGGTGAGGAAGAAAATATTATGAAAAGCCCTAGATCTCATAAAAAATCAACAAATTTGGGTTGATGTTCATCGTGGAATGGTGGTAAGGTAGTGATGTTCATAGTGAATGAGGGTAACGGTAGTGATGAGGATGGCGATTTAGATCCCAACTTTTTTGTTTTGAACCTCGAAATACCCCAAGCCAACTTTTGATATTTAGTAAATTAACCCAAAAGCCTTGCCTTCTTCTTCAAATCCAAAGTTTGTTATCCCTTTTCTCTATTTAGAGTTTTTGCAAAATTGAAATTCAAAGTTAAAGCAGCCAAGATGTACAAGTTCCAATCCAATGCATATATAGAAAACCTTGGGCGAGGAAGCAAATATTATGAAAAGCCCTAGATCTCCTAAAAAACAACAAATTGGGGTTGATGCTCATTGTGGAATGGTGGTAAGGTGGTGATGTTCATGGTGAATGAAGGTAACGGTGATGATGAGGATGTGCTAGGTTAACCATTGTTTTAGCAAAGGAATTTGCTAAATGACACCACCAGTTATGTTGAAGGACACCACCACTATATACACAAAAAATGTTTTTTTCTCCCAAATCCAGTGATGACAGGAACCCCACTTGCAGCATCCATTTCCCTCCCAATTCGTCAAAACAACGAATGCCAGTCACACCTCTTCTACATCTTCATCCTCTCTCTCCCTCTATTATATGTATTCATCCTCTTTGTCTCTCTTCTACTTCTTGAAAGGGTTTGGCTGATCAGCGTGAGGAAACAAACCCAACTCGCAGTGCCTCTCTTCCCTCCCAAGCTAGTTGGATGCCCCCAAATGTCGGCGTATCTCCCTCTCTTCTACTTTTTCATTTTCATTTGGAAGGGTTTGGGTTAAGTTTGTATCTAGAAATGGATGATTTTAGTGAAAATGATGTTGGTAGGCTTGAAGATGATAATGGTAGAGTTGAGAGTCAGCATTGTGCTCTATTTATAGGGGTAAATGAAGAAGCACATTTTCAAAAGGAAGAACAACCTACTCCACTTGAGGTACACTCTCAACTTGGGATGCGCTTGCATGGGTATTATTTGTTGTTGAGATTATTGTAATATCAAGTTTTATTTCCTTTTTCATTTATGAAAAAACATTGTTAGTTTTATGGTTAGTTGTTAATATTTGAACCCTGAAACTTTTTTATTTATGTTTTTAAGGTTAATCTGATCGTTATTGTTGTTGTTGTTGTTGTTGTTGTTGTTGTTGTTGTTGTTGTTTGTTGTTATTTTGTGCATTGGATATTATCATCAATCTAATAGATTTCGAGATACCTTCAAATATTTTTGACAATCCGGAGATACTCCAAACGTATTTGGAAGAGACCAACCTTCTTGAAGTAACCATTGCCTTAATCATTTCTTCATTAACTTTTTTAATATATGATTAGAATAACATTTTTTATGTATATAATGTAGAAGGATGATGATGTTGACACCCATGAGGAAATAACTCTGGAAGAGGTATTCGATGATGGCGACTTATTTATTACGGAAAGGGTAAGGTAATTCTTGTGAGCATGTCATTCTTGTTTAATCTTGTTTCACAAGTTCATTGATTTTAGTAACAAGTTTATTAGTGTTCCTAACGTGAGTATGCGTTATTTTTTGTAGGTATTCCCATCGAGGTCATCCTTGATATTTGGTGCCAAGGTATTAGTTGGGATAAAAACATGGTTCTGATTATCACTAAATCGAACCCGTTGAACGCCAATGTAAAGGAATAATTCACTTGGGATGTGAGGGGGATGGATGCTCAAGAAAAGTCAAAGGAAAAAATTGGAGATTGGTCGATCAACCAGTACAAAAAAGTGTGTGTGCCCAATTCAATTGAAAAGGGTGCCACAAGGTAACAATCGTTGGAAGCTGCAAAAGACCTGTGTAATCCACAATCATCCACGATCAAAATCTATTCTTAGCCATTCCTTTGCTGGCAGGCTGAACGAAACAAAGATGGGATATTTGCAAAACATGTCAACATCGATGTGTAGCTCCTCACTACATATTGTCTGGCTTGAAAGAGATATTTCCCAACAATGTGTCATATTTGAAGAGATTGTTTACAATATCATTCATCAGCTAAAAACACTCCAACTGAAAAACATGATAGCTTTGCAACATGCAATGCATTTGTTGAGCAAGAATTGCTATATTGAGTGACATGCAGTCGACGATCAGAATAGAGTCACCAATATTTTTTGGTCGCATCCCGAGTCAATTCAACTAAAGAAGTGTTTCCCATTAATGATGCTTATGGATTGCACCTACAAAACCAATCACTATCATATGCCTCAATTTGAGGTTGTGGGTGTCACGTCAACCGACAAGACTTTATGTTTATTGTTGTTTTATGTCTTCTAAAAATGAAAAGTCATATACCTGGGCATTGGAAAATCTACTGGGGATGTTTAAGCCAGACAACTTGCCAACGGTGATTGTGACTGACAAAAAGTTTGGTATTTAGCGAGTCTTCTCCGAAGCAAGGAGATTGTTGTGTAGGTGGCATGTAAATGTAAATATCGAGAAATTTTGTAAAAACACTTTGTGGATAATGAAGGGTGGAAAGAATTTATAGAATCTTTCTTGGATTTGTATTGATCAACTACATAGCAAGAATGGAACAAAGGCATTATTGAGTTTGAGATAATATGGGCATCACATCCGAAATCTTTTGACTATTTGCAGACTATTTAGTATCTATGTAAGGAGTACTTTGTGAATGCATGGACCGACACTTTCATGCATTTTAGCTAACGAACAACCGACCGCGTTGAAGACACACACTCCAGGTTAAAGAAAATGTTGAAAAATTCTGGACAAAAATGCATGACGATCCAAGTCCAACTAATAAAGATTAGAGCGTCCTTTAGAAAAAGTCTTACGAAGGTCAAGAAAGAGCATATGTCACCTTTATTTGAAAAAATTCAAGGGTTTGTGTCGCACAAGGCTCTCGATTTGATGCTATCAAAATTCGTAGGTCTGAAGCGAATTTGTGGGCAATGACCTAGTCAAGTGTCGATGTGTGATTTGAACCACTAATAGGTTGCCTTGTGCTTATGAAATAACACAGTATATCACTCCTACTGAACAATATCCATTGTCTATCTTAGACAAGCATTGGATGCAACTTGGCAAAACACATGTTTGTGCAAGTGCATATGTGATTATAGACCCAGTGGTCAATGCGATTAAGCCAAAAAGTTTTTTGAATCCACTCCTGATCAGTAGTTGATATTGAAGAAGAAACTTTTAGAGTTGAGTTGCCCCGGTTCATGTGTCATGATCGAACCATCCGAACCTGTAAAGGCCAAGGGGAGACCTAAAAAGAAGAAATTGTCCAAGCATGAGAAGTCCACTAAAAAGGACCTATCTGGTCATGAGTATGACAAGACACGCAAGGAGCTTAAAAGTCAAGAAAGTGTTTATAAACCAAAACAGAAAACAAAGAAATTGAAAACTATGATTATGAAGCAAATTCCTTTGTGGATTCGGGATTATGTTGAGAACATTTAAAATTTACTCGCTGATGGGCATTGTAGATTCAGATGCATAGGGAACATCCTAGGTTACGAAGAGAATAATGGTTGGAAACAAGTCCTAAATGAACTACTAATGGAGCTAGAAACAAACCATGATTGTGGCTTCAAAAGTGGAACGAGGGTAGGGTGAAGATTGTGAAGGATGTTTTAACAATTTCATAAGGCATTGTATGCATTACATGCCAAAAATGATTGATTCTACCAAATATGCTAGAGCTTGTGGCGAATCGTTATGGTTGTGTGTTTGTATGTTATGGGAACTAAAGCACTATATGTTTTCCATACGCCAACCGCTGTTAAACTTGAACAACATACAAGTATATTTCATGGCACACCTTGCCCATAGTTCCCACTTCATCTTGCTCAATATGACACCAAACTACTATTATCTCGAACAGTACCGACTTGGCCCTCTCACATGTTTCCAAAAGCATTATCATGGAAAAGTTTGTTTGATAGCTATCTCCATATTAGTGACATGATGTTGTAGAAATACAATGCATCCAAATCTAAAAAGAAGTTGGAAGAGGTCGTTCACATAATGGATTGATCTAAATTATGTAACTTTTTACACATTTTTCAAATGACGGATACATACGATGATCTAGTTGTAGAAGAAGTCACATTTTCTTATTTATGGATTACTTGTACCTTTGTGATCATTAAATGTCAACGAATTATATTTTACATTTCAATTTAACTTTTTTTGTTCAGTTTTATGAATGACTAGTTGTATGGACGATTCATATCATGGTAAGGTTACAAAGTTAATTATAATCAGTTAAACATGATAACTTTGATCAATCAATCTAGAAAATTGGACACAAAGTCAAAATTTAAGGACAACAAATATTTCTGACTACAAACGCAGGAAACACTGCAAAAATTATAATTATAATCATAGAGTCTGCTACGAAGATGACAACCACAAACACATAACATCTTGTGTTACAAACCTGACTCAACTTCAGAAAGGATTCTGCAATTCCAAAATACAACATCACAGAATATTATGTGATCAATGAGTGTGATTTATGTTCAATCACAAAGGATCCTGCAAGTTAGAGTTTAATACTCGCATGATCCTTTGTGATTCGACAGATTTTACACTCAGTCCATATTTTTTAATTTTGACTTTTTTGTTGTTTTTTAATTCATATGATTTAGATACACTCTTAGTATATTTGATTTATTGCAAAAGCACCATTTTTATGAATGCATGATGAAAAGCAAAGGATCCTGCAAGGTAGAGTTTAATACTCGCATGATCTTTTGTGATTGGACAGATTTTACACTGTCCATATTTTTTAATTTTGACTTTTTTCGTTTTATTTAATTCATATGGTTTAGATACACTCTTGGTATATTTGATTTATTGCAAAATCACCATTTTTATGAATGCGTGATGAGAATGTCAAAATTGGAGTTTTGCAATAATCAAATGTGCCAAGAGTGTATCTAAACCATAGCAATTGAAAAAAAAAATCAAACCCAAAAAACATAAAATTGGACAAAGTTTGATTTTTGTCCTATCGCAGAGGATCCTAAGAGTTGGAGTTTCTCATTCGTAGGTTTCTCTATGATAGGACTGAAATCAGACACATTGGTTGTATAATATTCTACGAGTAAGTAATTTTGAATCATCGGATCATTGCGAAAGTGAGTCAGTTCAGTAACACAACCCTTTATCAACTTTGCGTCTTATTTCTAATGTGAGAGCCTTTGTTCGGCTAGGCCTTTGGTGGCGTAGTTTAGGAAAATAGATATTGCTTGAGATCATTTCCTAGTTGGGAGTTGTCCATGTAAGAAAGTTTCCCTACATGACTTATGATCCTAGATCTGCGGGAGGGGTTTCCCATTTGAGGTGTTGTCCATACAAGGAAGTTTTCATGCACGACTTATACTCTGATATATGTTTCCTAGTCGGAACCGATGTATTGTTGGCCTGTCCGTCTTAGGTGATCCCCCAGATACTTACCTAATTAAGCCTTATGTTATTGGGATTTACCATCTGACGTGTGGGCTTAGTAAGGCGTTGCAATTCGGTCCAACTTCTTGGATTCTGCCAAAGTGAGTTTAGTGTCGTCTGGGCCTTGCCAGAGTGGATCGGCTATTAGGCCCGCTTTGTTCTATTGACAAGATCATCATGACACGCGTACGACGCGGATTAAAGGACGATTTGGTGTATCATCAGCTTCTCCCCACAAGTTGGTGGGCCAGTTCATCAGTCCATCAAGTCATGTCATAGAAGACCTACGCGGTCATGATTGGTTTGAGACTGAACCGTCTTCTTGAGTGGCGCACTTCATTAAATGGGTGTGCATCTGCTCGTAGAAGAAAGCAAAAATTTTGTTTTCTATGTAAATCCCGGAAATTCTGTGACATGCCTCGGATGCGGGTAAAGGATGTTGTTCAGTCTTTTAATATCAAGCGCATCAGACTATGGGCTCATTGGCATGAGGCTCCCACTCTTTTTAGAGTTTCGAAGCTGAAGTGAAGGTGAGCCTTCTTCGAAGAAGATGAAGCTCCCGAAGGTAAAGATCCTGAGCCCATCAAGGAGGGCAGAGTTGAATGAAGCATTTTCATCTTTTGTGTGCTCAAAGAGCCATCGTGCTGCCACCGAGCCCGCTCGTGAGCGTCTGGCTCTTTTAAAGGGACACCAAGCTATGGGGCAGGTTCTTGATTCATCTACAGCAGCCGGAAGTTGTTATGTCCGAGGGGCAGTATGCTCATGCAAGGGCCTTTATTTGTCTTCTTGACTTGGTACAGGAATATCCTCAGATGGTGGGATTTGAAGACGTAATGAAGTTGAGCACCGATCAGGCAAAGGTTATGAACAACTTGTTGTTGCAGGCGAGCATGGCGGCTTCATTCGAGACTCGTCCTTTCTCGTGGAAGGATTTTAAGTACAACCCTTCATTGGATTGCGATACTTCCCAGCTTGGTGAAGAGTTGTCTGATTGTCGCCCCTACAGTGAGACATCTCCTTTGCATCACCCTATTGTCCTCCATCTCGATCTCGTCCCCATATTGAGATGACGATGGGCCTGAGAGATAACTCACTTTCTTCTTCCCCGTCAATTACTTCCAAGTCAGCTCGTGAGAGAGAGTCGATCATTGTGAGTAAGAGGAAAGCGGTGGACGAGGGCCGTGATACAGTAAAAATAGTGAATGGTGGTGCTGGAGTGATTTTGATCTTTGAAGACCTCCATCCGCATGCACGGATTAGTTTGTTCACTCCGGATGTGTTAAAGATGAGCAACCAAGCCTGGCACCAGGAGGTTGATATTTCTTATGCCTCAAAGAAGCATATCAATAGGTAGAATGATTGGCTGGCAAGTTGTGCTCCAATGTTAGGAGTTGATACGCGAGGAGAGCATATGGACAAGGGGCAAAAATATCTCGTTCTGGGGATGTCAATCTGAACCAAGTTGCCATCACTTGGATGAAGGTTGAGGCTACCTGTGAGAGAGTGTATACCATGGAGTGAGTCTTTGCGAACTTGCAGTAATCGTACTCTGGTGTTCTCCATGAAATTGAATCACTAAAGAAGTAGCTTAAGGAAGGGAGGCTCGCCTAATCATTTGTTGACCAATAGGTCTAGAAGACAAAATCGGTGGCTCAGAGGATTTTCTTAGAAATGCTTGAGTCTGAGTTAGCAGAGGAAATGTCCGCGAGGAACAAGTTCGAGGAAGAACTGAACCTTGTTCGTCGTGACTTACAATTTTCTCGTGAGGTTACATCCAAGGTGCAAGCTTTGAATGTTGAGAATGCCAAAAAGGAGTCCGAGTGGACTGCCCGATGTTAGCAACTAGAGGCCAACGTTTACTCTAATGCCAAGAGTGTACAGACAGCAAAATAGTAGCTCCTTCTGGCGCAGAATGAACTAAGTCCTATGAAGGACAACTTGAGTGTCGAGCAGTCCAAAACTGATACGCTGTCAAGCAAGTTTGAGCAGCCGGAGTGAGAATTTTCTAAGTCTATCGGGTGCAAGGCAAAGCTTCTGAAGGACCAGGGCACAACCGAGTTTAGCATAGTTGTGCATGGACGACTGGAGCTGATGCAGTTGATGAAGGAGGAAAATTCCGAAAGGAACTTCTCTCATTATAACAATTTGTCTTTCGTGGAGTTTAAGGAAGCCTCCAATCAATCAAAAGAAGAAGGTGATAAAGACCAGAGCGTCCAAGCGGCAGTGCGTGCGAATGCATCCCCTCTTTCTTCTCCTGCCAACTCTAGCTCTGTTGTATCTAAACTTCCTCCTAACGAGGAGTGAAATTTGTATTTTAACTTATCAATAAGAGATAATACATTGAACAACATTCTGCATTTATGTTTGACTTTCCCTGATGGCTATTTTTGTTTTGTCTAATCGAGTCGGGAGGGGTCTCCTCGCTGTTTGGCGGGCCACTTAAGCTCTCCCCAATTCTTGATAGAGTTGAGGATTTCGGACAGACTGGAGTTCAGAGGGTGACGGATTTAGACCCAATGAAGTTTGAGGCCTTGCACTGCCAGTGTCGGACTTGTTGTCATTGCACTTCCTATTTCTATTGTCGTCATCCTATTTTTTCCCCTTCTTATCTATGGATCCAGATGGTTTCTTTTCAGACTCTGCCTCCTTCTTGGCGGCCAACATCTCATCGAGAGTGATGTATTTTTTGGCACTCTTCAGTAAGTCCACCATATCGGTTGGAGGCTTCGAAGTGAGGGAATCATATAACTTTCCCCTCTCAGTCCAAAGGAGAAGGTCGTGATCGTGGTGTCACTACTACAGCCGTCGATGAGAGTCAACTCATCGTTGAAGCATGTGACATATTCCCTTAATGTCTCGTTTGGCTTCTGTTTGAGGGTGAGCAAATAATGCAGGTTCTTCCTGATTCGTTGGCTGTTGACAAAGCGTGTGAGGAACGTTGTCGCTAGTGTCTGAGATTAGTCGATGAACCTTAGAGGTAGGCTATGGAACCAGGTCAGCGCTAATTTCTTCAGGCTGGTAGGGAATGACCGGCACATTATTGTTTCGGATCCTTCTTTGAGCGCCATTACATGCAGGAAATGGTGCAAGTGGTCGGACGGGTATGTCGTCCCGTCGTAGAACTCCAGCTTTGGCTAATTGAATTTTTCGGTAGAGGCTCGTTCATATTATGATCGATGAACAGAAGGATAATGAGGTTGAACAACATGTCAGGATTGGTGGCCCCTAGCCATAGGGGGTTCTGCGAGATCTGTCTTTCCACCCAAGACATCAGGACTCTATTGGTTGTTCCTCCGCTTTTGGTCCACTGAGACCCCGCAGAGGCAATGTGGCTCTCTTGAACGTGTTCTCTGGTGTTTTTCGGGGATGGGGCTCTTTGTTGTTGTCGGTCTTCTCCTGCTGGTGAAGGGTTCTACTGAGTGATCATCTCCACCGCTCGTGCAATTTGTTGCATCTGGGTTGACAGTAGCACTACAACAAAAATGAGCATTTATAGCTTTTGAGAATAGCGGTTTTTACACAAATGCTATAAAAAACCAACTTTTAGTATCATTGTAATCTCAAAATGCTATAAAGATTTAAGCGGGAGATTAAAAACGTGTTACCGCCAAATATTTCAGATCCTTTTCTCCAACTTAAAACCTACAAAGAAGAAGATAGAAACAGCCCCGCGATTCTCCTCCCTCCCTCGCTCTGCCATTCGCCTCCCTCCCTACTCTCGCTCTCTCTGTTGTCGTCGCCGCTCTGTCGATCACTTTCGCCTCTCTCTCAATCTGATTCATCTAACATGGGGTAGAGGAGAAAGTTGGGGAGAATGGTGCAGTGAAGGTTTAGGTTTCTTTTCTTTTTGAATGATCAAATAAGGACAACAAGAACATAATTTCCTCTTCAATCCATCTCATTCAGAGAGAGACGATGAAATCAGGGGTGGAGAAGAAGCGAGTCCGTCGAAAAAAAAATTTCCACCTTTTTCTTGGAGTGAAATTTTGAGGTAACTCAGAATCTGAGATCTCACACAGTTATAAGTTGGTATGTATCTTTTCATTTGTTTGTCACTTTGAGAATTCTTTGCAATTTCCTAAGATCATGCGAGTTTTTGTATAACTCATATCTATTATTTGCAGCTGCCGGCCCTAATTTGTGATGGAATAACTCTAGTTGTGTCTCCTTTTGTTTCACTCATTCAAGACCAAATAATGCACTTGTTGCTGGTAATGCATGATATAATTGTTCCTTTGGATGATTAAGTTGTTTTGTCTAATTTTGTCAATCATTGTTAAGGTTTTCATTTGATTTTGCAATTTAGGCAAACATCCTAGCTGCTTACTTGAGTGCTAATATGGAATGGAGTAAACAGCAGGACATCTTTAGAGAACTTGCTTCTGTTCAGCATTTTTCGTTTCCATAATGTTAGAACCCTTTGAACTTGATACCATTTTCCCAAGTTATATTGTCATACTTGATCCTTAAAGACATGGTTGGCTGAGATGTTATTATTACAAGGATATGACTCATATTGTTGTACTCGTAGATGCAGACCGCAGCCAGGAGTCCTGGCTAGCGCAAACCTCTCTATCTTTTTTGGTTGATGTATTTTGAAATTGAGTACCTTTATTGTAATCCTTTAATGAATATGTGGTACTGAACTATGTTTTGTTGTTCAGATTGGGCAAGGTACTTATCGCAATGTATACAAAGCTAGGGATATTACTGAACCATGAATTTTGAATATGTGGTATCTGTCTGTATACCATTATCTATTTATATATTTCGTTTGGTTCTTTTTGTTTTATTACTGAACCATGAATTTTCTACTTTCAGGAATGAGTGCTGCTTACGATTAAACAAGAGTTTATTACTAGCAGAGGTAAAACTTACACTAAAACTGTTCCTAGTGATCTTCTTTCTCAGTCCGACTTATGAACTCTTAACTGATACTTCCAAGTTGCCACTTGATAGGTTCTTAGCTATTGTAAAGAGACATGATACTTGGACCCTGATGTACCTTTGTCTTATATAAAAGATCATGATTGTCTTGTAGCTTATAGACTTCCTAAAGAACAAGAGGGTTTCATTAGGCTTGAGATAACTCATCGGACGAGAAGGTAACTTCTTCTATTCTATTTGGACATTGTTGGCTTAGTCATTGCAGTAAGTAATCAAACCTAAACAGAACCACAATCCTTAATTGTTCATTTTAGGGTTAATGGGACTTAAGTTAGCCAAGTCATAGTTGGGCCTTTACTAGGCACATCGATAACATTACTGACTTGATGGACTTCTTGAATGCAGGTTGCAATATCAGTACTGAGAGTGCTCTTGTTTGTAGCAAGGCCCAAGACTTATGTTCTAGGCAACATTCCGAATTCCATGATCTATAGAAATGTGGATCAATACCCAGCTGCTACGAATGTTCCAGAAGTTCTCATTCTCCATATTGATGCTCCCATCTACTTTGCCAATTCTAGCTACTTGAGAGAAAGGTGTATTTTTCATTCCCCAATATAATTTATACATCAAAATATTCCCTGCTTCAACGTTTGTGATGTTAAATGGGTATCAACTTCATTGCAGGATCTCGCGGTGGATTGATGAGGAAGAAGAAAGGCTAAAATCATTGGGAGAGACTAGTTTACAACATGTTATCCTAGACATGAGTGGTAAGTAAGACTCATCATAAACATGGCTCAACCATCCACATTTTATTTAGAACTTGGACTGTAAAACTAGTTTGTAATCAATAGTTCAAAACCCTGATTGTGAGAACTTGTTTTCTAAACAGCCGTCGGAAGCATTGATACAAGTGGGATTCGAATGCTCCAAGAAGCCAATAAATGCATGGACCGAAGAGGGCTCAAGGTACAGAGCATATAGAACGAATTTGTTTTTGCTTGTAGTCCATTAAGGGTTAACCCCTTTTTTTCACTATGTTAATGCAAATTTTGACCTTGTTGTGTATTGTTGATATGTCAGCTAGTGTTAGCCAACCCTGGAAGTGAAGTGATGAAGAAGATGGACAAGAACAGATTGATTGAGGAGATAGGTGAAGAGTGGATCTATCTTACAGTGGGTGAAGCAGTGACTGCATGTAATTTCAAGCTCCACACATCCAAACCTGCAAATTCTACCACCAGGCTTCCACTCTTGAGAGATGCTCATCCACCTCCTTATGTTGTTGGCGAGCCTCACTTTGTCTTGGAGAAGGTAGGATTTATTCACCTTATTCTCTTACGTGTATTCCAGTCTTGATTGGTGTTTCTGGAGTATGATTTTGGCTATGGCTATGAGTGGTTTAATATCAGTTTATGTCATGTTGGCATTTCAGAAAAATTGGAACCTCGTCAGTGTAAATGCTGCAATGGCTGGCACAGGAATTTACCAACTCTCGTATGATGTTATTCTAACAAATCTACTTTAGAATTTGATAATAAACATTACCTAGATTTTTTTTTAATTCTATAATTTAGAGTATCTTCAATTGGTATAGTAGCTATGTAGCAATGACATGGCTACGTGTATATCAGACATGGGTACAAGGTATCCTAAACGCGGACAAAAAAAAAAACAATATGGGGACACGTACATAATATTACACTATCATTATTTTTCCAAGTCATAAACCTTTTTTATGTTAGACAGGAACTACAAAAGGATGAAAAGGAAAGAGGGAAAATGTTTTCCCCTTGTGGTTGTAGATGAACACATCCAAAACAATTTTCACAGTTTTAGAAAACATGAGGATAGAAATTATTATAAATTTTTTTTATCCACCACTACACCACATATCCTTATTGATAGCATTTCTCAATAGCATCTCATCTGAGTATGTATTCATGACTTTGCAGCATGATCTATTACAAAAAAATTTGGGATTGCAATCTGAGAATCGAGATATTGTTTATAAACTCAACGTTTTCGATGTTTTAACATTGAACCAATCCATATTTCCTCGTACATATCCTTTCCTCCATTCCCTCTTAAACACCATGAGGAGGTCACAGTCTAAGAGATGAGTGGCTTAATTAAACAACACTGCCTTCTAAATTGGTAGTTTATGACAATAAAAAATGCTCCAATAGCCATCCTAATACATCCACTAAACAATCTTTTACTGCAATCTTTTTTATTAAGATCGACTTCTACAATGATCCAAAGTTTTCCACCTACATTACAACTATCTTCTCCTTTATGAATCCATTTGTATTGATGTCATTGCACATTGGACTGACTCTCCTTTTAAGAATTCAATGACATAGAATTTGTTTTGCTGCAGGTTAATTAGACACTACTTTCTACTCCTACTGATTGACCAGATGGCATCTGGGCTCTTTCGAGTGGTTGCTGCATTGTCGAAGGACATGGTTATAGCTAACGCATTTGGATCCTTCGTGTTGCTAATGGTACTGGCACTTGGTGGATATATCATGTCAAGAGGTATAAATCAAAATCAACCCTACAGCTCAATACTACACAGTTTCAACTAGTTTTTGTGGTTTCATTCTGAAAGACACTTTCTAGAGGTCACTTATATAGCAAAAATACCATGGAAGACTTTGCTCATTTATCAAGAAGTAATTTTGCCACTCTGATTTTCTAATTTGAACCTATCTTCTATCTTTGTGTCATATCTCAAATCTCATCCAGCGTATTTTCCTGACTCGAATTACCATGGAAGACTTACTATTGCTGGAGCAATGTATAAATCTTTGCCACTTCTTCTATAGCTCCAGTCAAGGTCAATTCAGTGAAATATTTTTAGTTGTTCCATAGGAATGTGAAATTGTTTTGAAAAACCTTTGTGAGGATTAGTTTCAAAGTGGAAAATATGGTACAAAGGAACACAAACTTTTATGATTTGTCTGTGAAATTAGAGGAATGCTAGCATGTCAAAGTGTGTGATCTATATGCTCCATATATTATTAGTTATTCTTACAGGATAGTTTGGATAAGATCACATCTTTCTACTTCTACACTTGCATATTCTTGAGACATGTTTAGTTTCATACTTGCTTACCATAATTGTAGAACAATAATAATGTGATGTCTGATCTCACAACCCTGTATGACCTATATTAGTGAATGAGCAGTAGCATTTACACTTCTTAATGAAAATGATGGCGTGAGACCGAAACATCATAGGCTGTGGGTGATCTTCAAGATATGAACATGTCTGTTTACTCTTCTAATTGTCTGTTTATGGACAAAAAGTATGGATCTTTCACAATGACCTTTTAAAATTTCTGGTGATCCTGTAAAGACACTTGTGGAACAAATATAACAATGGTTGGTGTAATGAAACTAACAAACTGAACTTGTCGTAGGCGTGGAAAATTTTGATTCCTTGTCTCAACGTAAACTAGTAAACATGCTTTGGGGTGTGTAGCAGGAACTACTAAATTAACTAAAGGTTTCTTTTTTCTTTCTTTTTTTTTGTATGTGAAACTGTAATCCAGCATTGGCAATAATCCCTAACATTTCCTCCCCTGCTTACGTTTTCGTACTTCTTTCCCTGACTATATGTTTTGTATGGTTCAAGTTTGCTTGCATATGTTCACTTTGGATTTCTTGAATCAAGTGGCTAATGGCCTTGAGAGAGACAGCATGTTAGTATTCTCTTACTTTATCTTATTTCTCATGTCTCTTCCATTTTATTATTGTTCGTATTTTTAATTAGATTCACTGGTAGATCCATTATAAAATTTTCACCAGTTTCCTGATTGAAAATGGTCAGAGGAATCCTCATCAACCAAATCAGCTTTCATGCTTTTTTGGTGTGGAAGTGCAAGGCCCCTACTCATGTTTGATGCAGATATTAACTGTATTACATGATAGATCAACTTTGAGAGTTTCATCAACTTAGAAAATCAATTTTTTGGGTGTGGAAGTGCATGCCTCCTATTTTGTTATTGTTATCATCCATTTAGTTTACTTAATTTCAGAGTTTCATCAACTTTGAGATTAAAATTTGTTAGCCGAATATCGACATAATTCCTATTAAAAATCAAGATTTTTACTTTGTTGACGTGTATCCCTGTCCCTTTTCATTTATATAATATGTGCATGCATTTTACTGCAGCTACCACGTTGCTGAGAAGAAAATCGTTTCCACCCACGGGTATACGGATGGCTTAAAGTTAGAACAATTCATCTTTGATGCATTTACATATTCTCCTCTGCACTCACGGATTTGGACAATTCTACATCATTCTTTGGTGTTTATGATGGCCATGGAGGTAAGCATGCTTATATGGTACTTCTCTCATTATCTTTTGTGATTGTGGACTTGCGGATTAAAACAACTCTTAGAGTGGGACTTCATAGATACAACTTTTGTGAGTGTCAGAGTGACAAACTCTGAATATGAACTGTCAGCAAAAAATTCTCTTAATGCATGCTTGCGAGGTTTATTCCTCATTTCCTTGAAATGCAGCAAAAATGCATTCATTCTTTAATGGAGCTTTTGGTGTCTTAGCAGTTTATGTGATTGTATAAGATCTTTACCTGTTTGCCATGGTGTTCTGTTTATTTGCATAGAAATATTAATGATGATCATGCATACATTTAGAAGAGAAATAGAGAAAATAAGAGTCACAAATGCAGGAAACCATGTTAGAATCCATGGAAAACATATAGAATTTGATTAGAATTTAGTCCTATACTACATAAATGGGTTCATTGGATCTGAGCAATAATAGACCCTGGATCTGAGCAATAAAAATTGCAGTACATGATCCTACCAATGGATGAATACTAATGCACCATTTGGGTTCATTTGGCCCATTTTTAATGATTATTGTTTTTAGACTAGAAATTTCAGAGATTTGTTAGGGTGTATTTGTATGATTCACTCTAATGCACCAAGGCAGATTGCATATCAAACTCATTGCATGCTTTCTAGAAGTCGTAAATCACATTGATCTATTTCTTGCATTGTGTTGTATATGTAGGCTGCCCTTATACTTGCAATAAAGTGTTTTGCAACATAAAAAACCAGGCAGCAAAATATGTGCAAAACAGGCAGCAATTATGCAGAGTACTCTGTAAAAACAGAGCACTCTGCCACAATCCAGAGACATCGTGCAATGCATCGAAATGTGCAGCCCTGAATTCACTGTTTCAGCAGAGTTTCAGGCCTGATCGCTGCTACCACAGTCTCGCAGAGATCACCAAAACGAGGCAAGGAAACTAGCAGAGAGCGCACCTAAAAACTGGAACAGAGAGCAGATTGCATACTCTGTCCCAGTTCCAACAACCGTCCAGTTCCAGCGCCGTTCCAGCCAGCAGAGCATGCCACCTGCAGTCCCCATTCCCTCGCATTAAATCCAACCCCGAGCGATACAAGCCTAGATTTACAAGATCATTTATCATCCGTGCGTCTTAAATATGCATTAATGTGAAATGGTGTACAAATCAGTGATGTTGCAGATGAGTAACTTTTCTTTATTTTGGTTGAAGTTTGTAGAAGTTCTATTCTTGAATTTATTTTCTTTCCTTTTCCTGATGAATTATGGTCAAATGTCATAGGTCAAATGTCATAGAAGTTCACCAAATTGAAGAGACTACTGCTTTGGGGAAGGGAAAGAGAAGCCGTAAGCAGGTATGTTCTCACATTTTCTGTCATTAGAAGTCGTAAGTAGGTTCTAAGGTCTTTTCTTAACCACCTTTACAATGTCAATTTGACTTGATATATTGCTCAAGAATGTTGGATTTCTTGTGATTGAAATTTAAGTATAGTTTTTAACAGTCATGGACAAAAACTGAAGTTTTTAATTAAAACTGCTTGATTGCAAAAATTATGTTTTAGAAAGGTGAATTGGAGAAAAGTAGAACATTTTCAAGTGCTTTGGTGCAACATTTTGCATTGTTCATAGAGATCAGTTTATATGTTATTTGTATTTCAGATATCTCCAATTCAATCTCTTATTGGATACACCGGGAGGAGATGGATCATGGGTGTCATATCACAGTTAGAAGATGGTCGTTTCTACTTGGAAGATCTAACTGCCGCTGTACCAGTCGACTTGTCCAATGCAATATCCTTTCATATACTACTATTATTTATTTATTTTGAGAAATTGAAAAGAAGAGAAGTCCATTATTAACTTGTCTGATTCTCGTCTTAAAGACAAGAAACAAACTTTCTTTCAGATCAGAGAATTATTGTTTTCTTTGACAGATAACAAAAAATCACTTCAGGTTTTTTTGTGGAAAACACCATAATTGTAGCAGAAGGCGAGTTACTTGCAAGTGGCACTTTTCAGGTTTCTTACTTGCCATTTTACTCTCAGTGCTAGCTTTTATTTGTAAGAAACTTGTGCAGAAGTATAGAACTCAGGATGGTTTATAGTCCACTCTTTTGACTTTAAAATAGGATTCTTATTTTTTCTTAAGTAGCTGAAGAACTGCTATCTGCATTGTATATGTTAAAAGTCAACATGACATCAGGAAACATTTCTGACGCACTTGTTTAAAAGATAGTCATTATGATATTTTCAAGCAAGTATATTTCAGAATTTTACCTGTAAGACTTGAGTTCCCCTTCTGCCAAGATCTTGAAAACACATTGGATTTTTTTGTAGATATAATACCCTTTTCTGATTTTTATGCAAACTGTCACATATTTTCTATGAGAGGGTTATATCATATTGTCAAGAAAAATATATGGTCTTCCTTACTAAGGCTGTGCGGTTATCCTCGCCCCACGATTTACCCTGCTATAAACACTATCCTCACTTAACTTCATCCCCCATGGAGGTGTGGGGTTATCTCAAATAGACCTCGGAGCTACATCAAGCGAGAACCCACTTTATGAATGGTCACTCTAGATAGGATCTTAACGGATTTTGAACCAAATTTGACTGATTTTTACAATGTCCTCACTTAGGTGTTACGAGATACGTTTCCAGTTTTGAAATCTGTCACTTCAAGGCAGTGACACAGTTATGGGATGTCAATGGTTCAGATTTGGGTCGGTTTGCCAACCCATTAACCCTTTAAGGCAGTGACACAGGCACTTCAAAGTATTATGTAAAATATAATCATTGCTTATCAGGTCTGGTTTGGGTTGGGAGTTCTATACCCATTCCCGACCAAACCTGACTTTAGTCTACACTTCAAGTCCCAGACCTGCCCCATTAACCCTTTAGCTTTCCCCCATCAAGGAATATTAGGGTCAGGTCGGGTATCCTTTTGTCGGTCAAATTGCCATCCCTAACATTGTGGTTGCAAATAATAAGACAATATGGGTGCAATGCACTTTTCGTACTCTGCAGCATGCTCTTGTAATGTGTTGGGATATTCATTGGTGAACAAATGTATTTATAACTGTTTTCACTTTGTTATTTCACCAACAATGGTAATATTATCTTCGTCCTGTAGATCACTACATGTGGGTTTCCACCTGTGGAGGACAGAGATGAATCACAATCAGTGCTCGTGGGATTTGACTTCTTTGGCGGGGGTTTTCTATCTCCGGAAGAAATGGTATTCTCTACCAGGCTTTCTTTGTATAGTTTGTATCAATGGTCGTCAAAGTAGCTAAAACATTGATATGATTGTACTTTGAAATGCAATAGCTCAGACTTCAAGAACTGGAACAGAACTCGGTTAATGAGATGTTTATCGTCCTCTCTGATATCTGGCTTGATAGTGAAGAGGTAATTCATTAATTAATATTCAGTATTTGTAGTTGCTCTTGCAATTCTTATCATCACTAACGTTGTCTTCTTTTGCATAGAGAAGACTATGGAAAAATTAGCCACTGTACTGGATGGTTATGAGAATATGGAGGTGGTTCCTTCTTTATTTGTCTTGATGGGGAATTTCTGCTCTCACCCGTTTAACCTTGCCTTTAATTCTTTTGGAAATCTCAGGTGCCCTTTGATTACTTCTATAAATTTCATTATATTTCGTATTTTGAATGCTCAATTATCAGCTAAAGAAAAATCACCGCTAATGTGGCGATGCAGATCGCAGTTTGGAAAGCTTGGAGAAATGATTGTAGCACATCCAAAAATAAAGGAACACAGTCGATTTCCTTTTATTCCAGGTCCTGATGATGCAGGTATATTCACCTTTGCACAAAACGACCACCTTTTAACTTCTTTACTTTATATACAGCTGCATCGCTTTGCTTCTGTTTCTGAAATTTTGTTTTTGCAATGTAGGTCCTTCAACAGTTCTGCCTAGGTGTGCATTACCAAAATATTTGACTGAGGAGCTTCAGAAGCATATTCCAGATGCTATATTCTCAAGTAATCCATGCAGGTCAGATCCTCAATTAAACTAATTAAATTCAGGCCATTTTCCAGAAGCGTGCAGTTTTGACTATTATTTACCCCAACTATGAATTTGATACACTTCATGACATTTTTTGGGGTATTTTATTTGCATAACTTATGAGGGGTCTAGCACTTTTAAGTGGCGATCCACTAAAACTGTGTTGGTTTACTAGCACTTACAAGCTTGTAATAGGCTAATGACTATGAGTTGCTTGATTTCTATAAGCACTGGGGGTATTGCTTATGGTCATTTTTAAAATCCAATTCACTTTTTAAGTGGCAAGTCATTTAAAATTGATGCAAACAACCACCATCTTATTCTGAGAGTGGTCAAAATCAAATCACCAGAAGCCATATTATCTAGTTTATGTACCTTGCATTAAGGGGCCAATTCCATGGAGAAAGAACTTCTATGCCCATAGAAGTAAAATATGTATCCTAAGTTTTATTTGGACCCTTGGCATAACACTACCTAACCGGGCTCTGACTGACCTCTGAGTGATAAAGATACATTTTACCATGTGTCAGACGAACACATATACATGTCACTGTCACAACAGAGATGAATTCCTGGACATGTTGAAGCTCAAAATTTTGACATGCAAATCCTAATACATAATGTCCAAGTCTCTGACACTGAGGAGCTATAGTGGTCAGCTACAGCGTGTAGCACAACAAACTTAAAGGAAATGGAGTGTCGTTGTTATGCAGCCTTTGCCATGCATTATATAACAGTTTTACATCCTTTTGCTTGAACTCAGGGTAAAATTTTGCACTCAAGAAATTGTGTTTTTCTGTCAAGATCTCCTTTACAGAATGCGATGTTCCTGTTTAATCCCTCCTTCAACAGAAGAAACCAACGATCCTTTTGAACATGTAAGTTGAGACTTTTTTTTTTTTCAATCTTCATCTCTTTGGACAGGGAGAAGTTACCATTTTTGTTCCGAATATGTTGGTTCTAATGCAAACGAGTTTGATTTTAATGCAGCTGATTGCCACTATTACTTGTCAAAGTCATATGTGCCCTCTCCCTCTCACTGTACAACCCATCATCTGGAATTATGATCATTGCTTACGCCTGTAAAGACTCCAAGAAGTAGCTGATCGAGAAGGCTAAAATAGAACTCTCGTCCACATCTCAGACTGACATCAACCTGCCATTCATTACTGCTGATGCATTAGGTGCAAATCAATTTGTTGATTATGCTGATTCACTTTAGAAGCATCTAACTGAAATCCAGGAGTAGGCAAGGTTGTGTTGTATATTCTGCAGTAGTTGGTTGCTCCCCTTCCTGTTTTCGAGAGAATTATTGTGCACCATGAATGGTTTTGTATTGGTACATTTTCAAGCTATTATTCAAATTTGTTGTCAATAAAATGTATTCCATAATCTTGTGTCTTGATCTACTTTCCTTTTCAAGTTTCCAGATTACAGTGAATTGGCTCTACTACAAGAAAAATGTTGATTAATAGCATTTCAAAACGCTATAAAATAATATACAATAAACGCTATAATATTAGTCTACAATATCATTTTTAAAGGATATAAACATACCATAGCGTTTTATAGCAGTTTTACAACAGCGTTTTATAGCAGTTTTTTTATAGCAGTTTTACAACAGCGTTTTATAGCAGTTTTATAGCAGTTTTAAAACGCTATGGTAGACTATTTATAGCGGTTTTAAAACGCTATAGTAGACTATTCCATAGCGGTTTTATAGTCTACCATAGCGTTTTTAAACTGCTATGGTATAGTCTACCATAGCGTTTTAAAACTGCTATAAATAGTCTACCTACCATAGCGGTTTAAAAACGCTATGATAGCCCGTGTTTCTATTATAGCGTCGGCTATCATAGCGGTTACTAAACCGCTATAGTAGGATACCATAGCGGTTTTGAAACGCTATTGATGAGACTTTGTGTTGTAGTGTAGATCCACCCTAGGGTCTACCACGGCTACTACCGCCGGGGGGGGGGGGGGTCCCCCTCCCGCAGTGTCGAATCCACTCAAACTAACGGAACTCTTCCAGTTCAAGCATTTGAGGGCTCAGGGATGTCTTCATTGTTGGGAGATCTCATGGTCACCATATCTCTAGATTGTGAAGAAGGATGATATCATTGTCTTTCAAGGAACTTCGTCGTTCCCCATGGATTACACCAAACCGATGTAGTCGAATCCTACTATCCTTGACCTTTATCTGGACATGCACAAGGAACGCATGTGAGCCAAGGACCACCGTTGTGGTGGTCGATGGCACTCCGATGCTAAAGTCATACAAGGCTTGAGAAAGGCTTAAAGTTGTAAATTGGGTTATGTAGTGTACCTTTCTTCATTAACTCTCTGTCTTATTTATAATGCGAGAGTCCTCATTCGGCTAGGCCTTTGGTGGCGTAATTTACGAAAAAGATATTGCTGGAGATCCTTTCCTAGTTGGGAGTTGTCCATGTAGGAGAGTTTCCTCACATGACTTACGCTCCTAGATCTGCAGGAGGAGTTTCCCTTTTGGGGTGTTATCCATGCAAAAAAGTTTTCATGCATGACTTATACTCCGATTTATGTTTCCTAGTCGGAATCTATGTATTGCTAGATTGCTCGTCTTAGGCGATCCCCCAGATACTTGCATGATTAGGCCTTATTGGTATTGGGCTTTACCATGTGATGTGCGGGCTTAATAGGGCGATGCAATTCGGTCCAACCTCCTGGATTCTGCCAAAGTGGGCTTAGTGTCATCTAGGCCTTGCCAGAGTGGATGGGCAATTGCACTCGCTTTGTTCTGCTGACGAGATCATTATGACACATGTACGGCACAGATTAAATGTCGATTTAGTGTATCATCATTTCAAAATGGAGATTTGGAGTTTACCTAATTTGGTGGGTTTGGTTGATTGAACAGACAAACTCTCACAACAACAATCAAACAGAAAGAAGCAAATAAGATGATGATGTAACAAATCACCACCAAATCGTAGAAAATCGCACACCAACACAGCCCCAAATCGCAACAACCAATTTGTCCTCCTAGTCCAACACCAATCGCACCCCAAAATGCACCCAAAAAGCCCTAGTTTTGTATGGCACAATGTGAGTATAGGGAGAAAGCAAAGAGTAGAGAATAGAGGAAGAGTGATGTTGGGAAGAGAAGGTTAGGAGATTCAAATTTTGGGAGAGGAAGAAAATTGTTTCGTGGGAGAGAAGTGGAAATTTTTTGATTATGGGAGATTCAAGGTTTATATTTGTGGTGTCCTCGGTAGGTGGTGTTGTTCTTAAGAAATGTCGTGGTGTCTTTCAGAAAGTACAACAATGGTGGTGTCCTTCAGCAGAACTGGTGATGTCATTTAGTCACTGTTTTTAGCAAATAATAAGAACATAACTTTTCCACATTAAATCTTTATGACCGTCACACCTCCATATCAGGGTTTTGATATATAGATGTGAAAATGGTTATTTTAACCCTCACAAGTCTATGTTTGAGAGTTTTAATAGATGTAGGGTATTTTTTATTTTGACCATCACAACCTTGTAATTATCACAAATCTGTGTTCGAGCTTGAACACATATACCTTTCAAACCCTTGAAGTTTTAAGCTTTTTGTATTGTCATTTGAAAGCCCAATAAACATTATGACCCGTGTCCCTTCCACCTTTGAGCACCATAAATGTAATGCTTCTTCTCTACTAGCATAAAAGGCTTACAATAACACCGAAAATAGTAATCTATTATAGCCCTTCTAGTCGTCGAGGAAATGGGCGAGTAGGGATGGCAACGGGGCGAATTTGAGCAAATCCATCCCACTCCGTCAGGAAGAACGGATCCCCAAATCCGCCCCGCCAATCCGTTTATAAATTTATTTAAAACCCACCTCCACCCCGCACGGATTGGCGGATATCTGCCCCGCCCACATACCCGTTAAAAAAATTTCTTTCTTAAGGATACATCTACAATAAAATATACTTCATTCAAAAAAATACATACAAAAAATACAGTCGAAAGATACATACAAAAAATTACAAAAAAGCATACAATAAATTGCAAAAAAAAAAAATGGATCTATAGAATCTGAGATCATATCAGATTAGATCTGATCTCAGATCTCTAAGATCAGATTAGATTAGATCTGAGATCTCTAAGATCAGATCAGAGATCAGATCTCTGATGGGGAGAGGAAGGCGGATGAGGTGGGAGCTTCGACTTCGATTTTGACTTGCTGATCAGATCTGAGATCAGATCTACATCAGATCTCTGATGGGGAGAGGAAGGCGGATGAGGTGGGAGCTTCGATTTCGACTTGCTGATAAGATATGAGATCAGATCTACATCAGATCTCTGATTGGGAGAGGAAGGCGGATGAGGTGGGAGCTTCGACTTCGATGTCGACTTTGACTGTGAGAATCTGATCTCAGATCAGATCTCAACCTCTGTTGGGGAGAGGAAGGTGGAGGAGGCTTCGACTTCGACCCTTCGAAACCCTGGCTTCGACAATTCATCTTCGAGTGAAGATCTGTGTGTGAGAGGGAGAGGCGAAGACGAATGAGAATCTGTGTGTGACTGTGTGAGAGGGAGAGGCTAAGGTGCGTGTGAGAGTGAAAGGGAGAGGGCTATGCCGCTTTGCTGTGTGTGAGGAGCGAAAGTGTGTGTGGAAGTGAGATGGAGAGGTTCTGGCTCTAGCTCTGGTGTGAGTGAGAGCGAAGGTTTGTGTGAGCGAGGGCGAGGATTTGTGAGAGATATTAATCCTTTATATAGCCGAAGGGCATTTTTGTAAATTTATCGGTTAAACGGATATCCGTGGGGCGGATAGCCAAATCCGTATCCGCCATGATTAATAAACGGATACAGATCGAAAATCCGTATCCGCCCCAATATCCACGAACCCTTAACCAAATCCGCCCCAAACGAGGTGAGTGGGACGGATATCCGTGAAAATCCGCCCCACTGCCATCCCTATGGGCGAGGGGTGGGTATTACCATTCACTCCCTCGAGTTTCACGAAGTTGCGCATCTCGAAAGCACATACGCACATCTCGAGGGGGATGAGCGATCACACCCACCCCGTCGCCATTTAGAATTTTCCAATCTATTAGCATCACATCTATGGAAAGGTAGTTGTCTTTTTAACACCACCATTTCTACTCAGTGACACCACTAAAAGAACCCCAAACCCAACCAATTTTGAAATCAAGCTCCATTTTCGCAGAATTAGAACAAAAGAAGCTAATCCATTTTGTTTTTTTCAATTGATATTTGTCATAATCTGATGAAAAATTCATACTGTGATTTATGCAATGGCTTCTCAATAATTGTACAAATCCATTGACAATATGTTGAGAGGTGGGTGGAGATGATTGATTGTGGTGATCGGTGGAGGTGGCGATAGTAAATTAAGTGGTGGATGCCACAATCGATGACTTGTAGTACGTCAAAGGAGATCATTCGGTACAGAAACATGGATCAATAAAACCCATCACCTTCTCCGCCTCGTAGTCATTCACCACCACTAACAACACCCACCCCTTCCATTGAAACAATCAAACAATCAATCGACAGAGAACATGAGTCGGATTGGAGAAAAATAGAATGGAAGACTGTTGGAGACGGATAAATTTCATCATCTTCAGTATCACGTACTCTTTTTCTTTATCTCTCTACAATGAATTACTTACTCCTTGTTGCTTCTCCCCAACTTCTTCTCATCTCGCACCATTGGCTGCGAGATTGGGTCTCGGCCTCGCAGGCATTCCTGCGAGATTAACCCAAAATCGCATCTTTTGGTTGGAGATTGAAAAAAAAATTGGATCTCGCCCAATTCAGCGAGAACGGAACCCATCTCGCAAACATGCCTGCGATAGTAGGTTCCATTCTCGCCGAATTGGGCGAGATCCAATTTTTTCCCAATTTCCCAGTCTTTGGTTGCAAGATCAGCAGTGAGTTGGAGAAGGGTAATGAATGGGAAGTCGGAGAAGAAGGGGATGGGGAGAAAGGGCTTACCCAGGCACGGATTTACGTGGGGGCAAGTGGGGGCACCTGCCCCCACTGACTTTTGAGATTTTTTTTATTTTTATTTTTATTTTTATAATTTATTTGTCCCCCAATTAGTTTTTTTGTTTGCCCCTCTATTCTCACTTTTCACTTCAACCAGGACTTCATCCTTCAAATAATGTACATATCAAATTCAAATTCTACTTTTAGAGTTTGAGATAGAGGTTAAATCCCTCAAATCTCTTAAAGAATAGAAATTCTAGCGGGCCTGGGAAACCAGCGTGGTTTCCCTGCCTGGGGGGTCAAAAATACATTCCCCCCCCCCCTCTTTAAACACATACTCCAAAAAGGTGTTTTAAAGAGGGGGGCAAAAATGTATTTTCGCCCTCCAGGCAGGGAAACAAGGCTGGTTTCCCAGGCCAGCTAGAATTGCTCCTCAAAGAAACCAAAATCCACAGTTTCTTCTTCACACTCCATCGATTGGATAAGATTGAGGAAACCCCCATATTTCATCATCTTCAAAGATCTATAACTATTGAGTTATTTGAGCTCATCTTCACAAGATCCAGTAGGATCCAAACCACCTTATTCTTCTTCTTCTAGGTACCAGGTGCCTTCATTAATCACTGTGTTGGTCATCTCCACAAAAAAATCATAAGCAACCCAATCTCGTCCTCCTTTTCTTCATGTAGTAGTAATCAACGATTCAAACCCTTCTCTTTTGTTGTGTTTCTAGAAGTAGTAATCATCTTCAATGAATATAGTAGCAATCATCTTCAATGACTGTCTTTGTTGTACTCCCCTTTTTGCTATATTTAAAAAAAATTCATGTTAAAGTAACTAATTTTTATATTATATTTAATTAATTATGACATCACTCCGCCCCCCCTCAACAAAAATCCTGGCTCCGTCACTGGGCTTACCAGAGGAGGAGGGGATGGAGACCCAGACGAGATTGTCATGGTTATTGATTAATAAATGCATACACAGGAGAGGGAAAGAGAAGGAAAAAGGCTTAGTAAAGGATGAGGGGACGCAAGTTGGGCCGTTGTGGTTATTGTTGAACTGACACAAATGCAAGAGAAAATGATAAGTGAGTTAAGGTTTTTGAGGTCTAAATATGGTGGTGTAACTTAGTAGGTCAAAAAATTGAATGTTTTGGTGGGTTGGTGGTGTCAATGAATAGAAATTGTGGTGTCACAAAGCAACTACTTTTATGAAAGTAGTGTTTTTATCAACAACCCATTTACGTAAATAAATTTACTTATATATAATTACAAATCGAAATGGCTTATAAACCACAACAAATGAAGACCTTCAATATGGTTTAATAGTTTGCAAAAGAAATATGTTTTTTTTACATAAAAATGGCAACAAAAACAATATGACTCATATGTCAGGTTAAACACTTAGTTACGGCTTTATGACAATCATAACTCGATGAAGTCAATGTTAAACAACAAAATCATGACATAATATTTAGATACTTGCTAGAAATCATCACAATTACTTTGTTTGCGGTCTTAGATAAGAGTACCTGTTTTTTAAGTTAAAGTCAAAATTTTATTTTCAGTATTCAAGATTTCTTTTATTTTGGTTTTATAGAGCATTGGGAGTTTAGAAACAAAAATCATTTTTACTAAACCCGGAGGACTCGCCATAGTTTTCATTGTAAAATTAAGGACAATATTAAATTTTAAAAAATACATATTATTTTAGTTCATTTGAGTTGAATTCTTAGAAAAATTAAGAATTAATACTAGAAACTACGTGCCAAAGTTTTGAACCATTTTGATACTATGGCTCGAGGAATCTATTTAGGGTCCCTGTTATTAAATATCTTGATAAATGGTCAATGTGAGTGTTTAGGGATCACCCTTTTGCTCAAGATGGGCCCTCGCTTGCTTTGTGATATTAATAGAGAAACCCTTTTGATGATACACCAAACCATCCTCTAATCAGCACCATACACTTGTCATGATAATCTCATCAATACCCACTGATGTAGATTTAACTAACCTAAATAAATAGGTTAATTTAACCTAGTCTTAATAACTGCAAGTGCACAGTGTCTAACTGGTAGACAAGGGCAAGTACAGGTCAATCCCACAAGGACTGTGGTTGCAATTAAATTTAAGAGTTGACTTAAACTAATTTAAATGGGGGTTACAGCAATCAAAATATCTAAACTAAAAATCAAATTAAAAAGCAAAATAAAAAGTTTTTAAGAATATGAGAAGGGAAATCAAGGCATTGAATCCACCAATTAAATTTTTCAAGTTATTTTAATCTAACTTATTATTTTCTAAAGCGAGAAGCTTTAGGGATGAGAATCCCTTGCTTTCATCGATGATGTGATCGTTTAGAACAATTCAGTTTTAAAATCCAATGTTACAATTAACTTCAACATAAATTATAGACTCCTAGCATTGAGTGTCTTATTACGGCACACTCAATCACAAGTCTAACTTAACATATTTAAACTAATGCTTTAAATATTAGTTAAGAAAGCTCTAACTACTGACTAGTCTAGATCTAATCCGATATAATTGGTGAAAGTAATTTACTAATACTCAGAAATTAAATGTATTTTGCAGTTAAGCACATAATAAAATAAAAAGTCAAACTAGAACAAACTCTTGAAACACAATTGGTTTCATCTTAGCCTTGGCGAAGGGTTTAGCTGATCATGGTAGCGGTGGTCACAGCATCAGTGGAAGTCATCTCTGCACGGATGTGAATCCCGAGAAAATGGATGCTGATGGACTGTGGTGGCTCAGAGCAAACACCGGGGTGCAAATAACCAAAACTGATTTGAGAATCAATTGATTCCGCCAAAATCGCGCGGCTCTGGTCTTCATCTCCAGCGCGACGCGTTCTGCTGCGCCACTGCTGCTTCGTCTTCGCTCCTCCTTCTCCAGTGAAACTCCCCTGCAAGAGAGAGAGATGGTGAGAGACACACGAGAGAACGAAAAGACGAGAATGAGAGGAGCGGTGGCTGTGAAACAGGGAGGCGCTCCCTATTTCTACTGCTGCTTGCGAATTCTGCTCCTCCGGCGAGCTCAAGTCCTTGCAAGAGAAAGAGAGGGACGGGAGATGGATGAAAAGGAATAGGGAGAGAATGGAAGAGGGAGACGGGGCGGCTGCGAGGGAGGAAAACATGGACTTTATCCCTGTTTCTCCTTTGTTCTATGCGCGCGGTGGTGGTGGTGGTGCTCGGGTGATGGTGGTGGCTGTGAGAGAGAGAGAGAGACGTCGAGATGAAGACTGATGGTGGTGATGGCGAAGCTCGATGGCGAGGTGAAGTTTTTAACGTTAAACAGGGTTGTCACGCCCCTGTTTCACGGTGGTTAGTGGCAGTGGTTGTGGCTCTGGTGGCGAGGTTGCTGGTCAGGGAAGGTGGTTGTGTGGCTTGATGGAATAGGGAGAGTCTGATGGTGGTGGTGGATGTGGTTGTTAGACGGTGGCGAGGTGAGGTGGTGGTGGTGGGATTATCGCACTGGCGGCTCTCATATCGAGCGAGGATTGCCGGCAGGGTGGATTGGTGTGGTGGCTGGAAAAGAGAGGAGGAGAACACCAGTAGGAAAAGAGAGAAGAAGATAGACCTTTCTCCAAAATGGGGAGAGCTAAATAGGGTTCTCCTATTTTCTTGGGCTTGGGTTCTCCAAAAGGTGTTGGGCTTGGGTTTTTAGGTTAGCATTTTGGGTTTGGGCTTAGGTTAAATTAGGTGGACCTAGGTTTATTTGGGTTAGGTTTAGATATGTGACTCTCTACTTTGTACCACCGCTAGAATCGACCAATTGTCATTCCTTAAATTTTCGCCTTAATACGATTTCATCATTCACGCTCAAATTCCTACAAAGACATGAAAACAAAATAATTATTATAAAATATAATAATTGAAACACTAACATATATAAATTAAGGGATATATTATGTAATAATTATGTGAATATCAAATACCCCCAAATCTATATTTTGCTAGTCCTCGAGCAAAACAATAAAAATAAAATTTTAACTCACTTTCGCAGGAATCATCGGTTGCACTTACCTTAAACGTGCAACAAGGCTTTAAACCCCTAGATTACCTCTAGTGGACGAGTTATAGTCTCGTGAGGGTTTCTAGAAATGTTACCCACAAACATTATGACTCAATAAATTTCCAAAACATGGTAACTCGATCTGTTATCCTCAGAGTAAGAATCTAATTGCCAAAAAAATTTGAAAACAGCTAACAGTCTCACAATAATATATCAAAGAGTCTGACAACAATTTAATAATACCCAAATGTTAAATAAATTTCATCAATTATTCCCAACTCGAAGTGTGTGTGTGCATGGCCTTATCAACATGACTTTTTTTTCTCAGCAAAGATACGACTAGATAACCTTTGAATTGTATGTTTCGACTACAAATCTCTCTTTTCACTCAGAAATGAATCACTCAGAGATTGGTTAGTTATCACTCAGTTTATATGTGAGAAAGAGAATAATATATGGAAAGATAAACATCTCACATATAATAATCATGAAAAAATGGACTTTTCAAATAATGAAATGAATATGATCTCATGGACAGGAATATCAATTACTTTGAGAATGTTGAATCACACGTCATAGTTCTTGTTTATTTAATCTCCACGTCTATGAACCAAACTTTTACTTAAGATCAATTAGGTCTTTATTAGGTTGTAATGAGGCTAAGATTTTGGCTAATAATAATGGAAAAGGATACGAGAAAATTCTCTGAGAATGGATACACCCTTTAATAAGCACGTGGGGCTCTGCAGAATAAACCAATGTTGTACACCATTAATTTTTCTTCCTTCGAAATTCTTCTTCATATATATTTTTTTTCTTTTCTTGTATACATGCTTTCCCCTTCTGCACACTAAAACATTTCAGTCCCGAGGATTCATGGAATATTTAGTTTCAGCTCTTTTTATTTTCTCATTCCAAAAATATATCAACCATACACATTCTCAAAGACATTGGGTAAGGATAAAAAAAAGTATGGGATCTTACTCCCTAACTAGAGTAGGTACTGGAAATGGGGTTAGCAAAGAAAAAGTTATTTAAAGGCTCAAAGGGCTGCAAACGGATATTTATCATTAGGTAGGCTAAAAGGCCAAAGAACGGTTCAAAGAAAAAAAATGTCTATATCACTTCTTAAGCTCTAGTCGGTATTATGACATCTTAACTAAATAGAACAAGAAGTTCTAGTATAATAATTCAATTTTAACGACATTCTCAAAGCAATCAATAAAACAAACAAGAGCAATGAGATCATCAACGAGAAAATGCGAACTCAAGAAAAGTCAAAGTTTATTTAATAACCCTCAAGAAAAATAGAATGTCTCAAAACTCACAAGGGTTAAGTCTCCACTATTATTCTAAAGTTTTATAGTTAATATCTTACTGATTAACTTCAAATCATGCTAACTCGGCTTATAGTGCAAGAATGGTCGAGTCGAAAAAATATCATGAAATATATTTAACTTAAAAATAATATCAAACCTTATGTTTTCCTATTGATATATAAAAGTGACAAGTGAAAGCATGTATTCCTCAAATTTAAAGGCATACTTGAAAGCACATCCTCTTCATTGGAAAGGAACTTAGATTTTGAATGCATTTTCAAATCGAAAATTTTCACACAGTCATAATTAACTATGTATTCAATGGAGATTGAGTAGAATACAATAGTCAATTGTGAAATACATTTCATTTCAAAATTTTCGAAGAATGCAGAAAAAACTCTTAAACCTCACTCCCAAACCTAAACCAAACATTGTCCTCAATGTATAAAATGATGATCATGACAAATGCAGGAAAAAGAAAAGATGAGAGTTAGAGTGATATTACCATGGGAAAGTTTTTACCAATTTTGATGAAATCTTCCACCAATGAACGCTCAGAGACATAAGAACTGTGGGCTCATCATGATAAATTGATAAAAACAATACAGGACACAAATGAAAAAAAAAATTTAATTAAAAAATTAAAAAAAATATTACATGTATCAGTTGTAAGTCAAAATTGTTACGGAGCTAACGAGTATGAGTGGAATGCAACTAGAAAGAACTCGAAAATCAATATAGACTAACCATAATGACACAACTGAAGCTAGGCTGCCTCCTAGGAGCGCTTGGTTTAACGTCGTCAGCCCGACATATATTCTCCCTCATGAATGATATATCATGAAGTGACGAAGAAGAACATTGGGAACATTCACCTCAAAAGGGTTAAGTAATCGTATACCAACAACCTGAAAAGTTGAGGATCAGTCCGCTCAAAAATGGCAACCACATGCGACACAAGATATACTAGCACATCCCAAAAGTTGCAAGGACACCATCTAAAATCATATAATCATATAGAAATTGTAAAGAAGCTCGCATTCCTTGGAAGTCAGTAGGGATCTTAAACATGAATGGGTCGCAAATAGTGATATGCAACAAAGGATCCTCCCCTACTCCTAAAATGGAACATCCTAAGTCCGGTTCCAAATCAGAAGATAGGATAATTTCCACATCAGGATGGTGAAAATTTAAATCCTCACTCAGGAACATGGGATCCACATAATTAGCTCTGGTCAATGGAAATGTGATGCAGGTAAATGTAACTATAGATATATCAGGTGGTACAGTCTCATTACATGAATCACACAAAAATGTTGGGCTGGATAGCTTAACAACACCCCCAACCCTAGAGTTGACACTACTTATGGATTGCACTATCTTACTAGTTATATCTCCCGACATCTTTGGGACAACCTGTTTTGAATTCAATATAGATGAAATAATAACAGGCAAAGTATCATCAGTACCTGAAAACGCATACCTGAGGGCGTCAGGTAATTGTTTAAGGTCAAGCTCAGGTGGCTCGACTGATGGGGCTAGTTTTGACTCACTGAGTGGAAGAGGTTCCACTTTAGACTTTCATTTATAACTAGGATCCACAATGGGGACTGAGTCAAGCAAATCATTGACTTCCCTAATGGAATCATCAACGTCAAAGTCTAAACTAAAATGAGTCAAACAAGCCTCTAAATGGTCATGTGTATCATGAAAACAGTCAAGGGGAGACTCTAAAGAATGTTCACAGTTTGATTATATGCATGAGTCACTAGGAAGGCATATGTCTAATGAGTCAACATGGGAAGGAGATGTTTGTAGTGTCTCAGAATCTACAGGTTCATCAATAAATGAGGCTTTATCAGCCTTCTTATGAGAGGAGGATGCAACCTGTGTAAAATTGGGTGAGGATATAATAACACTTATGTCAAGCATTCCTACCTGATTGTCAACCTATTTTCCACTCCTAAGGGTAGTAATGGATTGGACATCTTCACTGTCCGGCTCAGATGTGCCACTAATTTCAAATTGACCATTTGGGTTGGAAATAGGTTGGCTAGGGAATTCCTCTGACTCTATCTCAAGACGTGACTCAGCTATCTGACTCAAAGTCATCTCAAGTTTCTTGATAGCTTGAGCATTTTGTTGAGAATTAGCTATCACTTCTGTAATGTCCTGAGAATTTTGCTCAAGCATATCTCCAATTCGCTGCATAAAACGAGTTAATGCATCCTCTAAACTAAATGTGTTAGAAGGAGGAACAACTCGATTAGGTTGAGGCTCACTAGCAGGAATGGAAACTTGAATAGTCGGGGGAGTGACAATAGGGCCTCCATGGTACTGACCATGGGCCCATGAGAAGTCAGGATAATATGTTGAACCTGAGTTGTAATAATCTGAATTTGGAGCATAATCAGGTTGTCGCATGGCATTAAATGCATTGACTTGCTCAGGAAACCAAGATGGATAATTATTGAGGTTCATTTTTTTATGCAAGCCTAACCTCTATATGAAGATAACCTAACTCTAAAAAAAATAAAAATGGGAAAACCTAATCAGGACCTATAAGATGCGCAAGCAAGATGAATGGCAAACGACCCTAGATAAGTACCTAGCAATAGAATCATTCAGATTGCCTTCGGGTACTGCGCAGCTGATAGTTATAGCCCCACGAAAAGTCGAGGTTTCTACGAAGCAAATTAATCTCGTGAGAAACTAATTTACTAGGTAGAGGCTGTAACGTCTGGTAATCCCTACAAGCACTCCTTTTTATTACCTATGTTTGTTACTAATCAAGGGCTGAAATCCATTTTAATTAGCCTATCCGCGGGATAGAGCACGGAGTTTCCCAACATCAAAAATATCCTGAAATCTAATTGCTCCTACCTCTTTTTCTACCTTCAGCTTAAAGTGTAATGCCAGTTTCAGAACTATTCCAAGATTGGATATGTTCCTTCACTTGACTACTTTAAACTTTCAAGTTTCAAAAGAGGGGTCCTATGAGCGTCTTGTCCTAATTTATCTTGCTACAAATTTTAATAGTGAGGGCTTAGGTCCCTAACCCTAAAATAGATGGTGGTTAACCTATCCGCGGGAGAGAGCACGGAATTTTACAGCATCAAAAATATCCTCAATCTATTCAAATTTGCATGCAATTCTAGCTAAAAACAAAACAAGCAAAACACACAGTAATCCACTCAGAAACCGCGTGCAGATGCGGTGGGAAGAAGTTACCTCCGGTGTGAACCTCTCTTGGGTTACTTGCGACGCCGGGTAGAAATCGAGTTAACGTCGATCAGAAGCACCGTCCACCTGACGGCTCGCCGACTTCTGAGAGTGTTCACGCGATAGCAATCTGTAAACAATTCAAACCCTGTGCTTTTTGTTTTGTTTTCTTTTTGTTTTTTTTGTTTTTTTATGCAACCTTTAATATATGCTTCCTACCTGTTAATACATGCATAAATAAAAAAAACAAAAACAAGTATCAAAACTTCTAAGACTTAAAATAAATAACTAAAAAATAAAATCAAGCCTATCCTAAATGCAAAAGCAATCTATATCTGACCTAAATTTTTTTTTAATTAATTAATTTATTTATTTATTTTTATTAACCTAAACTACAAATTAGTGAAAATAAACTCTTAAATTCAATTACACCGCTACAGTCCCCGGCAACGGCGCCAAAAACTTGATGCAGATTTAACTAACCTAAATAAATAGGTTAATTTAACCTAGTCTTTATAACTGCAAGTGCACAGTGTCTAACTGGTAGACAAGGGCAAGTACAGGTCGATCCCACAAGGACTGTGGTTGCAATTAAATTTCAGAGTTGACTTAAACTAATTTAAATGGGGGTTACAACAATCAAAATATCTAAACTAAAAATCAAATTAAAAAGCAAAATAAAAAGTTTTTAAGAATATGAGAAGGGAAATCAAGGCATTGAATCCACCAATTCAGTTTTTCAAGTTATTTTAATCTAACATATTATTTTCTAAAGCGAGAAGCTTTAGGGATGAGAATCTCTTGCTTACATCGATGATGTGATCGTTTAGAACAATTCAGTTTTAAAATCCAATGTTACAATTAACTTCAACATAAATTATAAACTCCTAGCATTGAGTGTCTTATTACGGCACACTCAATCACAAGTCTAACTTATTAAGTTTCAACTCCTAGCATTGAGTGTCTTATTACGGCACACTCAATCACAAGTCTAACTTAACCAATTAAAACTAATGCTTTAAATATTAGTAAAGAAAGCTCTAACTACCGACTAGTCTAGATCAAATCCGATATAATTGGTGAAAGTAATTTACTAATACTCAGAAATTAAATGTATTTTGCAGTTAAGCACATAATAAAAAAAATTCAAACTAGAACTAGGGGTGGGCACGGTCCGGATCGTTTCCAAATTTGGAGGAACCTAACTCGAACCGTTTAAAAATAACGGATCCGGTCCGGATCCCCTCATTTTGAACATTGGAACCGAACCTAACTCGAACCGTTTGGAACGGTCCGGTTCCTACGGTTCCAATGTTCAAAATGAGTGGATATTCTTTAAAGAAAGTATATAAACAAATATCTCCCCAAAGAAAGTAATGGCTGAGATTTTATGCTTCTAATTCCAAGGAAAACTAAGAAAAGGAAATGACCTGACACTGTGTTGTTCCAAATTACAGAATGTACATAATCTCATCTGATTACGACCTACGTTTTGGGGAGATGCTAGTGTTATAGTTTATAATCAGAACTAACAAACCATATCTCATGTTGGAATGAACTAATCATTTCCAGGAGTGACCTGTAAGATCATCTTCTCCTAAGCCAAGGGCAATACCACCATATGGTAGTAGAGTTCAATTAAACATAACTTCATAAATAATATATTTATTCTTCTTCTTTGGATGATACTGCCCAGTTTTTAATCTCAAGGCATATTCTGCCATCTACAAAACATATCACCAAAGAAACGAAGCCAAATCTCTCCAAATCAACAGACGGAATCAAAACCTATTCAAACACAAAACCTAAACCTTAATTTCTTCAATGCAACAACAAAACCTAAAATTTTCAAATCAGTGATTAGCTTACAGTGTACTTTGTGACCTAATCTTAGTTTTCTATCAAGTCTTCAGCCAAATTGAGTGAAATCGCTTGGAATTTCCAAATTAGAGAACAAATTACAATGTATTTGATTGCAATATCTTAATGATGAAGAGTACTGAGTGAGTCACCTTCGCTCCAATTCATCAATGTTGTCTACTTGAGTTTGATTGCACTGCACCAGCTCCTAAAACGGGAAAGAAAATGTGTTCAAACTAACCTGCAAACACCACAATCAATCCGACCTAAAATCGCAAAAAGGAACACCAAATTCAAAAAAAACTCTATAAATAAGGAATTTCATATCCAAATCACGAGTCTGTTACTTGCCATTAGACAACCCCAATGCATCACAAACACTAGTATAAGTGAATTGAGCAGAGAGTTGAAATCTAGGGTTTCGAAGTGCTTACCTTCACGATCGAATGATTTGTGGACAAACAACGAACGAAGGATTTGTGGACAGATAATAAACGAACGAACAATTTGGTAAGATAAAGAAGTTGAGTTGTTGCAATTACCGAATGATTTGGAGAAGTTGAGAACGAATGAACTTTCGGTTGAGTTAGTTCCATATTTAGGTTTTTACAACTAATGTGATTTGAAACGGGTCCAACCCGGACCGTTTCGTTTTTAAAAATAGGAACCGGGACCGGACCATTTTATAACGGACCCGGACCGATCCGAACCGTATCTAAAAACTCATAATTAAAATCCGAACCGTTTAGAGCAAAACGGTCCGGTTCGATTTGAACCCGCGGATCGTCGACCCGTTTGCCCACCCCTAACTAGAACAAACTCTTGAAACCCAATTGGTTTCATCGTAGCCTTGGCGAAGGGTTTAGCTTCAGTAGAAGTCATCTCTGCACGGATGCGAATCCCGAGAAAAGGGCTGATGATGGACTGTGGTGGCTCAGAGCAAACACTGGTGTGCAAATAACCAAAACTGATTTGAGAATCAATTGATTCCCGCCAAAATCGTGCGGCTCTGGTCTTCATCTCCAGCGCGACGTGTTCTGCTCCGCCGCTGCTGCTTCTTCTTCGCTCATCATTCTTCTCCAGTGAAACTCCCCTACAAGAAAGAGAGAGATGGTAAGAGAGACACGAGATAACGAAAAGACGAGAAGGAGAGGAGCGGTGGCTGTGAAACAAGGAGGCGCTCCCTGTTTCTACTGCTGCTTGTGAATTCGGCTCCTCCGGCGAGCTCAAGTCCTTGCAAGAGAGAGGGACGGGAGATGGATGAAGAGGAATAGGGAGAGAATGGAATAGGGAGACAGGGCGGCTGCGAGGGAGGAAAACAGGGACTTGCTCCCTGTTTCTCCTCTATTCTATGCACGCGGTGGTGGTGGTGCTCGGGTGATGGTGGTCGTTGTGAGAGAGAGAGAGAGAGACGTCGAGATGAAGACTGATGGTGGTGATGGCGAAGCTCGGTGGCGAGGTGAAGTTTTTAACGTGAAACAGGGTTGTCACGCCCCTGTTTCAGGGTGGTTTGTGGCGGTGGTTGTGGCTCTGCTGGCGAGGTTGCTGGACAGGGAAGGTGGTTGTGTGGCGTGATGGAATAGGGAGAGTCCGATGGTGGTGGTGGCGGCTGTGGTTGTTGGACGGTGGCGAGGTGAGGTGGTGGTGGCGGGACTATCGCACTGTCGGCTCTCCTATCGAGCAAGGATTGCCGACAGAGTGGATTGGTGTGGTGGCTAGAAAAGAGAGGAGGAAAACACCAGTAGGAAAAGAGAGAAGAAGAGAGACCTTTCTCCAAAATGGGGAGAGCTAAATAGGGTTCTCCTATTTTCTTGGGCTTGGGTTCTCCAAAAGGTGTTGGGTTTGGGTTTTTAGGTTAGCATTTTGGGTTTGGGCTTAGGTTAAATTAGGTGGACCTAGGTTTATTTGGGTTAGGTTTAGATATGTGACTCTCTACTTTGTACCACCGCTAGAATCGACCAATTGTCATTCCTTAAATTGTCGCCTTAATACGATTTCATCGTTCACGCTCAAATTCCTACAAAGACATGAAAACGAAATAATTATTATAAAATATAATAATCGAAACACTAACATATATAAATTAAGGGATATATTATGTGAATATCACCCACACATCCTGCGGTCAAGCCCAATACTAGTAAGCCCTGATTAGGCAAGAGTAAGTTCTGATAAGGCAAGTATCTGGGGATCAACCCAAGACAGACATGCCAACAATATATTGGTTCCGACTATGAAAAAATACTATAGTATAAGTCGGGCAAGGAAAATTCATTGCATGGACAACACTTCAAAAGGGGAAACTTCTCCTGAAGATCTAGGAGCACAAGTCGTGTAGGAAAACCTCCCTACATAGATAGCTTCTGATAGCCTTATAAATGATACATTTTAAGCCCCTAATTCTATATTTCTTATGTCCCAATATCTAATAAAAATATCTCATTATGTGTATTTATAGAAATAAAACACTAATCTCAAATCATACACAAAGTGGCACAATAAGGCTAAGTTCAACAACTAAAAAGCCCATTGAAAGTTCACACATGCATTTTCAATGACTAAAGATCTTCAAGCCAAAAATTCATGAAGTCAAGCCCACAAAGTATCATCATAGCCAAAAAAAATCTATAACTCCACTATCCATTCTCACATTTGTACTCCACCACTTTTACACTCCTCCTTATTTCACTTTTACACTTTTCTATATTTTTACTTCATTACTTTTACAGTCCACCTTATTTCACTCCAACACTCTTCCTTATTTCACTCCAACTCTCCACCTTCCACCCCATTATCTCTACACATAACTCTCACCTTTTTTCATCTATAAATACCCCACACATGGAGATACAAAAATGAGGACTTGAAAACACTTTGGAGAGAGAAATAGTTGAAGTAGTTGTAGTTTAGAAAGAAATAAGTAAAGTTTGGCCTAGAGCTTACCATATTTGGCTAACATCCGACCTTAGAGTGTGGGTGAGCCGCCTAGATCAATATATGGAATCCTTAAGTCAGTCCATACGAGAGACTGAACAGCGTTAGCAAGCCACTGACAAACTTTTGGCTGAGATTTGGGATTAAAGACTTCAAAATGGTGCATTGATGAATGTTAGGGATGAATGTGAAGAAAATCTATTAGAGGGGAGTGAGAGATTTGATGAATTGAACCACATTAATATACTTATATCAACCCCTCAAACTCCCCAAGTAGAACAAGATGAATGGATGAAACATGTGAGACAATGTGATGGATTAGGATTGTGGATGAATCATGAGATTTGTGTTCAAGATGAAATTAGTCATGGTGATTCTATAACTAACCATGTGCTTAATGATGTAGATCCTATGTACGCACAAGATGTTGACATAAGTGATTATCCAATTGAATTGTCATGTGATTCTTGTGATCTTTTGACCATTGTTGAAACGTCCATGTCCAATACAAAAGTGAAACCTGAGAAATTTGTTAACATTCTCCCCAGTATTAGGAAGTTCCCCAAGTTTAGACTTGAAATGCATATTTCAAAATCTTGAAGGATTATTTTGGAAAATGTAAAACAAATTGTGAAGAACTTAAAGAGGTCTATGACCTATCCATACCTAACCTATGGCCTATCTTGGAACACCAAATTGATTTTGCTCCTTTTGAAAAATTGAACTTGTATAATTCTTTTAAGGAAACATTTTCTAAGCTTAAATTATAATTTTATCTTGAAAGGTTTCCTTTGATTCACTTGTGGGGCATGTCAAACCAATTGCATTTTGTTTTCTCATATACACATGTTTGGTATGACCCACAAATTTTTAGGTTGCTATTGTATGATTTATTGTTACTTTAAGATTTTAGTGTACATATTAGGTCAACTGAATTTTAAAAAAAAAAAATTTAATTCTTTGGGTCTTAAAAAAATCACTTGACCATGATTTGATTGGAGCCTACTTTTGGATCTTAACATAAGTCATTCGAGCACTCATATCGTTTAATGGTAAACCCTTTCCATTTTTACTTATTATTGTCTCTCTTTTATTCATGTTCGGCCCATGGTGTCTGATTTTAGAACATTGAGGACAATTTATGATTTAGGTTTGCGTGGAGAAGTTTCAAAACTTATATCTCATTTGAAAATGGGTTGTCCAATTTATTGAGTCAATTAAAAAAAATCGGTATTTGCAACCCGTGTACTTATCCATGATGAGATTAGTTTCCATAACCAAATCTTTTGGAGTATAGGATTTGGAAGTTTGAAAGTTAGTAGTTTGTTAATATTAGACAATAGTTTGTACTGCTCATAAGCTAGGCGTTTTCTAAGAGTTTCATTGAGAGTTGTGTTTTAACTTGGATGTTCTTGTTTAAAGTTGAAAAAGTAGATTAGTTATCTGGTGAACATGTGAATAATAGTGGAGACTTGAACCCTATGAGATTTCTAGCCTTTCTTCTTTTTTAGGGTTATGCGCTAATTATGAATTTGTTGAGTCCGACATTATCTTGTTGCATGATCTTTATATTTTTGTTTTTGTCAAAAACTGTTAATAAAACATCAACGTTGAATCATACCACTACAGTATGTTCTGAAGTTTACCCAAGGCATAGAACCCGTATTAATTTAGGGAAATGAAGATAAGTTTTTCTTGTCTAGTTTGAGCCTTGTAGCCTACCCTATTTGTTGTTCACCCTTGAAATCAGTTTAAAGCCTGTTATGTCAGCCTTTTATTGTTTAGCCCACTCACCACCAATTCAACCCACTAATTATCCAATATGTCTACCGTGTCCTTTGCTTTTAAGAAAGGTTAGGGATGAGTTATCAAAGAAAAAAAGGTTTCATCATGGAATATTATACTCCATAGTATCAAAAGAATATACAAAGAGCCTCAAGATCCAATGTCATTTGATATAGAAAAAAAAACTGAAAAATAGAAGTAGTACTTCCTTACAATCAATAAGAAAATTGGATGCTCGCAAACAAGGGAGTTGAGTCAAGGTTTTGAAGTCATCTTACATTTATCTTAGAAGACCTCTAACTTTTTCAAAAGTTTTTTTTTATCCTTATCACTTTTTGTTTACACTTGTCCTAAGCCCCATTACAACCTAATCAAATCCTTATCTGGTCCTTAGGAAAATATGGCCAAAGTGTGGAGGGTGAATTAAGAAATATTGTGGTGAATGAATCAACATTCTCAGCGGATGATATTCTTTCTTAAGATCATATTTATTATATTCTCAAATTTTGATCTTTTGTCTTGTATGTGAACTATCTCTTATTCATTGTTTAATCTTATTCACATACATTTGAGAGAAAATAGCCAAATCTCTAAGTGATTTCATTTTGAGTGATTATATACCTTGTAAGATGAAGTTGAAGCAAATTTTCTAGAATATGATCCAGATATATGTCCACTTTTAAAACTGAAATTTGCAACAAAGAAGATGATCAAATTCTTAATATAAACTTGAATGAATAATTCCTATGTCTTTTAAATAGTGCTTACTGAAGTCACTTATTGATTTAGTACTGACTGATAAGTTAAATGAATACATATCTTAAGACTTACGCAATCAAGTAGGAATTCTCCGAGTATCACTAATGTTTGTGGGTATCATTTCTGGAAACATTCATGCGACTACAACTCGTCCACTAGGGGAAACCTATAGGTTAAAGATTAATACATGTGCTAAATGTAATCGTGATTCCTACGAAAGTGAGTTAGTTTTTATTCTTCTTTTGCTCGAGAACTAGCAAAATGTAGTTTTGGGGGGATTTGATAGCCTTATAAATTATACATTTTAAGCCCCTAATTCAACATTTGTTATGTCCCAATATCTAATAAAAATATCTCATTGTATGTATTTTGTGTATTTTTTAGAAAATCAAGCACTAATCTCAAATCATACACAAAGTGGCACAATAAAGCTAAATTCAACAACTAAAAAGCTCATTGGAAGTTCACACATGCATTGTCAATGACTAAAGATCTTCAAGCCCAAGACCCATGAAGTTAAGCCCACAAAGTGTCATCATCTAAGGATCTCGAGGAAATCAACTTGAAGATTTAGACATCCACATGGAATCTTCATTGTAGCCAAAGAATTTCTACAAACTCAACTAACCATTCTCACATTTGTACTCCCCACTTTTACACTCCACGTTATTTCACTTTTACACTCTTTCATATTTTTACTTCATCACTTTTACACTCCACCTTATTTCACTCCAACACACTTCCTTATTTCACTCCAACACTCCACCTTCTACCCCATTATATCTACACATAACTCTCACCCTTCTTCATTTATAAATACCCCACACATGGAGTACAAAAAGGAGGACTTTGAAACACTTTGGAGAAAGAAATAGTTGAAGTAGTTGTAGTTTAGAGAGAAATAAGTAAAGTTTGATCTAGAGCTTACCATGTTTGGCTAACATCCCACCTTAGGGTGTGGGTGAGCCCATGGGAGGATAGCTCCAAGATGGTTCTCTTTTAGTTTAATTTATTTCCAAGTTTATGTATTAAAGAAGCAAGTAGTTAGATTGATCTTGTAAATTAATTATGTCATGAACCAATGAGGTAACTTAAATGTTTTGTGTTTCATCATATGAATTCAATTCATGTTTTCTTCTTCTACTTCTTAAGTTCAAGATTAGATAAGTTTCTATCATTGCAATTTCTCTAACAAGCTCCTACTTATAATGTTTACATAGTTTTAGTCTATGTTTCATTTTGATTTGTTAGATATTTGGTGTTTCATTTAAGTATGGATTTATTGTAGCTTTTAAATCCACATTTGATTCTTAGATTAAAATTATAACTAAAGCATGAAATCAATTTGCTCATAAAGCCATATTTTCCATCCTAAGGTGAGATGAGAATCTACCATAGGATGTGTTAATGAATTTGGAATGATTAATCTAAGAGTGGCCTAAAGGTGTCATCTACTCATGATGGTAACTCAAAGCCTTAACTCTCACATTTAGGTTCTACTTTGCATTTTTTATTTCAAACACTTCACCAATCATTTCTTTTCAAACTAGATTAAGTTTCAAAATAGATTTAAAGATTAGTTTTCCAAATTTTATGGCTTTCCTTGTGGGATTCTACCCGTACTTGCCATTATCTAAATCAATAGATAATCGTACACTTGCGGTAAGATTTGAGATCGATCAGCTCCCATTTAGGAAAGGATTTCTAGTAAGATCTCTTTCCCTAAACTACACCACCAAAGGCCTAACCTAACAAGGACTCTCACACTATAAATAAGATATAAGGTCGAGGAACAAAGGTTCGCTACAGAAAAGCTTTAAGCCTCTCCTAAGCCTTATCTAACTTAAGCATCAGAGTGTCATCGGCTTCCACACGGTGGTTTTTGGATCACATGCATTCCCTGTGCAGGTTTAGGTAAAGGCGAAGCAGGAGAGCTAAAATTGACTACATCAGTTTGTCGCCGTCTGTGAGGAACGACGGAGTTCCTAAGAAAAACAATAGTACCAACTTTCCCAGAGAACCAGAAAGATGGTGATAACAAGGTCTCGCAACAGTGGAAACGTTGCTAAACGCTCGAACTAGCAGAGCGCCACAAGTTTTTGTGCCACCACCATCGTGGGAGGAACCCTCTCAAATGCTCACACCGGTGTCAGCCATGGCGGACCAAAGGGTGGATCTATCATCAACCCAGATGCAACAAATTGTACGAACGGTGAAGATACTCAAATCCCTAAAACATAAGCCAAACGAGACGTTGAGGGAATATGTCATGCGCTTCAACGATGAGTTGACTCTCATTGAGGTTGTAGTGATGAAATTGTCGTTGCAGCCTTCACCTCAGGTCTAAGGATAGGAAAGTTCTATAATTTACTTACTTTAGACCCCCGGCAAATATGGCAGACATGCTTAAAGAAGCCCAAAGATATATCATTCTTGACAAGATGACGCCAAGAATGAGGCAAAATCCGAGAAGAAACCCTTTATCCCCAGGGACAAGAAGGAGGCAAAATCCGAAAAGAAACCATCTACCCCCAAGGAAAAGAAGGAGGCGAAATCTGAGAAAAAACCCTTTGAACCCAGGGACAAGAAAAATGTGGAACCCGAGAAGAAACCCTTTGTCCCCAGGGACAAAAAGGAGGGGAAGAAGAAGGAAGGCTATCCCCTCCCAGATGAGAAGGCCTCTGTAAGTCCAAGGGGAAGACCCAACGTCAAACGGCCAGTGAGTGCAGAGTCATCCAGATAGGTCCCCGCCTAAGCAATGAATTTGTTGAACGATTTATAACACCGTTGTGGCATAATCAAGACGTATTCGCCCGGACGATGCGGGACATGGTGGGAATAGACCCTTCCATAATCACCCATTGACTAGTTGTAAACCTAGTACAAAAAAGCGGTCAAACAGAAGAAAAGACATGTGGCCCCCAAGAGGAACCAAATCATAAACGAAGAAGAGTAGAGACTACTTAATACCGACATGATCAAAGAAACACGATACCCAGATTGGTTGGCGAACACCGTCCTGGTTAAAAAGTAAAATGGAAAGTGTAGAGTCTGTGTGGACTACACTGGCTTGAACAAGGCATGCCCGAAAGACAGCTTTCTACTTTCACACATCGATCAAATTGTAGACGCCACGTCCCGACACGACTTCCCGAGTTTCATGGACACCTAATCTGGGTATAACCAGATACAGATGCACCCTCAAACGAAGAGAATTCCTCTTTCATAACTGAAAGAGGAATATACTCCTATTGGGTGATGTCGTTCGGCTTCAAGAATACAGGTACAACATATCAATGGCTAGTGAACCGGATGTTCAAGAACCAAATCGGAAGGAACATGGAGATCTACATAGATGACATGTTGGTAAAAAGCCTCCATAGCCAAGATCACATATTCGATCTAGCTAAAGATTTCAGCCAGCTCTGCAAATACCAGATGAAGCTCAACCCACAAAAGTGTAAGTTTGGGGTTGAGTCAGGCAAGTTCCTAGGTTACATAGTGAACCAGAGGGGAATAAAAGAATATCCAAGCTCTTCTCGATATAAAGTCTCCGACCTCCATCAGGGAAGTTCAAAGCCTGACCAATATAGGGGGTACATATACCAGTATACTATGCTAGCAAATCTTTCGTGGCAGCAGAAGCAAGCTTTCTGAATCTAGATAAGCTAGTTTTGGTGCTAGTCATTTCTTCCAGAAAGCTGCAACCTTACTTCATGCCCATTCTATCACGGTCTTGACCAAACATCCACTACGCACAGTGCTGCACAAGCCGAAATTATCTGGTAGGATGGTAAAATGGTCAGTGGAAATAGGAAAATTTGACATCAACCACGCTCCAAGAATAGCCATCAAGGACCAGGCATTGGCAGAGTTCATCGTCAAATTTACTGGCAGCAGAGAACAAGAGCCCGACAGCTCAGGACAGGGACCGGACAAAGAAGGATGGATCCTGCGTTGTGATAGTCATTTACAGTAAAATGAAGCGGAGCTAGTATCACTCTCCACTCTCCAGATGGCTTCACTCTGGAGAATGGCTTCACTCTGGAGAAGGCAATCATGTTCAATTTCTCGGCCTCAAACAACGAAGCAGAATACGACGTCTTCTTGTTCGGCATGAAGCTCGTGAAGGGGATTGGGATAACTGAGCTTACCGCGTACAGCGACTCATGCCTGGTAGTCAATCAGGTCAAGGAGGAATTCACTAGCAAAGATCCCAAGATGATAGCTTACCACGAGAAGGTCAACGACGCAGCATGCCGAATTAAAAGATTTAAACTCATGCAATGTCTTCGAGACGACAATGAAAAAACTAACACACTAGCAAGGCACGCTTCAACCACTGCCGAGACCTCTAATGGGCTCATCGAATTCCAAGAGAAATCAAGTCTGGAAGAAAAAGAGTTCAATGATCTCTATGCAATGGACGTAGATTCAAGTTGGATGAACTCCATTATTGAGTACATCAAGAACGGGGTCTTCCTGGCCAAAAAGACAGAAGCTAGAAAGCTAAAAAAATAAGGCAGTCTGGTACCCTCTCCTAAACGACAAGCTTTATAGAAGGTCGACCACTGGTCCCTTGCTTAGATGTCAAGCCTCCTCAGAAGCAAACAGTGTTCTTAGATAAATCCATGATGGCCTCTGCGGGAATCACCTAGGGAGGACACTGGCCCACAAGGCACTAACTCTAGGGTACTGTTACTCGCAAATGCAACAGGATACCAAAAACACCGATCGCAAGTGCGACAAATGTCAGAGGTTCACGTCGTACACACACATGCCCGGTCAGCCCTTGACTCCGATGATCGACCCATGGCCATTTGCGCAGTGAGGGATGGACATCGTCGAACTACTCCCGGCCTCAGCCAATAAGAAGTTCCTCCTTGTTGTTGTAGATTATTTCACTAAATGGGTCAAAATTGAGCCCCTGTCCAAGATAAACCAAGATCAAATTGAGAAGTTCATATGGACTTCCATTGTTTGCAGGTTCAGTATTCCAAGAACACTAGTCAGCGACAACAGAACCCAATTTGAAGGTAGCAAGGTCGAAAAACTATGCAAAGATCTTGGCATCAACCACAATTTCTCCTCGCCAGGGCACCCGCAAGCCAACAGCCAGGCGGAAGTCACCAATAGAACAATTTTGGAAGCCCTCAAAAGGAAACTCGACGCGGCCAACGGGAAATGGGTCTCAACAACACCAGGGATACTCTGAACCTATCAGACCACCAAAAGGACCCTCACTGGAAAAACACCTTTCACCCTAGATTACGGGTCGGAAGCAATGGTCCCCGTAGAACTTAAGGTACTGACTTGTCAGACAGAGGAATTCAGATCGGAAGACGACGATGAAACCATGCGCGTTAGTTTGGACCTCCTCGAAAAAAGGAGAAATCAGGCCTTTACCAGAATAGCCACCTACCAACAAAAGATGGCTCAGTACTACAACAAGAAAATCAAGCCACGTGAATTTAAAGTGGGAGACTAGGTACTCAATAAGACTCAACAGAGCATTAAGGAATCGGGCGCAGACAAGCTGAACCAAATTGGGAAGGGGCCTACAAAGTGATCGAGGTCAACAGGCCAGGGACATATTAGTTGGAAGACGTTGACAGAAGAAGCCTTTTACAGCCATGGAATGTAGAACACCTTAAAAAGTATTATCAATAAATGACATCTGCTTTTTCTAAACTTCCACTATTTCCAGTCAATCTTTCATTGTCATACTCCTTTCTACTCGGTGAATTGCATATGTCAGGACACCATAGTCAGACTTAAGACACAACCAGAGTGTAGTCAATTTCGGCCGACGGCGATGGCCTTGGGTCTGCTCTAACACCTGGTACGCAATAACGGATGACGATGAGTTAGAAAGTGAGAGCTTAGTCAGTGCTCACGTAGCTTGGTAAAGACGGCTTGCTAGGGATCATTGTCCAACTATAGATAATGATTGTTGAACCTTATCACTCTTACACCTAGTCTGCAAATAGCGGACGACGATGGGTTTGAAAGTAGTAGCTTAGTCAGTGCTCACGTAGCCTAGTGAAAATGGCTTGCCAGGGATCATTGTCCAACTATAGATAATGATCAAAGAACCTTATCACTCTAACACCAAGTCTGCAAATAGCGGACGATGATGGGTTAAAAAGTAGGAGCTTAGTCAGTGCTCATGTAGCCTGGTGAAGACAGCTTGCAAGGGATCATTGTCCTTCTACAGACAATGATCGCCGAACCTTATCACTCCAACGCCTAATCTACAAATAATGGATGATGATGGGTTAGAAAGTGGGAGCTTAGTAAGTGCTCACATAGCCTGGTGAAGACGGCTTGCCAAGGATCATTGTCCTTTCGTAGACAATGATCACTGAACCTTATCACTTTAACACCTACTCTGCAAATAGAAAATAAGGATGGGTTAGAAAGTGGGAGCTTAGTGCTCACATAGCCTGGTGAAGATAGCTTGCCAGGGATCATTGTTCTTCCACAGACAATAATCGTCGAACCTTATCACTTTAACACATGGTCTACAAATAGCGGACGACGATGAGTTAGAAAGTGGGAGTTCAGTCAGAGCTCATGCAGCCTGATGAAGACAGCTTGCCAGCGATCATTGTACTTCCGTAGATAGTGATCACCAAACATGATCAAAGCTTAGTTAGCTTCGACTGCTAACAATGGCTCCGGACCCAAGCTACAACAACATCTAAATTAAGTCGGTTAAGAAAGATCAAGGAAAAATAAGTACATGGGCTTCATAATCTATTATCCAAGTACAGGTACGAAAAACTACTTGACAAACTTTCTTTAAGTCACATTTCAAAGATTACAACTGCTTTGGAGAACTCGCTCCAGAGGTTGAAGAGCCAGTTACATCAGAAGGAATTGCGGGAGATAGGTTGACATTGTCCGAAATCGATCTTGAGTTGCTAGATGGGGACGCAGAGTCGGAGACTTCTATCTCATCAATTTTATAGTAAGCAGCCTTCTAGTATCGTTCAACGTCAAGCCCCAAGTCAGGGTTCTCCTCTTCATTCAGACCAAGCGTTCTAACCTACAACGGGCAACATTGGGAGATTCTAAAGTTACTCGTTGCTCCTGTTTCTGAGCCCTGGACTCCGCTAAGCTCACATCTTCCTACGATAGCCTATGAAAAAGTGCAGCCATATGAGATCGCTCTTCCGCTAGTCGCTGTCTCGCTGGACTTAGCTCAGCCAACACGGACGCAGCCTAAGTCTCTGCTTCATGGACACGCCATCGCCCATTGTCCAACTCGGATTCAAACTCTGGACGCAAAGCAGTCAACTTGGACTCAGCTCTCTCTAGTTTAGCAATTCAATCTTGCAGGTCAACTAGTACCTTGCTCGTCGCCTCTTCCAACTGCTCGCTTAAGAGGTCTAATCAATAGAGTGCATTCGAATATGACTTACGCAACTCAGCAAAATCCTTCTCCAAAGCATGAACTGTACCATGAGCGTCGGGATGCAACTCGCTCTGAACCAATGACGTTAATCTAAGTGGATCTTTTAAAGACACCAGCTCCACATCCGATGCCTTTTCAACTGAAAATTCAGCCCGACGCTCTACACCGGGTTCTAAAGGCGGGAGAGAAGATATGCTCCTCAAGGCAGCTGATTCAACAGAACGAAGAGCATCAGTGGCAGCATTGACTTTTCCAGGGTTTGCCCGACTCTGAGCAACCTCCTTCTAGTATAGCTAATAGAGCATGAGGCTCTAGACAGGCACCTCGTTCTCCCATAACCATCTCTTGAGCAGATTGATTGGGCCCAGACTCTGCGACCATCAGTTCCAACTTCAGCAGGATTAGTTTAGAAAAAAAACTAGTCTTGTTACTAGCTCGCGTCCTATTGTTGTCCACCATGAGAGAAACTTTGAACTTTCAAATGGAATTGCAACAAGAAAATGTCATGACCCGATTTTCGAGAAAACAAAAATCCTCATATCCACTTATGATTATCCATTTCCCTCAAAATTCAGGACATGAAATTCAATAACTAAAGAAATTTAGCTGCAACAACTAACACATAATTTAGAAAATTGAAACAAACTAAAAATAATTTAACCAGAAAACTCTTTGTCGTTGTTGGCCCCACTAACGAAACTCCATTGGCGTTACCCAAAAATCTTTAAACCTGAAAGGCTAAGAGCCTACATTCCCAAAGGAATGTACCCAAAAAGCAAAAGCTCACTTGGGTCAGCAGTTAAGTTGGTGATTAATCTTCACCCTAAAATCAATACATCAACAAGTGATAACATAAAATTAATCACAAATGATGAACAACCACACAAACATGTAGTTTTTCCATGAAGCAAGGGTGTCATGCAAGAAAATCACAATTCAAAGAATTTAATTCCTCAACGAGGCAGTCATATCATCCTAATAAGTAAATATGTATTTACTTGTACTTACACTGTAGATGTTGATTATGGCAAATCTGGCTTGCAAAAATATTAGTGGACTTGCCATCCTGCAAGGGGTTGTTAAAAACACTTGTATATAATTTTACCAAAAATCAATATTCCTCAATTAATAAAGATGTATTCATACATTATTTGACTTAAGCATATTATTCATTTTTATTGAATTGATCACAAAGACGATACAACATTAGGCATGCATCACTGAACACTCCTAACTATATAAGTAACAAAATGCAACTCTTGGGCTATCAGTGCGCATAAGTCACGTCACATTTTTTATGGAAAAACAATCAAGCCTATTTTAGGCATTTTAAAACCACACCCTTTCTGCAAGACTCAACTTGAAGGTTACTTAGTTTCTCCATAAGAAAGGGGGGTCCTCTTCTGCAAGACTCAACCAGAAGGTTACTTAGTTTCTCTATAGAAGAAGAAAAAACTTAAACACAAGAGATGTGGTAGTTCTAAGAGATACAATTTAGTGTGATTAAATTTTATGGACTCAAGATTTTCCATATCAAATATCTAAAAATTCTTAAACATTGACACTTTGTCATATATGAATAGATCCACACCACAATATCAAAAAATGATGTTTCTCAAGTAAACAAGTAAATGAAACAACCAATCATATAGCACCAAGCAAAAGTTTAACACAAATGTGTGACTCCCAAAACGCATTTAACATATCACCTCGATTGACCATTAAAATCAAAGATCACCACTCATACAGAAGTATGACAACACTGAGCAGCGCTAACCAAAAAGCAATAGTTTAGTCAAAATCACACACATCAGAAGGTCTATAGTTTGCGCAGTTCTTTTCCAATAATAGCAAAGAGATAAAACCAAAATCTTTTTGTTTGAACAATGCACACAAAATAAAAAATATAGTAAAACATAGTCTTAGCTAAAAATGTACATATGTTACACCCAAATTTAAAGTAGAGTGTGAGCAAATTCCCATCTGAAATGCATACTTATAAGTCATAATAGACATTTGACAGAATCCATTATATTCATGCAACCAACATAATAAAAATTCAAGCACAGCTTGTAGTCTTCAACTGAGGTTATATGTCATTGCTACATATTTAACAAATTAGTCATAGACTTGGCAAATGATTTAAATCCACTTACGAATGATACCCAAAATTCTTGGATTTGGAGTTAAGTTTTTTTACTTTTCTGATTAGCTAAAATCTTAAAAGCTCGGCTTATGATGCTTAGTTAATTAAACATATGGTTGTTAAAATTATAAAACAATTATGGCTTTTGTTAATACTTACCTACATCGCCATTACCCTATGAACCATCTCTTTTGAAATGATTTTTGATATTAGAAACTAGGCAAAAGCATTCGTATAGCATAAGTTAATGTGAAAAAGATTGTACAGTGTTCATGAATTTGTATAACATATGTGATTAAAAGGCTATGAAACTTTTTCCGTGATTGCCCTAGGTAATTCAAATCGATTGCCCTAGGTAATTCAAATCTAAGAGTGATTTGCACTTATATTTTGCTATTGTCTAAAAAATAGAAATATATAACATGGATACATGCAACTCTCTAGATTTGTTTGCAAGCATTTATCCTATAAAAACCACCTCCAAATGCCATATATTTTCATTGTCAACAAATCATCAAATGGGAATGCATTTAATTACTTTGAGTTGTTTTCCAAGTCTCATTTGTGATGATTCATGAAAAGCTCAGTGTATAGCTTTGTATGTAGTATTGGGTGGGGGGCATCTATACTTAATTTAATTAGAGGTGTAAGGACCACACATACAGTTTTAACACTTTCAATAAATAAGTGAGATGTCTCTCGTGGGCATTTTATCAAATAATTTAAAGGCAGTCTCAACACATACGCTTTCAAACTTGGCATAATTTCCCGACATAGTAAAACATCCATCTCTATCATATTGCAAGCAATGAACAAAAAAGAAACGATTGAAAACAAAGAAAATTCACAAAAAATGTAAGAATTACTCACCGACGAAATCGCAAAGGATTGCACAACCAATCCACGCAATAACCCTTCACAGCCAACACCATCGTCCCATCCTTTCTCTCGCCAGTGTGATTGCAACCCAAAACCGCCGTTTGTGCACCTCATTGGCTGATATTTCTGAAATTTTGAGCCAAACCCCAAACCCTTCTGTGTACGAGGTTTACACCCATCAAACACCTCAACCAACATCATTGGAGGAAGATATCAGAGCTAATCTACTCGGACAGCCGGCAAGAGCTCCGATCGACCTCTCTCTCCCACTGTGCAGACCTAATTTTTTTTTGGCGTTGAAATCAAAGGAATGAAAGGGAAGAAATGGGAACGAGAAAGGAAGATGAATGAGGAAGATCAAGCGATGGGAGCGACTGTGACGTTCGGTCATAGATTGTGTTCCACGAAGAAGTTCAAGAGGAACGCACAGGGGAGGAGAGAAATAAAAATGGGGAAGAAAAAGAGTGATTTTTCTCTTTATAAGGTAGGTGTCTTTCCGCCCCCACTGAAATTTTGAGGGCACCCCGCCCCTCTATACTAATGAAATAAAACCCTAAATCTTGAAATTTAAATTCAAATAATTTAAACTCTAAATTTTGAAATTTAAATTTCAAAAGAAATTTAAATACAATTTCGAAAAATATGTCTTGGCAAAAGAAATAAGAATTTTTTAAATACAATTTCAAATGAAATTTAGGTACATAAGTTTTTTATTGTCATTGAAAAAAATACGGGTGTTACAATATATACAACTCAAAAGTAATCCCGTCTCGAGATTCACTGAAAGGGCTAACTGAACAATACTGATAACGAAACCGCTAAAAGGAAAATTAGACGGAATAACATCACCCAAATCAAAGGAACCTCATCATTAGATTTAACAATGAAAAAAAATGATACTAAAGGCGCATTGTTCACCTTTGTCACTTTATCTCAAGACCTCTACACTCGTACTCACCCATATCCACATTCCGAGGATCACCTAGACTCTACCCCAGTCTAGGCTAACCAAATGCCCTGATACCAAATTGTCATGACCCGATTTTCGAGAAAACGAAAATCCTCATATCCATGTATGATTATTCGTTCCCAAAAATTCAGGATGTGAAATTCAATAACTGAAGAACATTTAGCAACAACAAGTAAAACATAATTTAGAAAATTGAAACAAACTAAAAATAATCTAACCAGGAAACTCTTTGACGTTTTGGCCCCACTAACGAAACTCCATTGGCATTGCCTAAAAATCTTTAAACTTGAAAGGCTAATCATCTACATTCCCAAAGGAATGTACCCAAGAAACAAAAGTTCACTTGGGTCAGTAATTAAGCTAGTATGATTAATGTTCATTCCAAAATCAATACATTAACAAGTGATAACATAAAATTAAACACAAATGATGAACAACCACACAAACAAGTAGTTCCTCCATGAAGCAAAGGTGGCATGCAAGAAAATCACATTTCAAAAAATTTAGTTCCTCAACAAGGCAGTCATGTCATCCTAATAATAAATATATATTTACTTGTACAAATACTATAGATGTTGATTATGGAAAGTCTGACCTGCAAAAATATTAGTGGACTTGGCCATCCTGTAAGGGATTGTTAGAAGCATTTGTATATAATTTTACCGAAAATCAATATTCTTCAATCAATAAAGATGTATTCATACATTATTTGAGTTAAGCATATTATTCATTTTTATTGAATTGATTACTAAGACAATACCACATTCGCTCCACCTATGTGCCGAACATACATGCTTGTATGTCTCTCTCATATAAAGGAAGACTTCTACGTCATCCATGCCTAAGTGAGGACACATTACATACATGCGTGCATCACCGGATACTCCTAACTATATGAGTAACAAAAAACCACTCTTGAGCTATCAATGCGCACAATCAAGCCAATTTAGGCATTTCTAAACCACACCCTTTCCGCAAGACCCAACTCGAAGGTTACTTAGTTTCTCTATAAGAAAGAGGGCCCTCCTCCGTAAGACCCAACCAAAAGGTTACTTAGTTTCTCTATAGGAGAAGGAAAAACATAAACTCAAGATTTTTCCATATCAAATATCTTAAAATTCTTAAACAGTGACACTTTGTCAATTGCCAATAAATCCACCACAATATCTAAAAATGATATTTCTCAAGTAAACAAGTTAATGAAAAGGCCAATCATATAGCTCAAAGAAAAAGTTTAAGACAAATGTGTGACTCACAAAAAGCATTTAATAGATCACCTCTATTGACCATTAAAATCAAGGATCACCACTCAGGTAGAAGTATGACAACATTTAGCAAACGGTAACCAAAAAGCAATAGTTCCATCAAAATCACACACATCAGAAGGTCTAGAGTTTGAGCAATTCTTTTCCAATAATAGCAAAGAGATAAAACTAAAATCATTTGTTTGAACAATGCACATGAATCAAAAATAAAGTAAAACATAGTCTTAGCTAAGAATAGAAATATGGTACACCTAAATTTAAAGTAGAGTGTGAGCAAATTTCCATCTAAAATGCATACTTATAAGTTATAATAGACATTGGACTGAATCCATTATATTCATGCAACCAACAAAATAAAAATTCAAACACAGCTTGTAGTCTTCAACTAAGGGTATATGCAAGTGCTACACATTTAACAAATTAGTCACAGACTTGGCAAATGTTTTAAATCCACTTACGAATGATACCTAAAATTCTTGGATTTGGAGTTAAGTTCTTTTACATTTCAGATTAGCTAAAATTTTAAAAGCTCGGCTTATGATGCTTAGTGAATTACACACATGGTTGTTAAACATAGAAAACAATTATGACTTTTCTTAATACTTACCTATATTGACATTTCCCTATGGACCATCTCTTTTGAAATTATTTTATGATATTAGAAATTAGGCAAAAGCATTCCTATAGCTCCGATGCTATACCATAACATAAGTTAATGTGAAAAAATTGTATAATCATATAGAACTTGTATAACATGTGTGATTAAAAGGCTGTGGAACTTTATCCGTGATTGCCCAAGGTAGTTCAAAACTAAGAGTGATCAACACTTATATTCTGCTATTGTCTAGAAAATAGAAATATATGACACGGATACATGCAACTCTCTAAATTTGTTTGCAAGCATTTATCCTATCAAAACCACCTCCAAATGCAATATATTTTCATTGTCAACAAATCATCAAATGGGTATGCATTTAATTACTTTGAACTGTTTTCCAAGTCTCATTTGGGATGATTCATGAAAAACTCAGTGTATAGCTTTGTATGTAGTATTGGGTGGGGGAGGAAGGCATCTATACTTAATTTAATTAGAGGTGTGAGGACCACACATACTGTTTTAACATTTTCAATAAATGTGAGATGTCTCTCATGGGCATTTTATCAAATAATTCAAAGGCAGTCTCAACACATACGCTTTCAAACTTGGCATAATTTCCTGAGATAGTGAAACATCAATCTCTTTCATATTGCAAGCAATGAACAAAGAAAAAGCGATTGAAAACAAAGAAATTTTCACAAAAAATAGTGAGAATTGCTCACCGACGAAAACGCAAATCGCAATGGATTGCGCAACCAATCCATGCAATAACCCTTCACAACCAACGCCATCATCCCATCTTTTCTCTCGCCTGCACGATCGCAACCCAAAACCATCGTCTGTGCACCTCATTGGTCGATCTTTCTAAAATTTTTTACCAAACCCCAAGCCCTTATGTATAGGTCGTTTACTCCCATTGAACGCCTTAACTAACATCACCGGAGCAAGAGATCAAAGCAAATCTACACGGACAACTGGCAAGAGCTCCAATCGAGCTTTCTCTCCCACTGTGCAGACCTGATTTTTTTTTTGGCGTTGAAATCAAACGGAAAAGAAAGGGAAGAAAGAGGAAGTAGAAAAGAAAGATAATGGAGGAAGATCAAGCGGATGTGACGCTCAGTCACAGATCATGCTCGCTGGAAAGGTATAAGAGGAACACGCATGGGAGGGGAGAAAGAAAATTGGGGAAGAAGAAGAGAGATTTTTCTCTTTATAAGGTGGGTGGCTATCTGCCCCGTTGAAATTCCAAGGGCGCCCCCACCTTCTAAACTCACAAAATAAAACCTTAAATTTGAAATTTAAATTCAAATAAATTTAACTATATTGTAATTAATCCAAAAATCTGAAAATAAATAATTTGGCCATAGAAAATTTTACGGGTGTTACATTATACACACCTTAAATGGAATCTCGTCCTGAGATTCAGAATGTAAGAAGGTTAGGTTAATTTCGAAAAATACGTCTTGGCAAACAAAATAAGATTTTTTGTAAATACAATTTCAAATGAAATTTAGGTACATAAATTTTTTATTGTCATTGAAAAAAAATACGGGTGTTACAATATATACAACTCAAAAAGAATCTCATCCCGAGATTCGCTGAAAGGGCTAACTGAACACTAAGGATAACAAAACTGCTAAAAGGAAAACTAGATGGAATAACATCGCCCAAATATTGACATTTAAATATATATATAATTACTCGCCCACAAACAAGTCAAAGGAACCTCATCATTAGATTTAACGATGAAAAAATGATACTAAAGGCGCACTGTTCACCCTTGTCACTTTATCTATAGACTTCTACACTCGTACTCACCCATATCCACATTCCAATGATCATTTCGACTCTAACCCAGTCTTGGGTAACCAAATGCTCTGATACCAAACTGTCACAACCTATTTTTCGAGAAAACGAAAATCCTCATATCCACTTAGGATATCCATTTCCTCTAAATTTTGGGACGTGAACTGATGAACATTCAGCAGCAACAACTAAAACATAATTTAGAAAAAATTGAAACAAACTAAAAATAATCTAACCATAAAACTCTTTGACGTTGTTGGCCCCACTAAACATAGAAGGCTAATCGGCTACATTCACAAATGAATGTACCCAAGAAGTAAAAGCTAATTTGGGTCAGCAATTAAGCTGATATTATTAATTTTCATCCCAAAATCAACACATCAGCAAGTGATAACATAAAATTAAACACAAATGATGAACAACCACACAAACAGGTAGTTCCTCCATGAGGCAAAGGTGTCATGCAAGAAAATCATAGTTCAAAGAATTTAGTTCCTCAACGAGGCAGTCAAGTCATCCTTATTTTACTTGTACTTACATTGTAGATGTTGATTATGACAATTCTGGCCTGCAGAAATATTAGTGGACTTGTCATCCTGAAAGGGATTGTTAGAAACACTTGTATATAATTTTACCAAAAATTAATATTCCTCAATTAATAAAGATGTATTCATACATTATTTGACTTAATCATATTATTAATTTTTAGAGAATTGATCACTTAGACAATACCACATCACACCACCTCTGTGTCGAACATACATGCCCATATGCCTCTCTCATATAAAGGATGACTTCTACGTCATCGATGCCTAAGTAGGGACACATCACCTACATGCATGCATCATCGGATACTCCTAACTATATGAGAACAAAAAGCCACTCTTGGACTATCAATGTGCATAAGTTACGTCACATTTTTTACAAAAAATAATCAAGCCAATTTTAGGCATTTCAAAACCACACCCTTTCCACAATACCCAATCCGAAAGTTACTTAATTTCTCTATAAGAAAGGGGGGTCCTCCTCCGCAAGACCAACCCGAAGATTACTTAGTTTCTCTATTGGAAAAGGAAAAACATAAACACAAGAGATGTGGTAGTTGTAAGTAATAAAATTTAATATGATTAAATTTTATGGACTCGAGATTTTTCCATATCGAATATCTCAAAATTCTTAAACAGTGACACTTTGTCAATTACGAATAAATCCACCGCAATATCTAAAAATGATGTTTCTCAAGTAAACAAGTTAATGAATGGAACAATCATATAGCTCCAAGCAAAATTTTAACACAAATGTGTGACTCCCAAAAAGCATTTAACAGATCACCTCTATTGACCATTAAAATCAAGGATCACCGCTCAGATAGAAATATGACAACGCTTAGCAAACGCTAACCAAAAAGCAATAGTTCAATCAAAATCACTCACATTAGAAGGTCTAGAGTTTGAGCAATTCTTTTCCAATAATAGCAAAGAGATCAAACTAAAATAATTTGTTTGAACAATGCACACGAAACAAAAATATAGTGAAACATAGTCTTAGCAAAGAATAGACATATGGTACACCCAAAGTTAAAATAGAGTGTGAGCAAATTTCCATCTAAAATGCATACTTGTAAGTTATAATAGACATTGGACTAAATCCATTATATTCATGCAACCAACATAATAAAAATTCAAGCACAACTTGTAGTCTTCAACTAAGGATATATGTCAGTGCTACACATTTTACAAATTAGTCACAGACTTTGCAAATGTTTTAAATTCACATACAAATGATACCCAAAATTCTTGGATTTGGAGTTAAGTTCTTTTACTTTTCCGATTAGCTAAAATCTTAAAAGCTCGGCTTATGATGCTTAGTGAATTAAACATATGGTTGTTAAAGTTAGAAAACAATTATGGCTTTTGTTAATACTTACCTACATTGCCATTACCCTATGGACCATCTCTTTTAAAATTATTTTATGATATTAGAAACTAGGCAAAAGCATTCCTATAGCTCCAATGCAAAGCCATAACATAAGTTAATGTGAAAAAGATTGTATAATCTTCATGAACTTGTATAACATATGTGATTAAAAGGCTATGGCACTTTCTCTATGATTGCCCCAAGTAATTCAAATCTAAGAGTGATCTGCACTTATATTTTGCTATTGTCTAGAAAATAGAAATATATAACATGGATACATGCAACTCTCTAGATTTGTTTGCAAGCGTTTATCCTATCAAAACACCTCCAAATGCCATATATTTTCATTATCAACAAATCATCAAATGGGTATGCATTTAATTACTTTGAGTTGCTTTCCAAGTCTCATTTGGGATGATTCATTAAAAGCTCAGTGTATAGCTTTGTATGTAGTATTAGGTGGGGGATGAAGGCATCTATACTTAATTTAATTAAAGGTGTAAGGACCACACATACAGTTTTAACACTTTCAATAAATCTATGATATGTCTCTCGTGGGCATTTTATCAAATAATTCAAAAGCAGTCTCAACACATACGCTTTCAAACTTGGCATAATTTCCCGACATAGTGAAACATCCATCCCTATCGTATTGCAAGCAATGAACAAAGAAGAAACGATTGAAAACAGAGAAAATTTCACACAAAAAAGGAGAATTACTCACCGACAAAATCGCAAAGGAATGCGTAACCAATCCACGCAATAACCCTTCATAGCCAACGACATCGTCCCATCGTTTCTGTCGCCTGCGTGATGGCAACCCAAAACCGTTGTCTGCGCACCTCATTGGCTAATCTTTTTGAAATTTCTAGCCAAACCCCAAACCCTTTTGTGTACGAGAGATGAAGAGATCAGAGCTGATCTATTAGAACAACCGGCAAAAGCTCTTATCGAGCTCTCTCTCTCTCACTACGTAGACCTGATTTATTTTTTTTGGCGTTGAAATCAAACAGAATGGAAAGGGAAGAAAGAGGAAGGAGAAAGGAAGAGAAATGATGAAGATCAAGCGATGGGAGCACATGTGACGCTTGGTCACAGATCGTGCTTGCTGGAAAAGTAGTAGAGGAACACGCAGGGGAAAGGAGGAAGAAAAATGGGGAAGAATAAGATAGATTTTTCTTTTATAAGGTGGGTGGCTATCCGCCCCTATTGAAATTCTGACGGCTCCCCACCCTCTAAACTAACGAAATAAAACCCTAAATTTTTCAATTTAATTCTATTTTAAATTAATCCAAATATCTGAAAATTAATAGTTTAGCACACCTTAAATGGAGAAGGTAAGAAAGTTAGGTGAATTTCGAAAAATATGTCTTGGCAAACGAAATAAGAATTTTTTTTTTAAAATATAATTCAAATGAAATTTAGGTACATAAATTTTTTTTATTGTCAATAAAAATAAATACGGGTACAGAAAACAAAAAGGAGTCACAAGCGACAACTTATATAAGCACAAGAGGGTCGCGCCCTCCTCCTTACTGAGCAGTCTCATACTCATTTAATAACATGCGCCGCTCAAGATGACATTTCAAGTTCAATCATCACGATTGTACAGATTCTATAAAAAAGACTTAGTGGACTGACATGAGGGCCCACTAACTCAGGGGAAGCAGATCAACAACCACCGAGCCATCTCAACTTTGACATATGTTGATCCCTATTCGTTTGTGTATCTGCGAATTACCTATTCTTTTATTTCTGTTTATTTGTTTTTAGGCTTTAAGCTTATATTTGCAACCAAACACTCTCAAACTCAAAGAATGAGTTGCTTGCCAGAGCATAATTACAACTGCAACCAAACAGTCTTGAACTTCGTTAAACTTTTTAAAAACATGCGCCAAGCCTGAAAGCCAGAGACCCTCGCAAAAGCAGATCAGAGCAAAATGGCGCCAAACCCCGCCTCCTCCTTTATGCGCAAATCTCCATCTCTCTTCAATCTCATCTTTCGTTCTCCAAAACCCCGTCTTCCATTTGGCAGCCCGACCAGTAGAATCTATGCAACCCCAATTCGGATTAGAGGGTTTGGAAGTCTTTCTTACTCTTGCCGTAGCTACACAACCTCCTTGAATTTCAGTCATGGAGGCAATTCTAACTATATGGGTCGTTCCAAAATCGATCTCAAACTAATGGGTATCCAAGATTTTCGGGTTTCGGCCGTTTCCAATGGGAGTACTGGTGGAACAGGTGGCGGTGTTGGTGTTGGGGGCTCTGGTGGTGGAAATTCAGGTGGGGGTGGAGATGAAAGTGGTGGTGGTGGTGGGAGCAACTGGTCATTGCTTTCATGGTAAATTTCGTCTCCCTTTTTTGCATTTCTGTTTAGCACTATCAAATGCATGCCAATTAACATCTCTAACTCGGATATCTTCCCTGGAGTTAAGGGTGTTTGATTATTTTATAAACCATAAAAATAGTAGAGAAAGAAGAGGATGAGAGAAACTCAATCAGTCATCCATGATGTTGAATATGGCTATGTTTCTTTAGTTTCCACATGGTTTTGAAAGAAAACATGACGGCGGAAGAGAACAAGAAGCAAAAAAAAGCCCCTTAATCTTAGAGGCGAACCTGTATACAATAAATGTGCCACTGGAAATAACTTAAAGAAAATGCAACGCCATAGATGGGAAGAAGACAAGAGTTTTAATGGAGCATGAACAAACCAAGTAAAATAGGGAAGGAACGTGAGCAATCATTTGTTAAGAAGAAGGTGTGGAGTGAAGAAGCTAAGGGCGTGTTTGATTCCAAGGAAAATTCCTCAATAAAATTTTCCAAAATTGAGAAAGGAGGGAAGAGACAATAAAGAACAAATATTTTTTTGATTATCATTATCCTCTTGGTTTGTTATAATTGGGGAAAATGTTTTCTTAGGGGGGGGCTAAAATGTTTTTGCAAAAAATGAAGTCATCTTCAACCTCAAGATGGAGAAATCTTTGCACTTTGTCTCCTATTCCTTCTTTCATTTCATAATTTCCCATGGCAAATTTTCCTTGAAATCAAACACACCCTGACTTATGGCTATGTTTCCATTTAAAAAAATCGATCATCAGTATGACTTGGCTCAAAACAGTGAGAGAATTCTTCACAGTCTTGAATGCAAGTATGTGGAATGTAGAACTATATAGGGTGATAATGCAATAAAAGAAGAGAAGAGCTTCCCATTATGCTAGCCGATCAAGTGAAATTGAAATAGAAAATTGTGGAAGGACTAAGAGTTGTACTATGTACTAGAAACTACCTCATATGAAACTAAAGGTATGTTTGGTTGCGGAATCCAACTCCATGGATGTGGGGGAAGTAAATGGGATTGGATAGGAGGAGATAGGAAAGAAAGAAATAAGTGAAGCTATAGATGACATTCTAATTCCCATTTATGTGGAAATCAATGTTTTAAAAAACATGCGAGGCTCACTTCTTTATGCTCATCTCCAAGCGAGGCGTAGTTGCAATGTGTCAGAAGCTTACATCAAGACTTAATTATTCAAAAGGATTATGCCTCATAATTTGATTAAAAGTCATATTGATTTGAATGTCTCTTAATTATGCCTCTTAATTATGTCTCTTAATTATGCCTCTTAATTAATCAAGATTCAATTATTCAAAAGGATTATGCCTCTTAATTATTCAAAAGCTTACATCCGCCCAAATGCCCCACGTCACACCCTAATGTTTAAAAGTCATATTGATTTGAATATGTAATTAAATTAGCTAGTGCAATTGTGCATATGTGATTATATTCAAAAGATGTGAAACTCTGTCTATTTATTTGTTTCTACTATAATTCTAACTATCTACATATTTATATTGCTTATTCATTATAATTGTAGCTATACATATTTATATTGCTTATTGTTAGTTAAAACATTTGTATGTGATTATCATACAAGTATTGATATTGTAGGTTTTAAGTTCCTCCCTTTTCATTTAGAGTTCCCCATGCAAAAACTTAACATCACATATTTCATACTTTGTTCTAATTGTCAGGTACTTAGCAGCTCTTGAGAAGTACCCTGTTCTGACTAAAGCTTTGACTTCTGCACTTTTGACTTTCTTTGGGGATATGATTTGTCAGGTAAGTGCTCTTTATTTTGCTATATCTCCTTTCTTGCGGAATGGTTAATGACTTTGCTTTATTGGCTTATAGCTTTCATAGTTCCATTGACAATGTTGCTTCACGAGTTAGGTGCATTTTTTTTCTCCACATTTTGGAATTGGACAAGACTTATGATCCTCAAACAATACGTTGAAATATTGTTTGATATGCTTTTCCAAAGAAAAGAATTATTGTTGTATTTTATTATTTGTACATCTATTAACCTTTTCGTTTAATTAGGGGTGTGCACGGTATAGTTCGGTTTGGTATTGTGGTCGTACCGGTGTCGTTCGGTTCGATTTTTTGAAGTTGATTCCTTATCATACAGTACCGGTCGGTATCTATTCGGTTCGGTACTAATTTCTTTCTGGGCCAAATAGTGACACCAAAAACAATTTTCATTGATTGAAGACAAAATTACATCTAAATTTCAAAAGGGTCAACTTTTTACCACAATAATTGATGAATAAATATAAAATAATCATTTTACCTACTTTCTTATTTTTTTTACTTATTTATGGTTTTGCACAATAAAAATAAAAATAACATCCTACCACCCAAATTTAATAATTAAAAAATAAGATTAATTTACTATTCGGTTCGGTCCAGTATTCCAAAACTTGAAACTGGTATTGTACCGCACACTAACGGTTCGGTTCGGTTTTCCTTTTCCCAAACAGTAAAACATTGATCGGTTCGGTTCCTTTTCCCAAACAGTAAAACATCGATCTGTCCGATTCAGTACCGAGACGGTATGATACGGTTCTGGTTCGTAATTTGGGAAATTATGTCCACCCCTACGTCTAATCATGCTTATAATTATGTTTTTCCTCATATTTGCTTGCTTGTCAAGCAGATAATCTGTTATTTGGAGCTCATTATGATTAGCTTCCTAGTGATTAGCACATATCCATATGGTATAGTCTGCATATGCATTGTTACTCCAAAGTTACAGTTGGTGTCATACGGGTCATGTTCTCTTATTTGAACTTTTTTCTTTCGTTGTGTTGAAATTAGGACTATTTTTCAGCTTGAGAAAGTTATGCTTAAGTGCAATTATAAACAAAGTTACGCTTGTCCACATCATCTTAAGCGCAGTCCTGGACATTTTTGTGGTGGATACCTGTGATATGAATAACCATTGGCTTAGTGCTAGGGATTGTTTAAGTTTATTATCTGGTTGTATTTGAATAGTTTCTTATACTGAAGACATTATCCTTGGGTTTATATTACACATTCTGTAGCATGTTGGCTTTTTTTATGAGGTGTGGACCGTGAAATTTTATTATATTTCTCTATGGATATTAGTGATTCACAAAACCAATGGCTATTCATATTCTTAGCCTTATTGTCTATAAAAGACTCGCAAAGGATGGTGTAAAGGAACAATGGGACAAGATTAACTATTCATATTATTAGCTTTATAGCCTTACTGCTATAAAAGAATCACTAGGGAGGGTCTTTAGAAATAACAGGACAATGAAAAAGATACACATCCACTTCAGATTCCCGTGTGAAGCAATCAACAGTGGCACTCAATAATTATCTAAAACATTCTGCTTGAGTTTTTGCCTAGAAAAACCAAAATTTCTCTTTTGAATTTTTCTTATGTGCCCCTAATACTTGATTTTATTTACTGTCCAGCTCGTGATTGATGAAGCATCAACCTTGGACGTGAAGAGAACATTTATATTCACTCTCTTGGGATTCGTTTTAGTTGGGCCTATGTTGCATTTTTGGTAATGGACCAGAGCAGCTTTGGTATTCATTTATCTGTGGTATCTCAAGTTTATAATGTTGATTTATTTTGTTGTATTTCCTTGGGTTGTTTGGTCAAACTGTACAAATGTCATTAGCCACATGTGAAGTGGAGAAAAGTTGGACTATTTGAAACTTTGTTATTAGTCAACTTTCCTGTTGGGATAAATGTCAATGTCTGAAGAGGGTAACACATGGATCATGCAAAATAAGTGGTTGTTTCGGCAAGAATGCCTATACCATACATAAGCCAAAATAAGCCTTCAATAAAGCTTATTTTCTGCTCAAATAGCAGCCACTATAGTGATTGTTTTAGTCCTTGCTTCTCTTCCCTCTTTCCATTGTTTCCACTCTTTTGGCCATTTGTTTTCTCAAAATGAAATATTAGAAATTTTCTACATCCTTTTCCGTCTGCTGCATGCTGTCATGCTGGACGTTTTGCAGTCACTATGTTATCGTTCGATAATAGTTGTTTCATAAACCCTTTTATAGGTATTTGCGCTAATGCTTCTAAAAAAGTGGCTGAACAAAGGTTCACGATAGTCCCTAAATAATAGAAGACAACTGATATTGCAACTCTGTCATTTATCATGGGCTTTCAAGATATAGGCCAGTCTAAAAATATAAGCATGTGTATTTACTTGAAATATAATAGTTAATCGAAACTGTCTACATTCTCTCTGATCTTGTGAATACGTATATTAACTATTTATTTACCAGACTTGCTGATGGATTTGTAGGTACTTGTACCTGAGTAAATTGGTGACGGTTCCAGGAGTTCCTGGTATTGTCATGCGTCTTGTGCTTGATCAAGTGAGAATTATTTAGAAACTCTATCTCCCCCACCCACCCACCCACCAGGGCCACCACACACAAAAGCACAAATTTTATTCATGTTATACATATGCATATTCTGTTTACTTTCACTATACTTCCAAGTGCTATTTAAAAACTAGCCTTGGATTTACTGCAGTTACTTTTCTCCCCAATCTTCATTGGGTTTTTCTTATCTGCACTGGTGACTTTGGAAGGAAGACCATCAGAAGTAATACCAAAGCTTCAACAGGTGGAGTATCCCATCATTTTTAGTTGCTTTCTCCATCGGAGCATTTTAGTTGTATCATCTATAGCTTATACAACTTCATCATTGTTAGGAGTGGCTTTCTGTGGTGGTTGCAAATTGGCAACTGTGGGTACCGTTTCAGTTTCTCAACTTTCGGTTTGTTCCGCAACAATTCCAGGTTAGAATGGAAGAATTAGATGATATAATGTCTAGGAAATACTTGATTGAGACATAGAGAAGTACTTGCCTGCCTGAATAGAAATTAGTGGACCCAGCATACTTGATACCCTTAATTATTCGTCCCTTGAGAAACCCATATTAGGACTATTAATGTGACCCAACTCTATTGATATTTGAGGCAGACCTTTTGCACAATATAACATTTGATTTTCCATAGACCTGGTTTTTGTCGTACTTCATTCACCTTGCTTATGCAAGCTTCTTTAAGTTTATGAGGGTATAGTTTAGACTTTAAGTATGGACAAATCCAAGTTTTCAGTCTACATAACTTGGCCTTCATCCATCCATGTATTTGTGCATGACACTTCAGACACTTGAAGTGTCGGATTATATACTTTATTTGGTTCAACTTCTGTTTTCACTACAAATCTTTTTAGTTACATATTTACATACTTATACACATACACATTTAGCGTAAACTGCACATGGACAAATAGTATGGCATCTTTAAGGAGTGGCATATAGTTTATACGAATCAGGACTTCTTTTTTTTCTGAGAGCTATAAAGCAATCACATTAATGATCTTCTGAAAGTGAAGGTTTCTCTTGTCCATTTATGTATTTTACTGCTCTTTATAAATGTGCAATTCAGCCCAGACATGTTAACCATCTCAGGTTCTTGCTGCCAACGTCATTTCTCTAGCATGGAACGTGATTCTCTCATTCAAAGCTCACAAGGAAATTCTCCCCAAATAGGTATGCTCTCTATCCATGGTTAAGGAATCTATAGTTACTCATGGAAAGAAACAGTGTATACTGTCCACTTTATTAGACATATTTCCCTTGGAATTGAGTTAATTTATGTTCGTCTGGAGAGAGTTGGCTACAAGTGGGAGTGTCGTTTTTGACATTTTAGTTCTCTCAGTAAAAAAATTATTGCATCAAGTTGCTCATAAAACAACTCCAGGTGCTCTAACAATCATAACAAATATCCTTGACCAAATTGAGATAAATTTAGATTAGATAAATCTACATTAGTCATCGTTGTGCACATTGGTAGACATTATGGAAACTGATGGTGCTTAGAAAGTAGGCATGCAACAAGGCCAGGATCCCTAAAGCAAAGTGCTGGTAAGACTGGCTGATGATATCACAAGTCCAAGGTTCCCAACCCTGCCAAAGGCATTTAATGGGGATCTGGGATCCAATAAAAACTCTGCTTACCTTAAAAAAAAAAAGTGACAGCGAGTGGGCCATGGCCGAGGTGATCAAGCATCCACAAGTCATGCTCAGTATATATATACCTATAAGTAAAAGTGTCAATTCTGTCAATCCTAAAGTCATAGAAGGTTCAATGATCCTCCTTTCCGCTGCCCCCTTTCCGGTTTATCTTTCTTAACCTATTGATAAAAAATAATAACAGGAACAAGTGGGTAAAAAATTCTAAGAACCGGTAATAAGAAATTTAAAAAAAAAAATACATTGTTTAATGAAATAATAATAGGTACATGATGATAACATTTGATATTGGAAAGGCGATTAGTGTTTTAGTGTTTCTATTGTTTGCAGACATTAGAAATTGCCCGTTAAAGTCATGCTTTAAAATGACTAGGTCTATTGGTCTATAACATCAAATCACAAATAGACTCCATTCTTGTTTCTTTTTTTGATGTTTTCTTTTGGCAGGAACAGGTGCATAACTAGTTTTGGTTGCATTGAAATCAATCTTGAAGGATCTATTCTGGAAGTACTTGTGGAAGTGTAGCAAGAAAATAGGTCTTTCTTTTTTTGGGTGTGTGTGTGGGGAGTGGAATATGCTATTTTCTTAGCTAATTCATCCAGCTGCCGAGTTTCTGTTTCTTTATTGGATGCTTTAGATAGTACGAAAGAATTGCAAGGACATTTCGATCACCTTCAGTGGGAGTAGTATGTTCATCAACTCGGGCCTTGTTTATTTAGCTTTTGAAACTTTGTTTAGATTTCTAGGGAATATGATACCTCTATTTATTGGGTTTGTGATTAACATCATTTGCTTCGTGGGTAATCACACAAATCGGGCAAGCAAAAAATGCGATGAAGTGTTGTATTGAAGCGGTGTCGTCATATAGGCCCTTGATGAAAGAGAAGTTGAAGTATGAATGTGCTAACGCACTGCATGCATACTGATTGATCAATCGGCCCTATGGAGAGAGCAGCACAGCTCGAGTTAGTTTGTGTTGGGCTTTAGGCTCCTTTTGCTGTTGGGCCTGTTTTTGGTCATGTATGTATCTTTAGTTTTTGAGAACAGGGAACATGTCCTTGTCAACAAATATATCTTCACTCTCCTCTTTAGATGTTTTTGTTAAACGAGTGCTGCAATTAACACATCCCTAATTGAACAAGCATCAACCCTCTTGAGTCTTCTTCTGTCCCGGTACCTTCGGAATTGATATTTTGATTTTCTTCTTCCCTACAATTTCTTATTTTTTAGGATTTTTTTCAGAACTTCAATTTAGAAAGTACAAGAGCAAACCTGGTTCAAGTGGTACTTATAGCACTACCTTCTATAGGATTTCAACAATTGCATCCCGGGAGACTATCACTGAATAACCACTATTGCAGAGTGAATATGTCGTAAGGACATATTATACTCCACCCTCGATAGTGCAGTTTGCCCTTTCTTTAATTTCCAGACTTTGATTTTCTTTTACTAAATCTTTTACAATTATACTATATGTATACCTATTTTGCTTTGAAGTCTTAATTAATCTATAAGAATTTATCTTCTATTCTTATATTCTGCATAATTGAGTAATTCGATTTGCTATTTTAGAGCATAGAAAATTTTGCTACAATTCCACATCTCTGCACCAAGTTTTGCATTGTACTGCACTTGCTTTTACATTTGAAGTCTGAAATGTTTACTTCATTATTTGGAGTTCATAATTAGATCAGTTTTCTATATCTTTTGCAATATTTTTAGAAGGACTTTTTCAATGCATATTCTATAGCAATATATGAATTTAGACATTCCATATAGATTTTATCAAGTTTCATTTACAATAGTGGTATTTTATATAATGATTTCACTCAGCTAGTTTGCCCTTTACCTTCAGGATCGAGGGTAATAGTCGGATCATGGGCCTCCGCACATCTGCCAAGTACGTGGCCTTTTTCGTCTATGTGATATGCCCTTGTTTGAGCTGCAAACGAATTGGATTCAAGTTGGACTATTTGAAATCCGAATTTGATAGCATAAAATAAATGATGAAATGACCAAAACCCCTCCATTTTATTGTCAATACGGCAATACCCCTAGCTTATAAAATTTGAAAACATACTATAGAAATATATAATCCAGATTTATTCGAATCCCAAAATGTCAAATCTAAGTCTAGTTTTTATTTGATTGGATTTGTTTTCGGGTTTCAACCGAACATAATGCATGCAGTTGGTAGGTGAATGTGGACGGTCTTAAAGATGATGCAGCCGTTTCCTTGGGATTTGATGGTAATAATTTAGGGATCCCAATCCTATCCCATTCATGGATATGGTTAAGGTAGATTTTAATCCACGGAAGATAAAAGGGAGCGGGGATCGGGCATGGATGACGAAATGCATATGAGAGAAGATCGTCATGCACGCGATAGGCGAGGCAAGGGAAGATGAGCAGGTCAATGAGAAGCCCACGCCTCCCCCCACCAATCCAGCAATCTCTTCTCTTTTCTACACACAACACGATGAGACACGTACGTAACTCCCGACGCAAACTCAGCACCTCATCTTTGACCTCATCTCTCCCTGCCACAACTCCATTTGATTATTATTTTATAAAGTTTGGTCAACAACCTCTCCACCACTCTCTGTCTCTCCTCTCTCAATTCAATTATTCCTCTCTTTCAATCCTTCCATTTCGCTTCTTCCCATCCATCAGTCTCTCTTTGCTCTTGCTATTTTCAGACAGCGATTTGATTCTGACTATTCACCGGGTCCCTACTCAGGATGTCATGTTCAACATCCAACGACTTGGACCCACGCTGGACCGTTAGATCTCTGCTGTGGGTCTGTCCTCATTAATTGGACGGCCAATATAACGGCAGTTTATTGACAACCTTCCCTCCCTCAGGTATAACACTATCTTGTAGAGTTATTCTACACGGCGAGGGGAGGGAGGTGGCGGGGTGGAGACCGTTCATCTCTCTCGGAATACGTGCACAAAAAGGATAGCACGCATTCTGAGGGAGGTGAACGGTCCCCACCCCGCCACCTCCCTCCCCTCACTCATTTCCTCGCCCACCTCCTCGACATTTAGAATTTTTGCTATCTTGTATCCATGGGTAGCAAAAATTTTAGAGAGTCAGGCCCTAGCGTTCGATTGGCATCGGGGGCTCTTTGTGTATGTGTGTGTTTGAGTTTGATTGGTGGATTATGAGAATTTCTAAGATGACGGAGGATATTGAGACTTTTTGAAGTAGGCTTAGCTCTCTAGACGGACTGCTATTAGGGATGGCAATGGGGTGGATTGGAGCAGATTTAAGCAAATCCATTTCCGCCTCGCTGGGGACTATGGAGCCCCAAATCTGCTCCGCATATCCGTTTATTCTATTTTTTAAAAACTACCCCCGCACGGGACGGATTTGCGGATATCCGGTCCGCCCCGGATATTCGTTTAAGATCGGTTTCCTAATTTCGTGGTGGGTGTTGAATCCCCTACCCTCCGCGACACAGTAGCATGATTTATAAGATTTCCAATATTCTTCTATTATTTCGATAACTTTGCTTGTTCAAAATTTTCCTCATCCTAGATTCATTGACTTGGGGTATTATGTTAATGGTACAAAAATGAAAATGAATCATAAGATGGAAGAATTCAATATTAAATTAAAAGTGGACTTCACCTATTTCATAGACGTAGACCACTTGATCATGCTAAGCTTGAGCCTTTTAGATAGCAATGTAACATGGCATTGTGCAAGATTTTCCTTCTCTACGAATTTAAGCTTTTATAGTAAATGGCAATGCAACACTCTAGTGTGTTAATTTTACAAATTTGGGTTTTTATGAAGGTAAAGAATGTTACCAATGATTTCTTTTTTAGAAAATGGTTTAGATACTTTAAGGTTTTTTTTGTCACTTAAGGGGCGAAGGGTACTATAATAATTTAAACGGATATCCGTGGGGCAGATATAGCCAAAATCGTATCCACCCCAAATATGCAACGGATACTGTTTGGATACCCGAAACCACCCGAAAACCCATTTAGCCATATCTAAATCCGCCCCATACGGATTGGGTGGGACGAATATCTGTGAAAATCCGCCCCACTACCAACCATTACGGCTATGGGTAGATACACAATATTTGACTCACTCACTTTTAGCATCATCACTCCCGTCATCTCATTGTCTATTTTCTCCTCAAATTTTCATCAATCAATAGTTCAAGGTTTTTAAGCAAAATTCTCTTTTCAAAATTAACAAAATATTTCAGATCCAGTATTTGCAACTAAAGGTCCTAAGATGGATCAAAGAGCCTAAGTGTATCGTTTATTATCTCATATAAATTCGATAGAGATCCTGAGTGTCCAATGCTAAATAATCTTATGCAAAATTTTGGTTATGCATTGAATTTCTTCAAACAAATATTTGTTTTCCAGGTCGAGTCCCTATTTGTCAAAACTGAGAATATGCGATACCAGTTGACACACAACTAGAAGTGAAGCACTAAATCAATTACTAATCAAGTCTAAATGTTGAAGTTGTTGGCGAAATGTCAATGCAAGTCGTCTCTCCTCCTGAATAAGCCATAAACTACTGACAATACTCCATTAGTTTTAAATACTGATCAAACTTTGGTTTCTTCCCTGACAATACTACATTAGTTTTAAATAGTTTTGCTAGATCGCCCAAATCAACCAAGTGATCAGGTCAAATTAGAATATATTATGTGCATAACATTTCAATTACTAAACAATTAAACCAAACACCTAATCCAACTTAATTTTATCCTCAAATGGGTATCATGCTATTGTTCTTTAGGTTATCTTAGTCAATACCATGTTGATTCGAGTAAACTATCACTGCTATATCGTGTCAAGTTCTAGAATATTGGTTATTAACAATTATAGCTGCGTTGCGGCAAGCTCATGTCCTCATTACGTAACTTGCACAAAATATAATAATTATGATAGAAATAACAAAAACATTAAAATTAATAAATTATACGAACAAAATATGAGAAATGTATGATCATGTTTGTTGCATCTCATAACTTAACTTGGTGTTTTTTCCCTCGTCCACGCTACTGCATAATGAGTAGAAAAACTGTAACTAGATGAAGAAAGTAGTCAACACAAACATAATGATCTCCCGAAATATCATTTTAAAAAAAAATTAAGAAGAAAGAGAAGTTTGTGATAAGATTGAAAAAAAAATGGTGATTAATGTCTCAGCATGTAGTGGTAGGTAAACCTTGTAATGTTATGAACTTATGATACTTCATAAAATATGAAAAGATAACATTTTCACACAATTTCCCATGTGAATTGTTGGAAAACAATCTGTAACACTAAAAGTGAGGGAATAGGATAATCTGAGGCTTGCTTAATGTAATGTCATTAAGACAATATTCGACCCGTCTCGATGCAACGTTGATGGTCGTTAGTCTCCCAAGATGTAACATATTCGTTTATGTTCCTGATGTACTTTAGGAGAGAAACTTAGGCAAATAGAAATAAGAATTGACTTTGAGATGAACAAGAAAAAACATGTTTAATTTGAATGTACACTCTTCTTCTGAGTGCTAGGTTGTTGTTGTAATGATGAATTACTAATTTTTTTGATATCTCAAATGGCCAATTTAAGATTCTACTTATAGCAAATGAAACATTACGTACCTGTTCCCAGAAGACATAATTGAACCAACACAACTGTTGGTCAAAGACTTACATAAGGAACCTTATGTAGTGAGTTTACATAAGACACGATTCACTAATTCAATAAAATTAGAAATAGAAAATTTTCAACAATCCCCTACTTGAATGAGAAAATCGTGACATCTCAAGAGTACGTGGATTAATGCCACATCAAAATATGTAGCTTTCACTTTGAACTTTCCTTAGTAAAAGAGTATCGAAATTACCTAATTAATCAGTGAACTATTTCGTCTTGAACTGTCAGTTGTTGATGTAAATCTAGTCAATAAACTTTACATTGAATTATTTCATTCAAATTATATTCTAGGTTGTATTCATTTTGGTCCTGAACAATTATTGGTTCTGTAAGTGCTACTAGAGATTTTAGCATGATAAAAATCTCGTAGAGTCGACCCAGTTCACACTTACATAGGTGACCGCTTTTATAAGAAGTATTCTACAATACCCCACTTGTCTTTTGCAAGATATAGACGTCATTAAAAACAGTGTATCATTGTTTATCCTTTTGATCAAAGTAGGTTTGCACTTGGTGTTTCATAGGAATATTATACTCTTAAGTGCATAACAATTAAATTATCCATCACAAGCTTTCCTTTTGAACCAAGTCTATGGAATCTCCAATCGCTTAGTAAGGTTTTCATATATGAGAATTGGTGTGTATTAGGCTTTTAAACTCATTCCCCTCGAAGCGCAGTCTATACGCTTTCTAGATAAACCTTTAGTAAATGGATCTGCTAGGTTATCTTGTGATTTCACAGATTCAATGGACATTATGCCATTAGAAAGCAACTGCCGCATGGTACGATGCCTTCGACGTATGTGTCGTGTTCGATCATTGTACATAAAATTTTGAGCTCTACATATAGAGGTCTGATTGTCACAATGTATGCATATTGCCGGTACTAGTTGTGGCCATAATGGAATGCCTTCTAAAAATTGATGAAACCATTTTGTTTCTTCCCCAGTCTTGTCTAAGGCTATAAACTCATATTTCATTGTGGATCTAGCTATACATGTTTGTTTATAAGATTTTCAGGATACAGCACTGTCTGCCATAGTAAACTAGTGGATTTTACTGATTCAGAATCAGAAGTCTAATTTGCATCACTGTATCACTCAAAGACATTAGGATATCTACTATAGTGCAATGCAGAGTTTGAAGTATTTTTCAAATACCCTAAAACCTTAAGCAAAACATACCAGTAAGCATTACTCGGTTTACAAGTATATCTACTTAGCTTTCATTTTCTATTATATTCTATTGCTGCAGATATGGCGGGTGGCACCGGTGTCAAGCCACCATGTGCGAAGATGATTAACGAGGTTAACATTAGATACATTAGCGGTAATGTGTAACATTTCGATATGACAGGCAATCTTATAAGTTTGCTCGAGAAGACTGTCCTTCGTTGTTTTTATCATTGCAGTTTTTGCAATCATTCGCAAGATGCCCCTTCTTGCCAAACATAGCAAGAGCCCTTCAACCTTTTAAAGTTTGCATGGCTTTTGGGGTTTACGTTACATCCCCCATTATTCAAGGAACGCTTCCTTTTGTAAGCGTTCTTTTCCTGCTTTGAACTCTCAATAACATGCGCATTGTTTCAAATGGTGTGCTCTTGTCTGTTCATCGGTTGTCTTTCTCAATTTTTATGCGGATGATCAAGTCTTCAAGACTCATCTCTTTATGTTTGTGTTTCAGATAGTGCTTGAAATCTTTTCAATTTGGAGGGAGCTTCCCAATAATAGCAGCAACCTGAAAAGATTCGCTGATGACATGGCCTTCAGCCTGCATTTCATGAATGAAAATTTGGATTTATCGAATCTAGAGAATGACAGTTTTAGCACCAGTCATTTTATAATCCATAAACTTGTCGATGACAAATTTCTTTAGCTCAGCATCCTCAGTTTTGTACTTCTTTTTCAATGCCCCCCACAGTTCCTTAGCGTTGTTTATAATACTATAGACTTTGTACAAAACTTTATCGAGCGAATTCAACACGTAGTTACGGCACAGGAAGTCAGAATGCCTCCAAGTTTCAATTACGAGGAACACTTTCTTGTGGCTCTCTTGGGTTTCTTCATCTCTTGGCTTCGGGTCATCCTCGGTAAGAAATTTTGCCAAATCCAATGTTGTTAGGTAAAACAACATCTAGTTTTGCCATGTTTTAAAATCAACTCCTTTGAATTTCTCTGGCCTATCATGAGCAAAAACTTTAGTGACTCCAGATGTCATCCCAGCTATTAAACTGATTTAGTTTTTATCTCTCATATTTCTATTTGATACACAGAAAACACAATTTATTTGTTTTTAGTAATAATACAAATAAATCTAATTCTGTAACACAAAAAATTTAATTAGACTAAGTACGGTAAAAATTGTATTTTAATCAGAGTTCATTAATTTATAAACTCTGTATCTAATTTGTACAAATTATTATAATAAAAAACAGTAATATTGATAGAATAGTATGTTGAAACTAATTGTACAAATAAAAACACGTATTGCACAAAACAAATTTTACTGTACTAAACAGTAGACGACACGGACTTGAAGTTTGTAAGCCAATACGGTTTTGACCAAAGTGTGTACTTTGGATTTGACAAAGTTTTAGTGCTTTGGATATGTATGGCTACTTATAGTGTGTGAAAACTAAACATGTATTGACCAAGGTTCTAGACTTTGGATTTGACCAGAGTTTTTAGTACTCCGGATATGTTTGGCTAGAGTTGTATGAAAGTATGATACTGATACAGATTATATTATTGTCTTAAGATTGTTGGAAAACAATCTGTAATAGTAAGAGTGAGGGGATAAGATAATCTGATGCTTGCTTAATGTAATGTCCTTAAGACAATATTTGACCCGTCTTAGTGCTACGTTGATGATCGTTAGTCACCCAAAATACAACAGATTCGTCTATGTTCCTAATGCACTTTAGGACAAAAACTCAGGCAAATAGAAATATGAATTGACTTTGAGATGAACAAGAAAAAACCTGTTTAATTTGAATTATAAACTCTTCTTCTAAGTGCTAGGTTGTTGTTGTAATAATGAATTACTAATCTTTTGGATATCTCAAATGGCCAATTTAAGATTCTATTTATAATAAATGAAACATTACATACCTGTTTCGAGAAGGTATAATTAAACCAACACAACTTTTCAAAGACTTACATAACACACGATTTACTAATTCAATAAAATTGGAAACACAAAATTTTCCACACGTGAAAGATGACTGGCTTTCTAAAGGTATGTTCGTGACCAACCTGACTTTTGGAAACTCTTTTGCATTGATGTGTAGAGGAATGCTAGCCACTTTTTTCCTATACATTCTCTTTTGCACCCTCTCTTCTCCTATTAGCATGTCTCCTCAATTGAATATGTTCGGGTTTTCAAATCCCCAAAATTTAGCACAAGATCAATAGGTTGTTCATCCTCTTTTTCCCAAATCCTATAGGAAATTTTTCTGTGATCATCCTGAAGTGCTGGACCATTTGATTTTCTATACTCATATCAAAGTCAAATAACACCCTGAAGAGAGACATTCTATCTAGAATAAACCCATACTAATTGTAGAACAACGTGGCAAAAACATTGTATATAACACATATTTTTGACCAACCGAGCTTCACGGAATTAGGTAAACCCATGGGGTCTACAAGAAAAATAGACCATATGACTTGCTTCCATTGATGTGCGCGCAGTAGCATATCAAATAAAACTGTGTACCTCTTTGCATTTAGCTGAAAACCTAATTCATTTGATTTATACCAGTGATCTAGACTCAGCACTTGAGCTCCAATGCTGAGATTCATCTACTACTACAATGCAAGAGTGGTAGATTGCTTACTACCTTTGATATAATTATATACCATGCTTGCTTAAATTTTATGCACGAAATTCATGCATTTATTGAATAACCCCTGCTAAGCTGTTTATTGAGCCCAGTGAAGCACGTATGACTCGAGTCAATGATACACCAAGTCCTTAGTCCATACTGGACTCTGCCTCCCAACCATTTACCATTTCGACAATAGAAACACAAATGGACAATGTTACCATTCCAATCCAAACTAGCATGCCATATACTACTATGTATAATGCCACAGAGAATAAAAAAGTAAGAAATGAAAATATCCATTCTTGCTAAATAAACCCGATTAAAAAACTGGAGAGGAAAAGTTATACACAGAGCCCTCTCACAGTCACAGCAGACAGCTGATTGATCCAGTCCAGATTCACCCCTTCGCCACTACTACAAGTGTTGTTACAACTATTAAAAAAAAAAAAAAAAAAAAAAAAAAAAGAGTCCAACAAAGGAATTTTGAAAAAGGGTCTTCATCGCTCTCTTACGTGTTCACATTACTATCCACGACTCCAAAGTCGGGAAGCTCAGACCACCACAATCAAACGAACCCAGACCCGACCCACCTTCCACCACCGTCGGCGCAAAAGAGATTTGATCCTGTGCTCCAGAACTAGGTTGAGTCTGATGATGATCCATCACTTGCTGATGTTGTGGCTGATTATTATTATCTAGCAAAAACGACGCCGACGTGTCAAGCGTTGGCAAGCAGTAGTTCAAGATCCGGTTCCCGGGTCGGTGGGCCTCAGGTTTCAGCACAGGTGCCACCGCCACGTGTCCCTCTCCAAAACGAATGCCAGTCACCTGCTGCACCATCTGCCGGAAGTTCGCGGGATCCGCCGTGATGAAAGTGGTCGGAGACTTCTTGGTGGCCCTAGACTTACGCTTGGCAATCTTTCCAGTAGACACCGCCGCCGGTGAGTTCCTCCGCTTGGAAAGAAGAGATTCGGGGTCAGAACCCGAGCCGGCAGGTGTGGGGGGTTCTGGTTTGACTTGATGATGAATGAAAGGAGAGGAATGGTCAGTTGAATCAAATTCAGATGCGGGCTCGGTGTTGCAGAGTGACTTCTGGAGAGCTTTGGTGAGGGTGTCGTTGTCTCGGGCGAATGATTCGGAGAACCATGAGTCGGAGAATGTTGGACGGAATGACCAGGGCTCCGGGCTCGCTAAATTGTGTGATGACGCCATAAACCACAACGCTTTTTTTTTTTTTTTTAAATGCTTGAGGAGGAAATTAATTCAGATTATCGTTTGGGATGAATGAAAAGAAAGATGAGAGTAGAGGGTGGTGAGAATTGGGGGAGGAGGAGAAATGAAGGAGAATAGGTATTTTGAAGAGGTGGAAGGTCTTTTAAATAAGTCGGTGGGAGAAACCGCGTTCGTCGGGCTGGACACGTGTCGAGTCACTTCCGTTGTTTTTTGAGTTGAGTTTAAGTTAATAAACTATGTAGCGAAGAGTCTAATTTAGTTAAGCCAAGTGGAGGTGATGTGCTAGTCAAGCCGCGTTGTTAGCTTTTTTGCACGAGTGATGCTACGGTGCACTGGTACCATGCCTGGTGGTATTAGGGCATCCATCGGGCACCAAACCAAACATGGTACGAATGCCCCTTAGAATTTTCCTTTTTGCACACCTTAAACTCTCTCCTCTCCAATCTCCATGCTACTTGTCACTCGCTCATCCCTCGCGCCCTTTCAAGTCCATAAACAAAATCAAGTGCTAGTCAGACATTTCACTAAATTAGAGCAAGATATAGACCATTCTCCTGGACAAATTTATCAAAACGACAACTCATTCAATATGATCCTTTTTACTGTTAAATTTTCTGTACACATTCGCAGCTAGTGATATTTGTGCCTCTCATATTACAATTACTCTTGATTCTATTTTATAAGCGAAAGAAGAAAGAAAAAGAAAAAAAAAACCTTTCTTCTATTTCGTTTGACAGAGATAGGGTCGGACCGTAGGAACTAGGAGGAACATGTGGCATTTTATTTTCTACAACTAAGAAAGGGAAGAAAATGAAAATGAAAATGAAAATAAAAATCAAAGGGACCATACTAAGCTAAACCAAAGTCAAAAAGATTAGTAGAAGATGGGCGCCAGCAATGACATCAGGGAAGACACATACGTAAGATGACATAAGGATGAGGCATTAACATCATGATGGGGAGTGAGTGAATTATGTATGTCTAGTTACTAGTACAGATACAGAGCGGATGATTTTGATGCGTCCGTTCCACATCAGCTAACCAACTAAATAAGCTTAAAGATTCTTTCTTTATCTTCTGTTTTTTTCACTTTCTTTCACATATCTCCTAAATTTCCTTTTCAATTATTTTGTTAAACACATTTGCTTATTCACTTCCAAATCAGTGGACGCGGTTTTATTTTCAATTAGATTTAGATGGAAATGCCGACAGCACATCATGCTCTGTCTCTCTCTCCAAACCTTGTAGCATATTTACTCATAGTTTTGCTTTTGCATGTTTCGTCTTCTAAAATATGTTTCAACATATTTCACCTTCGATGTGCCTTATTTAATGCATACATTCACAGTTGTTAGCAAAATTTTATATGTGTATTGTTTCATCTTTATATATTTTTGCTTGTTGTAATGAAATTCATGCTACGTCCTTGTTATATGGATGTAGGTTAGGTTGTCACCCCCACCGTCCCCATAGGTGCCTATTTTTGGAACATTGTCACCCACCTTTGGTGATGCATACATGAAGTCGAAAGCTATGATGAGTCTCAATTTGACCATGTTTGGATGGAGATTACTTTTAAGATATCCAAATTTGGTTCTAGGTTGGAGATGTTCCTCATTTATTGATAGTTTACTTTGTACAATTCATGATATTTGTTGTATCACAGACATTGATTACATTGACATTTGCGGCAATGATTTTATTTTTGAAAAAGTCGTATTTAAACTCTAAGACGTGATTTTACATAATAATAATAATAATAAATAAATAAAATTATGTATTCGCCATCCCTGAAAAGATTGATAGTTCCAAACATTTTGGCTAACAATTTTCTCACCCAAAATCATACAACAAACATGAATTCTGATATCATATTGAATGAGACCTAAATTTTAATTGCCGCCAACTATGAAGGCCCAAACTATTGTGGCCATGTTCATATAAAAATCCGTTGAAAATCTAATCGGGATTGATGAACAAGGAGAGCGAGCAGCTTTAAGCCACATTAAAAAATAAAAAAGTAAAGGTGGTCTCTACATTTGAGTCCCAAGAACAATCGTGGCAAAACACACAAGCTAATTTTCCAACCGATCATGTTATCTTAATTAAATTAGTGTAAATGACAATTATTCTAGTTCATGTAAGAGAACAAAGAAGTATAGAAACTTAAAATTTTGATGATCATCAAAAGAAGTTTGGATAAAAAGAGAAAGATTAAAGCAAGATTAATTGGAAATGACATCTCCAGGTTGGGATTAGGGACCAATGGCAAAAAAAAGTATGATTTTGATTGGAAAAAAGTGGCATCTACATACCTTCTCTTTTACGTAAATTAGAAAAAGTACTTCCTGTTCCATAAAATAATACAAGTAAAGTAGATAAAGAAGAAAATGTAATAGATCGCTTTGAGCACTTTAATAGTTTTAGAAACCTTTGGAAAAATGAGAACCTCTGTTCACGTGCAAGGCAAATGACCCTACTCAGAAGAAAGATATTATTAAAAAATAAATGGAAATTTTGTTAGAAAAAAAATAATTTGTCTTTATTTTGCGTCTAACAATGTTTTGTTGAATGCAGCGACTTTTTAACATCATCACTTTTGCTGAGGGCACCACCATTCCTTTTTTGATGTGTTGAATGACACCACTAATATAAACCATGTCTCGTCTTCTTTTTCACCTTATCTTTTCCCTTCATAGCAATTGGCGGAGCAACACCACCTGTTAGGAGATTATTTAGAAGGTTTATTCCTTTATTCTTTCCTTTATTCTATGATAGCTATATATGTGTACTTGCTTTGTTATAGGAAACTACTTCCTCAAGAAATTTAATATTTTCTAAACTATTGCTAGGTATTATGAGAAATTAGGGAAACTACTGTTGGACTTCTTGTATAAATATTTTTCCATTGAGTTAATAAGAATACAGAAAAACAATTACCCTAAATCTTTCATGGTATCAGAGCCAAAATTGCTTCTTCAAAAAAAATAAAATTTCCTAAACCATGGCCGGCGGCGCATCTCTTGGGAAGCCGAATCTCGCTCCTGTTGCGCTACCTCTTCCAGATTTTACTGCAGAACAGTGGGCGGCGTTAACAGCAGCATTTGGTACTCCTCACACTCCTTATAACAGGTTGCATGGTAAGTTGGAAATGAATTATTGGATAATTGATACTGGATGTTCTCATCATGTTACTGGTGATGAATCTTGTTTAGTGGATACTACAGTAGTTTCGCCATGTCCCGTGGGCCTTCCGGATGGTCAAACGGTGGTTGCTACTAAGGAGGGTGTCGTGAAACTCACGGACAAAATAATCCTCCAACATGTTCTTTTTGTTCCTAAGTTAAACTGCAATTTAATTTCGGTTTCACAACTAAATGATGATCTAAATTGCTTTGTCCAATTTAATTCTAACTTGTGTGCTATACAGGACCTGCATTCGAGGGAGGTGATTGGCACGGGTGAGAGACGGGATGGACTTTACTATCTACGGCATGGATTACAGGTGCAAGCGGTTTCGATTGATAATTCGAAGTCCTTGGAGCTATGGCATAGTCGTTTGGGTCATCCTTCCGAGACAGTAGTGAAGTTGCTTCCTTTTTTTAATAATTCTATGAGTCATTTGAATAAAGCATGTGAAGTTTGTCATCGTACTAAACATTCTAGAGATCGTTTTCCTTTAAGTGCCAATAAATCAACTAGGATTTTTGAGTTACTACATTGTGATTTATGGGGTCCGTATGATGAAATTTCTTCGTGTGGTGCTCGTTATTTTTTAACCTTGGTAGACGATTATTCACGTGCTGTGTGGGTTTATTTATTGATTGATAAAAGAGAAGTTTTCAAGATGTTTATGTCCTTTATTGCCATGATTGACCGTCAATTCTCTCAAAAGTTGAAAATTGTACGTAGTGACAATGGAACAGAGTTTAACTGCATTAAAGATTTCTTTGTGGCTATGGAATTTTATTTCAAACCTCTTGTGTGGGTACCCCTCAACAAAATGGAAAAGTGGAAAGGAAACATAAACATATTCTCAATGTCGCTCGTGCATTGAGGTTTCAAGGGGGGTTGCCAATCTATTTTTGGGGAGAATGCGTTTTGGCCGCTGCTCACCTAATAAATCGGACTCCCTCTAGTGTTCTCCTAAACAAAACTCCATATGAAATGCTATTTGGTTGTACACCTTCTTTTAGTGACTTGCGCGTTGTTGGTTGCTTAGCTTATGCCCATAATCAACGCGCTAAAGGTGACAAGTTTGCCAGTCGAAGCAGTAAATGTGTTTTTGTGGGTTATCCGTTTGGTAAGAAGGGATGAAGTTTATTTGATCTTGAGAAAAATGAGTTCTTTGTGTCGAGGGATGTGAAGTTCTATGAAAATGTTTTTCCTTATTTGAATGTTGAAGTCACAAATCATACTCCTCCCCTAGACAGTGATGTGACTTATAATGAGAGAGCCCAGGAAGAGCTTATTGAAGGTATGGGGGATCATCAGGTGATGCACGAGGATGCCATCGTCGGTCCTCAAACGGTCTCTCCCACGGCCTCTCCCACGACTAGCGTCACGCCTAGTAATGCTGAGCCACCGTCTACCACGTTCGTGCCAAGTGAAAATGCTCGGGATGTGCCACAAGTGGACGCTTCATCCTCGGCTGTTGAGGGGGTAGATGGTGCTCCCGACGGAACGGGGAGGGACAATTTGGGCCACGGGTTCCGGGAGAAGTTCCCATCAGCAAAGTTGAGAAACTCCGTGACACATACGGTTATCAAAGACAGTCCATTTCTCGCTCCATCTGCTCCGCCATATCACACTCCCTCAGGTACGCTTTTTCCTATAGCACATTATGTTAGTTGTGATCAATTTACTGTGAAACACCGAAATTTTCTTGCAGCTGTAACTGCAGGTGTTGAGCCACAGTCTTTTAAAGAGGCTGCAAAAGATATAAGATGGTGTACTGCTATGCAAAAGGAGATTCGTGCTTTGGAAGATAATGGCACTTGGACTATGGAAAAATTACTTCCTAGAAAGAAAGCTCTCAAAAGTAAATGGGTGTACAAAATTAAGTACAACTCAGATGGTAGCATTGAGAGGTTAAAATCCAGATTAGTTGTTTTCGGTAATCATCAAGTTGAAGGAATTGATTATAATGAGACATTTGCCCCAGTCGCGAAAATGGTGACAGTTAGAATTTTTCTGGCCATTGCAGCATCCAAGCATTGGGAGTTGCATCAGATGGATGTTCATAATGCCTTCCTTCACGGCGATTTAGATGAGGAGGCGTATATGAAACTTCCGCCAGGTTTTAGCTCCACTGATTCTGATCTGGTTTGTCGTTTGCGTAAATCGCTGTATAGTTTGAAACAGGCACCTCGATGTTGGTTTGCAAAGCTTGTGACAGCTTTAAAGGGGTACAATTTTCTTCAATCCTACTTCGATTATTCCCTCTTTACTTACTCTAAAGGGTCTGTACAGATCAACGTCCTAGTATATGTTGATGATTTGATAATCTCTGGTAATGATTTCGCTGCAGTGACGGCTTTCAAAGTCTATTTGAGTCAATGTTTTTATATGAAGGATCTTGGTGTGCTTAAATATTTTCTTGGCATTGAGGTGGCTAGAAGCTCCTCAGGGTTTTTTTTATGTCAAAGGAAATATGCCCTTGATATTATTTCAGAGGCAGGACTATTGGGCTCAAAGCCGGCTTCATTCACGATTGAACAGAATCATCAGCTGGCGCGTGCCAAGGGGTCTTTTCTTACGGATCCCGAGCCCTATAGGCGTTTGCTTGGGCGTCTTATCTATTTGGCGGTTACTCGTCCTGACTTGGCATACTCGGTTCATGTCTTGTCACAATTCATGTAGGAGCCGCGACAAGAACATTGGGATGCTGCATTACGAGTTGTTCGCTATTTAAAGAAATCCCCGGGTCAAGGCATTTTATTACGTTCAGACAGTGAGTTATCTTTGACAGGTTGGTGTGACTCGGATTGGGCAGCCTGTCCCCTTACTCGGCGGTCTCTCACTGGGTGGTTTGTGTTTTTGGGGCATTCGCCAATTTCATGGAAAACTAAGAAGCAACATACTGTAGCTCGTTCTTCGGCAGAGGCCGAATATCGCTCCATGGCTTCTGTGACTTGTGAATTAAAATGGTTGAAGGGTCTACTTTTGAGTTTGGGAATCCATCATCCTAAGGCGATTCCTTTTTTTTGTGATAGTTAGTTCGCGTTGCATATAGCGCAAAATCCGGTATTTCATGAACGCACGAAGCACATTGAGGTTGATTGTCATTTCGTGCGAGATGCTATCCAGGAAGGTCTTATTGCTCCGTCTTATGTGTCGACTACGGACCAATTGGCGAATATTTTTACCAAGGCTTTGGGGAAGAATCAATTTGATTTTCTCCTTGACAAGTTGGGCATTTTAGACTTGCATGCTCTAACTTGAAGGGGGTGTTAGGAGATTATTTAGGAGGTTTATTCCTTTATTTATTCTAGGATAGCTATATATGGGTACTTGCTTTGTTATAGTAAACTACTTCCTCAAGAAGTTTAATATTTCCTAAACTATTGCTAGATATTATGAGAAATTAGGGAAGCTACTGTTGGACTTCTTGTATAAATATTTTTCCATTGAGTTAATGAGAACACAAAAATAATTACCCTAAATCTTTCACCACCCCGCCCACCCTGATATAACCTTTCCTATCTTTCTCTTCTCATTTGTTCTAGTTTTTTTTTTTTTTTTTTTTTTCGCTATTATCTTATCTTCTTCTCCACCGCTAGTGACACCACCCCACCCCCCACCTTGTTATTTTCTTCATTTCTTCTTCTTATCCTATTTTCCTCTAGTTTGTCTTTTTATGTGCTAGTAGGGGTTCCAAATTCGCAAGAGCTTGCATGAGGGACAAATTTTTTTTTGCCTCACACAGGGTCCAGCAACTGGGGAACTCCCACTTGTAGGAATCAACTCGAGGGCAAAAAAAAAAAAACAAACAGAGAAGAAAATAAAGAAGGTGAACATAAAAATGGGAAGATAGGAGGAGAAGAGGAACATAAAGAACAAGAAAGAGGAGAAGAAGATAGAATAAGGAGAGAAAATGTCGGCAAGGCGGCGGTGGAGGTGACGGTGTTGTTCCCTGAAAGAGAAGAGAGATGGTGGTGATTTTTTTTAGCTTATATTAGCAGTGTCCTTCAGTAGGTAGTGGTGTGTTTCAAAAAGTCAGAGTGCCACTGTCTTTCAGCAAAAGTGGTGAGTCAAAAAGTCGATGCATTTGTTGAATAGAGAACAACTTGCAGTAGAGAAGGTTGTAAATGAATTGAATTATACAATAAATATAGCATTATCCTAATTGTATGTTATGTGATTCCGATTCTTCAACAGTATTTAGTTGAAATTTATACACATAACAAGTTCTTTTTTTCCTGGTTCAAAGTACTAATATTTGTATGTCGCTATAATAAATATTATTTAAAAATTGAAATTATGTTCAAAATTTAGAATTCAGACTCCAATGTTTTATTTTATATAAACATCCTAATCGATACCCTCAATTTTTGTTTTTTTTCTTATTATTTATTGTAGATGTTATTTTTTTTAGTCCTTTTACTCTAACTGAAATTTTGTATTATAAGATTTTAGTCGATGGCGTGGCAATATCTCCAACACCATAACAGTGACATTAGACATCTCAATGTTTGTTATTATGGTACATATGTTTCCACATCATTGATTACACAACTTTGACTAAAAAAAAAATTCAGTTAAACTTTTCATTTTCATTTTTATTTTCCCTTGGACCAAATGTCAATCCAATTTAGTTGTTTCATACCTTCCCACTTAATTAGAATGGAAGATATATGTGAATTGGTTTTTTTTATTTTTTAAATAAAAAGTTGCTACAATATTTTGGCTTGGGCCTAAATTGTGTTTTTGGGCCTCATTGCAATGTGGTTGAGGTTTTAAGCCTTTGAGTTTTGGATATGGAATAAACACTATACTTTCTATGAGCATTAGGCAAAAAGCTAGCCCTGTTTAACACCACCAAAAGTATTGTCCCACACCACCATTTATATTTTTTTCCTTTTACCTACTAACCCACACTACCCAAAAAACTGTTTTTGAAAAAAACAGTAATGATGAACGCGATAAGAGAACCATCGTCCTTCACTATTTTCTTTGTCTTTTCTCTTCACTTATCTGTTGATCGGAACAACACCACCCCGCTCCCCGCCACCGCCGACCTCCTCTCTTCTCATTTCTCGCAAAACAGCCTAGTTATCACTCATTCAAAATAAAAAAAATATAGGGTAACTTTCGGCCAACTTATACTCTCTATTGAGATCAATTCTCAAGCTCATTAAAAACATAAAAAATGTAGTACTTTGAGTTATCTAATAAACACAATTTAAATCACTTGAAAATGTTTTGAAATGAGCAAGTTATGGTCATTTTACTAAAGTCGTACAAATATGTCTTACAATAAAAACGGAGTAGTGTCCCTAACTTTCGGCCAACTTATACTTTCTGATGAAGTCAATTTTTGCTCCCTGTTGACCTGCACAAGGAACGCACGTGAGCCACGGACCACCGTTGTGGTGGTCGATGACACTCCGATGCTAAAGTCAAACAGGGATCTGAGGAAGGCTTTGTGTTGTAACCAGTGAATTTGTAGCGTACCTTAGCTTACCAACTTCATGTCTTATTTATAGTCCTGGAGTTCTGGTTTGACCAGGCCATCGGTGGCGTAGTTTAAGAAATAAGATCTTTGTGGAGATCCTTATCTAATTAGGAGTTGTGTTGTGAAAGGAAGTTTCCCTGTTATACTTGTGCTTCTAGATACACGAGATATAGTTAACAATCAGAGTGTTGTCCATAAATGGAAGTTTCCATGTTTGACGTGTACTATGGTATTTGTTTCCTAGTTGGAAACAATGTGTTGTTGGCTTGCATGAGTTGATCCTCGAGATACTTGCCTTAATAGGTCTTACGGGGATTGTGGATGGTTGTAAGACGTGTGGGCTTAGCAGGTTGTAGTAATTCGGGTTCGTCTGGCAGACTGCACTGTGTATGCTTGAAATCGCTTGGGTCGGATCAGTGTTGGGCCGATGCTGGGCCCGTTATTCCTTGAGATCATCATGACATGTGTACGCCGTAGGAGATAGGACGTTTCGATATAGCATCAGTTCCTTCCATCGAGTTAGTGGGGCGCTTAGTCAGTCCACTAAATCTCTGAAAAGTAATTGTACCATTGTGATGATTAAATTCGAAGCATTGTCTTGAGCGGCACATATCATTAATGGATGCGTGACTGCTCAAGGAGAAGAGGTACGGTTTATATTCTCTATAAATAGTTGTCGCTTCAAGGAAGATTTCTTTTGTTTCTTCTTGTGTCTTCTTTTGTGTGAGTGTTCTTCTGTAAAACTTGATTTGCACTTCCCTTCGATGGTGGATAACGTTGAACTTATCCCTAGGCAGGAGTCGTCTTATATTTGCCTCAAGATTTTGGGAAAATCTTGGTTGATGAAAATTTCCCTGCGTTTATAATAATAATAATAATAATAATAATAATAATAATAATAATAATAATTTTTAAGTCAAATTCTACATAATAATAATAACAAATTTCCAATATTAATTAAAGACATAAATATAAATTCAAAATTTAAAGAAATCTATATAGGGTTGCACAGGGGCATATTTGAATCTGGACTCCAATTCCTAGTGCCTGATGACGTTTGGTGTTTCTTCTTTTCTCTCTGTATGTCTCCCTCTCAATTGGCCCCGAGCGGGTTCAAGATTTTGATTGCGATCTTTCTCAGAGCGCACGATGTTGGCCCTCGTTTGACCCTGGCGATAGTTCATCGTCTGACTGTCGCTCGGTTGGATTCTAGGGGCATTTGCATGTTGGACACCCCTGTTTGCTTGCGTCCAGTAGCGGATGACGTTGTGCCTTGGCAAAAGTATTGGTTTCTGGTTTTAGCGAATTCTTCATACTTTAGGCTTGGAGAACATTGAGTCCCCAAATTCTTTCAATTTGACCTTAGTAAGTTTTTTTTTTTGTTATCTTATCCTTTATGTTCTCGGATGTAGTGCTGACTCGATATATTGCTTCTTTTTTCAGAAATGTTTGTCACTTCATTCCTCACTGACGAGGAAGAATGGATAGAGAGGGAGTTTAATGGATTCTCATTGATGTCTGTTAAGGAGGTTGTAATGCCAGGTAATGTCGTACGGAGCGGGTTGCTCTGGTGCTCCCATGATGTCCTTGCTACACCCAGTTCACCGACTGAAGAGGTCGGAGTAGTCGTTCGAAGAGAATGAGCCTGACTATGCCCAGCTCGACTTGGCTGGCTGAGTTGGAGGCGAGCGTGCCTCTTGATGTTCTTCCCAAGAGGAGGCGACCCACCAATCGTGTTGTTTCTACTGCTGAGCCGCCATCCTTGCCAGAAAAGGATGCGGCTGCTGCAAAGCACAAGTTATCTTCATCTATTCAGGTTGTGGTCTCAGGGGATCATCGTCTCTCGCTGTATTTTGTTATCCCTCCTGCTGACTCAGAGGGGGAACGTGTTGGACCAAGGAGATAATGGACTTGTTATCACAATGTATTGATTTGCTTACTATGTGTACTTGCATTCAAAATTTCAAATTATCCATGAAATGTTTTTGGATCATTGCCCAGAGTTATTATGAGTTCTCATGAACTAAACACATAGTGATATCTGAATTGAATTGATAATTCGTTTTCGTTTTCTCTCTCCCATTATTCACAAACTGAGAATCAATTTGAACGAGTAGTTCAAGAATAATGCTCGCATTATTCACAATTTGTGAATTGTACAAAAAAATGTGGGCATCATCTCTATCAAGATCAATTGGTACACTGTCATCTATGAGAAACATTATTTGATCCAAAAGATAAAATGTCTTTGACATGTATTTTAACTTGTAAAGTACGTGGACAATATTCTTCATAAAATGTCATATTTACTACAATTAAAACATTGTTTTGCCAAATTTTTTAAATTTGGGACTTGTTCCCTTCATATTCTTCTTGAAAATTTTGGAACTAGCTTTATTCACGCCAGTGATCATTAATTTGTCAATTTATTATGCCTGTATTTCACCGATTTTTCCATTTTTTCTCAAGAGCAAATACAGTAAGGTGTGTATGCATGGATAAAGTTTTTCCTCCGCATGAATGACAATGATGTCACCATGTGTCCCATAAAATTTGGTAAACTATTCATAATAGTGTTGACCTGAATTTGATCCGAAAGAGGGTAACCAACATTTGACAACAATTATGTAGTGAGTTCCATTTTGCATCACATGGTTCTGTTGTGTTGCATCCTGATGCTTGCAGGGGAGTTCTTGGTTTGGAGAAGGCTTTCAAACCTGTAAGTGCCCTATTCAAATGTTATCTATCAAGTGGATTCTTTGACTGATCAACTGTAGAATTCTAGAGCTGTTGCGAACTTGGGAGCCATGCGAACCACGACATCAACATCTGAAACATAATTGTTAGCCGTAAAGGCTCAACTAAATTCAACCGAAGTTGACTGGGCTTTAACTCGAGCATAATTGTGGCGGGCCCGTGCTGAGTTGGAGCGCTTAGAAGGCGCTGTTGGCAAATGGTCGTATGATCTGCAGACTCAGATGGTCGAAAGGAAGTGAGCCAAGGCTAAATGGGCTATTATGCGACGACAGCTTGAGTCAGTGGTTGCTGAGGGACTTCACTGCGTTCATGAAACAAAACGCTTGTTGACGGAAGAACATTTGCACTATGCCGCATTGGTAGGTGCGGTGGATTTTGGGGTTTTGGGACGAAAACTGCATATTTCGTCTGAGGTCGTGTGAGGCAGGTTAGAGCTTATCAGATAAGAGCGCCCTGATCTTGTCCTCGATTTTACTTATTATAGGAAGGCCACTTTCGGGGTTATCACATAGGAAGAAAGTCTTGGTTATTCGAGATGGGCTGTTGAGAAAGCCGTTTTGCCTTTTTTCTGTTCAAAAGTAGTTGTAATGTCCTTCTCGGGACAAAAAAATAGAATTTTCAATGAAAGTCACGTTTTGTAACTTTGTTTTTTGTCTTGTATTGTGGTGTCATTGTATCCTCTTTAGAAGCTTTCAACTCACGCTGCGGGACATGGAATTAGTACTTTCGAGCCCTGCATGCTGGCAGATGGTATGTATTATCAGTTGAGTTGCATTGAAGCTAATTGTTTTGGGCCACCCTTGATCATAGGTGAGCCGTAATGGTTCCTGACGAGTCACCGCCACAAGTTGTGGAACTGTTGAATACACTCTTACTCCCTAAGCCATCGTTGTCCGTGCTCAGCAGACTAGGCACTGGGATGTTCCAAAAGTTGTTGTTGTCAGTAGGAACTGACTTACTTGGTGTGTTCTGGAGGTTGTTGGCTGTTTGGAAAGTCGTTGTTGTTAGGTGCAAGAGCACTGATTGGGCTGCGATTAAACTCAGCGACCATGGTCTATAGAAAAGTAGTGGTTTCGTGGCAAGCCGTTGGCATTAGTCGAAGCTGACTAGGCTTCCACTTTCCAAATAATCAACCCTCACTCAGAGTGAGCTACCGAATTCGAGCATTGATCAGAAGTTATCGTCATCAGTCGTCATTGACTAGGATTACCTGATCGAATTCGGCAGTCATTGTCTATAGAAAGGCAATGATCCTTTAGCGAGTCATCGTCATCAGGCGTAAGAGCACTGACTAGACTCCCATTTCCTAGATCATTGTCGTCTGCACACAGCGGACTAGGCGTCAGGCACCAGAAGCCATCGTCATCAGTCGCGAACTGATTAAGCTTACATGGTAAGTTCGACGATCATTATCTGTAGAAGAGAAATGATCCCTTGGCGAGTTGTCGTCATTAGACGTAATAACACTGACTAGACTCCCACTCCCTAAGCCATCGTCATTCACACGCAGCGGACTAGGCGTCGGGCACTAGAAGTCGTCGTCATCAGTCGCGAACTGACTAAGCTTGCCTAGTAAGTTTGGCGATCATTGTTTGTAGAAGAGCAATGATCCCTTGGCAAGTCATCGTCATCAAACATAAGGGCACTGACTAGACTCCCACTTCCTAGGCCATTGTCATCCGCGCACAGCGGATTAGGTGTCGGGTAGCAAAAGTCGTCGTCATCCGTCATGAGCTGATTAAGCTTACCTGGTAAGTTCGGCGATCATTGTCTGTAGAAGATCAATGATCCCTTGGAGAGTCGTCGCCATCAGGCGTAAGAGCACTGACTAGACTCCAATCTCCCAGCGGACTAGCAACGAACACCAGAAGTTGTCGTCATCAGTCGCGAACTGACTAAGCTTACCTGGTAAGGTCGGTGATCATTGTCTGTAGGAGAGCAATGATCCCTAGGCGAGTCATTGGCATCAGACGTAAGAACGCTGACTAGATTCCCATTTCCTAGGCCATCGTCATCCGCACGTAGTGAACTAGGCGTCGGACACCAGAAATCATCGTCATCAGTCGTGAACTAACTAAGCTTATCTGGTAAGTTCGGCAATCATTGTTTCTAGGAGAACAATGACCCATTGGTGAGTCATTTTCATCAGGTGTAAGGGCATTGACTAAACTCCTACTTCCTAGGCCATCGTCATTCGCACACAACAGACTAGGCGCCGGGCAGCAGAAGTTGTCGTCATCAGTCGCGAACTGACTAACTTACCTGGTAAGTTCGGCGATCATTTTTTGTACAAGAGCAATGATCCTTTGGCGAGTCGGCGTTATGAGGCATAAGAACACTAATTAAACTCCCATCTCCTAGGCCATCGTCATCTGTGCGCAGCGGACTAGGCGTCGGGCACCAGAAGCCATCGTCATCAGTGGCGAACTGACTAAGCTTATCTGGTAAGTTCGACGATCATGGTCTGTTGGAGAGCAATGATCCCTTGGCGAATCATCGTCATAAAGCGTAAAAGCACTGACTAAACTCCCACTTCCTAGGCCATCGTCATCCGCGCGCAGCGGACTAGGCGTCGAGCACCAGAAGTTGTCGTCATCAGTCGTGAATTGACTAAGCTTACCTTGTAAGTTTGGCAATCATCGTATATAGAAGGGTCATCGTCATCGGCTGCATGAACACTGACTAGACTCCCACTTTCTAACCCATCGTCATTTGTGTTCGGCATACTAGGATTAGACCAGACCAGAAGCTATGTCATCAGTGGCCTACTAACTAAACTTTGGTCGGGTTAAGGACGGTGACCTCTGGCAAGCCATCGTAATCAGACGTCAAAAGCGCTTACTAGACTCCCATTTTCTAAGCCACTATCATCCGCTATTGATGAACTAGGCTTAGAGTGGACCAGAAACTATCGTAATCAGTCGTCACTGACTAAGCTTTGGTCAGGTTCGGTGACAATTATTCGTAATTTGAAAATAGTCCCTGGCGAGCCATCTCGATCAAGCATTAAAGCACTGACTAAGTTATCATCATCCACTTTTGGCGAACTAGGCATTAGAGCGAACCAGAAGCTGTTGTCATTGGTCGAAATTGACTAAGCTTTTTGGTTAGGTTTGGCGACCATTATCTATAGTTGGACAATGGTCCCTGGCAAGTCATCGTGGTCAGGCGTTAGAGAACTGACTAAGCTCCCACTTTCTAAGCCGTCGTCATCCGCTTTTGGCAGACTAGGGTTAGAGTAGATCAGAAGCCATCATCATCAGTCGGAACTAAGTTTTGATCGGATTAGGCTTCTGCTTAGCCTTGGGCGTGTAATCCATTTTGCTTAATTCGCCTGGTAGTCCAATACGAATGTCAGACCAATAGATCTGGTTCAGAAGTCAGATCGCCATAAAATTTGATCGGACTAAGTTTATCTAGGTTCAAAGAACGACATACAATATAACAGATACTTTGGACTCATTAATAATATTGTTGTAGGCGTGTTCCGTGTTGCATGGGCGTTTAAGGTCTTCATACTGTAATGGGTCGGATCTGGCGGGGTACTCCCTTGGGCACATGGATTGGCAGGTCGTGTTGTAAGGATCAACGTGCCAAATGTATGACACAGATTACGAGACGATTCAGTATCGGTTACTCTCCCTGTTAATGAGACTGCATGCAGTGCCATTAATTCAATAAATGTGGATTTATGCAGTTGCAATTGGAACCGTTGCCTACTTATTCCCCGTACGACATTTGATGCTGACATAACTGTTGATTGATTTCATTTCATGAACCATCGCGCCTATATATATGTTGGAGTTCACCATTTCAAGCATTTCCATGTATGCTCTAGAGAATGTTCCTGAAATGCATCTCCTTAGAAAATATGTTTTGGGTTCATCAAAGGCTAAAGAAAGATCTTCATTATTGGAGTTTTCGATTGTTGTGACATTTGCAGTGATGAATCTTGACAAGACTTGCTTTTATGCAGTGCCACCCGATTTAGATGAGCATCCAATTGGTTCCATGGGACATTGTTATTTCTTCTTACATTGTGTAGAAGAAGTGCATACTCTCCCCCAAGGGATGACTTTGCCTGTTGCTTTATTTTGTTCCCTAGTTTCCCTATATCACTACTGTTTGGTGATAATACCAGCAGCTAGTTTTGGGGCGAATTTTTCTATTGTATCCACTGGGATTTTCAAACAATGCCATGGTGTGGATACGGATTTGGCAGAGCGGGGTTATGGCGGTCGCGATTTGCATTCCTAAGGTGGTAACTGTGCGTCACTCCAGGCATTACACATTTGAGTGACATCCCCATTTGGTCCCTTCCGTTCTCTTTTTTAATCCTCTTCGCAAGGCAGATTGGCGTAACATGGATGTCTGCAATCTATTGTGTCTCTGCTGCCACTTTCAGATCATCCTTGAGAGGCAGGATGGCGAAGTGAAGAGTTAAGCTTGTACTTGTCGCCTTCTTCATGTACTTTACTTTCACTTTCGAATTTGAGTGGATGCATACTTGCGTCGGACTTAGATACTTGTAGTGTATAAGATGTTGTACTAGTCAGACGGGCAAGCTTTGTAATAACTTTCATTGTAATCAATAAAATTTGTTTTATTCCTTGAATATGTCTTGTGCGAAAAAAATCTTCTAAATTGAAAAAACAAAAAAAAACAAACAAAAGAAATCAAAGCAATATGATAGTTTGATTTTAAATAGAAACTAAATTAATTTGGCTTTGAAAGAGACGCGCACAGTCTTGGATAAGACTGTGTAGTTCTTTTGGCGGAACGTCAGGTGTCGCCAATGTTGGCGAAGATACTAAATAGTGAACTTCATGCTGACGGGTCGTTCCTCGTTGGCTGTCAGCGTTTGGAGGAAGCGCCTAATTGCTGAAGTGTTATTACTTAATTTTGTATTGGACTAGATGGTGTTTCTAGTACTGGATTCCGGCTCGACGTATAGCTGAGCCTTAGTTGTCAGAGCTTTGTCATTGTCCGCACGGGTTTATTTTCCCTTTGAATATGAGCTTGGTGTTTGATATGTCTGTCCCACGGGCCCAAGCTGTAATTGCTAGCAATCTAGTTGTTTCAGTGCTGCATAGTGGCAGTCTCTCGCTGAAGGTTTGTCATGCCCCGATTTTCGAGAAAACGATGATCCTAAATTTCACATAGGATTATTTGTTTCCCTAAAACCCAGGACTTGAAAATTCAATAACAACATAACGTTTAGCAGCAACAACTAAAACATAATTTAGAAAATTAAAACAAACTAAAAAATAATATAACCATGAAACTCTGACGTAGCTAGCCGCAATAACAAAACTCCAGTAACGCTGCTCATAAATCTCTAAACCCGTGAAAGGCTAAATGGCTACGTTCCAATAAAAACATACCCAAGAAGCGTAAACTTACTTGGGTTAGCAAGGTAGTTGGTATGAGTAATCTTCATCCTTATAAAATAAAATAATTTATATGCTTTAACATGAAAATTTAATAAACAAGACAATAACACTCAAAGTCTTGTAGTTCCTCAACGAGGAAAACTTTACATATTAATTAGTTTTATCGTGCTTAAAATATAAATTTATTTTACCAACACTTACAAAGTTAAGGTTTAATATGGTAAGTCCGACATGCAGAAATTGTTATTAGATTTACCATCTTGCACAAAACGGTTAGAAACAAACGGATAAAATTTTTGAGTTATCAATCCTCATAAATGAAATTTATTTTTAAACAATGATACAAATCATAGTCATATTAGACTATTTAGTTTCTTCCTTTAAGCCAATCATGCACATACACAAAAATCTAGTTTCTTTTCCACAATTGCACTATCCTCCTTGTGTCGAACACCCCTCACCCAAGTGTGTCTCCCTTGCCTTCGAAACCATTCGGAGCGTACATGTTCCAAGTGGGGTGCCACATCGAGGAACATGTCATCTCACCCGAAGTTCGATCCATGGCAAACATTTCCTAAATACTACACGTACTACCGAACTCACATGGAACGGTGCACTGATATGCAAGCAAGTCAGCATACCCAAAATTATATCACACGTATACAAACAAGTTTGTATACAAAACACATTTTTCATTTTTTTTTATTTGGAGTTGTGGAAAAGAGCATAAAAAAATAAGATAATTCTCAAGACTCCTTTAGGCTGACACTTTGTCAACCATAAACACATCGACCACGATGTTCACCCTTTCTTTTGGGGAAACAAATAACATTTTCATAAGTAAATTTTATATAACACCATATGGATTCACACTTATTTAGTATAATGATTAGCATGTCAATTTGCATAACCTTAAAATTCAAGTTTACATTATGATCACATGCTAAACACGCATTTCAAGTTATAACACAAAAATGCAAATACGAATTTTACAAAATAATACTAATACCCAAGTCATCCCGAAAATCTCTTCTTAAAATGATATTTACAAATAACCAAAAATACCTAATTTCTAACAGAGAGAGAAATAAGAAGCTCAATTAACCTCCTCACCTGGTAATAATAGGTCATAATAGCTTTAAACAAAGACACGCAATAACAAGTAACAATGCATGATGGTTACACATAGAGACGTGTTCTAACAAACCAAAACCTCATCAAAATAAAATTACCCATTTCAACTGACCATTATCTTTCAAACTCTACTTCATCCCAAATATAATTTTTTCAAATTTATTTGGTATAAAGAAATCTATATCACATATAAAAATTCTTCCAAATAAAAATATATGAAAAGATAATGGAGGAAAAACTCACTAACTTCTACATCTAAATTTTTTTTATATAAGGGTTTTTAAAATTTGATCAGCGACATTTTTCTCTACCTCGAGGGATATCTAACCGTTGGATGAACTCCAAACCAATGGCATATTTTCATACGTTTGTTATGAATCTACGAATTTAATTTGAAGTTATTTTGAGCTTTAGAAAGTCTTGATCCACTGAAAATACTAAGACTAGGGGTGGGCACGGTCCGGATCGGTTCCAAATTTGGAGGAACCTAACTCGAACCGTTTAAAAATAACGGATCCGGTCCGGTCCGGATCCCCTCATTTTGAACATTGGAACCGAACCTAACTTGAACCGTTTGGAACGGTCCGGTTCCTACGGTTCCAATGTTCAAAATGAGAGGATCTTCTTCAAAATAATTGATTGAGATTTTATGCTTCTAATTCCAATCTGCCATTTACACTGAAAGAATCTTACAAACAACTAATAGATGGAAGAGGAAGAAAATGTCACCATAATCATTGCAGATGATTGTCGCAGTCTCAGCTCAAGCTCCCCTTCGTGAAATATCCCAGGTTGCAAAATTGCTTATTGCAGTAGAGAGTGACCCACTTGATTATCTACCACAGATATAGCCCATGGGATGCAAGACACCTCTTCATAACTGCATCTACTGCAAATCTCCATCTGTTAATAAATTCTCTAGCTGGTTTCAGTAAGTCTTGAACTTGTCTTGCCCAAGCAGATCTCATGGAAGGCTCAATGGCACAGAAGAACCTGCAGTTGTTGCTTCACACTACCATCAGCACAAAAGGGGGAGGCGAACCTGATTTAGCGAGGAGAAGAAGATCACGAATCGGCGAGGAGAGGAAGACGAACCTGATTTAGCGGCCGTTAGCGGAGGATGCGAGAGGGGGAGGCGGCCTGCGGTGCGGGGGAGGGCGGGAGGCGGCCTGCGAGAGGAGGATGCTCACTGCTCACTTCAATGTTAGACTTGAAGAGGATGCTCACTGCTCATTTAGAATTTCTGCTTGAAGAGTAAAGAACTAAAGAGTAAAGACTCTTAGACTTAGTTTAGTTCCATATTTAGGTTTTTATAACTAATGTAATTTGAAACGGGTCCAATCCGGACCGTTTCGTTTTTAAAAATTGGAACCGGGACCGGACCGTTTTATAACGGATTCGGACCGATCTGAACCGTATAAAAAAAGTCATAATTAAAATCCGGATCGTTTAGAGCAAAATAGTCCGGTTCGAGTTGAACCCGCGGATCGTCGACCCGTTTGCCCACCCCTAACTAAGACTGCGCAAAGTTGTATTTATTACGGAATTTAAATAAAAACCTAATTTATTACTAAACCTTAACTTTAATCAATTGATTAATCTAAAAAAAGTAAAAGAGAACGAAGAAGACTCACCGGTGTTATGCATTCTTCTTCTTCTTTCACCTCTTTCTTCTAATTCTTTACGTAAGTTCCTCCCATTATTTTGTTTGTGTTAAAGAAAAGAATGAGGCTAGGTTTTTCCAACTCTTTTATAAAGCTCTAATTAGGGCTTCCTAATTTTATTTTTTGCTAAATGTACACACACTTTCTACTTATTTAAGCACTAAAAATAAAAACAAGTTTTACAAATTATACAATTATAATACATTACAAATTTATAAGTAAATATTATTTATATTTGTGTAATTAGGCGGATATTACAATATACACACCTCAAAAGAATCTCGTCCCAAGATTCGAAATGTAAGAAAGCAATGTGAATTTAAAAAAAATACAAATTGGCAAAAGAAATAAGATTTTAAAAAAAATATATACATTTTCATATTAGAAGTTATTCAAATCCTATTCTTATTGAAATTTTTTCACATCATACATCAAACATGCATAGATACGAGGTTGTTATCTGCATATATAATACTTTAATTAGAATACAAAATAATAAATTGAAACACTTTATATACAAACATATTTATAAGGGCAATGAAAAAGTACGGGTATTACAATATATACAACTCAAAAGAATCTCGTTTCGAGATTCAGTAGATGAGGGTAATTAAGTAATTAATTCTACAATAAATAAACTACCTTCCGAATGAAACAACACTAGAGTCCAAATAATAAACTATTTCAAAAATAAATTTTCTACTAACCCTCCTTAAGAAACAAAGCACACATCACATAGACAAACAAATAGCTCATGCATATACCCATAACTTCATGAAGATAATCACATAAAATATATATTATAAATATTCAATAAGTATAAAAATTATGGGGTGCTACAATATATACAACTCAAAAGGAATCTCGTCCCGAGATTCACTGAAAGGGCTAACTAAACGCTTCGAACACAAAACCACTAAATGAAAATCTAAACGGGATAATGTCACCCACTACTGACATTAAAAATAATGTATAATTAGCCTCGTACACACAAGTCATAGGAATCTCATCACAAGATTCACGAAGAAAATGAAACAATACTAAAAGTTCAAGGTTCACCCTTGTCACTTTATCTCTAGACATTTACACTATTACTCTCCCATATCCACATTCCGAGGATCACCTAGACTCTACCCAAGCCTAGGCTAACCAACTGCTCTGATACCAAACTGTCATGCCCCGATTTTTTAGGAAACGAAAATCCTTTTATCCACGTAGGATTAGGATCATATGTTTCCCCAAAACTCGAGACGTTAAAATTTAACAACAAAAACATTAAATAAAATTAACATACACAAAAATTCTAACTGGGTAACTCTTTGAAGATGACTGCTCCATAAAATTAAACCGCCAAAGATGCCGCCCCAAAACTCTATAACCCGAGAAATGCCAAATGGCTACGTTCCAATAAGAACGTACCCAAGAAGCATAAACTTACTTGGGTCAGCGAGGTAGTTGATATGAGTAATCTCCATCCTTATAAAATAAACAAGAAAATAACACTCAAAGTCTTGTAGTTCCCCAATGAGGCAAACTTTACATACTAATCAGTTTTATCATGCTTAAAATATAAATTTATTTTACCAACACTTACAAAGTGAAGGTTTAACATGGTAAGTCCGACCTGCAGAAATTGTTATTAGATTTACCATCCTGCACGAAACGGTTAGAAACAAACGGATAAAATTTCTGAGTTATCAATCCTCATAAATGCAATTTATTTTCAAACAACGATACAAATAATAGTCATATTAGACTATTATTAAAATATCAACAAAATGCATTTTCTAACTTTAGGAAGACATATAGTTCTCATTCAATGGTCGAACGAACATTTAGTTTCTTCCTTTAAGGCAATCATTCACATGCACAAAAATCTCGCTTATTTTCCACAATCGCACTATCCTCCTTGTGTCGAACACCCCTTACCCAAGTGTGTCTCCCTTGCCTTCGAAACCGCTCGGAGCGTACATGTTCCAAGTAGAGTGCCACATCGAGGAACATGTCATCTCACCTGAAGTTTGATCCATAGCAAACATTTCCTAAATATTACATGTACTACCGAACTCACATGGAACGGTGTACTGATATACAAGCAAGTCGGTATACAAAATTATATCACACATATACAAGCAAGTCTGTATACAAAACACATTTTTCATTTTTTTTTTGGAGTTGTGGAAAAGAGCATAAAAAAATCAAATAATTCTCAAGACTCCTTTAGACTGACACTTTGTCAACCATAAACACATCGAACACAATATTCACCCTTTCTTTTGAGGAAACAAATAACATTTTCATAAGTAAATTTTCTATAACACCATATGGATTCACATTTATTTAGTATAATGATTAGCATGTCAATTTGCATAACCTTAAAATTCAAGTTTACAGTATGATCACATACTAAACACACATTTCAAGTTATAACACAAAAATGCAAATATGAATTTTACAAAATAATACTAATACCCAAGTCATCCCGAAAATCTCTTCTTAAAATGATATTTACAAATATCCAAATATACCTTATTTCTAAAGACAGAAAATTGAGAATCTCAATTAACCTCCTCACCTAGTCATAATAGCTTTAAACAAAGACACACAATAACAAGTAACAATGCATGATGGTTACACAAAGAGACATGTTCTAACAAACCAAAACCCCATCAAAATAAAATTGCTTATTTCAACTGACCATTATCTCTCAAACTACTTCATCCCAAATATATTTTTTTCAAATTTATTTGGTATAAAGAAATCCATATCACATATAAACATTCTTCCAAATAAAAATATATGAAAAGATAATGGAGGAAAAACTTACTAACTTCTACTACTAATTTTGTTTTTATACAAGGGTTGCTAAAATTTGATCAGTGACATTTTCTCTACCTCGAGGAAGATCTAACCGTTGGATGAACTCCAAACTAATGTTATATTTTATATACATGTGTTATGAATCTAAGGATTTAATTTGAAGTTATTCTGAGCTTTAAAAGGTCTCGATTCACTGAACATATTAAGATTGCGCAAAGTTGTATTTATTACGGGATTTAAATAAAAACCTAGTTGTAGGTTTTCTCTTTTAGCTCAACCAATTCCTACGAAAATACAATAAAATTTTCATATTTTAGATTTATATTTTTATTAAACCCTAACCTTAATCAATTGATTAATCTAAAAATTAAAAGAGAACAAAGAAGACTCACCGATATTATGCATTTTTTTCTTCTTCTTCTTGTTTCACTTATTTCCGCTAATTCTTGATGTAAGTATCTCTCATTATTTTGTGCATGTTAAAGAAAAGAATGAGGCTAGGTTTTTCCAACTCTTTTATAAAGCTCTAATTAGGGTTTCCTAATTTTATTTTTTTGCTAAATGTACACACACTTTCTACTTATTTAAGCACTAAAAATAAAACAAGTTTTACAAATTATACAATTATAATACATTACCAATTTATAAGTAAATATTATTTATATTTGTGTAATTAGGCGGGTATTACAATATACACACCTCAAAAGAATCTTGTCCCGAGATTCGAAATGTAAGAAAACAATGTGAATTTAAAAAAAAAAAAATACAAATTGGCAAAATAAATAAGATTTAAAAAAAAAGTATATACATTTTTAGATTAAAAGTTATTCAAATCCTATTCTTATAGAAAAATTTTCACATCATACAAAGTCATACATCAAACATGCATAGATACAAGGTTGTTACCTGCATATATATAATTTTTTAATTAGAATACAAAAATAATAAATTAAAACACTTTATATACAAACTTATTTATAAGGACAGTGAAAAAGTACGGGTATTACAATATATACAACTCAAAAGAATCTCGTTCCGAGATTCAGTAGATGAGGGTAATTAGGTAATTAATTCTACAATAAATAAACTATTTTCCGAATTAAACAATACTAGAGTCCAAATAATAAACCATTTCAAAAATAAATTTTCTACTAACCCTCCTTAAGATACAAAACACACATCACATAGACGAACAAATAGCTCATGCATATGCCCATAACTTCATGAAGACAATCACATAAAATATATATTATAAATATTCAGTAAGTATAAAAATTATGGGGTGCTACAAGGTTGATATCCATGAATAGTTCCTTGGGCCTGGTTGGCTATGTACTTGATACATTGGTGCAGAGTATAAACTACTGCTTTCATATGGTGAAGCCAATTCCTCCCCAGGATGATGTTGTAGGTAAATGGAGCATCAACCACCATGAACTCTTGGACAAGGTACTTCCATAATTGTGGCTCTCCTGCCACTACCATTAAGCTGATCCTCCCAATAGGGAAACATTTCTCTGCACTGAACCCGACCATGGGATGGTTGGTGGGTGTTAAATCTACCTCCTTGAGTTGCATGTTGCGAAAAGCGTTGAAAATCATGATGTTTAAAGAACTTCCTGTATCTACCAAGGCCCTTTTCACTTCTCACTTTTAAATAAGGACCGAGATGACTAGGGTGTCATTGTGAGGAGAATGAATGCCTTGAAGGTCCTGGTCTGTGAACGTCAGTGGTGGGATGTGGCTCTGATACGTACATACTGCACTTGTTTGTCTTTGCAGGTGGGTTGCGTCCGCATTTCGATAAGCGTCATCTTACAGGACCTGTTTGATTGCTCGCCTTCGGAGCCGACTCCATGAAGCACATAGATGATGCCATGAGTTTCTTTCTCTATCTCCTTAACAAAATCTTCATTTTCCTTTGCCCAGTCTTGCCTTTTGTCCAGGCTTAGAACTCCCTGAGCTTCCCCTTCAGATCCAATACTCTATCTCGATCCAGATGCTCCTACAGTTTTCAATGTCGTAGCCGTCCTCATTGCAAGGAGCACTATTTACTATTATCGCGCGCGGTGGGGTCTCCTCGTTGTTTTGAGAGCTCTTCCCAATTCTTGATAGAGGTGAGGACGTCAGATAGACTGGAGTTGAGGGAAGTGACGGATTTAGCATCGATTTAGTTGGAGGCCTTATCTTTCCTTGCACGACCAGAGTCAAGCTTGTTATCATTGTTTTTCTCTTTCTGTCATCGTCATCATGTTTCTTCCCCTCCTTTTTATATCTGGATGCAGATGATTTCTTCTCGGACTCCACCTCCTTCTTTGCGGCCAACATCTCATCGAGAGGGGCATTTTTCAGTAAATCCGCCATATCGATTGGAGGGTTCAGAGTGAGGAAATCATAGAACTTACCTCTCCGTAGACTTGAGGAGAAGGCTATAACCGTAGTGTCGCTACTGCAACCGTCGATAAGAGTCAACTCATTGTTAAAACGCATGACGTATTCCCCGTAATGTCTAGTTGGGCTTCTATCTGAGGGTGGCCAGATAATGCGAGCCCTTCCTGATTCGCTGGCTACTGACAAAGCGTGTAAGGAACACTTTTGCCAATGTCTGGAATGAGTCGATGGACCTCGGAGGGATGTTGTGGAACTAGGTCAGCATTGACTTTTTCAGGCTGGTAGGGAATGACAAGCACATTATTGCTTCAAATCCTTCTTTAAGCATCATTACATGCTGGAAGTGGCACAAGTGATCGAGCGAATCTGTCGTCCCGTCATAGAACTCTAGCTTCGACGGAGTGAATTTCTTCGACAAAGACTCGTTTATGATATGATCCATGAACGACTGGACAAAGAGGTTGAACAACACATCAGGATTGGTGGTCCCTAACCAGATGAGGTTTTGGGAGACCTGTTTGTCATCCCTAGATGTTGGGTCTCTGCCTTTGGTCTACTGAGAGCTTGCAGAGGCAGTGCGGCTCTTCTGAACATGTTCCCTTGTGTTTTTCGGGGACGGGGATATTTAATGCTTCCATTCTCCTTCTGCAGGTGGAGGGTTCTACTGGGTGAACATCTCCAACGCTCATGTAATTTGTTGCATCTAGGTTGACAATAGATCCACCCGCCGCTGCTACCACCAGCGCAGGGGTTTGATTTTGTTCCTCCTATGTCACTGGATTCTCCGGTACTGGTAGCGCTCTCACAAAACGAGCGTTCGAGGGCTCAAGGACGTCTCCATTGTTGCAAGATCTCATGGTCACCATATCTTTGTATTGTGAGGCAAAGTGATATCACTGTTTTTTCAAAGAACTTCTTCGTTCTCCACGAACAGCGCCAAAACTGATGTAGTCAAATCCCGTTCTCCTTGATCTTGACCTGAACCTGCATAGGGAACGCACGTGAGCCAAATTCCACCGTTGTAGTAGCCGATGACACTCCGATGCTAAAGTCAGACAAGACTTGAGAAAAACTTAAAATTGTAAATTGGGTTCTATAGCGTATCTTTTTTCGTCAAACCTGTATCTTACTTATAATGCGAGAGTCCTTGTTCAGCTAGGCCCTTGGTGGCGTATTTTAGGGAAAGAGATTTTGCTGGAGATCCCTTTTTTAGTTGGGAGTCATCCATGTAAGAGAGTTTCCCTACACGACTTGTGCTCCTACATATGCGGGAGAGGTTTCTCTTTTGGAGTGTTGTCCATGCATGACTTATACTCCGGTATATGTTTCCTAGTCGGAACCAATATGTTGTTGACATGCCCGTCTTAGGTGATCCCCCAGATACTTGCCTGATTAGGGCTTATAGGTATCAGACTTTACCATGTGATGTGTAGGCTTAATGGGGCATTGCAACTTAGATCCAACCTTCTGGATTCTGCTGAATTGAGCTTAATGTTGTCTGGGCCTTGCTAGATTTGGTGGGCAATCAGGTCTGCTTTGCTCTGTTGACGAGTTCATCATGACACACGTACGACGTGGATTAAATGACGGTTTTGTGTATCATCAGAAAGCAACTCAAGAGGCCATGGAATGTAGAACACCTGAAAATGTATTATCAGTAAACTATTACATTTCAATAAACTTATGTCTCTCACTCCAGTAATTTCAACTGATCATGACATCCAAGTTAGACATTTACTTAGAAATCTTATTGTCCGATCACCAAGTCGGACACCGAAGTGTATTAAGCTAGTCAGAACAACCAAGTCAAACTAGACATTCACTTAGAAATCTTCTTGTCCAATCACCAAGGTAGACAACAAAGAGTATTAAGCTAGTCAAACTAGACATTCACTTAGAAATCTTTTTGTCCGATCACCAACTCGGACAACGAAGTGTATTAAGCTAGTCGGGACAACCAAGTCAAACTAGACATTTACTTAGAAATTTTGTGTCCGATCACCAAGTCGGACTACAAAGTGTATTAAGCTAGTCAGGACAACCAAGTCAGACTAGACATTTACTTAAAAATCTTCTCGTCCGATCACCAAGTAAGACAACGAAGTATATTTAGCTAGTCAGGACCACAAAGTCAGACTATATATTTTTTTTTCTAAAGTTCGAGAATTAAGTCGAACAATGACATGTGTTCTGCCAGACATGACCATCATGCCCACCCTTAAAAAAATTTCTAAGTCTAAACTACCAAGTTAGACTAGAGTATCTATGATGCCCATACCTCCAAGTCAGACAACACTAATTATGAGTAAGGAAAATAAGACACAAAGAGACACACATGCACAGTTGAGCAAAAAAACTTAAATTTTATTCAAGATTCAATTGATTACATCATCAGAGGAGACTACAGGAGGAACAATTGGAGGTGAGGAAGTATTATCATCGTTAGCAGGGTAACTTGGAAGAGGTGGAACATGATCTTCGTTATCCGCGGAAGGAGTTGAAACATCTTCAAATACGTGGTCAGCTATCGCAAGATACTTGGCGAGGTCCTAGCCTTCATTCGCTTCCATATAATCAGAAAGGTCAATTTCGCTAGAAACAACTTTACTGAACTCCACTTCAACTGCATTAGACTCAGACTGCTTTGCAAGTACAGATAGTTCCCGCTTTGCCCGAACAAGCTCCTATTCAATCCCGGAGAACTTCTGAGATGTTTGCTCTTTAAGGCTTCTCTCCCCAACAAATTGTTCCTTAACAGAAGTATGTTCCGCATCAATCTGCTCTGCTTGCTTCTCAGCGGTCACACGGAGAGCTGACTGAGAGTCAACCAAAGTTAATGCTTGATCACAAGCTCCTTTCGTGGCAGCCAACTCACCCTCTGTGGCAAATAATTACTCACAAAAGCGATCCATCTCCTTCTCCGCAGAAGCCACTTTAGAAGCATACTTATCCCTGATGGCGACTACTTCCTTCAGGGTATCCTGATAAGCATTGGCCACTCTGACTTCATAAGCAACATCCTCCTTCAGCTTATCTATCTAAGTAAGAACATCAGATATTTGCAGCAGCTGATGTGCATACCTTTCTCCAAGGCATACACTTGTTCACGAGCAGCCTGGTACTCGCACCCCATCATCCCAGCATAAGTGAGATGGGACATCCCCTGTTCAAAGCAAGAAAAAAGTTAAAAAAAAAATGAATTGAACTTTTTACATCTATTATTTGCTTCACACCTTTGTCAAGGTGATCTCCAACATAACGAACAAGCATGGGGCTTTATTCATCAACCACTGATGCCAGGAGTTGATATGATTGAGTGCACTCTCCTGCACATCCATCTCCGAGTGCCAAAAAACCCACCATCCTTATTGATGCAGATAGCCCTAGGAATGGGCTCCTTCTAAATGAATTGTGGGTGGAGAACAGAGGGATCAAGGAAAATCGAGGGTCTACCCTTGGTCGCCCCAGTAGCGACCGGAACGCTTGTGATGACGGATACACCGCCTTTCCTCTTCTTGTCAGGAATGACAACATAAGATACTGGACGGAAAGGAGCAGAATTAGACAACTCCTTCATACTTGGATCAACAAGAGGAGGAGGATGAGACTTAGATCTTTGACCTTGATTAGCAGCAACCTCATCAAAAGCAGGATCATATTCGAACTTCGAAGTCGTCCAAAGGCAGCTTCGCATTTGGATCCTGAGACTTCTTTAGCGCAAGCTTTGTTATCTTATTCGAAATGACATGAGCTTTCTCATCTGACACCTTGCTGAGGTCTGTCACGCCAACAATAGCAAAGAGGTCCTCATATTCATTAAGCGGAGCACGAGGATGGGAAACTTCCTTCTGATTCATTACCATAGCTTGCTGCATCTCCTCATCTTCCTAAGCAGCAAGGTGGGAGTCGTCCTCATGGATTTTCTTGGAAGCCACAAGAAGAAAGGCAATCGGAGCATCACTCGTGGCAGAGATGACTCCAGCAGCAGAACCCAACCCAACAAGCCTCTTCCGCTTTGAAGGCCGACCAACATTGACCAAACTAATTACGACCTTCCTTTTGGAAGGACTAACAGGCCTAAGATCCCTCCTATTCTTCATGGTTGGACCAACGCCACCAACGCTAACAGGAGGACTCCTCGCCCTCGTGGTAAGATCCGCACCCTGACCATCAATGCTAACAGGAGGACTAGGTTGAGCAACAGTGACATCAGAGTCATGCTCATAAGCAATCAATGATCATTCATGAGCATTGAGGCCGTAAATGCCACTCTCATCAACAACCTTCACCTGGAGTACATCTTCGAGCGTCGTCCATGGAAGGGAAATAAATCGAGCCTTCGTCTCGTGTTTTTCTTAGATAGTTGCAAGTTTTTTAGGTTCTTGGGGGTACTGAACGACTTGAGAATGGGTTTGCGGTCAAGGTTGAAATAACCAGATTCCATGGAAGCATAAAATCAAGTCCTCTGCCTGAACTTGAAGTCACCTTTAGGCTTGCCCAGACAAGCAGGTGAAATGAGATAGCAGAAAAAAATTCTTATTTAATTTCAACGTCATCAGAGAATGTAGAACAATCTCGTTCAGATAGATCCCAGCCCGCAGAGCCTTCACTAAAATGCCAACCAAATCCTCCAGCCATTGGGACCCAATTGAGCAGGAAGAATGTCGATCAAATCCAGATAAGCTCATATGATCTCCAAAACTAGGAAACAGAGACTGACCTTGAACATTCCAAGGTACATGGCTATGTAACCAGCCTTTGGATGAATAGGGCTATCACCATCTCCTGGCACTACGAAATGCAAGTCGGACGAAATAAAATGCGCCTGATGGAGGTCATCCAAGGTCGTTTGAGTTGCCAACATCAAATCAAAGAAATCCACACAGGCGGCCAAATGATCGCCATTCAGAGATCTCTTGGGATTCATGGTGAAAAATTTGTTTACTCGAAAAGCATGAGGAAAAAGGACAAAACAAGCTTTGTAAGAAAAAAAGGCGTAAAGAAGATAACACAACCTTATAACGCAATTATATATGGTTAGATAACAAAAAGACAACCAATCGGAGATCGTGCAGGAAAAGATGGCTACACGAAATCCTAAAATCACACCAAAACAAGTTGATTGATGACGTAGTGGAGTAGCAGTTAAATCATGGCCATTGAGTCAAAAGCTGTTAACGACATTAAATGCTACACAGAAAAGTGATGATGAACCTCGAAGACCAACCGTCATGCAGTTAGTGGCCACAAAAGTGAGCCTACTAACTAGGGGGAGTAGCTGATGATACATCAAACAACCATTTGATCATGACTGAACATGTGTCATAAATCATCTCTCTTCAGATCAGTAAAGCCCACAGAGGCATTAATGATGGATCACGACACAGGCTAAAAGATCAACACGTCAGATCCAAACTAATTTCTCCATAATAAAAGAACATAGACGTTACGAATGAGACAAGTCATGGCGGGAATCTCTCCCCCAATGATGTATCTCAATTAAGGAGAAGACCGTTATAAAAAAAATCCTCATTCATTGTGCATACATGCTTAAGTCATGTATAGAATTAATTACTCTTATTATATAAGGTAAAGAAGAAAGAAGAGGGAGGTTGGTAAACTAAAACACTACAACTATACTTTGTCCAAATTCATTTTCTTCCTCAGTTTATTGACTTAATCATCTTAGTGTCTTCAGCCACCAATAAGGCGGTCTTTGGGAATCTAACCATATTTTGCAGGTCAGATCTTGAGAATAATTGATTTGGATCATTCCCGCCAGCTTTCGGTAGTGTAAGTTGTAATTTGGATCATTCCCTGGGCGAGGGCAGTCTATTTGGGTGTGTATGTTTACACCTTCCCATTAGCAAATGTGTATTTGTTTATCTTAATTTTTGAATGACGAATATACTCTTCATTTGCTAGAAGTTATACTTGCTGGTCTCTCTCCCGCTCGTTCACTCTCCACTGCTCATGGATGAATGATCTGTGTCTCCAATCAAGATTCCGTCGAAAGACAGATGATGAGTTCTTCGATCGCCGATCTCACTCCCAATTCCAAATCACTGATTCATGGACTCGGCGGACAAGAGGAAAGTCACCCACATCAACTCAGCAGAAGAGCCCTTGAAAGTGATCGAATGGGAAGATTTCGAGCAAGAACTCGTCCGCCTCTGGAGCCTCTCCTCCGCACTCAAGAAAGCTAACGAGAAGAAGCTCTCTCTCCATCACAACCTCGAATCCCTCGTTCAGGTAACTCACATAGGTTTGTTTATTCGTTCTTGACCGATCCATTTCTGTTTCTAGGGTTTTGAATTGCTAATTGATTGGCAATGTGGTTGGTTGGAAGGTGCTGTCCGAGTCGTTGAGTAGGTCGAATGAGTTCCAAGATATGCCAGAAACTTGATGCTAGAAGATTGGTTTTGGGGAATTCATTGTCATCCGATGATATGAGGATTCAAGAGGAGCAGCTTAATACGAGAATTCGATCCATGTTGTTTGCCGGGAAAGCTCTTTCTGTAGCTCATAAACAATTGCAGGTGTTGGACAAAGTAGCAATTTTTTTGCTGCAATGAATTTTTTGCGACTTGGGTTACAATAAAAAAAAATGGTGAATAGAGAAAATCTTTTTAACTATATGCATTATTGAAAAGGAGCTGATGGGCTGGGGCGGATTTAGGATTACAGACAAAAGGGGGCAAATAATACACAATTATTTTACTATACAACTAGACAAATATACATAACATGATTAATTCAACTATAGCTAGCAAATGAAGAACTTACCTTTTTGAATTGGAGAAAACAGAATTAAGCATGGTGGTATAAGATGAGAGTTGGCGAGAAAAATACCTCCGCTTTCTTTTTAACATTTTGGCGTTGAGGCAAACATAACAATACAATCTAAGTCCAAGTAGTTGTAGCAGCAGTAGCCTAGGTAATGTCTATTCTCTAGACTAGACTGGATGGAGAGCTTTCTCCTTTGGGGCTAGCTCAGACAAAGCAGACAAACAACAACTTTTGAAATCTTAAATTTATAATTGTTTAATCTAAAATAAATAGATAAAAATTATAAAAAAAATCTTTGAAATGTATAATTTTCCTTTCCTCGATCCCCAACTCAATTAATGGTGGGAATTAAAATAGAGAGAAATTAAAAAAAGAAAAAGAGAGATGGTGGGTGAATAGATGAGAATTAGAAAATGAGAGAGAGAGATTAAATAAAAGAGAAAGAGATAGTGTAGGATTTGGATTGGTGAATGTGGAGTTTAAAAAATAGAAAACAAAATCCTTTATTTTAAAATGATGTGGAGGTAATAGTCAAGATTGTATATAAAGAGGGGCAATCTAAAAATTTAAAGGAGGGCAAGATAAAACATACAAGTGATTTAACGAGATTTTTCAAAAATATAAGGGGGTCAATTGACCCCCTTATCCAACACATACATCCGCCCCTGCTGATGGGTAAAGGAGAATAAAAATATTTGGTGTAAACCAACCAAGAAAGGAAGCAATATGCCACAATCCTAGTCATGGACCTTCTCCTTCTGGACAAGTCGGGCTTTTGAGAGAGTTGGTTGGTTCATAACACAATTGGTATTAGAGTCAAACCCCAGGTTCGATTCCTCTGCCGATCTATAGGTTGGATTAAAATAATTTAGCATAAGCTAAGTTGTTGAAGAGGAAAAAAAAAAGAGAAAGGCTATCATCGGGCCAGTGTCAATAGAGTAGGCCGACAAGGTCGTCGACTTTGAAAGCGTGGGGCAATGTCACTATCCTAGTCACAGACTTTCCCCTCCTGGACAGCTCAGAGAGTTGGTTGGAGTGTTTAAGGAAATATATACACGGACCTTCCCCTCCTGGACACCTGGGAGAGTTGGTTGGAGTGTTTAAGGAAATATATTACATGTATAATTACATAAAGCGAAATGCTTGGAAACTCTATTCCTAAAGGTTTGTTTTTAGTCTTTCTAAATTCCACATCACTGCTCGAGTCAAAATCTTACCAAAGTGTCTTGGTGAAGGATTCAATTAGTTGGTTTAGATCAGGATTGGTTATTATGATAGGGGGTTGTCTAATTGTCGAGAAGGGGCGAGGAAACCAGCGAGGGGGAGGGTGTTACCACTCACCCCCTCGAGATTTGCGATGCTGCGCATTTCAATGGTGCAGACACACATCTCGAGGGGGATAGAGGGTTGCCCTCGCTGGTTTCCTCGCCAATTAGAATTCCCCTTATGATAGATACCAATACGGAGTTAAATCATCAGTTGGCAAAAAAAATAAAAATAAATCATTAGTTGGCAAAAAAGATTTTGGGAGATGATCCAATTCCATACTTACAAATTATGTCTGCTTATGTACTTATTAAATATTAAGTGACCAGACAAATAATAAATGTTTTACTAGACAAATAATAAAATCAAAAGTAGTAATTAAAACCAATACAATGGCAGTGTTGTACTGCTGGATGTTAGTCGCAAACAGCTTCCTTATTCTTCTGATTAAATCCACTTATGTTCTACATATGTATTTTATTTAATCTTTTCTTGCAGGAAGCAAATAGTTTACTGGCTGGAGAAAGGGGACATGTCCATCTCAAGACTTTGCAGAAGTTACTAAGAGCGAGGCTACAATTTATGATAGCACAAGTTTCAGCTCTATATCCGGTCAAGGCTTCAATTGGACCTTCACATGGAGAAAAGCCACATTCATCTTCTTTTGCAAGTATATCAGATGATATATTACGATGCCTTATGATACCACTATTGAAATTATTATTTTTGATCCACTTCTATAGTTTTCTATTAGAATATGTTTAAAAATTTTGTAGTACGACTCTGATAAAACTTCAGGTAATAGAATTTTGTCGCATGAATCACAGTGGTCTTACATTAAGCAATGTAAAAGTGAAAAAAACAAATATCTGTTTGGGAACACAATTAAAATGCTATTGGTTTGCTTAGTTTTTTAAGGCCTTTATGTAGGCTAGCACTTAATTGGGAACCAAACCAAACAAACTTAGAAATTAAGGAAACAAACTAACTAAGAAAAACTATAATTTTAATCTACTTGTTTACTAATCTATCCTAGAAAAATATAAATACTTGCAAAGGGATAAACTATAAAGGAGTTGAGTCTGGAAAGAACAACATTGAGTAGGTTCTGCCAAGAGAGTAACAAAGCTACAGATGTGGGTTCAACACGGGCAGTGGTCGTTGGAGTTGTCTGGGTTTTGGAAAGAACATTGAGTTCGGGCTTTCACCAATAAAGTCCAACAAGGGGTCTATTTTTTCTGAAGGATCATCCTTCCGTTGTGATTGAGTACAGGAGAGCAGATTCAGTGGGGTATTTGGGGCAAGCAACAGTACCCCTTTTGGATCAGTTCCAGCCTTCCAGGACAAGACTATGAAACACCAACCAGGCAACAATTGCTTACAAGCTTTGCTTCTTTTAGTTTGGAAAATAATGGCAAGTCCGTTAACATGATTTCAGAGCATCCATGGTTTTGATGGGTTGGGAAGAACCCCTAAGTGGGGATAGGTGATGGGATATTTAATAGGGCTTGGGCAATGGGGATAAAATTCAAGGGGAAAAAGGTAAAAGTGCCTTAAATGATTTTTTCACAGGCAAAAAGAGGATACCTGTGATCCAAAGCTGATGTAGGAACATTCTCTTTGTCCATTCAGTGCTGACCAAACCATTGGAAGTCTCCTAGCAGGAGTTTTTCAGTTGGGATCCATCAATGACTATAAATGACTATAATGATGCTACCAGTGGGATTGCTGGTGTCTAGGGTGGTTTGGAGCTTGGTTTGTTTGTTTGTTTTATTTTTTATTTTTTATTTTTTAAATTGGTCTTAGCATATCGATAATTTAGTTTTAGTATGTAGTTTCCATTTATTTTTCAATGGAATCGACAACTAGCTTGACAACCCCAAAATCTAACCACGCTTTTATTTTTGGGTGCAATTATTGATTTTGATTTTTTGTACAATTTGCATTTCACTACTTCACAATTTAAGAGAGTGCACATTGACCACTATTGTCGAGACACAATGAATTGCTAAAAATTTGTTATTTTGAGGTTTGTTTTTTATGAAATAGCACATATCTCATTTTTATTATTCACGATTCATTATGCACTTTGAGTTAACTAAAAATGAATAAGAGTTCACCATTCCGTGACATCAATTCAGATTCATCACTTTCTCCATGACTGGCTTAAATAGACTATCCATAGTCTCCATAAAAGAAGCAACTTGTTAACATCTTTGTCGATTCACTAAACCTCTATTTGATTCAACACCTAGTTTCCTTAGAAGCTTTTTCACTTTCCTGCATCTTGAATTTGCAAAGTATTAACAGTCTACCAGCATGTTCATCTCTGTGCTTGAACAAATTTTGATGCAAGTTAGGTAAACTTTTGCAAAGTTGCATCAAATTGCTGACTGGTTTATCTAATCTAATAATCACACAAGAACAGCGATGAAGTAGAAGCAAAAGTTACTTTTGGGGGTTCTAGCAATAATGCCTTACAACAATCAACAATACCATTCGGTAATTCTCAACAGTTAATCAAAGGTACATTGAAATTCAGTTAGAGCCTCTTTTTGTAGGATGAAGCCTTTCCTTAAGCGACTAGGAAATAAGGCCATCGTAAAACAGAAATAACTACTTAAAGTCCTAATTCAAATTGGAAAATTAATTAAAATAGAAATAACTAAATATGCAAGCCGCATGCATCACATTTTATTCTGTTTAACTTATAACTAATGATGAGAAAAAATCAGCACTAATAGAAATGTTTCACTCTTTTCAGAGAATCCTGATGGATGTAAAATTTCTAATGCAGGACCCTTGGCCATTTTGGGCCTGCAACTGACTGCACTTCCGTTGAAGAAAATGAGCTTCTTCATTGATAAGAAGGAAATTCAGAAGTCTGCAACTGCCCTGGGATACGTCGCACATGTGAGTTTTTTTGCTGCTAGACATTTAAGCTAAGATTATTAATCCTTCCATTCCTAATGGGCATCTGCACTCCTAATGCTTGTTATGTGATTTGGCATACATCTCCTTACAGTTTGGTTACCTTTGCAGGCTGTTTTGCTTCTTGCTTCTTGCTTCTTACTTAGATGTTCCTTTGTGATACCCTGTGCATCTGGGAGGTTCACGTTCATATATAAATGATTTCATGTCATCAGTTGAATCTGCTTCTGATTCATCATCAAATTCTTCAATGTTCATAAATTCAAAACCTACAGAGTTTCCTCTCTTTTTAGAAGGTCAAGACACAACTAGAGCATCTTATGGTATGTTCTTGTTGAACAAGGTTAGTTTATGTTCTAATGTTCTCACACTTTTGGTCTGTTTAGTTTGATTGATGAAAATTCAATAGTTCTTTTTAATCAGCTATTGTCAATGACACACAAAACTTATCTTCTTTCAAATATAGGTTATGTTGCCTTTTGGAATACTTCTGGTCATATGATTGTTAGTCACAAAATAACTTAGCCTGCACATTTGAATCTCAGTGACGGAGCCAGAATTTTCGTTGAATGGAGGCAGAATGATGAGTCATATTTAACTAATGATAATATAATAATTAAGTACTTTAATATAATTTTTGTTAAATTTTGAACAATACATAAATAACTATACAAAACTTCATCTAATTCATGGGTGAGGAAAATTGATCTAACAATCTACTTTGTAGGTGCACAAGAGATAAATATATAGAGAACGGTGGCATACTTGCTTTTCAAATATACATAACAAGGCGAGAACTCGGCATCGTGCAATTCTATTGATCTGGTCAATTCATTTGGTGTATAAAGTTAAGGGCAAAAAAAACTAATGGGTCATTTCTCCAAAGTAATCCTATGAATAAAATACTAAACTAGATCTTGATATACAAATTCATCTCGAGAAAATACTTTAAAAACATTATTCTTCTTCAAAGCAGAAAAAAGAGGTTGGGGCATTGGTGGGAAAGAAAAATAAATCAAACAGAGAGAGAATGAGAGGAAGAGAAGTGGAGGCAGAGCGATTGTTGTTCTCGTAGTAAACATTTTTTTTTACCCATAACCCTCCCCACCTCATGCCGCCGGCCGAGTTCGAATCCGTGACGTGTGATTCCATACGCTATACCTCTACTAACTCAGTTAGTAGACTTTTACCAGTAAACAAATAAAGGGTAAAGAAAAGAAGAAAGGAAGAAACGAAATTGTAAGCGTCACTGAGAATAGTGGAAGAGAAGAAGGAGTGGGGCGGAATGGCGCTTGCCCCCACTTGACCCCACGTAAATCCGTCCCTGCATTTGATTCTAGTTGACTCCCCCCTCTAAATATTACAAGCCTTCAAATTGTCAAAAGGTGTCAATGAGAATATGGACTGCTACAGACTTTTCCTCCTGATCTCTTTAGCAATTCTAATGCCATTGCATTCTCCAAAGTTATTGATAATTTGATATCAACTTTCACCTACCAAATGTTCGCCCTTCCCATCTCACAATTCGACAAAACCTTCTCTCCTGCAGATCTAGTGCCAATTTCTACCTTTACTTTCTCAATGTTAACATTAGGGCTTTTTGACGATATTTTCTTACTTACCCTCAACTTGAGAAGATGATTAACTGCATGTTGCTTTCGATCGAAGGCTGTAGGTCGCCTACCCAATTTGGTATGTTCATTTTGACTGAGAGGAAAGAGAAATCAAGAAAGATAAGTATACAAAGTGAAGAAGATGGTATTGGAGAATGGAGTAAGAAGAAGAGGAGATCGTGAGATGGAGGGATGGCAAGAAAGGAGGTCGACTGTCATGGCAAGAAGGTGAGGGGTGTGGATTTTCTCAAACCCACTTATATACAAACTATCACGAGTGCGATGAAATGTGGAGAAAACTAAAGGTGTTTTTCAAAATCCCATTTTTTTTTTTTGTTCATTTACTAACTTCAAAAGTTTGACTTGGGGGTTTTCAACCTTGGGATACCTTATTTTATTTTTCTCATGTCCGTGTGCATCTTAGCCTCCAGCCATGGAGACCACCTCCTTTGATAAAGTTGTTTGACCCTTCCTAACTTGCTGAAATAAACGAGATACCTTATCCTGGATTCCTGGACCGAAGATGATGTGACATTGGAGGGTTCCACCCCCCCTCCCTCGCTCGTTTCCTCGCCAATTAGAATTCCCCAAAGGTGATTATTACTTTTGGGCCGTAGTATGAGAGATAGTCGGCCTTAAGAACTTATCCATGTTTGCTCTATTGTGCTTCCCATAAAGGTCTTTCGAACCCTTTCCCCATCGATTTATGCTCATTGATTTCTCCATAGTTTTGCTACTTCACTAATCAACGACCCGAGGTAAAAAAATTAGCCCCAATATGTGTTTCACACTTTTACTCCCTTTCAGCAGCTCCTCATTCACCTGCCTTTCTTCAGCTCTATGAGGATTGTTCTCCCCCACTAGTAATTCTTCAAAATTGGTATCAACTAAATCCAAGCTTACTACGCTCCCAGATTTACCTCCTCTCGTCGATCTAGCTCAGATTCCTCAACCCTTCACTAACAATCTATCTGCACCGAGACGCTACCCCTGATGGAGCAGCCTCTCTGTTACCCATCAGCAAGCTCCCATGATGCTATTGATGTTCTCACTTCATGGCCACCACTGTTGCTGCTTTTATCTTTCTTTGGTTTCATCACTTTTAGCTTTCTATGGTTCGATAATACCGTTTGTGGTAGTGAGTTTACAGGTCTATGGGGCTGAAGTTTGCAAGCTCAAGAATTCATATTCAAATTCAAAAAATTTCCTGACCACCCTACAATTCCTAATTCACCCTTATGTACCCACTCCTCCACTTGACTATCCCACGTGCCCTCTACTGTGATCCACACTGTCAGTGATATGACCTATGAGCCCTGCCGTCAAATTATACGAGTCCAGCTCCCACACCCTCTGTCACTGCAACTTCATTCTCCTCCCTTCCCTCCGAGAAATTCTAGCTGGCCTGGGAGGCGCGCCTGGGTGGCTGTCTGGATGCTCCTTGACACGTGCGTCTGAAAGGGTCCAAGGCACGTGATGGTGGATTTTGGAGGGAGTTTCAGCAGCTTTCCCCCAATTTCGAGCAGAGAGTTCATTAAACCCTTCCCAATTTCGAGTTCCATCGCATCCTCCCCAATTTCGAACAGAGAGTTCAACAAGAGTTTTGAAGTGTTCCATCGGTTCCTCCCTCCCCATCACACGAAGAAACCAGAGAAGGTAAGATCTAGGGTTTTTGGCTTCATTTCTTCTTGATTTCTTCTTGTGGGGTTTCTAGATCTAGGGTTTAATAGAACTACAAATTTGAGAAATTAAAGTTCATATTGCAAGTTATTTGAGATGCATCTCATGTTTTCTATACGCAAATTGGAGCTTTTGGAGAGTGTGAGAGTTTGCATTGAGAAGGCTGTGGAGAAAGCTAGTAGTGATAGGTATAATGTTAGGGAAGGATTGAAGGCTATTGGATTGAAAAATCAGAGAGAAACCACTCTTGTTTGGAGCAAGTCTACTGGGTCCCCTCTATACAATGCCATAGTTTGGATGGATGCTAGAACTACTTCTGTTTGCAGGTTTGAACAACTTTAAGATCTGGGTTTTGTTTATTTTGCAGTTTTAGCTAACCCCGTGTTTTGGATTTGGTATTGAATTGTCTGGGTTTTGTTGATTTTGTGTTATGAGATTGAAATCCGGGGTGGTTTTGGTAGTGTTTGATCTTGTGTTTGTGTGATGTATGGTAGGAAACTAGAGAAAGAATTGTTAGGAGGGAGGACCCATTTTGTGGAAACTTGTGGTTTGCCAATTAGTATTTATTTCAGTGCAACTAAGCTATTGTGGTTGATAAAAAATGTGGAATCTGTGAAAAAGGCTGTGGAAACAGGTGATGCTTTGTTTGGAACAATAGATATTTGGTTGATTTGGAATTTGATTGGAGGGTTACATGTTACTGATGTGTCAAATGCATCTCGAACAATGCTTATGAACCTCAAGACCCTTGATTGGGATAAGCCCACATTGGAGACCTTGGGAGTTCCTAGTGAAATCCTTCCGAAGGCTTCTCAATGGAGATTTTGGAGAGTGTGAGAGTTTGCATTGATGCATCTCAAATATGAATTTGAAGCCGAAGAAGTTCTGCGAGCTTGATGTTGTTCTTCCTGATCATGCTAGGGTATATGATGATGGACTCTATAGAGTTGTTGATGTTTATCTTAAGGTACTCTACTTGCATTTATTCATTTTGGCTTTCTTTTTTACATTTTTGTTCATGTGAGATGCAAAATGTACTCCAAAAATGTGAATTTTTGTGCAATTTGGATGAATTGTTGAATGGGTGAATTTTGCAGGCACATCCATGGCTTACTGAAGAAGAGAAGGAGAAGATATGTTGAGTGTTGCACTACCAGAAGCTTACACTAGAAGCGTGCACACATGCCGGTTCTATTCTGTGAGCAAGTACAACTCTAGCAGGACATAGCTGGCTCACTTCTAGTAGTTGATCTAGCCCCATCGGAGTCTGCTCGTCCATCGCTTCCACAGCAACTACAACTAGTAGTACATAATGACAATGCAGGTGAAATTGTACCTGCACAAGTGCAACATGGCAATACATGGAGGACAACAATAAGAGAGAACCAAGTGCTCTGGTTCGACATTGACAGTATGAGATCAAGAGTGAACAAGCTGGAACGTGAGTGCTCTCCCATGAAGAAGGCTATAAAGAAGATCGATAAGGTTGGGCCATTGGGCAATCGAGGATGGAGAATTTCCCTTATGAAGAAGTTTGGGTGCAAGTTCAAGACCCAAGTGTGCGATTTGCATGAGCGAACTGTCGTGGAGGCTAGTGGAGGCTAATAAGAAAGGTGGTGGTGGTAGACATCAACACCAACAAAGCTTGTAGCCAAATGCATCTTTCATCTTGTAGCAATTTTGCATCTTTGTCTCCCCTATAACTACAATGTAAATGTTATTTAAGAGGCTCAACACCAACATGGTTATGGTGTATGGAGGTTGCAATAGCAGACTAAATTTGTAATAGCATGGTGGAAAAGTTTCCCCATGCTGAATTTGTAATTGACAGACTGACATGGATTTATTTTTGCTGCTATATTCCAACAGTTTTTGTAGATATTCCAACAGTTTTTGAGGTCTATATTGTGCTGAGTGCGAAAATGTTTGGCAGAGTTCATAGTTGCATAGTGCTTATTATAGAGGTGGTTTGGCATAGTTCATAGTTGCAGAGATGGTTTGGCAGCAAGTAATTTTCAGGTTTTCAGGTTGTCGAAAATACTCCATGACTAAAAATTTCAGTTTTCAGGTTGTGCTATCAATTTTCAGTTTTCAGATTGTGCTATATGCTGCTATATGGAATGCATTTTGTCAAGCATTTGAGCATTTTGTCCTTAATCCATGTCAAGATTTGAGTTTCATTATATTTTCTGAGCCACTTGTAAGGTTTAGAATCATAAGTATTTTGTATAAAGTAAACAAAATTAAATGCAACAAGTTAAGGTTTTCTGGAACATTCCCTGAGAGATCATTGTATGAGACATTGAAGTTCTGAAGGCTGACAGTTAAGTTTTCTGGCAAATAACCAGTGAAATTATTTTGGGACATATCCAGTTAAACTGGTTGAAACTGAGATCAAGAACTTTGAGCTTGGGATACTGGGTAAGAACTGCTGGAAGGGCATTACTCAAGGAATTATGTGAAAGGTTAAGGTGATTTAGCCGTAGGAATTAACTTTGATATTTGATATGTGAAAGATCAAATATCACTTCAATATTCCATAAAAGTAGCAAAAATGATCAAATATCACTTCAATATTCTATAGCTGAACAAGTTCAAAGATAACAAATGAACTTCAAAGCATACACTCAGTGATTATCTAAAAGCAAATAAAAATACATCTACTAAAAAGTTATGAGGCCATATTGTCATCTAACACTATTCCAAGCCAAACATATATGAGAAGTCACAACAATTTAAGCAGCAAATTATGCTTATACAGAGCCTACTCGTGCATCAGTAAACTATATTCCCATCAGTATGGGTTCTAGGCACCTCCCTTTTGTTTCTTAGGAGCTCTGTAGCTTCCCACAACACAAGCATGGTCACGTTCAAAGGGTTCAAGAGCGACTTGTTCTGAAGGCCTAAACTGGTCTTGCTGCAACTTCTTAACCTCTTGTGCAAACACAACCTCAGCAGGAACAGTAGAATCAATACAATTTGCCTGCAGAACAAAATGAAACAAAATTGTGAGTTCAAGGTTCAAAATGAAACAAAATTGTGAGTTCAAGGTTCAAAAGTTAGTGCTAACTAACAAACCCATCAGGTCAAGATTTCTCTCGTCACACACAAACACATCTAAAGCACTCTACTTGACAATAATACAAGTGGGAACCAAAATATAAAAAGTAATACACTCTACTTGATAATAATAGAAGTTTTACATGAAACTTGTTCAAAGGTATTAATGGTTTTTTCTTCAAACATGGAAATCCGAAAATCCAAGTCTCCCTAGCCATTAAATCACAGAGAGTGAAATCCCAAACTTGTTTTCCTCCATTGTTATAGACGTGTAGCAAGGATTGAAGAACATGAATAGTTACTCTAACCATAGCTATTTATTACTAGTACTAAACAATTGTCCTTATGTCAACATTCAATTTACCATTGCATTCAAAGAGTTTCGCATAGTTGTTCCATGCAATTTTACCACTCTCAACTGAATCAGTAAGAAGAAACACATTTTGTTACCATATAAAAGATAACATTTTGTTATAGCAAATTTTTTTCTTATCACACATGTTAGATTATCTTTTTCTAAATATGGCTACTAAGTTGCAACTCGCATGTTCTTCATTGTGCCGAAACTGATCTAAATTGCAACTCACATTACTATACTAGTCAATCAAAATCAAGATTAGGAAACAAAGACAGCAAGCAACACTAGATTCAATCGAAGCAACACTAGACAACAAGCTACACTAGCAAGCAACACTTTGGGATAGCTCGAAATTACAAAAAAAATTCAACAAAATCAATCAAGAGATCCAATTACAAAAAAAATTCACGAAATTGTCTACCAACTTAAAATACCTAGCATAGCTTAAAACCATGAAATCAAGAACTTCACTTTGGGATTAAGCACACAGACATAAACATTTCAGCAAAACAAACAAGAAAATGGGTTAACAGAAACACCAATAAACACCAAACAAGAAAATGGGTTAACTTCAAAACCGATCAAACATTTCAGCAAAACAAGAAAACCCCATTAACAGAAACTTGAAACCCTAGATCTAGAAACCCACCACCTGAAATCAACCCGAAATGAAAGAAGAAACCCTAGATCTAGTAGAAACCCTAGATCTAGAAACCCCCTACAAGAAATCAAGGAGAGACTTACCTTCGGTTGAGTTTTTCTGATGGGGAAGGGGTGGCAATGAGCTTCGAGCTTCCCTTCTCTTATCTGTGTCGAGTCTGATTTGGGGAGAGGGGACTATTCTTGGGTGATTTTGAGCTTCTCTTCTCTTCCTGGGACTAGATCTTGTGGTGATTTCGAGCTTCTCTTTTGAGGAGAGGGGGAGCTCTGTTCTCTCTGTTGAGATGAATTTGGGGAGAGGGAGGAGTGAGTTTGTGAAGGAGTGAGTTTGTGATTTGCCAAGCACGTGCCCAACACCCTCATAGGCGCACGTGCCCAGCACCCTCCCAGGCAGTGACCCAGGCGCAAAACCCAGGCCAGCTAGAATCTCTCGTTGTCCAGCACAACTTTGATGTCATAACTGAGACAGTCTGCTGTCTGGATTGTTGTAGGGCTCTTTATATCAGCAGCATTCTTACCAAACACTTATAGGAGGATAAAATAGATAGGGTCACAAGAGCAAACCGGGATTCTTCAAGGCAATCTTTCTTGTTCTTCGGCACTAGAGAATAAAAGTACTCTCTCCCTCTTCCCCACGCTTGACTAGAACGCTCACCCTTACTCCCAACTGCTCCCAATGCTTGCCTCTCTTTCTGTAGGGATACAGACCATTCTAGACAACTCGTATGCCACTGAACACATATCTTGAGGAAGCATTAGATCCTCTCCAATGCTTGTTGCTAATCCTTTTGGTCGTCAATATTGTCATTTGTTGAGTTTGCAATCGGTTGGCTCCCTTTTCTTCCACCAACACTAGAGCACATCTTTTTTTGCTAATGCTATTATACTAACAAAATTGACTTGTAGATAAAAAAAACTATGGAATTACCAAGTTTAAAATGTAGAAAGTTTTCCCCATCCCTATCACATGTAAACAATCATTTTCCACCGTACTTTTTTTTTACTCCTTTACCGGTAATGCTATCGAATGTGAGTCGATCCCAAACTCAGATATATGTTAACACTTTTTTCTATATATTTACCAATGAATATTTACGTGAAACAAGGCTCGATCCACTATTTGTCTCATCAATGTTTAAAAAACATGTGAGGCTTACGTCTCAAGGCGAGACTTAGTCAAAACGCGACAAAGGCTTAATACATCAAATGATTACGCCTTTACGCTTTTTGTACGGTTCATAGCCGATATTTGCAACTTTGATGTATTATATTTTAACATTTTTAAATGTGTCAAAATATGACCTTATTATATTTAATACATAATATACATAAACTTAATATCACTTTTATTTGTGGGATTATGAGTTATCCATCATTTTTCTTAATTCCAAATAATAGTTAAGTATATATAAGCTATGCCCAAGGCGTTGAGGCTCATGCCTCAACGTTGTCCATTGGAACTCCTTGCATCATGCCTTCACATTTAAAAACCTTGGTCTCATGCATTTTCACTTCAAAATAGTTATTTTTCTAAGGGAGATTAGGCTTGGAGTTCCTCAAATTCCTAATTCATATCCACTAGGACACCCTTTCATAATTTCATATTTTGTATCTCTAGCAAACTAATTTTATTTTATTTGTTAACTTGTTTGAGCTGGAATTTTCAGGAAAATTACAATTACCAATAGAAACAATGTGTCAACGTTTCAGACTGTTTCAACAATGTTCCTCGATATACGTATTTAGGTTACAATCATTAAATATCTTGATAGATGGTTTTTTGTATGTTTAAGGACCTCCCTTTCGGGTGGACTTGGACAATGGATGTGAGGTCGCACTCCCTCGCTTTGTGATATTATCCGACTTAGTGTAGATCTCGAAAACAGACACGTCGAACGATCTCAAACTTTGCGCATTGTCTTTTATGTTGGTTTTTAATTTTCAAATTTTCAGCTCAAAGGGAGTAGTGGAAGTAGGAGTGGCAAAACGGGTCAAAGAACCGCGGATCCAAACCGAACCGGACCGTTTTGCTCCAAACGATCCGGTTATTTAAAATGTAAATTAGAAAACGGTCTAGATCCGTAATAGAACGGATCAAGTCCGGTTCCAAAAGTCTGAAATCAAACGGTCCGGTTCCGACCTGTTTGATTAAAAAGATTTTTTATCTTTATTTTTTTCTTCATTTTCTTCCTTTTGCAGCCACAGCTCGGAGAAGGAGACCAACCAGCCGTCTAGCGAGGGCCAACCAGGTACAGTCTTCGTTCTTCCTCTTCTTCTCTCTCTGTATCAACTCATCTTCTTTTTTTAACCTCTCTCTCTGTCTAACGAACGAGATTAGGGTTTCAACGATGAAGCAGTAATTGAAGGCGAAGAGACCCCTTTCGAGTTCTTCGAAGAGAAAACCACGGGAATATCTTATTCGATGCCCGAGGAAATTACAGGCAATATCGAGTGTTGTTTGATCAGATGGGGCGATTTGCTCGATCGCGAGATGGAGGTGCTGTGGAGCGATGAGATGGAGTGGCTGCTGATTTGAGGAAGAAAGTGGTTCAAGGTTGTTGGCATGAGGTAGAAGAAGATAGGTTGTGTGTTTTTGGTGGCGTGGAGAAGAAGCAAAGTGAGATGGAAGGAGAGGGAGTTGTGGCGATGAGATGCATGGTGGAGAAGGTGTCTGGGATGAATCTGTGCATGGAGAGAAGGAAAATTGGGGTGAGAATGAGCTAGTATTTGGAGCTATCGATTTGCTCGATCGCAAGTTTTCATCGGTTATCTTCCTTAAGATTATTGCCCTTTTGGTGAAATTTTCTTCTTTTTGGGTTTAGGCTGAATTCTGTGAAGAAATTATATAAAGTTCATCTTTAGTGTTGGTTTCAATTTTCCATCAATAAAGGAAATGTGATGAAGGAATGTGGCACCCACAGGGCAGTTGGATTCATCAATGGGGATTTGTCAATGACATTTTCAAAATTGCAATGTTTTGGTCTTTTACAATCCAAATGTAACTTTGTATCCTAGCAACTTCAAGAACATTAATTGTGAAAAGATCATTACAACATTTTAAGGTCCTTTTATTTTATCAAAGGCTTATTTTTTTTAAATGTACATTACTAATGAATTGATGTGCACTCTGGAACCGTTTGAAACTGTAGGAGCCGGACCGTTCCAAACGGTTTGAGTTAGGTTCGGTCCCAATGTTCAAAATGAGGGAATTCGAATTAGATCGGATCCGTTTAAAGTTTCGGGTATGGTTCGAAATATTTTTATGGGAAAGATATGTCAGTTATTGGAAAATGGATAATTATCATGGAAATGTCGGTCCCTTTTTAGATAAATTAAGAAATGAAGGAAACAAAATTTGGTAAAAAATCATGAATTAGTTTAGATATATTGTGCATTGCATGGGTTCAATTCCCATCTCCAACATTTGATATTTTTGAAATCTTATTTTCAATTGTTGATGGTGGTTAGGCTTGTAGGTATGAGATAATGAAAACTTTAAGGCTGATTAACACAATTATTGATAGTAATTTTTATTCGCTAAATGAGCATTGACGAGTTATGATGAGGTGTTAATTTTAAATCTATTTTTTTTCTAGAGAGTTTTATAAAACCTGATGTTAAATTATACCAATGGCACAAGCAATATACTAGTTTTCCTAAATAAAATAATGAAGAGAAAGACATTGTCACATCCCAAAATTACCTCAAAAAATTGTCTCATCCCCGATTTGCCCTTCTTTCGCAACTCTTCTCCATCATGCTCGTTGTTATCTAACAATTATATATATATAAAATGAAGTTTTGGGTTATTATGAATGTTAGATTTTTATACTCTCGACAAACAAACATTATAAATCAAACTAAAAGTTATTATAATCATCAAATTTGTATAACATTTCATACTTCAATGGTCAATAACTTTGATTTAATTAGTCCATAGCTATCAATTAAAATGTGTGTTGAACCATTTATAGAGAAATTGTAGAGTTAGTCATTATCATTAACGAATAAATAATGTTAAATAAATGAATAAAAAAAATTGTTGATAGCAAGATGTACCCAGTAAAACTTGTAGGTGATGTTTCACCTTTCTTATGAAGGCCATGACCCACATTCTTTGGAAAGTTCAAAACTTTTTCTATGGGTCACCAACATGGTAAAGTAACTAAATATAAGTCCATCTTTTTTCACGCCAGTACATAAAATTAGAACAAGTTGATCTGTTGCTCAAATTAAATATTTCCTTTGTGATAAGCATAAGACAATAATTACATTCCTATCATAACTTAAAATGATTTAAAGTATCTATTTTACCTTTCATTGTGCACATTATTTCCCATAAGTTAGTAATGACAATTTGGACATTTTAATGACCAATGGTCATTACAATTGAAATGGCTTGGCTCATTGCAACCTATTTATTATAGCAACCATAAGAATTTACAATTATTGCTCATAATTTTGTAAGAATAAGACAACTAATGGATGAAAATTTGGAAGTTGGGGTTCCCTACTTGAGGGATAGAGAGCTAAAAAAGTCGCAGTGTATAGAAGAGAGAGAAAGAAATGGGGGAAAGATGTAGACTTTGGGGAATAAGATCTGATGAGAGATTAGACATGAAAAAGAGAAAAAAAAAATTGAATTTTTTTTTTTTCCTTTCTACCAAAAGATGAGAGAAAAGGAAATATCTAAAATTTTTCAAAATTTAAAATATCGTCAGGCACGTGTCATATATTTGTGGCTTCAAATTATGTCTCCAGTGTATTATATTATGTCTCTTGTGTATTTTATATCGTGGAAAGATATAACTAGGATATATCGTTGATATATCACAATTTTTTACCCGATTTTGGATGTTATTTTATCGAGGTTCCCTTGTATTTATCTTATTGGGTCCTTAAAAAATGGATAAATATTGATATATATCAAGATATTTTGGACCATAGTTCAGGGATTTGAATTGAAAAAATTAGTAGAATGTCCTGCAGAGTGCATATTAGAGCAACTGAGGGACTTGAGGTCTTATTTCTATTTTTTAATTATTATTGTTATCAATATTATATTGAAGAAAGTTTAGCTCTATTGTAAATTGCACAACCCTTTTGTAAATTACAATTTTAACCAAAAATAGCATGCCAAGTTTCCTACATCATCTAATTCCTGTTCGTACTGCCCTAAGAATTTAAATCTTCATGTTCTCATTAGATGTTAATATTCTTCAAGTTTGGTTGGAGTCCCAATTAGTATGTGGATATGCTACAGTAATTTTATCTATTGGCTTGTGGTTTCTCTCACTGACTTTAACATAGTTCTGTTTTGTCCAATCGTAGGATTTAGAGCAGCTCTTGAATTTTATTGGCATTCAGACTTTGGGGCCTCGACATGTACTTGCTAACTTAAAGGAGCTTTTGCGGACAATTCAGTCCCAGGAATACCTTGATAAGTGAGTTTCTGATCTACATCTAAGTCTGAGACTCTTGACTATAATTGTATACACTGCTAACAAGTATTCAAAGAACTACATTATAATGTGTGGATCAGAGCATCTCAATTGTAGAGTTTTTAGAAGACATTTTATCCTGTACATTGTGATTAAGAATACTAATGAATCTTTACCTTGTAACTCTTCATGTCTTCATGAATTGAGGAATCTTCCCATGTAATTGTTGTGCTGGTTCTTCAGTTATAATATAGGGTACAGTGATTTGAACTCGCACCTTGCAAACTTGTTTCACAAAATGAATATATCAACTGCAATTCTTTCATGGAATTCTGGATATTTGATGTATTTTGAAAATACTACACAGATATCTTATTAGAACTATATGTTATCTGTGCATTTTTTGTATATATATCTTGAATCATTATTCCTTTTTTTTCTTCTTCTTCTTGTTTTGGTATAATATTTAATCTGAATGTGATAGACACGATTCTAGGAAAACATTAATGACTACGAAATGGTCAAACAAACTCTCTACTTCAAAAACTAAAGAAAACTCATTATTTTTCTTAATCAATTGTTGAATTACATAGAAAATCATTATAAAAAGCTGAAACCAGATCAGAATAAACAGATTCCTGACAAGAACCTAGAAAATCAGGAACAAAAGCAAATCAGAAGCATCATATTAGACAAAAAACCTCAAGGAAAAGGAGAATAAGAAACCATGGTTACCAGAACAGAAAGCTAGAGAATCTTGAAAATAGATACTGGTTGAACAAGAAGCTGGGAAAACAGGAATTGGAACCAGAGGTCAACTTGAAAAGGTAAATTTTTATCACTGAAATATTAGGAACACCACAGAGGCGTTAGGTAGGTCAGAATTCAGAAAGACGAGAAAAAGGTAAGGTTCAGTTGAATGAGAAGATGTCAAGGATGCACGGACTCGGACTCGGACACGGATACGACACGGCGACTCGACAATTTTTTAAAAAATAGGACTCGGCGACACGGTCAAACTTAATTTTTTTAACATATACATGGCTTCGAATGCTTACATGCAAATAAAAGGAGCAAAAGGCCCAAGAGTTAGTTCGAGGCTTGGCCAAAGGTGTCTAGTACAAGAATAGTTTTAAATGGCCCAATTTCAAAAGCCCAATCTCAAAACCTAAGTTGGGTAAAAGTTGGGTATTTGTTATCTAGTTAGAGTTAGGGTTTTGCTGTTTTGAGAAGAAGACCAGGAATGAAGAAGAAGAAGATTGTGTTTCAAAGTAAGATCTTTCACTCTCGAAATCGAGTCTTCTTTTTCTTGTCATAACAAACGAAAGAAGGTAAGATCTTTCCCTCTCTCTCTGTCGAAAACTCGAAATCGATCTCTCCCTTTCGACAGATCGATCGATCGGTCCCTCTCAACAGATCTCTCCCTCTCGACAGATCGATCGATCCCTCTCGACAGATCTCTCCATCTCAACAGATCTGTCAGATCTCGACCTCTCGACAGATCTCTCCCTTTCGATCGATCGATCGATCTGTCCATCGAGATGTCCATCGATCTGTCAATGTGTCCAGACCGTGTCCGGGTCTGTCAACGTATTTTGACTGTTGACCACGTGTCCAATACGTGTCGAGCGCGTGTTGAACGCGTGTCCAACACGTATTTGACACGCGATACGAAGGTTTTTCGGCGAGTCGGTGCATCCTTGGAAGACGTATTAGACAGTGGGGTAGGAGGGTGATCAGAGTTGAGGGTGGCCATTGCCATCGAGGCTGTGGAGGTTGACGTGACCAGGCCAAGGATGGTAGTCGAATGGGGTAAAATCCGGCCAATATTCAAGCTCTCATTAGAAAAGTTAGACTTGAGTTTTTTAGAGTTTGTTTAATACTTTACACGTTTTCGAGAGTTTTTCTTTAGCCTTAGGCTTTTAGAGCACAACTTAGAGAAATGTTTGAGTGCAAGAGGTGTAAAAATTATGTGGAATGAGGTCATATATTTATAACTTGGATGGGGTGCAATCAATAAATCATCAAAGAATCACGAGTATCCAATTGTGGCATTTATGGGAGCTGATACATCTTTTCATCCTTCACACTCTACACAATCTACACCCAACAATGTATCACCCACAAAGGGTGAAGCCACAAGGTATAACCCCACAAAGTATTAGCCCCTCTTTTAGGTGTTAACTCTCAAAAGCCCAAAATTGAAAAGTCCATTACATTTGATCCCACAAGCTTTTCACCATGAACAACGATTGGGGGCTTCTCAATAATTTCAGTTTAGTTCACAGAAATTTCTCCAACTTTACAAAACATGTTTTTCTTTCAATTTTTTCAATTTCCTTGAGAAAACATTTTGCTAACGTATGTCCTACTGTCAATGAGCTAATCACTCTGTTGATTCATACACCATCATCAATTCAATGTGGAACTTAGGTATCTTTGACTAGGATATACATGAGTTTTGTGTCAAAATTAAATCAATGCAAATTTGGCAGTTACAGTAAAGGCTCAAATCAATCCATCGATTTGAAGGAAATCCCTAGGCTAACTTTTCATATTTACTCATCTCAGTGTTCTATCTTTAATTGTCCCATTCTGTTGTTAATGGTGTTTTACCATGTATTCACTATCTTTTCAAAATTTTAACATGTTTTGATACTTAAGGGAGTGTTTGGGGTCCGATTCCATGGTGGGACCACTTACCATAAGGTTGCAGCCATCGTCAACATCTGGTTTTTGGTCAAATGTGGGAGTTGAACACCCATGATGAGAATCACATTCCTTAACCCTCCCCCCCCCCCCCCCCCCCCCCAAAAAAAAAAAAATAAAAAAGACAAAGAATGTGATTCGTATGTGAGGGTTCAACTCCAACATTTGATAAAATTTTTTTGATGTTAATGATGGTTGTAATGACCTTAGCGGTAAGTGGTCCCCATGGACTTTCTGCAACCAAGCACGCCTTAAGTTTGATGTATTCTTGTGGAAATGCAAAGAAGTCACGATTAAATCAAAGAAAGAAACAAACTCAAATCTTTGGTCTATTCAACTTGGGTTTGTGAGGGAACCTAAAACCTCATATTACCAAACCTAAGAGCATTTCCAATAGAAAAGCTCAACCTCAAGCTCAAAAGGGTGGACCAATTTGAGGTTGAGGGTGGGTGTACTCCTATAGGCCATTCAACAAAATCTTATAAAATGGCCAAAAAGTACTTTTTTGGGGGCAAATTTTTTATTTTATTTTGTTACCTATTAGATTATAGGGTTAAAATAATCATTTGGGCCACACAGGCTAGGCACACATTACTATTTTGTGTGCTTGGCTCTGCCCAAATCCAACAAACCCATACCCTAGAAACCTTTTGGGCTGATACCCTCAAAACATGAAAATTCACCCTCAAAGCTCAAATGAAATTCATATTGGACTTTTGAACTTGCTCAATGGAGATGCTCTAAACAAAGTCTAATTCCCTAAACTAGTGAACAAAGGGCATAGTCATATCAAAGTAATTATTGGGTCCTAAGAAATCAGAATAAGAAATATGTGGTAAAAATCAAAAGACAATTAGAGGAATTGAGGCAATGATTTTAGGTAAGCCACCAAGGCGTACCACCTTGTTGAAATACAATTGAATTGTGAGTCACATCTGCAAAGACTTGACCGAGTTCAAGTATCTAATTAAGTTCAGTAATAACAATATGGCTCTGACGTAGGAGTTTGGGTTCACAAAGTTCTTTCAGTTTTCATAGATTAGAAGCGTTAACATCGAGAATGAATAAGAATATCTTACTTGTAATTAAAGTAAATAAATAAATAAGTTTGGGATTCTCTGAGGCTATAGAAACATCTTGATGCTACAGCTGAGTGCCTTGTGGACAACGTTTGTGGCTTGAACAAATGGTGTAGCCTCATGGTTCCTCAGAGCTTAAAGCTCTTGCCTCTCCTTGTTTTCCTAGGCACACACCTCAAATGTCTTTCTAGTCATTTATAAGTACTAGGGGTGGGCATCCCATCCCGCGATCCCGTTCCCGTCCCGATCCCGTCCCGTCCCGTCCCGATTTTTCCGGGTCTTAATGGGATTGAATAATTTCATCCCGATCCCGTCCCGTCCCGATCTAGAATGGGATGGGATGGGATGGAGATTTTCAATCCCGCCAATCCCGTCCCGTCCCGAACTAATTTATTAATATTAATTATTTATATTTTTATTTAATTTTTTATTTTAAAATTGTGGATGCCCTTACAAATATACTAATGTATATAACATATTTAATTTTTTAGCATCTCCATAAATATCTTACACATCTCCATGAATATCGCGGTGGAGGATGAATGTTCAAGTTTAACAGATGTGGATGAATTTGTTTGTGAACTTGAAAATATCAGTGTGTTTCCCCACCGGGGTTTGTCAATACACGCTCTCGCGTCCATTTCAGACTCTGTAATGAGTGTGGGCTTGTCTAACTGTGATGAATCCAATTCTGTTTTTGTTTTCTGTTGACAAGGTGACTGTGATGGCTTCTCCAATGCAATAATGATGCTACTGTTTCTTTCAATAATAATTAGCGAACTCAGGTCTTACTTTTTTGAATATGTTTATGGTTCATTTCAATATATTGTTTCAAATTACAGGTATATAACTATCCAAATTACAGGTAATGAGTGTGGGCTTTGTATCCAAAGTACAGGTATATAACTATATATTGTTTCAAATTTTTTGGATGCCGCTGATCCCGTCCCGTCCCGATCCCGTTTGGGATGGGACGAGGTCGGGATGGGGTTTTTCCCATCCCGTCCCGTCCCGATCCCGTATGAACGGGATGGGATAGGGATGGGTATATCTCGTCCCATCCCGTCCCGTGCCCACCCCTAATAAGTACAGTCTCTAATGCACTGACTCTCCGAAAAACCCCCGTATCAAGTGTCAAATACGTGTCAGACACGGACACGCGCCCGACACATATTTGACATGTGGTCAACGATTAAAATTCGTTGACTGACACCGACTTGTCTTGGACACGGTCCAGACACGTGGTGGCAAAATGGGTGCAAATAACATCCATTTTTTATCCTCTTCGATCGATCCTAATTCCCAACATTTCAAACCCTAGAAAATTTTAGAGAGAATCAGAGAAAAGAGGGGAGAAAAGAGGGCTGAGAAGTTCGATCGACTGATTGAGGACATCATCGAGCCACATGGATCGAACCAGAGACAGTCTGAGAGATCGAGGGTGTTTGGTTGTTTGCTGGACGGAGCTAGAGAGAGAGGGAGCTTGTAGGAAGGAGACTATGTCGTCCTCAGCAGGTACCTTACCTTACCTTACCTTTTTTTTTTTTTTTTGCTATTTCTGGTCCGTTTCATCTCTTATTCATCTCGGTCCAATAAGAGAGATCTATGCTTCATTCTCTTATCTGATTTAGTGATTTCTATGCTTCATTGTTCATTCTCTTGTATTTTGGATTACATGTCTTCACTCTCTCTTCGCAGCAAAAGTGAGCTAGCTTTTGAAATTAAACTATGATCTATATATACATATATACCACCATCAAATAGCCTAGCCTCAGTCATGGAGATAATGAGAAGAATAGTGAGCAACACCAAAATTATAGCTGTTTTGTTGTTGATGGAAGCCATTTTAGTCACCCTCTTTGTTGGTTTAAAAAGTGAAGCCATTTCAATCTCCCTGCCTTAATTTGTTTCTTCAGAAAGTTGATGCTCTTTTGAGTTTGTGTTTACCTTGTAATTGTCTTTTGAGAAGAATAGTGAGCAGCACCAAGGAGATTTTATAAAACCATTTGTCGTAATAATATGCAAGGTCAAGTTAGCATTGTTTGCTGCAAATATTGATGCTAGGGAGAAATTAATGTTTTTCTTATTGTTTCTTTTAGGCCAAGTGACTGGAGATGATTTTTGGAAGCATGTGACAATAATAAGAAGACCAAATGAAGGTGGGGGAAATCTTAGATGGCGGTGTAATTTTTGTTAGAAAGAGTATACGGGATCTTATACTAGATTGAAGGACCACTTGTTGAAAATAACAGGTTGTGGGATAGCTATTTGTGCCAAAATCTCTCCCCTACAACTTAGAGAGGTGCAACAATTTGTTGAAGAAGCTGCATTGAGAGCAACAAGTTCAAGGTTGTGAAGTGTTCCTTTACCTCCTTCAGTGGGCTCAAGTAATCACCCGCACCCAGGTTCAAGTAGTGGGGTTGGTCCTTCAGTTCCATACAATGAACAAAGGAAGAGGAGAGCCACTAATAATCATATTGCAAATGCTTTCAATATGAGTAAGCGACAAGAGTTGGATGCTTTGATTGCAAGGATGTTCTACTCAGCTGCATTCTATGCAGTTAATGCGGAAAGCCGTCGCAAAGCGGTCAGGACCGCATTACGATTTTTCATAATTATGCGGGACTAAGCGGAATTATGCGGACAATTTTTTCAAAGTATATATTTTTAAAATTTAATCATAGTCATAGATTACAAAATAAATAATTAATCAAAAGGGTGTAAATATGTAATCATAGTCATATATTATTGTACTAATTAATCAAATGAATTTAATTTTGCAGGTTGGAACACCTATAGTTACCTGGACCGCTTTTTGGGCCGTTTTTTGGCCGATTTTACTGGTTCCGTTTAAAGCCGGCCGAATCAACCCTGTGCGGTTTGGTCCAGCCCCGCATACCGTTTTTTGGCCGATTTTAGGCCGCATTAATAGCACAGGCTGCATTGCCATTCAACCTTGCAAAGAATCTTTATTTTCAGGAGGCTTTCACCTATGCAACGAATAAAGCAAAGTCCATTAGTGGTTACAAGACTCCTGGGTATAATGCATTGAGGACGACATTGCTTCAAAATGAAAGGGGCAACATTCAGAGGTTGTTGGAGGCAACAAAGTTCACATGGGTTACCAAAGGGGCAACCATTGTTTGTGATGGGTGGACTGATGCTCAAAGGAGACCTCTCATTAATTTCATAGTGATTAATGAGGGTGGTCCAATGTTCTTGAAGGCCGTGAACTGTGAAGGGGAGTACAAAGACAAGTTCTTCATTGTTGGTTTGATCAAGGAAGTCGTACGTGACGTTGGGCCAAGTAATGTGGTCCTAGTCATAACCGACAATGCTCCAGTTTGTAAGGCTGCAGGTTTACTTGTTGAGAGCCAGTATCCTGAGGTGTTTTGCACACCTTGTGTAGTCCACACTCTCAACCTTGCCTTGAAGAACATATGCGCTCCAAAGAACACGCCTGCAAATGAAAAAGGCCTACAGTTTGTTCAGTTGGATTATTGATGTTGTTGGGGATGGGGTGCTGATCAAGAACTTTATCACGAACCATTCCATGAGGTTGCATATGTTTAATGAGCACTCGAGCTTGAAGTTGCTTTCCATAGCAGAAACTAGGGGTGGGCACGGGACGGGATGGGACGAGATATATCCATCCCTATCCCATCCCGTTCATACGGGATCGGGACGGGACGGGATGGGAAAAACCCCATCCCGACCTCGTCCCATCCCAAACGGGTTCGGGACCGGAAGGGACGGGATCAGCGTGCTAATCTGGAGAATACATTTTGAACATATTATCAACTAGAAGTCTAGTGTCCCCATCATGGCAATTGTATGATCAAATTGATAGTTAAGCAATTAGGTTCAATCTGAACATCAAACCATGCTTACATTGATGGTCGAAATAGTTTCAAATTTGCATTTTATCACATTTTACAAAGAATAGTCTGGCCAAGTTGTTAATCCTGAAAGTTATAGTGACTTGACAGTGAATGTTGTTTTTGTAATACTAGGAAGCCGATAAGAAAATGATCATAGTTAGATAAAATCCATTAGCCGAGTTTGAGCAAATATGGAGTGATAGTTATCTAAGTAATACTCAAGTAATCAAGTGTATTAGCCCTATCTCATATGAACCTTTAATTTTAAGTTTTAACCATTGGTAACAAATCAAGATTTGATTTTTCACTTGAATGGAATGAGCAGAGCAGGCTCCTGATATGGCTTACTAAAAGCGCATGAAATGAAGTGTCTGATATGCGTTGAATGAATGCTAAGGCACAAAATATTAATGAATAATGTTAATCTAAATTTTATTTATTTTTAGGTGGAATGACTGTGAAAAGGGGGAGCAAATTTGGTTACCTCATAACATGAAAACCGAGGGTAGGGAATCAGCAAAGCCACAACTGAAGCCAGAGCCCCAACCATGGCACTTGCCGCAACATGGACAGGGTGAATAATGGCCCCAGTGTGCACACCATGAACAAAAGTAACAACATACACCATAACAATCTGTAACAACATACACCATGAAATAATTAAATAAAAATATTAATAATTAATATTAATAAATTAGTTCGGGACGGGATTGGCGGGATTGAAAATCTTCATCCCATCCCATCCCATCCCATTCTAGATTTGGACGGGACGGGATCGGGATGAAATTATTCAATCCCATTAAGACCCGAAAAAATCGGGACGGGAACGGGATCGCGGGATGGGATGCCCACCCCTAGCAGAGACACGCTTTGCTTCAAGCATAATTATGCTCAAGAGGTTGAAAAACATTAAAAGTAGCCTCCAGAGTATGGCGATTGAAGATTAGTGGGATTCCTATAGGGAAGATGATGTTGAGAAAACACGGCTTGTGAAAGGAAAACTATTGGATGACTTGTGGTGGGACAAAGTGGACTATGTACTTCGTTTCACAGAGGCTATTTATTCAATGTTGCGGAGGGCTGATACAGATGAGTCACTTGGTGTATGAGATGTGGAATGTTATGATTGAAAAAGTGAAGCAAGTTATTTACCGCCATGAAGGAAAGGCAGATAGTGAGGAGTCAGAGTTTTTTTTTCAGTGGTGCATTATATACTGGTAGATCGATGGGAAAAAAGCAACACACCACTGCATTGCTTAGCACATTCCTTGAATCCAAGGTAAATAATTACATTGTTTTTAACTTTTTATTCTACTTAGTCTTGAGTCTTGATTAGAAGACTAAAATTTATGGGTTATGCACATTATGTTTATATATTAATTTGTGATTAACATTGCTTATATATAGGTATTATAGCATGGCTTGAAGGGGCTTCTAATCGTGTTTTGCCACACAAAGATCTTGAGATTTCAAAGGAGAGGGATAAGTGCTTCAAAAGATACTTTCCTAGTATTGAGGAAATAAGATTGGTTATTACAGAGTATGCTAAATTTTCAGCGGGTTTAGGACATTTTGCAGAAAGTGATTCTCTGCAGAATAGAGCATACCTAGAACCTGATGTGTGGTGGGTTTCTCATGGTGCTTCTGCACCATTACTCCAGACTTTAGCTTTGAAGTTACTTGGGCAACCTTGTTCTTTCTCATGTTGTGAGAGGAATTGGAGCACGTATAACAACATCCACTCATTAAAAAGGAACTAATTGACCCCACAACGAGCTGAAGATTTGGTGTATGTGCATTCCAACCTTCGTCTTTTGTCCAGAAGAAAACAAGAGTACAAAGAAGGTGAGACAATGATGTGGGATATCGGAGGAGATACTATTGATTCGTTGGATTTGGATGCTACTGGAATGCTTGAGATTGTCAGCCTTTCACTTGATGAACCTGAGCTAGAGGCTGGGCTGTTGAATGAAGGGAATGCGACAGTTGATTCACCATTAAATGGAGAGAATCAAGAGATGTAGTCGCCTAGCTGGTGAGTTAATGAAATTATCAATTTACATTTTACATTGTCAAATTAATGAAATTATGTTGCTTATGCTTTATGAGTATGACTTGAGCTTGACTTTAAGATGCATTTGAAATTTTGAATGAATGAATGTTTTATTGATATGTTTGGATTGTTCAATATTATTATTTATGATTTTATGTTCATATCATCATCATCATCATCAAAGCCCATTCCCGAGATTTTATGTTCATATGAGTTACAAAAAAAATATATTAAAAAAATAAGTTTGACCGTATCGCCGAGTCCTATTTTTTTTAAAACTGCCAAGTCACCATGTCGTATCCGTGTCCGACACGACACGCGTATCCGAGTACATGCATCATTGAGTACAGTTTTCTCGGTAGCTGAGATGACATTATAGTAAGAGTGGTTGTTTGATGGAGCATGTAAGTCTATCTACTATTCGCAGTGCTTAAATATCACCTAAAAGTTCTTGATAATGCATTCTTGTACAACTAATTTAAATATACGCGATTAGAACAAAGGAATAGCTGCAAACATAATAACTTCTTTTTCTGTCAATAATTTCAAAAGGAACGAGACCTTGAATTCAACTGAGCATCTCACCATATGGTACTTGGTATCTAGGTCGAGGTTTCACTGCCTCCTTTTTGTGATTCTTTGATTTCTGTCGACTAAAAATTGATTTTTTGGAGCTTGTAGTAGACGAACTCGATGACTTTGTCGAGTAGGTGTAAGCTGAAGATTCTGGTGAAAACAATCCACTCCTCTGACTTGTACTGCTGACTGAATGTTTATTTGTATTATGGTTATTCTGTTCCATCATTGCTTCATCGCCTTGTGATTCATTGGATTCTGGTATACTACTACTGAATGAATCGGAGTTTGCCGGAGACAAGCCTACAGTGCTAGAAACGGTTTCCCCATTTGATATGCATATTAGTGTGTTTACAACCTGAAATCACATGAATCAAGGAACGGTTACATGGGAAATCATCCAAAACCTGTTGAAAATTTGTCTCATGCATACATTCACACAGATACACATATACAAAATACCATCGGCGTGACAACACAATCTTGTGCAATATCAAGAGACGTGGCATGGATTCTTTAGGTTGCATTCTAAATTGCAGGAAAGAAGCTTCTTTTCAGCTTAAGCATTTTGAAATGTATAAAATTCATTTCCTTGTGCACACTTTTATTTTTATTTTTATGTTTTATTATATTATTTATGCATTTAGAGAAGAATGTCTTATTAGTAACTTTTAGTTCATGTAGATCACATTTTCTGGCTTGTAGTAGAACTTTGAAACCAACATCAAATCACCAATTGATGCAAGGAGACCCTTAATTTTTTTTCAGAAATTCTAGATGTTATATTATCTTTAGTAGATTCAGTTTTACTATTTATAGTTAAAACAGAAATTGTTTGTATTTTTTTTCCCTCTTCTGATTTGAATTTGTTACCAATGGACAGGACATTTTAGTTGGTTTAAGACATTTCCTTAGAGTTTTAAGATGAATTAGGGAGTAATTTCTAATTTGCTCAAAATCCAATTTTATTGTTTGGGACGCTTTTAGAAGTGTCCAAATTGAGTTTCAGTAGGTTTAGGAAGTTAGTTTCATCATTTATGAGGTAAGCTTGGGAAGAAGGTTCTTATTATAAGGTGCTCCCAAAAGTGTTTTGGAGCAAGAATGAGATAGGTGTAATTGATAAAGAAAAGATTCGAACAACCTTGATTGCTACAGATGAGATGGAGAAAATCCTTATGTGGGATGAGATGAGATGGGAGAGTGATCCATAATACAAGGACTCAGAAATAATCTCCTCGTATAAATTTTCCGTGAAAATCATCGAGTTCTGAAATTTCTACTCCCACTATTTTTTATTTCATTCATTTATTTATATTTCCTTTTTTCTACTCCAGTCAAATCTGTTTTCACAGTTTCTGATGAAAACAGATTCTACGTGGTTGTTCAACTTTTGGGGCATACAACTAACAAATAATGGAGTGAGTTCAAATGTTGTGGCCAATTTCGAACCTTATCCATCGACAGCCTTTTCTCAGGATCTTCTGTCAGACATTTTTCTGCTAATTGAACCATCCCAAATAGTTGGTGAACATCATGAGCATCTTCAATCCTGTTGTCTATTAGATCTGGGTACTTCCTTTCTTTTAGAAGTGGTCTTGCCTGTAGGAACATGACATGTAGCTTGCAATGTAAGAGATGCGGAAAGTGTAAATCTAAGTAAACTATGAGAAGCCTACAAGGCATGTCTTTTGCGCATACAGTTAGACTAATGCAGAGAGCTGGATACCCAAGCTTCTCCATTAGATTGTTCAGCACTGCAAACAGCAATTATTTATGTTTTTTTTTTTTTTTCCGAGGGACTTGGCCTAAAATTTATGTTGGTTACGAACTTACATAGTCTGGTTGGACAAGGACTACCATCCGACATATCGAGGCTATGGCATATTCACAATGAGTGTGCGAAACATAATCATAGCATCAGTTGGATGGTTACTGTTACCTGATTAAGTGATCTATATCACCTTACTAATCTATCATCAGCAACCCATGGTGCACTTATATAGAAGAAAGGATATCTTTCTCAAGTGTTCATCCCTATTTTCTCTTAACAATTTTGTTTTTTTTAACTATCATCTTTGTTGGATACTTGGTCATCAGCTGTTTGACAGAGATATAGAGAAATAAAAAGGAAACAGAGTGTTGTTATCGTTACCCATCCCACAAGACTCTTTTCTCCAAGGTTATTGTCTGTAGTTCTGATACCAGTGATTAGCTCTAGTAGAATCACACCGAAGGAATAAACATCTGCCTTGGTTGTGACTTTCCCACTTTCTGCATATTCTGGTGCTAAGTAGCCTAGAGTCCCAACAACTCTGTTGTCTGAGGCACCAGCTGACTCTTCAGACTGAGTTCTTGCAAGTCCGAAGTCCCCAAGCTTATAAATTAAACATGACAAAACACAAAACATAGACAGAATCAATATTACCAAGTCCCATAATCAATATTACCAAGTCCTATTTCATAATCTACATCATAAGCATGCAGAGAGTGTTAGGATTAGGTTTTACCAGTGGTTCAAGGTCATGGTTTACCAGAATATTGTCTGGCCTCATATCTCGATGGACGATATTATTTTTGTGCAGATAGTTCAAACCTCTAGCAGTTCCAAGTGCGATTTTCACTCTATCTGTCCAACTCAATGGGTGGTGGCTGTTCCCTGCATAATATCAGCAGATGAAATTCGAATTCTGATTCAGTTCTTAGTTTTTGCTCAGAAGGCAACTGTTTGTATTTTTTCAGCAAAAAGATTATCCGAGAACATTGAGAAAGGGAAAGCCTTGTGCTCGTGTAAAGGATACAGTTGAGCAGACACGACACTTTAGAAGTCAGTAGTTCTTACTTGATATATGTTGATCTAGTGAGCCATTGCAGACGTATTCATAGACAAGCATCCTGTGACTTCCTTCAGAACAAGATCCTAAGAGCATGACCACGTTCCTATGTCTGGCCTTGCTGAGGATGTCAACCTCAGTTCTGAATTCCTTCTCCCCTTGCAAGCTTCCCTCTTTAAGTTGTTTAATAGCAATCTTCAGACCATCTGTTAGTTTCCCTTCGAAGACATAACCAAAACCACCTTCAGAGAGAGATGCTTCTGCAGAAAACCCTTTAGTAGCAGCCTGGAGCTCGGCATGAGAAAAATCCTTTTGCCAGCCGATCCTTGGACGTATGTTCTTGCAGACTGAGCATGTGGAACTCTCCCACGCCTCTTCAGGATGCCATCCTGTAAGTCCACCACGTGTCATGGATTCCTCATGGGGTTGCCATACTATCCAGTCTTGATCTTGATTATCTGTTTCGTTCAATGGTCTCTGGGCATTGTCTGCACTGTCAAAAGTGAGATTTGGTGATCTCACTCCCACCATTTCATCTGCTGTTTTTGTGCTATTTTCTTCCTCCCTGTGATGTGATGGGGAGTGCTGCTCCTCATTCAGACTTGAATCTGTGTTCCCCAAACTCGAACTTGAAACTGTCTTCTTCAGTGTGAGATGGTCAGTAGACCTGGAATTGGAAAATGAAGTCACATGCCAAGAATTATTTTTCTCTGGGAGTTCTTCATCAGCATCAACTCTTTGCATTTCGTCTGAAATTTTTTTTGAAGGACTTGGAGCATCTAAAATAGACCGACTTGATTAGAACAACGAAGTAAACCAGGCACAAGGAAGACTAAGCATTGTTTATTATTGGTCACTAATTGTACTGCTGGCATATTTCTTATCAGGAAGATGTTTAAGTCATTTAGATCGATAATGGCTATGTGTAGGAAATCAGAAGATATGATAATCCAGCTGTTCTTGTTTGAGTATGTTGATGTATGAGTTCAGCAATGTGTTTCAATTGGAATCTGTGAACCATTGAAGCTAATAAAACACAGATATTCTAGTGGCCAACCACTTACCTGTAGGGGAAAATTCTAGACTGAAAAGATCTTCGTCATCTGGGGTTCCTGGTAACATCTCTTCATAGGTGACGTTGCTGGGCCTAATTGCTTCAGTGGGCACTTTCTTCTTGATTGCAATTGTCCTTGGCCCCCTCAACTTTTCAACGCTGTTGTCACGTTTCATCCTTGATATACCACATGAGAGCCTCTCCATGAAGTATTTCTTATCTTTCTTCATCTGCCTGTATCACAATTGAAATAGACGATGGTAACTTAAATGTTGGGTTATAGAGTAAAATTAGGACAATTAGCTAATAGGTATCTTTCTGACTTTCTGATCCTTTTGAAGTTTTGTTTTCAATATATGTAGATACATACATATGTATCAGTATTATGAAATCTTGCCTACAATGATAGACTTCTTAGAGTGATGGAACTGGAGTTAGTGATTATTTTTGAGTGTTAACAAGTGAGCCACAGATTTATATTATCTTTGAGGTGGAACTTCCAAAATTTTATTGCCTTTCTAAAAAACTTTATTTCTTGGAGAAGTGCAACTTCTAGGCCTGATAGATCCCTGAAAGATAAAGAAAGAAAAACAATAGTAGGGTATATCAGGAGAAGTGGCTCTTTATTAAGGTATACGAGGAGGGTTTGTGGTATGAGTCGTATGACACAAGGACAAGCAGCTCTATTTCAAAGAGGGTGTTGGGAAAAATTGGGTTCATCATTGATGATTTGAATGTTGGTTCTAACAGATGCTTTCTGAAACCCCAATGGTTGGTTTGCAGCTTCAAATTATTAGTGGGGATGTGTCCATTGAAAAACTATGCTTGTAACGCCATAGGGAAGAAAGAATGCCGCATTCATTTTGATGTACAACTCTTGGTGGAAGTGAAACTAGTATTAACACCAAATTTCATGTTATCTTTATGTGTTTTTAAGATATGGTTATTTCGCTTATATATTTATAATATATAAAGAAGGGAAGAAATCAATGAAGATTAACACTATTTAAAAATCAACAATCTTTATTCAATGAACTCGGGTTTTAAACCTCAAGGCTTCACGAAATCAAGTATACCAATGTAGGATTCCCGTTCCATAACCAATTATGTCAACACAGATATTCTAAAGAAAATGACTAGTACTATTTTAAATTTTGTCTGACCTGTCAAGTATTACCCATGTTGCCTTTAAAGTCTTTGAAGCTTGTAGAGCAACCACCTTTGGTGAAGATCCAAATATTACTTCTATCTTGAATTCAATCTGAGTTTCATTCACAGTAGAGGATCACTTTAGCATACTTACTAGAGGCAAGATGACGCACTGATTACATTGCTTAATTGCTCTATGCATACCATGCCAATAAATAGTCTACTATAACTAGCTACATATGGAGGTTCCTTCAAATTGGTAATAAACTATTGCTTCTTATATCTTATGAAAAACAGAATTTGACAAAGAAGTGGAGATCATTTGTAGATTATTAGATTGCGTTAACTACTTTGATGTTTGCTTTTCTATTGTAAAATACATCAATTTTTCTACTTGTTATCGGTGATGAATGATTGACGAACTGTGAAATAATGGTCTGATAGCCAGTTTCTAATTCTGTACATAACCTTATGCACTGAATAACATTCAGAAAGCTTCAGGAGCTGCACGTTGTTCTGATATTCTTCTGTTATTTTTGTAACTTCTTCATCAACAATTTTCTGGTTCGATCCAAACATACTTGAGTCTGCTTTGCTCTTGTATCCCACTGAAAGAAAGGAAATAAATTAGACAAAGAAAAAAAGACTACAGTAAATGTCTAATCTCCTTTATCTACTGAACCTGTTCGACAAGTCTTGCTTCTTTTGATTTCTTACATTTATCCTGTTGGATTTCTCTAAGAAAAAAAGATTATGAAACCTTACACAATTTCCCAGCTCCCTTGAAAGATAACGTACTAGGGTTAATAACCTGGTGAACAACAGCTAGGAGAGTGAGTTTGTCTCCAGGCTTCAGATTTAAGCCTTGCCGGATCCATGCAATTGCGCTCGAACTAACCTCCCTTGACGCATCCTGGATCACCACCACCCTCTGAGCTGGAGTTGTCATGATGATTGCAGTAGACCAAGCTTCTCCCTATGGAATTGCAAGTTTAAAAACTACATAACAGTTGGTTTTGATGACTTTCTGAATCTTGGTTTGGATCGTATCATGCTGTGCAAATCTTTCAATTTTTTGGACTCCTATAGATCTTGACTTGCAAGCAGACAGATTTTATCAGGATGTTAACTATGCAACCAATGTTTATTTTCCTCTGAGAATTTTTATAAAAAAATTAAAAAAACTATTTTGAGAAGGAGTTCAGTGCATGTCAGGATTGAAAAATGAAAACAATGCAGAGCTCCTGATTCAAGCAGACCTACTGAGAAATATCTGCATGTGATATTCAAAGCGTGTTATATCGAACTGGTGTGATCTCATTGATAGTATCCAATAAGGAACTTCAGATGAGGAAAAACAAAAGAAACTTTTTGAAAAACAAAACTTAGGATATCATGCAGAAATAGAAAAGAAAACCATTCTGGTTGATTTGCAACTTGTGGAGAATAACTTTGAAGGGATGGTGGTGAGCCTAACAGAGCGTTTCCGATGTTGGTTCAAGCGCATATTCGGATATCCGAGCAATAGCATCTGAATATTTTTTTTATTTTTATTTTTATTTTTTCTGGTTTGGGAGGAAGATAGTTTAGCTGATGTTTGATTTGGGTTAATTCCTATGCTTTTCTCATTGTAACAGTTTTGTCTTTGTCTAGGGGATGATTGGGCATGTAAAAGGACAGGAGGATCGGGTCTCTGATTCTGATGAAAACAAAGTCCATCTTGAGAAGCCTTCTCTAGCTGGTAAGTCATTTGTTTATTCATTTTCTTCCAAGGGTTGGACTCTGGGCCTGTCAGTGGACTCTTTTAAGGTCTCTGCTCATTTTGGCTTAGGATGTAAATGTTGTTGAGGATCCAGGCTAGCTTTAGTGGATTTGGTGTCATAATGAAGCAGTTTTTAGCTACAAAACAGACTTTTGAATTACAACAAGCGAGGCAGCACAAGGGGTTCCATGGAACATTCATTTCTACGGTATCTCCATCTGTTTTCTGTAGGGAACAAAAACAACATAGGGAGGGAAAAAATATAGGAAGGGTAGAGAAAGGAAGAGTAGAGACGATGAGGCTGGTGTAGCAGCGATGATGGCAGATTGGCAGTGAGTTGGGAAACAAGAAGAAGAAGAGGTTGGGTTGTGGTAATCTTCATCAGTGTATCAATCCCCTTGAGTAATTCAGTATATTAGGTGATAACCATGACTGCCCTCATCTCCATGTGGGTTCGATTTGAAAAATATATTCACCACCTTCCTCTTGAGTGCAATTTTTCAAAGAAGTTAAAGATTTTTAGCTCTGTTACAATATGGAATGGTTGTGATTATGTCAAGCTTTGTGACAAACTAGCGTTCTGAAAACAACAATATGCACTTCTCAAACTTAAGAAGCATGGTATATTTTCATCAAGGTTATGTGTCGTTGATGGGATCTCACTCCATGGGAATGTAGGGGAATGGCGGAAAAGTGAGTAGGGAGGAGATAGAAAAGGAAAAGAGAGTGAGTGTAGACACTCCAATTCCCATTTATGTGATCACGCTCCTTGTAGACGACGCTCCATGATTTGAAGCAACAAAAATAGGCAAACTAGTCCTTGCATCAATGGAATGGGCATCAGTCATATACAAGTACAATTATGGCGTCAGCATCTTGGGGAATTACAACACTTAATTTTATAGACATGCTTTACGAGAGAGGCTAATTGTCGAGGGAAATGGCGAGGAAAACAGCGAGGGGGGGGGGGGGGGGGGCGTCCATCCCCCCGAGATGCGTGCATTGACTTTTCTTGCGCGTATCCCAGGGGGTGGCGCCCATCCCCTGGGATGCGCGCAAGAAAAGTCAATGCACGCATCCCGGGGGGATGGACACCCCCCCCCCTCGCTGTTTTCCTCGCCATTTCCCTCGACAGTTAGAATTTTTCCATGCTTTACATACAATCCCTAGGCTTAGGGCCTTCAAACCTGTTGATATGTGTTGAGTTCCTCGTGGGAAAAAAAACAGCAAACAAGGTTTTAAGGCCTAAACCTTAATATTTCAAAAAAAAAAAGTACATCATCGAAACTAAGAACCCCAACAACTAGACTTCAAGACAATTCAAAGAGGTTCAAACTAGGTATAAACTTGCCAATGAATTGCTACGGTAATGGTTCTTTGGTATACATGCACAACTTGTTTCCTCATAGACTTCTGTCAGTTGCTTAATCACAAATCATCTTTAGGAGTAGGTTCACTTTTAGTGTCTTTCTTCCCCAACAGATAAAATAGCTTACCTCGTACGCCTGTACTTGGAATGTAAATTAGTTGAGGTGTGGACTGGACTTCTTCGATCGAGTAGATCTTCAGAGACCCTCTGTATCACGTAGTGTCACTGTCTTGACCCAACACATTCTATTCCTATGCAGATGTTGTAGGTATTCCTTCTCCAATGCTAGCTTTAGCTTTGTGCAATCTTCCATCATCAAATCATGTTCTTACCTCTCTATCATTACTATCATTTCATTGCACTCCTCCCGTTGAACTTATCGATCAACAACGAAACATTTTAAATTTGAGACACAAGAGTTGCTCCTTTTCATCCTAGAACTCCCTACATGTCGCATTTAGCTTTTATGGTCGGGAAGTGGTGAATATGATGCAGAGACTACTCTCCTTGACAATGCTTACACGCTTGGATTCGAAAGAATGCAAAACTGGGCCAAATTTTGCACTCCAATAATTGAGCAGCAACCATTTCTTGAAAGGCTATTGCTAAATAACACCACCATTTCCGTTGAAGGACACCACCACCCCCATTTTTTTTAGATTTGCTGAAGGGCACCATCACCTTCTCTTCTCCACTTTCTCTTATCTCTTCACAAGAGCAGCACCACCTCACCCTGCCACTTTCAGCCGCACCACCACCCGTTGTTCCTCTTCTCCTTTGTTCTTGTTCTTTTTTTTTGTTATTATTATCATTATTCTTCTTCTCATTCTCTTCCTAATATTTTCTCTTCATCTTCTCCTCTCTTCATTTTTTTTTTGTTTTTTTTTTTTTTCCTTCTGATTTCTTTTTTCTCTCTGTTTTTCCTTCTCATCTCTTCTTCTTCTCCTATTTTTTCTCATATCTTCTTCTGCTCCCTTGTTTTTTTTTCCTCCTTCGCCCTCGTGGAGGTTTCTGCGAGTGGAGGTTTTCCACTCGTCGGAACCTCCACGAGGAAAAAAATTTGCCCCTTGCAGAGGCTCCTGCAAGTGGGGAACCCATACTCGCACAAGCCTCTGCGGGTGAGGGTTCCCCACTCGCATGAGCCTTCGTGGGGGACAATTTTTTCCCTCACAGAGGTTCTAGCGAGTGGAGGTTCCCCACTAGCCAAAACCTCCGTGAGGGTGAATGGGAAAAAACAGGGGAAAGAGAGGAAAAAAAATATTAGAAGAAGAGATGAGAAGGAAAAAAACGGGAGGAAGAGAAGAAAAATAAGAAGAAAAAGAGGTGAGGGGGATGAGGAGGAGAATAAGTAGAAGAAAAATGGGAGGAGGTGGGATGAGAGGTAGCGGTGGTGATGACGGGGTGGCGGTGGTATGGAGGAGGAGAAGAACAAGAAAAAGAAAAAAAAGAAGATGGGAGGAGGAGGAGGAGGAGAGGTGGCGGTGGAGGTGGCATAGTGGAGGTGATGATTGAAGAAGAAGAAAAAGGGATGAGGATGAGAGGTGGTGGTGGTGATTGATGGAGAAGAAAGGGAGAGATGAGAAGAAAGATTAGGGTTTTTTTTTGTTTATACTAGTGGTGTCCTTCAGCAGGTGGTGGTGTTCTTCAGAAAGGTGGTGATGTCCTTAAGAAAGTAAGGGGTTGGTGGTGTCCTTCAGCAGAAATGGTGGTGTTATTTAGCAAAAACCTTCTTAAAAAGGTGCAGTATTTATTTGTCTTTTGCGAAACCATTAACTTTGAATTCAATATTCTTCATTCGATTTAGCCCTTTTAACACCTAAACCTTTTTTCTTCTCTAACTCAAAACTTTTACGATCTCTCTCCCATTTATCCTTCTATTTTTCTCTATCTCAAAACTCCATTGAAGCTTCGATAACCCTCTATAATCTCTTTTCTTCTCTCTCTGAAAACTTCATTGAAGCTTCGTTTGATTATAATTCCCAATCGAAGCTTCATTCGACTTCTATTGAAGCTTATTTCAAATATAACTTTGAACTGAAGCTTCGTATAAGTTTTCCTCTTTGTTCCATCATTTATTTTCCATTAAACTCTTTTTTGCTTGTTCATTTAGGTATTTCTTCTAATTAGATTTTTTAGTAGTTACTAGTGTAGATATTGGTAAATAGTATGGCTAATGAGATTGCAAGTTGAGTTTGATGCCGAGGTTCCTTTGTTTCTTATTTTAGTTACAAAAAATGGAATTTGTTATTTTCATGCACTGCGTCCACTTGGATGCAGTTTGAATAAAATTTTTATTTAGAATACATAAAATGTAGGGGTGGGCACGGTCTGGATCGGTTCCAAAATTTGAAGAACCTAACTCGAACCGTTTCAATTTAACAAATCTGGTCTGGTCCGCATTTCCTCATTTTGAACATTGAGACTAAACCTAACTCGAACCTTTTAGACCGTTTCCTATGGTTCCACTGAATTTTTTGTAATTATCTTTTTGAGTCAATAATTCATTTTAATTTAAAAAAACAAACAAACAAATAACAACAAGCTACAGTAGCAAGTCATTTCCAATATTAAATGCAGTAATCCTCCAACTTTCACAAACAAACAAACAAATAACAACAAGCTACAGTAGCAAGTCAACCTAAGACAATGATGCTCCCCTCTTCGTATCAAACAGTGAAAGGTCCTTTCTTTTTTCAAACAGTTAAGGTTTGCTTCACTTGGAATTCAGTTTTGTTCTAGGCTCACAATGGGAGTTAAGAAGGATATAAAATGGCTAAACCTCTTGGTCTCATGTGGAGCATGGAAATGCATTCATAGGGCATGTTAGTTATCTTTTAAAAACCTTAGTTGGCCAGAAAGAAGTGCAGTACTTAAGCATCTGGTGCAATAACCATACATTGTTAGGACGTCGCACACTCCTTGATCCATTATACAGAACAATGATATTGTCCCCAACTTAAACACCATCATACTGGGCCTTCCATCTGGGCCTTCCATCTGGGCCTTGGTGGTATGAGATTTTCTCCAAAATGCCTCATTATTATTAGGCAGTGGACCTCTCCCTTATAAACCTCAGTGACAACTCGTCCTTACTTGATGTGAAACTATTCAAGTCAACACTATCCCAATATACTTGTGGTAACATACAAAATGGACCTAACAAGGTTCATTGGAGCATGTTGTTCACGAAGGCAAATTTCACTTGCTTGGTTTTTCTGTCATTCTTTCTATTGCAAAGGAGAGGTATTATCTAAAAATACATTGATTTGGTTTTATTCTTCTTGGAATTATATATCAATTGTTTTCTGACATGTTTCTATGCTTTCAAATACCTAATAAGATACTAGAATTTTTTTTGCAAATCGAAGTGAGAACCTTAATATGCATAGTCTTCATGTGGATCCAATTTGGAAAATATGTCACCTTCATGAAGAGACTCCTCTGATCCATTATTTCAAGGCGATCTCTCAAGGAAATTATGAATTTAATTTTGTACAAATCCTGTAGGATACAGTAGAAATGCATTCAGTGGATGATGGTCTAGAAAATGAATGAGCTTGAACTCGGCGTGAGTGGAATGGTTATGTTGGTTCAAACTTGTTGAGCAGTGTTCTATCACATTCACATATGAGGTACTCGGAAACAAACTTCTTTTTTAAAGTAAAACATACTTGAACTTCCCTACGACTTTTCATCAGCAACTATGTCACACATTGAACTATTGACAATAATTAACACAAGCACTGGTTAGGTCACTGATGGAACCATCTGAACTTGCAGAACTTTATTGGAGGAAAAACAATCTGAGATGAGAATGTTCCACATCTAACAAATTTCTATAGCTTAGTCCCTATATGCATGTCTTTCCTTTTTCTTTTTTTCTTTTTTATTTTTAATAATAATCACTTTCTTTTGTATGATTTCTCTTGTGCCTTTCAAAAAAAATTAAAATATATATATATATATATATATATATATATATATATATATTGTTTGTCGCGTTGAGATTTATTTGAATTGGGAAATTGCATTCGGAATCAGATGTTTCCTGTTGGCTGAAACGTATTTTGCAATGAGACCACTTTCTTCAACTACTTGAAGATTATAGTGTGAACGAGAAGTGTGGACTGAAGTGAAAGTTGCGCTACTTAAATAACCTTTCCACTGGTTTGAAATGTCAATTCCATAATATGCCCCTCTTATGTTTATCAAGGGCCCATCAGAACTTACGGTAAACACCACTTCATTCGCTTTGAACTAGCTTTAGTGTTTCAAAAATTTTAACATAATTCGGTCACCTCTAACGGTTTTTTTTTAAATCCCTTAACCCTAGATGGCTGGGTTCGATTCCGTGACCTAGTGATATCATCCGCCACTATTCAACCCCTGAGTCATCACACCTTTGACTCTATTACAGTTGAACACCATTTGATTTGGCATTTCATCATATGTTACGCAATTGTTCTGATATGAAGAACAATATTAGCAATTGTTCAAACAATGCACTTGACAATAAAAATAAAAAAATAAAAAATAAATAAAAATCCTAAGCCTTCTCCATCCCAACTAGGAGAAAGATCTTATTAATTTCAGTCACATATATGTTTACTGTTGTATGCATTGTATGTTACAGTCATGTACATGGACTTAGGAAATAAGGGATAATCAGGCTGTTATGTTCCCTATTGTTGTATTCATTGTGGCTCCTTGTTCAATCACCTTCGGGAATGGTGATGTCGCCTTCAAGGAAAAAAGGAATTTAAAAAATAAGGAGCAATGATACGGTGCCTGGTCCAGGTGCCTGGTGCTACTAGGCACCGTAGATCTGCATCGAGATAAGAGACAATTCCTATCTCGATGCAGATCTACGGTGCATGGTTTGCACCAGGCACAACACCAGGCATAGGGCCGGTGCACTTAGAAAAAGCCCAAAAATAAGAGTTCTGCCTTTCCGAACCTAAGAATCATTGAAGCAAACAATATTATAATTTGATGGTCGTACACTAACTTGCAGTTGCAGGAGAAAATTCCATACTGAAAGGATCTTCCTCAGCCTAAGTTCCTAGCTAGTAACATCTCATCGCATGTTAGGTAACGTGTCCAGCTTCTGTCAATAAGCATTTTCTTGTTTTTATTGTCCTCCCTCACAATTCTTTAAAGATGTTATAATGTTTCATCCTTCATATATACAAGGTAACTGTCACGCCCTGATTTTTCGAAGAAAACAAAAATCCCAAAATCCACGTAGGATTATCCGTTTCCCCAAAACTCGGGACGTGAAATTCAATAACAATAGAAACATTTAGCAGCAACGACTAAAACATAGTTTAGAAAATAGAACAAACTAAAAATTATAATAAAACTCTAACCAAGAAATTTCGACGTCGCTAGCCCCACTAGCGAAACTCCAGTAACGCTGCTCAAAAGTCTCTAAACCTGAAAGGCTAATCGGCTACATTCCCAAAGGAATGTACCCAAGAAGCAAAAGCTCACTTGGGTCAGCAATAAAGCTGGTGTGAGAAATCTTCATCCCAAAATCAATAAAATCGCACGTGATAAACATCAAGCTAAACACAAACAATACATAAACACACCAACAGGTAGTTCCTCAACGAGGCAAAAGTGTGATGCAAGAAAAACACAGTTCCAAGAATTTAGTTCCTCAACGAGGCAATCATATCATCATCCTAATAAGTAAATATGCATGTACTTGTACTTACGCTGTAAAAGTTGATTATGACAAGTTTCACTACAAGAAATTAGCAAAATAGCGGCGGTTATGTAGCGACGGTTTAAAAACACCGTCACTAAATACCTTACTTAACGACGGTTATTGAACTGTCGCAGGTTAATATTGTTTAACGGCGGGTATAATTAATTGCGACTGTTTTAACCGTCGTTATAAATAAAACATCACTTTTTTTTTTTTTTTTTTTTTTTAAGAAACAACTTTTTATTGCCTCTCCTTACTTTCTTGTGTCGTCCTTTGGATTTCCTTTTGAAATCTCTTGTTCTTCTTCCCTTCGTATGCCCTAGAGAAACGATGGGTTTCATCAAGATAAACCTCCTCTTTCACATATAGATACCCATACTACCTTGTTTCTTCTTATTCTTCTTCTATGTCTATCATCCAAGGGGAATGGGATGACGACGCTTCTTCTTGTCGTGAGGGCAGCTCCAGCTCCTCGTTAGACCCCTCTTCGTCTATTTCCAAATGGGGTTAGGGAAAGCCAAGAAGACGAAGAACGGAAAAAATCGTCTAGCATTTCGAGGGGAGGCGTTGTGAGGTCTCTGGAGACCACATTCTCCGCTCAATTTTTCTCAGGGAGAGAATGAGGTTTGTCAGTCTCTAATTTTGTGTCTTTTTTATTCAGTTTACATATCTTGGTTTGATTTGATTCTTCTTTAAACTTGAGGGTTTTGAATGCTTCTTACAATTCGTTTGAATTTCATTTAGATTGCAATGTTATCAACTGTGAAATGCAAGAAAACTCAATTTAAGTGAGAATTAAACACTCAGTTTTGGGGTTCATCTCATTAGATTTAGGGGAATAATTCTTTATGACCAATTTGATGTTTAAACCTAGTTTTGTAACAAATGTTAACTTATGATTGGTGTCTATATAGTGGGCCAAAGAAGAAAAGTAGACAACAAGCCGTAGCTGGCGATAAAAGTCGGGGATTACGCCAATTCAGCATGAAAGGTGACTGATTTCCTCGCATTTGGTTAGTCTATTAGTTTCACTTCAACTTCTTATTATGATGTTGATGAAACCACCACCATCAGGAATGAAGATCGACATTGCACCACCAAATGCTCATTCTTGAACTCCACATATTTGAACAAATGCTTCACTTAACTCTTCATACATTTCTTTCTTGCCCCATCCCCAATTATTAATTATTTTTATTATCTTGTGTTTTCTTATATGTTTTTGTGGGTGTGGTCTGCTTTGCTTTTCTTATAGAGATTGAGAGGATGAAAGAAATATCTTCAAAATTGTTGCTTGGAGAAGAGTCTGGCAGTGGCAAAGGTGTTTCCACTGCATTGGCCATCTCTAATGCCATTACCAATCTCAGCGATACCATTTAGACACTACCTTTCTGCTACTTTTTTTCTAATACAATTTGTTTACAAGATCACTTTCAATTCCTATTTGCATTTCTATCCTAACGACCTATATCTCTGTTGTTTTGCATAACTCTGTTTGCATTTTTTTTATTGTAATTCACACTTGGTTTTAACAAATGAATGAAATAATTTCAATTTTCTCAACATGTAATCAATCAAGAATGAAGGCCTAGCTAGTTCACAAGCCTGAAGTTCTTCCTAATCTCTATTTTCTGCCTGTAACAACATCGATATATCCCATACGTACCATTGCAGATGCAAACTTTTTAGCCCACATCGAAGAGTGTCTTGCATTGTTCCTTACAATCCTAGATGTCAAAGGACTATCATGAAGCGTTTGATCTGAAGTTAACAAGCCTCTTCGGTTCATCAACTCTTTATAGTACATATTGTCTAGCCTATTTGGCATCACAATCTCAAGTGGCACAGTAGGGTCTCGAGTAGCAGCTTCATTTTTAGCTTTAGCCTCATCAATCACCTCGAATCCTCGCAAACTCGGGTTATTAGTTACACTTTCTTTCTCTGTGGGATTTCCTGGCATTGAGTCTAGTAGTACTGATGCATCACAACCCCTGACGAAACAATCATGGAAGTGCATCCTAATTAAACCAGCTGCAATGCCTGGATTACGCGCTACTGCTTTGTTTACTGCTTTTCTCACTATAAGTTCTGCAGATGGACATGTCGAATGATAGAATCCAACCTTAAGAGATGTCGACGACGCGATTGCAAACATCGACCCAAAAGCATATACAATCTCTGCCCAAGACGCCACACCACGCAGCCCTCAGCGAACATATCAGCACTTCTTCCTCAGCGCAGTAGCCAAGGCCGCCACCTAGATCAGCAGCTCAAGCCCAGCCTTCCCGCCTCCGCGAAATAAATCACCCACCACCTGCAGCAAAGTCGCCCAGCAGCATCCAAGTTTCCAGCCCCTCGCAAACTGAAACTGCAGCAGCTCGCATTCTCCACAGAGTATAGCCGCATCGCAACCCAAACTGAAAACAGAGTGTGCAACTCTGTTTTGTGCACAGCACCAACAACTGTCCTCACAGCCAGCTACTCGGCTGCCATAACCCATCAGAGCCTTTCTAAACCGATCCAACCAAAAACTATAACCACCTCCTGTTGCCAGCTGCAAATGCTGGCCACCGTCCGCACAAGACAACCAAACAATGCCCAAGATCAACGTAGGCAGCAGCAGCATCCAACACCAAAAAACAGCCCGTAAACAAAATTGAAAAACCTGCAGCCTCTTGTGACGCATCTTCGCACGGAAAGACACCTCATTTAGGAACATGAATATACGTAGTATGAACCTTGTCCAAACGGACCAGACCAACAATCCTATATGGAAGATTCACGACACAGAATACTCTGTTTGCGTTTATTATTTCTGTTGTGATATCATTGGATGGTTTCTCATTTCTTCCAATAATGAAAAATGTAGGGTTTGTGAGAATATCCCTATTGTTCTTTGTGGGAACAAGGTTGATGTCAAGAATAGGCAAGTGAAAGCAAAACAAGTCACATTCCACAGGAAGAAGAATCTCCATACTATGAGATATCAGCAAAGAGCAATTACAATTTTGAGAAGCCCTTCATCTATCTTGGGTCTTGCCAGAAAGCTTGCAGGGTAATGACACAAGCCATGTTTGTAGTTCCTTTATTATTGTTGTCATGACTGATAAAAAAAAATATTCTTATTGTTTTGCTTGATAAAAATATAAAATATATATTGTCATTACTGTTACTAAATCTACAATTTGATTTTGTGGTGTAGGGCTGCTAACCTTTATTTTTGTTGAGTCTCCTGCTGTTTCACCTCCATAAGAAAGATTGACTTGGTTTCCTAGCAACAATACGTGATTCTATAATTTCTTTATTGGCAACTATTGATATATTTTAAAAAAAAAATTGTCTATTAGATTGTCTAATTATATCGTCTTTTATTACCTCTTTTGACAATTTTGGGTTGCCTCGGTTTGAAAGATATGCTTGGTTTCAAGTGGAACGACCTTGCTTGGTCTCACATCTCTGTATTTGCTATGTGTAGATGATAAGTGTCAATGTATGTTTTGGAAATCTCTTCATGTCAGTGCTAGGATTCAGTCATTTTGGAGCAATCTCACTTTCTAAAATGGAATCCATTTTTCATGACTTTCCAACCAATTCAATTGCTTGCAACTATTTGTCTTTTAACCAGATAATGTATATACCACACATCAAACATATAAGAATGTTTTGACACCATTCTTTTTATCAGTCTTTTATTTATTAATAGACACTAGATATTAATCCTTGATGTTCTTTACACATGAAGGCTGCTTTCATTAGTTTACATTACTTTTTTCTAATACAATTTGTTTACAAGATCACTTTCAAGCCTATATGTAAGTCCTCATGTATAAGCTTATTTAGTTGATTCACCATGATTTGGGCTTTTATTCAACTTGATTTTTATTTATATGCTTGCCCCTTCAGATTTTTTTCATGCTACACTTGGATTTGAGAGGAGATTGGTTCATTTTCTTCTTCATTTCGACAAATTTCAGCAAATAGGTGAGTTTATTTGCCAATCCTAGGATGTGTTTCCAATTCCTGAATGTGTTTTCTTTTCAGCAAATAGGTGAGTTTATTTGTCAATCCTAGTTTGTTGGTATGTGTATAAGTGGGAACTGAGATGGACTGTTGTTTTATAGAGAGTACATTAGACAATTTAGCATCTCCAAACAGTGCAGTAAACCTAGATGCGCACCTGTTGTGGCATAGGTTGGTTGGGTTGGAGAAGTAGGCTTTACAAATTGCACTGTTGCAGTGAGTTTTTGTAGTGTTTGTGTGTCCCTTGTGACGAGTCATGTGCAGTAGCAGTTTTGAGATCAATGGTCATTGAGGCTGTTTTCAACTATCCATGCACATGAAATGAATGGGACAGGCCAGATTGCTTGATCTTCCAGGGAACATTGATGAAATGCCTACCAAAGAAACCATGTTTTGAACACAGTAAGTTGTGGGTTCCTGATTTCACTTAATAGCTTTTTGGTGTCTTAAGAATCAATATTTCAAAATGTTTTGAGCTGAAAATTTTAATGATTGATTTTGCTTAATGAACTGTTCTTACATTCACTGTTTGTTTTTCCGTCTCAATGACAGGTTTTTATTTTTATTGATGCAGGTTGAGGTGCCTGGAAATTGATTTTTTTCCAGGTATGTTAACATAACCGGTGCCTGGAAATTGATTTTTTTTCCAGGTATCCTAACTCCTATCAATGCAAGTCATCATTAGGGCCTGACTCTTGGGAAACATTCCTTTGCTGGTGAGTTCTATCATTCATACAATCATACTCATATCAATGCAAAGTCATCATTAGGGCCATAGTCTTGGGAAACATTTCTTTGCTGGTGAGATCTGTCATTCATTTTCCTTAGAAATGCCATGGTTGCTATTATTACTTGAAAACTTGTTAATTTTATTAGCACCCTGTATATAATTACTTGGACATAATGGTGTAAAGCTAGATGAAATATTTAGGCCTCAGTACGAACATTCTCTTTCGCTTCTTAAATTTTTTATTCTCGTTGCATTGAGAATTCGAAGACTATAATTTTATTCCTTGCATTGAATTGTAAATGCATTGTCTATTATATGTTATTTAGTGAAACTATACAAATTTATTTGTTCCATTGACCACTTTAAATTTCAGATCAAAAAAATAGTTCTCTTCCTTTTGGAACAACAAGGGCTTCTTGCAAGCAGGATAGCTAATTAGCTTGGGGAACAACATGCCGAACTGATATCTTTCTAGGATGTCTGAGCTACGGGAAGCATATAGAGCAGTTGGACAAGACCTTTTAAAACTTCTTTTTTTTTGTAGAGATGAATGCTATTGGTCTTCGTAAGATCCCGAATTCGGTTATGGTTGTTAGATGTAAACATTGACAATTTGTAACAATTTTAATTTGTATTTTTCTTCTGGACCATGTATAATATTGATTTTGAAATGAAATTAAAGTTTCCCTTAATGTATGATGATGGTATCATATGAGTTTAGTTTAGTGTCGTTTATATTTGATTTTTGATTTGAGTCTAAAAGTTGTAGTGCATATGTTGGATAGATTATTTGCACCCAATGAAAAGAAAACACTACAGGTTGAAAAATGTGATTTTTATATGGTAAAAAATTTTGAATTATCAAAGGGAATTTAGCGGCGGTTGCAAATCGTCACTAAAAGGCAAAAAGTTGGATTGTTCATCGAATTTTGTCGACGGTTTATAACCGTCGTTATATTGTATTTAGCGACGGTTATAAACGTCGCTACATTAAACCGTCGCTGAATGACCTAGTGACGCCTTTATTAGCGGCGGTTGGGCAAGCGTCGCTGTATTATTTAGCGACGGTCAGAACAGTCGCTAAATACCTTTGCCCACCGTCGCTAAATTACTGTTTTCTTGTAGTGTTTGACCTGCAAAAATATTAGTGGACTTGCCATCTTGCATGAAAAGGGGTTAGAAACAATATAAACGTAATCTATTCATTTTTATTTGAATTTGTTTCATCTTTTAACGGATTGATCACTTAGACGATACCACATTTGCGCCACCTCCGTGCCGAACATACATGCCCGTATGCCTCTCTCATATAAAGGATGACTTCTCCGTCATCCATGCCCAAGTGGGGACATCACATACAGGCATGCATCGCGGATACTCCTAACTATATGAGTACCAAAAGCCACTCTTGGGCTATCAATGCGCATAAACTCACTTCACATTTTTTTGACGGATAAGTATCAAAGCCTATCTTAGGCATAACAATTCACCTCATTTCCGCAAGACTAACCCGAAGGTTATTTTAGTTTCTCTAGTAAGAAATGGGCGCCCCACCTCCGTAAGACAACCCGCAGGTTATTTAGTTTCTCTAGTAGGAGAGGGAAAATCATAAACCAAAGAGGTGTGGTAGTTCTAAGTGATACAATTCCAGGTGATTTAAATTTTTAGAAATCAAAATTTATCAATATCATTTATTTTTTATATTTCAGAATTCCTCCACGATGACATTTTGTCATTCATAAGTAAATCAATCCACCCATTATTTTGGAGAAGCATAGCATTTGACACATTGCAAATCATAAACGATTTCATCAGGATATCCTCCCATTGTTTTGGGGCAATCTACATTTCTCATATATAAACTTTATGTACCAACACGGGGGATCAAGGCCCATTTAATACCAGAAATAAATTTCTTTTCAACAACGCAATTTGCATAACAACCAAATTTAAGTCATACACATACAAATGCAAATTCGTAGAATCATGCAAATACTCCAAAATATGAACCCAACAAGCTAGGTAAAACTCACACATCAAACATATCAAAAATAGTGAAGATCACGGGTTTGCGACACAAAACACCACAAATAAGGCAACCTCATTCTCAAACATGCCTAAAATCTCATAACGGATTACCTGAAATGAAACCCATCATTTCCATACAAACCTCAAATTCTCCATATGAGCATTCATGCACAATGCTAACCAGAGAAGAACTGTTGTTACCTGCAAACAAAAACATCCCTAGAAATCCACCTTACTTTGACCTATCGAATGTTTCAACCAATCCATTGTTCAAAAATCAAAGCTTCCTCAAATTACATCAACCATACATAGCACAATCTACTCTGCCAATCACTACAAACTCAAACTTAAATGATATACAGCTGCTTCAAAAGCTTCCACACACTTCCATTAGTGACCCAAGTTATCCAATACACAACTCCCTAGCTTCATGTTCTCAACTAAAAATTCTCAATACAACCATGAATTCTAAACATGGGAAGATGTATGTATCAACCACATGCACAGTGATAGCCTATCCCAACCCCAATCTCAAGTGAAATTGTAGTTATAAACTATTACCCCATAGTAATGGATACATTCAAGCAAGTACTAGTCACTTAAACACAAACCACCTGAATATAAACTCACCTAAACTATCATAAGTAAATAAGTCCAAAGAAATACTCCACAGATAATATCTTCCAGGTCATGATCAAAAGAGCAAATGACAATGAGATACATTAGGATCTAAGTGAAATTGACTCATTTTATTCTTGTAAAACTTCCCCAAATCCATCAATTCTAACACTTTTTGATAAATGAGTTCCTCATGGAGATGAGGATCAAAGTAAGATCACAAGTCACTTTTACAAATTTCAGTGGCTCCCATTTGGACATGCATATGAATTTAGTGATCACCTGAAGGTTTTCCCAAAAACAATTTCCCTTTTTCAACTTAACACCAAGAACATGAAAAGTACTTATCTATACCAAACACCTACAAGATTCAGATTTCCAATCTCCATGATTCATGCATCCAGGATGAAGTTATCACTCAGAAAATCGACTCCTTTCCAACTAGTTATTCATATACACTGAAATTTATTCCATGATAAAACCATTCTCAATTGACAAAACTACTAAAGCATTCCCAAGTCCATATTATTCATAATAATCCATTAGGATGAAAGGACAATTGGGTAGCTCTTAATTAAGATTTGTTAAGCAAAGTCATGTCCATGAACTACAGAAAGAATAGATCAAAACAGACAAACTCCATTTTGAGGACTAGAATCAAATCTAAACATCCAAAATCATGAGATGGTTATCTCATAAAATTTACAATAAGGACATTTGAGATGAATCTAAAGTCACCTAACAACAAGCAAAACTCACTCAAAACCCAATATGTAATCCTCAAGAAAGCTTAAATTAAAACCACAACTGAGCAAAATCAATATAAGGGTATCTGAAAAACTCACCTCTAGCATTACTTTGTATTGGTGCCTTGCTAAGGCAAGGGTCGGAAGCAAAAGATTTTGGAGCCTTGCATGATACTGACATCATCGGTCTGTTACAACTTACAAGCCAACAAAAAGATAAAAGGTGATTGCATTTTATCCGATTTAGGCTCAGAATGGTAGCTAACAACTCTGACAGTGTTTTCTTACCTATTTTACTGCTTTTGTGAACTTTCTTAGTCGTCTTACCAGCTCCCTGACTTCCTTAACTATTGGTAAAGTTGTGACCAAGGTGCCCATTTTACCATTTGTCAAAACTTAACCTTTTGTGATAATAACAACAGTTGGATGAGTCTGAAGAAAGGTAACCCCAGAATTCTTATTCCCAATTGCAAACATAAATCTAAGAAAATGCGTCTTAGCCAAAACTCTCGGAAGATTAGTCCCAAAAATATTTTCAAAGATTGAATACAACGAATCCCAACGATTCTCAACTTCATGCAAATATGTATATATAAAGAAGAATGAGAAAACTCACTGGATGAAATAGCAACAGAATTGCGCAGCCATCGCCACATCGCCGTCTTTTACACCACTATCAGTTTTTGTGTCGAGAGTCGAATCAGAGTCACTAACCTCCCTCTGTTCGAATTTTATCTCACCATCCAGTTCGCTATGATCTCTGGCTTCCCCATCTTGTTCACGCAACCGTGACGGCTCCTCATTGCCTCCACCGTTCGAATCAATGGCGGGAGCAACAAAGGAGGGTTGTGATTCGAGTGGAGGAGATTTCATGGGTTGGAGTCTGTGGAGGTTTCCTCTGTAAAGAGAGATGATTACCATCTTCTCCCAACCTTTGCTAGAGAAGAAGAGAGAAGATAGGAAGAAGGCTAGGGCAGTAGGATCGGCTGCGACGTGCGGCCACAGACCGTGCTCGCCGCCAAAGAACAGGAGAGAAAAAATGCAAGGAAGGGAAGGAGGAAGAAGAAAAGAGGGTTTTTCTCTTTATAAGGTGGGTGGCTATTCGCCCCCACTGAACTTCTGAAAGCACCCACCTTCTAAACTCACCAAATAAAACCCTAAATTTGAAATTTAAATTCGATTAAATGTAACTCTATTTTATTTAATTAAAAATAAAATAAATTATCTTTATGAAATTTAGGGGTGTTACAGTGACGATATTGTCCCTAACTTAAACACCACCTATCAGTGGTTCCATTCGGGCTTAGGTGGTTTGAGGTTTTCTCTAAAAGGCCTCGTTGCTATTAGGGAGTGGATCATCTCCAACCTTTGTGACAACTCTTCCTTACTTGATGTGGGATTATTCAAGCCAACATTTTTCCTAACAATCTCCACCTTGGCGCAAATCGTCACACATTCTACAATCCATCCACCGGTCTGCAACATCTCGAAGTACACCTTCTCCTCGAGTCTCATGTGCAACCACGATCCTGTGGGTAGCACTCAGTGTACGGGGTCGACTATTTTTGACGATGTTGGCTCCACCTAGTCGCAACCTCCGCACTAACTCGACCTCGTCCGGACTTGTTGGATACTCCCGGACACCACCTCGGCAAGGATCTGAAGCCTAATCTGGATCATTCATCTGGCAGACTGCGCACCTGGTCTGGTTCACTGCCATGCCCTACTCTCATTGAACGATGGAGGATCTTGATCGTTCACCCGGAGGACCTGCGCTCCCTCATGGATCTGGCTCGCTGGCCTGCACCTACACCTATCTCCTAAACAATGTGCCACCTGCACCTCCACCTCGTCGACCGAGTCCCAGTCGAACCATCGGCTCTGATACCAATTGTTGGCGCGCCGAGCGCATGCGTGCACCTCTTAGTCCATTATACATAGCAACTTAAACACCACCTATCGGGCCTTCCATCCGAGCCTAGGTGGTGTGGATTTTTTCCCAAAAGGCCTCGTTGCTATTAGGGAGTGAACCATCTCCTTATAAACTTTTGTGACAACTCTTCCTTACTTGATGTGGGATTATTCAAGCCAACACTTTTCCCAACAATACCAAATGAGGAAAGATCTTTGATTCCGAGCAACATATCATCATATGTTAAGTAATTCCCTCAGCACATTTTCTTGATTGCCATACAACATGACATAAAAAAATTATTTAAAAAAATGTCCTCGGCCTCTACCTCTAAATCATTGGAGCAATATATTATAACGCCGATACTTGTAAAAGAAGACTCCACACCCAAAAGTTTTTTTCTTACTGGGGCTTATTGGTGTCATATCAAAATATGTTACACAATTGTTCTTGGTTGCTAATATTGTTCTTGGCCTTTGCAACTGTTCAACGGTGTTGTTGAGCTTCATCATCGAAATGCCACATGCGTCTATCTTCATGAAGTATGTCTTATCTTTCTTCATCTGCCTGTACCGCAGTTGAAATTAAGTTTGGTAACAAGATGATGAATTTTACATTAGCTTTTGTAAGATTAACCTGTAGGACGTTTGTTTCATATTATAGAAATTCTTAACTAAATGGAACTAGAGTTGATAACAAGTTTCTAAGTTTCTAAATGAGCATAAAATTCATAGCATCTTTGAGAATTTAGGTGGAATTTTTTTCCTTTAAGACTCAACACATCCGTAATAGCTCAAAAATCCAAAATTGATATACTAGAAGTAAAGTGTGGCATTCTGTGGTTCTACAAAGAGAACTACAAGGTATAATTTCAAATTTTTGACTCACCAGTCAAGTATTACCAATCTTGCCCATAAATCTTTGAAGATTGTAGAGCAACCACCTTTGGTGAATATCCAACTTTTATTTCTATGTTGATTTTTTTTTTTAAATTTAACACTTAACTCCTCTACCCCAAATATCACCGCCGAGAGAGTTCTAACCCTGGACTTATGATACCATCCGTCACAAGCCTACTAGCTGAGTTGGTACCCCATTGGCTTTCGATCTAGTTTCATGCATATTAATTAAAATGATAGAAGCTTTTCAAATAATGGTCTAGTTTTATGGTACTTTACAACCTTATCCTTGACAACAATCTTCTTAAACTCCACATCGTTGTGATATTCATCCTTTTTTCTTTCTACTTCTTCGTCCACAATTTTCTGGAATGTTCCAAACATGGAACTTGTTTCCACATTGCCCTTGTATCAAACAAGAAGAAAATTCAAAAAATGAAAAAAAAGAGTAGATAAAAGGAATAGGAGAAAGAAAAGTCAGCAGTATGGAACCTTGCACAGTTTCCCCCATCCATTGAAAGATAACTTAGTGGGGTTAGTAGCCTGTGGCATAACTACTAGGAGAGTTAGTTTGTCTCCATGCTTTAGTTGTAAGCCTTGTCGAATCCATGCTATTCTAACTCCCGGTTAAAATTTTCGATAATTATAACACGTCTAATCCTAAAAATGTTTATATGCCAATACATATATCTCTTAATAATTATCTAATAGAAAATTCTTATACGAATCAAAATTCCCTTGACACATCCTGAATCACCATTGTTATAGATGTGGTTTGATTTGAGTGTGCAATTAGTCTCACATGGGTTAAGTGATAGGGGCATAATTAGGCTATTTTTAGTATCATATTTCTATATATATATATTTAGGTATTACTTGTTAATTATGGTACTAATTGCTATTTTCGTGTTTATGTAGGTTTCCAATTATAAGATTTTAAAATAGAAGCAAATTGACAATTTAGAAATACGAATTGCACAAGGAATCCACACAAATAAGGAAACGAAACAAAGAAGGAAAAAAAAACAATTATAAAAGGGATGATACCTTGCCTTGAGGGGGAATCCATCCAGCAATAACCCTCGCATTCAATAATCACTTGCTAACTCGTGAGAGACAATGCTCAAGATTAATCGTGGCCGCACTGCATTAATCTTATTATTTTCCCAAGTTCGTTGAATTAAACTAAGCGTCGCTTTCAAACTATTCTTATCATGCTATCTAAATAGGAATCACAAGTTAGACAACAATCTAAGATCATTAAGTTTTGTGGAAAATATGAACACTGACTAGGCAATTACAAGTATGATCAGCATCTTGTTCTTGCCTAGGTTTTTACTTTACCTTACCAACGTTCCTTGGTATTTACTACTTGTGAATATAAGATTATAACAATTAGGTGAAACTCTCTTATACTCTAGGCCCAGATCCTAGCATGCTTACTAAGTTGTCCACCTTAACAAACATACAAAGAAAAGTTCTTTATAAAACAGTTAAGCAAAACACAATCACTAATAGCAAGGAAGATTAAATTCAATTAATTTATAAAACACATGTTCGGGGCTTCGAATCCACCCCTAACTAAGAGAAGTTTAGCTAGACATATTAATTATGTTCGAATAACAATACATAATTAATATCAAACTAAAAATAAGATAAAGAGATTAGAAAGAACGATGTCGCCTGTGCGTGGTGGTATTGAGTGGAAGCTGGGGTGAGAATAATGCGAAATATCTCGTCCTTCTCCTTCCTCACGTGATCTGCTCACTTCGCGGTCTGCTTCTTCAGCTCCTCGTGCGACTGCTCTGGTGAGAAAATGTTGCGAGGGATGAGGCAAGATGGTGGTGGGGTTTTGTATCTGTGTTGGTTAGATGGTGTAAGGGAGATGGCGACGACAATCAAGGATAGCGAAAGAAAGAGGTGAAGATGGTGAGGATGGGTGACGATGTTGGGCTGCTGGCGGTGATGAAGGCTGTAAATGGATGCGTTCAGAACGATGGGTCTCGTTTGGGTTTAGGGTTGTGTGATTACGATGAACAGTGGATGTGGATGGGTGTGTGCGTTACAATGGATGGGTTATGGTTTGACAGCTATTGCGAATGAGGACGACGGCAACTGTGGCGGTGGATGAGGAGGCTGGATGGGGATTCTATTGCTGGATGGATGGAGGCTATGGATGGATTTGATGATGGTTGATGGTGGGCTAGGGTTCTCTGATTTTCAATTAACAGAGAGATGAAGGGATGAATGCGATGAAGGGGTGGATGCTTGATGGACTGTTGCGAGGATGGATCGAAGAGGAGGATGTGGTTGCAAACGTGGATGAGGAATTGAGACTGAGATGGGGGTTTTCGCTGTGGGTTTTGTGAAGGAAAAAAGGAAGACGGCTGAGAGACTCTGCGATGATGGGTTAGGGCTTGTTGTTGGGGCCGTGAATGCGAGGGTTATTTTTGGATGGATTCCCCCTCAAGGCAAGGTATCATCCCTTTTATAATTGTTTTGTTTCCTTCTTTGCTTGGTTTCCTTGTTTGTGTGGATTCCTTGTGCAATTCGTATTTCTAAATTGTCAATTTGCTTCTATTTTAAAATCTTGTAATTGGAAACCCACACAAACACGAAAATAACAATTAGTACCATAATTAACAAGTAATACCTATATATATATATATATATATATATATAAATATGGTACTAAAAATAGCCTAATTATGCCCCTATCAAATTCCCCCACACTTATCTTTTGCTAGTCCTCTAGCAAATTCCAGAATAACTCAAATGACTCAATCTATACCTTCCAACATTTGTCTCAGAGATTTTCAACGGATCATGACATGTTAAGATTCTTTGTAAACATAAGATTAAATCCACATCATTCGAAAATTAATACACATTCATAGCAATGATATAAAAATTCACAATTAAATCAATCCAAGTGACTGTGAAACTCAAGCGCGTGCCAAGAAGAATTAACCCAAAAATCTCATTGGGTGCACTCTTTTCTTTTTCACTGATTATTTTGTAAAATCACTCTTCATATTCTAGTTATATGTGAGATGATTGATGTAAAAGGGAAACAAATAGCTCACATATGATATAACAAGAAAGAAATATTTTTTTTTCCGGATATATGATCTCATGGAAGGAATGCTACTAATTGAATGCAAGAACTAGGGACACCATATGCTCATACCTCATTCGAATCTCCACATCGTGACATTGCAAGACACACTCAATCAAAAAGTCTTAATTCAGGTTGTAATGAGGCCAGGGGTCATGGGAAGAGAAAGAACAGATAGGGAATTTCAAAAAGCTTAAATAAATGGTGAAAGCATGCAATAAGATTAGAGACATTAGCAAAGAATCATATGGTTCAAGACATAAGTGGGAAAATGAAGAGGTGACCCACTGATAATGAAGAGTTTCAACAATTATTTTCTATCTACTGAATGAAAAGAATTGAACTATCTGTATGGTACTGAAATACTGAATGGATATAGATAAGGACTTGTATCCCTTTTGTAACTTATTTAACCATTTTTTTTTTGCAACTCTTTCTTCTTGAACTGTCTACCACAAGGGTCTTCCCCCACACTTATTTTTCAATATACCTTGAACCACAATAAAGTCTCTGCAAATCAAATTACGCTCCACTCTTCTTATTAGGTTAGGGATAGAAAATGAGGGTAATGAAACAAAAGGCTTAATAACAAGCTCAACGGGGTTAACCTAAAGGAAATATATTATAGATCAGGCTTATTTGGCAATGGTGGAAACTAGGTGCCTTTATCATGTCAAGCATGTTATGCAATTCAATATGATGCTTTTAACGGAATTAATATAAGTTCTAGTGCTTAATTCTTAATTATGAAAGCAATCCAAGTAGCAACCAAAAACTCTCTAAATTATTATTGACATAAGAATAAAAGATGATAATAATTATTATTGACATAAGAATAAAAGATGACCTAACTAAAAACTCTCTAAATCAAAGGAATAATAGGCTCAAAACTCACATATGGGTTATAATGAGTTAGATTCAATTAAGCATGCTATGGGTACCAATTACTAAGTTGATTACATGTGAATTTGCATATGATAACCATAAATAAGCATTAACTAAAGAATAATATTATATCTTAAATCATGCTTATAAATCACCTTAAAGTCATGCAATTAAAAATCAAATCTCATCATTGTATTAGAAAGTATCCTAAGACTCAAAACAACTATAAATGTTTTATTTTTTTTAAAAGAAATTATTTTATTTTATTTTTTATGACACTAATACCAATAGAGAAAATAAAAGCAACATTTTTTTTAATGGGCTGACACTTTTTTTTTTCAAAATAAAACAACGTAATAAAACAACGTTTTGTTCCCCCCACACTTAAACCTAACATTGTCCTCAATGTGAATAGATTATAGCACATGTAATGAAAGATTTAAAAGCGGAAAAACAAATTACTAACAAACTAAAGCAAAAATAACGAAAAGAAAATAAAGGGATAGAGAAAGCAAATCTGATTGGGTTTCCTCCCAAGAAGCGCTTGTTTTAACGTCGTGCAGCTTGACGGTATCTCCAATTAATCCTCAGAATAAGTGGGAACATGGAGTGATATGTCCTCCACGTCATGCTCCACAAATGACTCATAATAGGGCTTAAGTCGATGATGTTTCACTTTAAACTTCTTCCCGGTTGTGACACTCTTAATCTGTATAGCACCATGGGGAAAAACATTAGTAACAATAAAATGACCAACCCATTTAGAACGTAACTTACCAATTCTAAGACACGATTGAAAAAGCAAGACTTTCATTCCAATGACAAAAGTATTTTCATGGATCATCTGATCATGAAAAACTATGGTGTTCTCCTTATAATTGCTTTTAGTACTATCATAAGCCTCATCCTGAATCTTTTCAAGCTCATTCAACTGAAATTTCTTCCACTTCTTTGTGTCATAGGGAACTCCATTGCTCTCATATCCAACGGCAGTAGTGATGTTGGTCTCAAGTTCATCCTCGTTTCTGAGGTCTGACAATTTCTGGGCCAAATTGTCATTCACATTAATAGAAAAACAAGAATGATTTTTAACAGGATATCTCGTGGCTTCAAAGATGTTGAAGCCAATCACATCACCATCAAATTCCATGGTCAGTTTACCCGCATGCACATCAATATTTGTCTTCACAATTTTCATGAAGGGGCGTCCTAAAAGAAGAGGCAAAGGTGCTGAAAATTCCAAATCTTCCATCTCAAGCACAAAGAAATCTGCTGGGAATATCAAATGGTTAACCTGCACCAACACATCTTCCAACAAACCTCGAGGATATGCATTAGAACGGTCAGCCAATTGAATAATAACACCATCATTTTTTAGCTTCCCAAGATTCATAGAGCGATAAATAGAATACGACATAACATTTATTGAAGCACCTAAGTCTAGCATTGCATTTTCAATTTTAGTATTACCGATAACACAAGGGATAGTGAAACTACCCGGATCCTTACACTTTGGCGGCAATTTCCTTTGAAGAACTACGGAGACATTTTCACTCACCTTAACTACCTCTCCGTCTCGAAGTCGTCTATTTTTTGTGCAAAACTCCTTCAGAAATTTTGCATACTTAGGCATTTGCTTAATAACATCAAGAAGCGGAATATTGACTTGGACTTTTCGGAAGGTTTCCAAAATTTCCTTATCCTGTTCATCTTTCCTAAATTTGGCAAACCTACCTGGAAAATGCACAAAAGGTGGAGCAAGATTAGTAGAAATTGAATTTGGAATGCTCATCTTCTTAACTAGGGGCTTTGGTGTCTCAATGATGGCTGGATCATCATTCTGTAACTCAACTTCCCTATTTCGACTCTGTTTAGGGACTATTGGCTCATTTTCAATTTGCCTACCACTCCTCAATGTAATTGCTTTTGCAGTTTCAAACCTGCCCTTCGGATTTGGAGTGGTAGAACTAGGAAGTTTTCCTTGCTCGCGAATTTGTCCAATAAACTCAGCTATTTGTCCCATCTGTAGCTTCAAATCTGTTATATCTTTTGCTTGGTTCTGCTGAGAAATAGTTAATGATTTCATAATCTCATCATAATTAAGGGGCATACCTGAATTGTGCTGAGGTGGTTCAGGTGGTCCTTGAAAGAAACCAGGGGGTGGCTGATTCGTAGCTTGTTGTTGAGGTTGTTCTGAATTTCTCCATCCAAAACTGGGGTGATTTCTCTAACCTTCATTGTAGGTGTTCGAATATGGATTATTCCTATAGTGATTTTGCCCCTGAAAACCTACTGCATTGACATTTTCCCAACCGCCATTCTCAATCAGCTGAGGACATTGATCAAATGGATGTCCCGACTTAGTACACACGCCGCAAACTTGTGCAACTCCTAACACATTCGGCTTCCCTAGGGCCTAAGTCACAAGTTAGGTAAGATTAGCCATTTTAGCTTTCAAACTAGAATTAGTACTTACCCCATTGACTTGGCGTGAAGGCTCTCTAATTCCTTCATATTGTTGGGCATTTAAAGCTCGGTTAATTTGCAATCAAAGTCTTTGCTGCTGCTGGAGTTTTATCAACCAAAGCTCCTCCTGCCACTGCATCTAACATCTGTCGCTCAAGAGGAAGCAATCCCTCATAAAAGTATTGAATCAGAAGTTCCTTCTTCATCTGATGCTGCGGGCATGATGCTATGAGAGTTTTGAAGCGCTCATAGTAAGCCGGATATGATTCTCCTAGACCTTGCTGTATGCCACTGATTTTCTTCCTCAACAAGATAATTTTGAAAGTTGTGAAGAATTTCTCTAGAAACACCTTCTTCATGCTCTCCCAAGAATATACTGTTCTGGAAGGTAGTTCATAGAAAGACCATGATACTTCGGAATATGATGAAGTAGGCTGGATTTCAGCTCGAATGACTCAGTCTTGCCCTGCGCGGCTAATTGATACTGAATGCACAAGGGTGCGACATTGTCCAAGGTGGATGCCAAAAGTTCTTTAATAGATCTATTATCTCCCATGTCGAACTCTTCAGATTCAGAGCTAGATGTTTGTGGCTCTTTTGTTTCTCTTCTTCGTCTTCTAAATGTTTTCTCAGGCTCTGAATCGTACTCTACTAAGTTTTCACTGGATCTTCTGTTGCGCATAAACTAGTACCTGAGATAAAGATAGAAAAAAGAAAAAAAATCAATAAAAAGAAAAATAAATAAAAACTAATTAAGAAATCAACAACTTTTCTAATTCCCGGCAACGGCGCCAAAAATTGATGCGCTATTTTTGTAACACACAACTTAATACCCTGCTTTGTGATTGTAGTATAAAATAAGTAGGGATCGTTCTAGACTGGGGATTAGAGGGTTTGTCAATTAACACTAATAATAACTAAAAGACAACTAACAACCTAATTAATTAAATAATGGGGGATTGCATTTTCTAAATTAAACTATGAAAATAACTACGAAAATTACTGTAAAGATAATAAAACTAAAGGGATGGCAAGGATGAGAAATTAGCTAAGGGTTTATACCCACACACCAAACATATGCTTATAAATCAATCTTCAATAATCACTTGCTAACTCGTGAGAATAATCAAACTAAAATAAGTAAAATAGTTAAGAGATGAAACAAAACACTATAGCCTGATCCGTGGTGGTACTGAGTGGAAGCTGGGGTGCAAATAGCGCTAAATATCACGTCCTTCTCCTAAAAATAGTGCATCATTAAGGAACTGCACCATGTGAAGTTAATAAGAATTGGGCGTGTATCTCACTAGTAACGAGGGTGGTAGAGTCCAATTAGTAAAAACCCTACACTAGATAGTTGTGGGTGAAAAAGTTGGACACAATATCGTTGCTTGAGACATGTTTGTTGGCTAACAATCTCGTGTGCACGTTGTGAGGTGGTTTGCGAGGTTTTGGTTTCTTCACCCCGAACCCAACAAGTGGTATCAAAGCCGATGATTCGGCCTTGGGCTTGACCAGTTGGAAGTTCATGATAGCACGTTGAGGTGGAGCTTATCCCATGTAGGCTCAAGTCTCGCCAAGGTGGAGATTGTTGGAGATGTTGTTCGATTTGAGCGTGCAATTAATCCCACATGGGTTAAGGAGACGCATAGTATGAAAGTTAATAAGAATTGGGTGTGTCTCTCACTAGCGACGTGGCCTTTTGGGGACAGTATAGACCAATTGATAAAAATCCCACACCTACGAGTTGCGGGTGTTTAAGTTGGAGACAATATCATTGCTCGAGACATGTTAGTTGGCTAACAATCTTGTGTGCACGCTGTGAGGTAGTGTTTCAGGAGGTTTTGCCTTCTTCACCCTTGGACCCAACAAGTGGTATTAGAACCGATAATTCGACCTCGGGATTAGCGAGTTAGAAGTGCAGGATGACACATTGAGGTGGACCTTATCCCGGGTAGGCTCAAGTCTCACCAATGTGGAGATTGTTGGAGATGTGGCTCAATTTGAGCTTGCAATTAGTCCCACATGGGTTAAGGAGCCATATCATGTGTGAAATTAATAAGAATTGGGCTTGTCTCTCACTAGCGACGAGGCCTATTAGGGAGATAAAACCCAATTGATAAAATCTCCACACTGGGAGCCGCTGGTATTTAAGTTGGGGACAATTTTATTGTTTGAGACATGTCCATTGGACGACAATCTCTTGTGCACGATGTGAGGTATTTCTGTGGGCTTCACATTCTTCATCCTTGGACCCAACAAGTGGTATTAGAGCCGATAGTTCGACATTGGATTTGGAAAGTTGGAAGTGCAGGATAATCCTACTTTGATTAAGAATCTCATCTCAGTGGATTCCTTTGATACCAAAGGTTACAAGATAACAACGTCAAATGGTGTTCTCAAGGTCGTGTCAGGTGCAATGGTGGTGATGAAGGCAATCAAAAAGGGTAATTTGTATTTCTTGGTCAAGAGTTAAATTACGGGTGATGTTGTAGTTATTGAAACTGCAGATGTTTCTTATGATACTACCAGATTGTACCACATGCGTTTAGGGCATGTTGGTTAAAAGAGTATGCAAACTCTTGTGAAACACGATTTGTTAAGAAGTGCTAAAACCTCCAAGTTAGAATTTTGTAAAAATTGTGTAATGAGCATGCAAACAAGAGTCAAGTTTGGCACCGCTATCCACCGTACTCGTGGGACTCTTGATTATACTCACTTAGACGTTTGGGGTCCCACCAAGCAAGCATTATTGGGAGGTATGTGCTATTTCATCATTTTTGCGTGTGTAGGTGTACACCATGAAGCATAAAGATGAAGTCTTAAATGTGTTCCTGGAGTGACAAAAGATGATTGAAACTCATATTGGTATAAAGATCAGAAGGCTTCATTCAGATAATGAAGGTGAATACAAAGTTTATCTGTTCTTGCAAGTATGTCAGGATGAGGATATTATCAGACACTTCACGGTTAGAGAAACTCCGTAACAAAATGGGGTGATAGAACGCATGAACCATACATTATTAGAGAATGATCATTGTATATTGTCCAATGTTGGATTGGACAAAACATTTCAGGCTCAGGCTGTGACATATGCCTGCCATTTTATCAACAGTTGCTTGCGGCTGCAATTAATGGAAAACTCCTATTAAGGTATGGTCTGGAAAGTTATAATGCTACTTTCATGTTTAGGAAAGCAAGTTAGATCCCCGAGACAAGAAAGTTACTTTTGGGGTTTCGTGGATGGTGTAAAAGGCTATAAGCTATGGGTATCTAAATCCAGAAAGATTATTATCAGCAGAGATGTGACTTTCGATGAGGCTTCTATGTTAAAGTCAATAAACTGTGAGCAGGTGGAGAGTTCGACCATAGAGAATTCACAGCAGGTGGAGTTTGATGTTACTCTACATGTTTCAATTAGTCATGTATCTACATATGTATTACCTACTGATTCCACAGTGGGTGTAGATGATGTTCTAGAGACTCCAATTCAGGAGTCAGTTGCAACAAGTAAGCCAAAGAGGAATATAAACCTCCCAAAAGGTTTAGTGATTGTGTAGCCTATGCACTGCCAGCAGTTGAGGATGAAGTGTCTTCTATCTATCAAGAAGCAATTCAAAGTACTAAATGTGAACAGTATAAGAAAGCTATGGGTGAAGAAATGCAATTTCTTCAAAAAAAATGAAACATGGGAATTGTGTAGTTTACAGAAAGGTAAGAAAGTTATGGGGTGCAAATTGGTATACACAAAGAAAGATAGATATCTTAGTGATGGTGTGTGTTTTAAGGTCAATGTTAGTTGAGAAATTATGTTGAGAAGGAAGGTATAGACTACAAATGAAGTCTTTTCTTCAGTTGTGAAACATTCTTCCATTCAAATTTTGTTGGCCTTTATTACACAATTTAATCTTGATTTAGCTCAATTAGATGTGAAGATTGCGTTTTTTGCACTGTGAATTAAAGGAGGAGATCTATATGACTCAGCCAAGTGGCTTTAAGGTTGCAAAGATTGTTTGTGTAAACTAAACAAGTCCTTTTACAGGTTGAAACAGTCTCCAAGACAATGGTACAAGTAGTTTGATCGGTTTATGCTAGGCAGAAGTACACTCGAAGCCATTATGATCATTGTGTCTACTTTCAAAAGTTTTGTGATGATTCCTTTATATATTTACTCTTATTTGTAGATGATATGCTTATATCCTCAAAGAAGAAGTATGAGATTGATAAGTTAAAATGTCAGATGAATACACAGTTTGAGATGAAAGATCTTAGTAAAGATAAGACGATCCTTGGCATGAAAATTCAAAGAAACGAGCTAAACGGAACTGTGAGCTTGCCACAACAAGCGTGTTTGAGGAACGTGCTACAATGATTTGGGATGAACGTCAACACAAAATCAGTTTATACAACTCTTGCTCGTCACTTTAAGCTTTCAACTTCTATGTCTCCTAGTACGGATGAGGATACTACTACAAAAATGGGCAATGCTGGCGAATGATATATGACACTAAAGCAATACTCCTGGCGGATTAAGGAATGAAATTCCCCCGCCCAAATGCTCATTAAAAATTAATACAATTTGTATCGACGGTTATAAATCCTAAATTGGAGTTTATATCCGCCATGAACGTCTAAAGCGAGATAAGGAGAGAAATTTCCCCTCCCAAATCCTCATTAAAATTAATAAAATTTGTGCCGACGGTTGTAAGGTTCATTACTGGCATTTGTATGCGCCACCGACCTAACCTATTCGCATCCTTTAGTATTTTTTTTTTTTTTTTTTTTTTTATTTTTGTTAAAGCTCCCTTTAGTCTTTATTTTTTTTTAACTGAAAGCTCTATTTAGTCGACTAGGAAGAAAACAAAACCCTCGACGTTTCCTTTCCTTCCTCTACGTCGTAGCAAGGCTTCTATTCTCTTCCATTCTCTTTCCGACGTTCCCTGTCAACGACGATCGCTGCCGACTGCGTTCCCTACCAACAAAGGTTCCTGCCGACGACATTCCCTGCGTGAAGACGTTGGTGAGTACTTGCATTCCCTTACCCGTCTTTGTATGTTTTCACCATGAAAAAATTACACATGAAACATATGTAACCTTTGCCCCTGCTGATGCTTCCTTGAGAAGAATACATTCAAGAGATAGCAGACTTGCACACCAACTGTTTGATTAAACGCTTAATAGAAGAAAAATGATTTTTTTTTAACAAAAATGTGCATTGATCTGAACTTGCACTTAATTAAAAATGCTTGTAATGAAAAATGAACTGTAATTTACAACCTGTGATGACTAATGATGAGTATCCAAACTATTTTTAAAACACTGGAGAACGAGGGGTGTGTTTCTTAATGATTTGTTCAAATCAACCCAAACATGCCATGCCAGCACTCTGAAAGGAAACCACGAGACTCATACAATATATACTCTGGTCCCAGAAAGTATGCATCAAATCATCCATGAAATAAGCCAATCTAAACAGACTAACATAACTTATATAAAAATAGCTCATCATAAAAGTATCTTTAAAAATACATCACGTCCCACTAGTTGAGTGAAAATAGCTCACCAAATTTGGATAAAGCATGTTTTACTCTCATGCATTTAGATAAGATAAGTTTTCCATAATTTATATCTCACATGTGATTCATTGATTCCTACAGTACATGACCGTGAACTTGATGAATTTTTCAAGTCTATAAACCAACTTTTGTTGAAAGCAAAGCGTTTGTAGTCAATCTAAGCCTTCACTAGAGGTCATAAAGGTTTAGAGATTGTATCTCGAGATTAGGGTGGCCTTGGCGTATGTGGATCCATGTTAGGACTTAGAGATCTTGTTTGTTTGTAGATAATATAGTTTTATCATCAAGTGAACTATGTTTGCTTGTAGGTGAAACTTTAACTTTATCTGTATGTTTTTTCCGCATGTAGGTTGGAATCTCCAGCTCATCATCATTTTCCGCTGAAGTGGCGTTAGATACCTCACCAGTCTCCTCCCTCCTCCTTTTGCCAGGTAATGCATCCAACAGTTTTCTGTGGCCTTTCAGCTTGTGAGTAATTATTTTCCAAAGCAACACCAAAAACATCGAAGCAAAGGTCTTTCATTGATGTTGAGATACTTTTAAATTCAGATTCTGAAGTGCCACAAACCTCAATCAACTTCAACTTATCTATTTATGCACTCTCATGTAAATTTTTTTTTTCAATAGTTGATTTACTTATGCTAGACAAAGTCCCATGGTTTTACTTAATGTTTTATTATCATATTTGAACTTAAACAACTTGACAAAGGAGATATGGACTTCAACATGAATGAGGATGGTGAGGATCCCCGTTCTGGTAAGATATAGTTTGTGAATATTGAAAAGTTTATTTTCTTTTACATAATTTAATATATATTTTTTCATTCACAAAAATAATCAACATTAATATGCAGATGTTCCTTCAGCTAATACTCGAGGACCTGGGAAGGTTACTTGGGCAGGCGATGAGCATAAAGGAAGATAATATTGTGAATTTATTGAATTTGGGCAGTGCGACGATGACAACAGTGTGCAATTGTCGAAATTTATAGGTTTTGAGGTGCAAGATCCTATAGAGATTGGAGATTAGTTCCTGTAAGAAACAAGGAAGCTTTGTGGGAAAGAATAAATGTATGTAACTACTCTTATTTTAATATAAATTGGATGACTTATAGAACGTATTTGCGACTTTGGCATATTACATGATTTTTTTTCTTGTCGATGTAGAGCACCATCGCTTTTAGGGATGAAGATATGAATAGGATGCCACTTATTAGGCGCATGACATTGTCCACTACTACTCATCAATATAGAGATTAATGGATGGTGCTGTATAAGAGATATTATCTTGATAAAAAACCACGTGTGCGAAGGATATGTCCTCCAAATTTTGATCCTGATCAGTGGAGCAAGTTTGGGATTCACCCGAATGGCAGGTAAATTAAAGACTCACTATAATCTAGAATTGGTTATATTCGAAGTACTTGTATATTTCTATTTTTGTTGTGGTAATTGCAAAAAATGGTTTTGGAGTAGATATAGTGATGGATATACTGGGCATTTTCAATTGATGAAGTTTTATCTAGATGTCAATAATATTGTGTCAAAAAAATTGTGCGCCGAAAGCACGGAGAATACCTTGGTCCATAAACAAAATATCAAGGATTTCACACACTATATATTGAGTACATAGCATAGTGGAGTAGGATGAAATGGAAATGGCACGACAACTCTCTTTGTAAACTCAGGTGTTACGTCTATTAACCACTCCTGGCCAGATGTTGGTCCTTAATTAGCTTGAGTGGGTCATGGCCTCTCTAGTCTTTGAGTAGTAAGTACAGTAGGTACGACCATGACCTCAACCATGCACGGCTCATTTTGCATGGATGAAGACACACGACATTATTATTACTTACAAGACATAAGAGCTAACCGAAGTAGCCATTCTAATTGGTTGCTCAATTTCTGATTCATTTTCCTTTAAAGGAAAACTACTACTACTTGATATGATTCAAACACAATGGAGTATAGATATATGTCTATATGGGTGTGTGATAGGGGCATAATTCGGTTATTTTTAGTACCATATTTCTATATATATTTTTAGCTATTACTTGTTAATTATGGTACTAATTGCTATTTTCATGTTTGTGTAGGTTTCCAATTACAAGATTCTAAAATAGAAACTAAGTGAAGCAAATTGACAACTAATTGCACAAGGAAACCACACAAACAAGGAAACCAAGCAAAGAAGGAAACAAAACAATTATAAAAGGGATGATACTTTGCTTTGAAGAAATCCATCCACAACTTCCATCGCCTACCCATCCATAGCCTCCATCCACGGCCTCCACAACAAGCCCTAACCCTCGTTACAGCCGCAATTCCTTCCTGTTCGCACAACCGCATAGCCACACAACCACCGATCACCAATCAGACCTTTCACCTCGCACCCGATCGCAATCCATCTCGTCTGTTCGTCACAAATCACACAAAACAGCCTTCGCCTTACCTCTCCCTCTCTTGCCTGATCCATCTCCGTCCAACCCTTATTTCGCCGCCATCTCCTTACACCATCTAACCAACACAGACACAAAACCCCACCACCATCTCGCCTCAACCACCGTCGTTCCCCCTCACAGCCTCTTTTCACCAGAGCAGTCGCACAAGGAAGAGAAGCAGAGATCGGGAACTGAAGAAGCAGAGAAAGAGCAGATCACGTGAGGAGGGTGAAGGAAGAGTTCACACTATTTGCACCCCAACACTCTACTCAATACCACCACGGATCAATCTACAGTGTTTTGTCTCATCTCTTAACTCTTTCTCTTAGTTTTAGTTTGATATTTAATTATGTATTGCTATTCGAACATAATTAATATGTCTAGCTAAACTCCTCTTAGTTAGGGGTGGATTCGAAGCCCCGAACATGTGCTTTATAAATTAATTGACTTTAATCTTCCTTGCTATTAGTGATTGTGTTTTGCTTAACTGCTTTATAGAGAACTTTTCTTTGTATGTTTGTTAAGGTGGCCAACTTAGTAAGCATGCTAGGATCTGGGGCTAGAGTATAGGAGAGTTTCACCTAATTGTTATAATCATGTATTCACAAGTAGTAAATACCAAGGAACGTTGGTAAGGTTAAGTAAAAACCTACGCAAGAACAAAATGTTGATCATACTTGTAATTGCCTAGTCAGTGTTCATATTTTTCACAAAACTTAATGATCTTAGATTGTTATTTAACTTGCGATTCCTGTTTAGATAGCATGATAAGAATAGTTTGAAAGCGACGCCTAGTTTAATTCAATGAACTTGGAAAAATAATAAGATTAATGCAGTGCGGTCACGGTTAGTCTTGAGCATTGTCTCTCACGAGTTAGCAAGTGATTATTGAAGATTGATTTATAAACATATGTTTGGTGTGTGGAGATAAACCCTTAGCTAATTTCTCATCTTTGCCATCCCTTTAGTTTTATTATCTTTATAGTAATTTTCATAGTTTAATTTAGAAAATCCAATCCCCCATTATTTAATTAATTAGGTTGTTAGTTGTCTTTTAGTTATTATTAGTGTTAATTGACAAGCCCTCTAATCCCCGGTCTAGAACGATCTTTACTTATTCTATACTACAATCACAAAGCAGGGTATTAAGTTGTGTGCTACTAAAATAGCGCATCAGTGTGTCATTACAGAACTTGGAGTGCTACTGTATAAAAGATTGCAGTTTGTACTGCAGGTCAGTAATTGTTGTGCTCTGTTTTTTGGCTTGAAAAGTCCCCTGTTTTTGGTCAGTTAATGTTGTGTTGTTATAATCATTCTCATTGTTAAGAATACATAAGAATTAAAATAAGGATCTATGCTTTTATTGTAAATTATTGTTGCGTGTAATTGGGAATTGGGAATTGGGGTTTTAGGATAATGAAATAAATATTTAGTAGATTCAGGATATTTGCTTAGTTAGTTGTTGAAAAATTCTTAGTGTGTTGGGGGGTGGGGTTGTTTTTTCAAAGCTCAAATCTTTTTGTTTGGGATTTCTTTGGTTTTCTGTATGGAAAAAGTGTAAAACTTTCCAAGGGTGAAATCTTGTTGTTAAACTAGGACTAGATGATGGTTTTGCTTCACTTAAACACGGCATTTTATAATTTTTTGTGGGTTTGCTGTGTTAAAAATCTTCTTGTGCAAGTTTAAATTGCTGGTTGGCGAATAATCTTGTGATGAAGCTGTGATTGCTGACATTAGGTTTGAGGTATTAAAGTCTTCATGTGCATTAAGAGTCTTATTGTGAATTTAATGAATTTAGGGATCACTTAATAGGGTTGGTGTTAACTTCCCTTGTTAATGTGAGGGATGGAATTTCCATCCTGATCAGAAAATGGACCACAACTTGTTTTCTGGTAAAAGCCAAGCCCAGGGTGTATAGCCTCCTTTTGAGGTATTCAAGATGGTTTTAGAGCCTCAGAGGGTGGTCCTGATAATAACCATTTTGATGGCTTTATAACTTAGTATTTTTGATCGAACTGTAGTTGCAGAGTCTTGACATTGTTTACTTAGTATTCTTGTATAAATAATGGTAATCACTTGCATTTTGACATTGTTTACAAAATTTATCCTGATAATCACTTGCATTTTGAAGGCTTGGAAACTCTTAGAATTTAAGTTGCAGAGTTTGACATTGTTTACTTAGTATTCTTGTTCGAGCTGTAGTTGCAATTTTCGTTATTCTGTGGGGAAAAATTCAGTATAAATAATGTCATTATTTATTAATTTTCTAATACAATTCCTTACTATTTCATAATTAGCCTTTTTTGTTTTTCTTTGCGTACCTACACCGCATCTAGTGATGTCTTACTATTGAACTTAGAATGTTGATCTCATTTTGACGATCTGAGATTCGCTTATGAGAAATTCTTTGTTGCAATATAAAAGTGAAAATAAACTTTTGGAACTTTGGTTGCCTTTAGATGTGTAAATTGACTCCAAGTGCGACGTTTCGTTGCTTGTTTGATCTTATATTTTTTGTTCTCTGCTCTCGGTTACACACTCTTAGTAGTAGTAGTCATCTCTCCCATTACTTGAAGTTACACAGGATAAGGTAATACTTGAGTTTTATCATATATGACTTGGCTTTCTTTTTCTATGTTGTAGCTCGATTTGTTGTCTCATAATAAAGTTGCAAATGTCTACCCTCCAATAAATTGGGATAGTATATCTTCAGTGCTGATGTTTTTACTTCAGGTTTATTGTTGTCAGGGTTTTACTTGTCAGGTCTATATTAAGCCCGATGGGCCAATATAGCAATCTGATAATGGGCATGAACTTCAATTTTGATATTTTTTCTTCTTATTTTTTGGGGAAATAGGTAAATAATAGAGTATGTCGTGCTAAGCAAATGATGGGTCATACATCTGGCTCAAAGTCATATGCACGTGCTCGAAAAGATTATGTATGTATATTTTTTCCTCTTATTATGTCACAGTTTTCATTAATGTACAAAAATATAATATAATTATTTTTCTTTTCTTCGTGTTCATATATAGAAGAAGATGCGTGGAGGACTTACTGATCCTGTTTCTTTATTTCATTTCACCCACACAAGGAAAAATGATTCTTGGATTGATGAGCCATCACAACAAAAAGGGGTATTTGTTATTAATTAAAATTTTGATTCTCTACTAGAGTATATAATATATTTTTTAATTTTTTTAATCATCAATAGTTAGAAATATTTGTTTGATAGGTTTCTATGAATAATTCCCTTAAATCTCGAATTGGGGATGGAGCGAAAGACTCGGATGAGCTTCGCACTCAAGTTTATGTGGAGCACGTAGGTCCTAAGACCCTAAATAAAGTTCGGGGCTATGGAAATGGTGTGACTCCTGATTTGGTACCTTATGCCTTGGGTAGCGCTAGTAGTTCATCAAAGACTAGAGAAGCCTTCTTGAGTCTCAACCTAGAAATGAAGACCAAACATGAGGCTATGCAGAAGGAACTGGAGGAGTTGCGAGCTCAACAACAACAACAACAGATGGTGATGATGATGTTGATGAATGCTATGCAATCGAAGAGAACCATGCATAGCTCTCAGCCATCACACTAGTCGGGAGAAAGTCAATCATTTCAGCCTCCTTACCCTATGTATCCTATTGGACATATGATTTTCGTGCCACCCTCACGACATTTTTCTAATGATTCTCATCATTCTAATGGTGTTCCATTAGGTGGATTCAGCATACTGCTTTCTGATAATATGTCTGATGCGGATGTGATTAGGCTTATTAGAACATCTGGAGGATCAGAGACACATTCGGGTTCAAGTTCAGGTAGTTGATTGGACTGTCTGGCAGTTGTACAATGTGTTTTTTAGTTATTTGTTTATTTGTTCATGGCGGGGATGTATGACACATATTTGGAATGTCGGATATATATGACATTTTAGTTTATATTAATATTATTTTTAAATCAGCTGCAATTTTTTTTTTAATATTTACAAAACCTCTTGGCAGATAATATTAAAGTCCTAGCGAATAGCGAGCAAAATTTCATGGCTGTTATAAACTCATTCTCGGCGTATAATACTAAATTTCATGGTGGTTATAAATTCATTCCTGACTAATAATATTAAATTCCCGAGGTTATACATGTCGATCATTCTAACTTCCTGTTGATTATAAACTTATTCCTGGCGTATAGAGATTTGAGTGTGGGGAGAGATTTAGAAGAGATTTGAATGTGTGAGATGGAGAAATTTCGAATGGGGAAGGGAGGAACCGTTTGTCGATTTGAATGGTAAGGGGAAAAAATTTGGGTTTTTATTTATGTAGGTGGTGTGAGAAAGTATGGTGGTGTGGGAGAGTAGAATGGTGTGAGAAAGAGGCTATGATGGTGTGGAGTAATCGCTGCCTTCATGAAAAGTAGACCATGTTAGCAAAGTGAACTACTATTCAAGATATTGCTTATGTTGCTTAGTTAACTACTTTAGGGTGTGTTTTGTTGTATGGAATTCTATGCCATGAAAATTCATGAAGGGACCACTATATTTAAGGCTAACTTGAGGTATCACTCAAATTCACTATTTGATTTTGTGATCAATGGTGGGAATGGAAGTCTAATAAACATGAGAATCACATGCCTTGGGAGATCAAGGAATGTGATTTTCATGTTCATGGGACTTTCATTCCCATCATTGATCATAAAATCAAATGGTGGATATGGAGTGATACATCAATTTATCCTAAAATGTAGGGGTCCCCTCATGGATTCTCATGCAACCAAACACACCCTACTATGCCATGGGAATCCATGAGGGGACCCCTACATTTTAGGCTAAATTGATGTATCATTCCACATCCACCATTTGATTTTGTGATCAATGGTGGGAATGTAAGTCCCATGAACATGGGAATCCCACTCCTTGGTCCCCCAAGGCATGTGATTCTCATGTTCATGTCACTTCCATTCCCACCATTGATCACAAAATCAAGTGGTGGATGTAGAATGATACATCAATTTAGCCTAAAATATAGGAGTCCCTCATGAATTCCCATGGCATAGGATTCTATGCAACCAAACACACCCTTAGTGTATGATTCTATTGTGAAATACATCACTTGATTTACATGATATTTGTTCGTTTCATAAATAATCAACAAAAACTGTGAAATAACAGTTTGTGATAGTTGCAAATAACCCGATTCTTTGAATAAGATTCACCAAACTTCATAAGCTCTACGTTGCTCATATTCTTTTGTATCCTCGTGACTTCTTCATTAACAAAGTTCTCGTTTGTTCCGAAGAGACTTGTCTCCACTTTGCTCTTGTATCCCATTGAGATAAGAGGGAAACAAGAGAGAGTTTAGTACATGTCCTACATGTATCTTTGAGTTACTAGAATTGTTAGATAAGTTTTGCTAGCCTTTTGTATTTTCTAGAGGAAAGAAAAAAGTATGAAACCATACACAGATTCCAGACAAACACGGATTTACGTTTGGGCAAGTGGGGGAACTTGCCCCCCACTGACTTTTGAGAAAAAAATTTATTTGTCCCCCAATTAATTTTTTTATTTGCCCCTCTATTCTCACTTTTCAATTCAACCAGGACTTCATCCTTCAAATCATTTACATATCAAATCCAAACTCTACTTTTAGAGTTAGAGATAGAAGTTAAATCCCTCAAATCTCTCCAAGAAACCAAAATCCACAGTTTCTTCTTCACACTCCATCGATTGGATAAGATGAGGGAAACCCCCATATTTCATCATCTTCAAAGATCTATAACTATTGAGTTATTTAAGCTCATCTTCACAAGATCCAGCAGGGTCCAAACCACCTTATTCTTCTTCTTCTAGGTACCAGGTGCCTTCATTAATCACTATGTTGGTCATCTCTACAAAAAACCGTAAGCAACCCAATCTCCTCCTCACTTTCTTCATGTAGTAATAATCAACAATTCAAACCTTTCTCTTGTGTTGTGTTTCTAAAAGTAGTAATAATCTTCAATGAATATAGTAGTAATCATCTTCAATGACTGTCTTTGTTGTACTCCCCTTTTTGTTGTATTTTAAAAAAAAATCATGTTAAAGTAACTAATTTTTATATTATATTTAATTAATTATGACATCACTCCGCCCCCTACACAAAAATCATGGCTCCGTGACTGTTTCCAGATCCCTTGAAAGATAACTTACCCTAGTGAACAACTGCAAGGAATGTGAGTTTGGCTCCAGCCTTCATATGTAAGCCTTGCCGGACCCATGCAATTGGGCTTGACCTAACCTCCCTTGATGCATCCTGGATCACTACCACCCTCTACTCCAGTGCTGACATGATGATTACAGTTGACTGTGCTCTCTCCTATGGGAATCTTGGGTTACTTCATTATTATGCCGCACAGTTCTTTCTGTATGTACTTCCAGAGATTTTGACTTGCATGGGTGGGTCTGACTTTCATTGCAATTTCTTTCATGATGAAAGTTATAGTCAATGAATTTGCTTTCCAGCCGAGTAAGGGACGGAGCAAATAACATTTTTGTCTATATCAGTGTCCACTTACAGTCAATTATCTCTATATGCTCTTCTCATGTAAGATTTTGTATTGTTTAAATGCCAAGGACAGAAGAATGTGTAAAGAATTGAATTGTAATAATATTGTATTTTTATTCATTGAATAGAATACAAGCTTATATAGAGCTAACTTTGACATAACCTAATAGAAATAGGAAATCTAAGACTTTTATTCTATTCTGACTTTCCTAACCTATTCTGTAACACTTTCCTATTTTATAATATCGGTAGACTTCTATTCTGTAACACTTTCATATTTTGTAACATAGGTAGACTTCTATTCTCTAACTCTCCCCCGCAAGCTGGACATGTAAACGCAGACGAAATGTGCAGTTTGGAGGAAATTTTGAAGTACTATTTGGTGATGAAATCATTATTGTCCAGTCTGGATGATTCCTATTCCTGTATGATTCTGGATGATTCCTATATGAAGAAATCATGACTCAATTCGAGTCTTGGTATTGATGATCCATGTATGAAGAAATCATGGGATTGATGATTCCTGTATGAAGAAATCATGACTCAATTCGAGTATGAAGAAATCATGACTCAATTTTTTACAATACTGTTTTACGGAACAAAAAAAAATGTTAGAGAATAGAAGTTTACCTATGTTGCAAAATGGGAAAGTGTTACAGAATAGAAGTCTACCTATATTATAAAATAGGAAAGTGATACAGAATAGGTTAGGAAAGTCAGAATAGAATAGAAGTCTTAGATTTCATATTTCTATTAGGTTATGTCAAAGTTAGCTTTATATAAGCTTGTATTCTATTCAATGAATAAAAAATACAATATTATCACAATTCAATTTTTTACATGGTATCAGAGCGCAAAGTTCTTTGGTGACATAAAACAAATACGGGGACTCAAGCTCTTCCCCGCCTCCGACAACTACACACTTTGATCGATAGGTGGGGAAGGGAAATTACAAGTCATCATCTTGCTTAGCTTCCGCACACAAAGCAACAACACACAAACACTGCAAAACACCGCATCATCAACAACCCCATCGAACACAGAATCATCAACATCAACCCATCAGAACAATCGTTGAGCCAATAAGCAAATACCAGCTTGATTGAGAGCTTGTTAGAAGCAATTGATCTAATTGCTGAAGGAATCAGCAGCCAGAGATCTCAATGAGAGTTTGATCGCAACCAGGCAAGTAAGAGATCACAGTCAGCCAGGAAGAAGAACAAACTTCTTCATCTCTTCAAATAGAGATTTTCATTATCTCTTTAAACAGAGATCTTCTCCAGCTCTTGATCTCTATTAACAGAGATCATCATCACCAACAGAGATCATCTCGTCAACAGAGATCATCATCGCCAACAAGAGATCTCCATTAACACCCAACTTCGACGAAGATCTCCATTAACACCCAATCAAACCCTTCATCAATCCCAGGATTTCTTCATACAGGAATCATCAATACCAAGACTCGAATTGAGTCATGATTTCTTCATACAGGAATCATCAATACCAGGATTTCTTCATACAGGAATCACCAATACTCAGACTCGAATTGAGTCATGATTTCTTCATACAGAAATCATCAATACCAAGACTCGAATTGAGTCAGGATTTCTTCATAATGAAATCACCAATACTCATACTCGAATTGAGTCATGATTTCTTCATACAGGAATCATCAATACCAAGACTCGAATTGAGTCATGATTTCTTCATACAGGAATCATCCAGAATCATACAGAAATAGGAATCATCCAGACTCGACATTTAGATAATAGAAGTCTACCTATGTTACAAAATAGGAAAGTGTTACAGAATAAAAGTCTACCTATATTATAAAATAGGAAAGTGTTACAGAATAGGTTAGGAAAGTCATAATAGAATAGAAGTCTTAGATTTCCTATTTCTATTATGATTTTCCTAACCTATTCTGTAACACTTTCATATTTTATAATATAGGTAGACTTTTATTCTGTAACACTTTCCTATTTTGTAACATAGGTAGACTTCTATTCTCTAACATTCTATTCTATTCTATTTTATTCTGACTTTCCTAACCTATTCTGTAACACTTTCCTATTTTATAATATAGGTAGACTTCTATTCTGTAATAATTTCCTATTCCGTAACATAGGTAGACTTCTATTCTCTAACATGTCGAGTCTGGATGATTCCTATTTCTGTATGATTCTGGATGATTCCTGTATGAAGAAATCATGACTCAATTCGAGTCTTGTTATTGATGATTCATGTATGAAGAAATCATGACTCAATTCGAGTATGAGTATTGGTGATTCCTGTATGAAGAAATCCTGGTATTGATGATTCCTATTTTATAATATAGGTAGACTTCTATTCCGTCACGGGCGGCGGCGCTTCGTCCTATGGTGGGGACGTCAATCCTTGCAGACGCGTTTGCAGCAGGTATATGTGATCTCATCACTTTAGCGATATCAGTGAAAGCGTCTGACAACTTATTTCCTACGCTCTGTAGATCGAGAATTTTTCGCACCTCATTCTCGGACTGTGCAATTCGGGCATCAAGATGAGACAAAATGGGGACAGACCACGACAATTCTTGTCGTTCCTATTGAACGTTAACGTTTTTATCTCCCCCTAACGGCGGGAAGATTGTCTCATCAAAGTAACAATCCGCAAAACGTGCGGTAAAGAGATTGCCTGTCAAGGGTTCCAAGTAGCGGATAATTGATGGTGTATCATATCCCACATATATACCCATCCTTCATTGAGGCCCCATCTCGGTACGTTGTGGCGGCGCAATTGGAACATAAATCGCGCACTAAAAAAGGTGTAAGTACAAAATATCCGGTTCGTACCCAGTCACCAGCTATGACGCATAGAATGGTTGGGTGGCAACCGACCTCAAACGGAGTAACATTGTTGCGTGCAAAATTGCATAGCCCCATGCGGATATAGGCAAGTTGATGTGCTTATAACCAACGTCCAAACGACCATCTGTAACCTCTTGATGGTGGCTTCTGCGAGACCGTTTTGGGTGTGAACATGGGGAACCGGATGTTCAACATCAATCCCAATGGACATGCAATAATCATCGAATGTTTTCGATGTAAACTCTCTGCATTATCTAGTCGAATTGACTTAATAAGGTAATCCGGGTGGTGAGCCCTCAGTCAAATAATCTGGGCTAAGAATTTAGCATATGCAGCATTTTGGGTGGACAGTAGCGTGACATGTGACTAGCGTGTCGACGCATCAACCAACACCATAAAATATTTAAATGATTCGCAAGTTGGTTGGATAGGTCCACAAATATCCCTTTGAATTCTCTATAAAAATGGGATGGACTCTTAAGAAATCTTTGCATAGGACGGTCTCAGTCCTAATTTTTCCAATGAACAGGCTTTGCAGAACAAGCGAGCTGCGTGCATGGCGGCACCCCTTGTTGCGGCAGCAGCAGCGGCTACACCCCTTGGTGCGGTGGCCCATGGACCAGCGTTGGTCAACCGAAGCGTATTCCTTTTAGTGCTTCGGGTAGCTCGAAAGAATGGATGTCCGTGAGAAGTTTTGAGGATACGGATCATCAAATCACGACCGGGATGTCCTAATCTGTCGTGCCAAAGCCAATACGTGTCTGAATCCGAGAGATCCTCTCTTATAACATTATTGGATTCAATAGCTCGAATAGTCGTGGCGTAAAGCCCACTCGAGAGACACAATAACTTCTCTAAGATGCGCTTTCGCCCTCAATCATTAGAGGTAATGCAAAGATATTCTTGCCCATTTTCACGATGTGTTTCCGAATGAAACTTGAAGTTTCAAACAATGGTCGTGAACTGTCAACGTTCAATGCTACACGAATTGCCATAGTTCGGAGCAAATGCGAACCCCCACTGTTCGACTTGGTGTGAATTTCCATAGTCCGACTTAGAGTGAATGGAGTAGAAAGCTAATTGGGAGAGACTGGAATTTAAATTAATTCACAAAAGCTATAAAACTTACTTGGATATCATCATAATCAAATTAATGAACGACAACAGAGAAGTCATTGTTGTGCAACATTATTTCTTATCACTGTAGAAGTGCTAAAACAAAAACCGAATTTGCAAAGGTCCAAGATAGTGAGCATAAACATTTTCCTAGAATTATAGGTTGTTGAACACATAATAAGAGGTGAATCAAAATCCATGGACAAAATATCTCAATTTATATTACTTTCCTTGAGATTTGTATTTCCCATGAAGCAATACTATGTCATCTTCCTAAAATTATTCTCTCAAACTAGCATATCCTCGAAATTTAAGGTATCGCATGGTCCACATCTAGAAACTTAACGTAGCAGCAGTTGGTTGAAACATGTAGATAGTAGAAGTTACAGCTTTTCATGTTCAAATTATAATATGAATGCTGCCTTTACACTCCCCATGAAAAATAAATCATAATATAAATGTAGAGCAATTAGCAAACTTGATGTATTCTATGCCATCTGTTATAAAAGAAAACCACTTGTGACATGGAAGTGTTTAATAGGAAGATCTATATTCCATAAAATGAACAAATCACTCAACAACAATAACTTTTAAGTCATTCACTATTAGCCCACAATACATAAGATGCTAGTTCTGATTTATGCAAAAAGTCATTGACACATTACCTAAACAATGCATATGAAAAATAAAGGCTCTCAAATGTTTGACTGTGTCAACAAAGATATGCATTAATAAGTAATTCATGCCTTAGGTGCACTTAGACATGCCTTACACTCTTCTTATAAAAAACCACAACCATGAGAAAAGGGGAGAAAATCAAGCATCCAATGAGTCGAGAATCAAAAAGTACTAATAGGAGAAAAGATGCAGGAGTTGTTGCCTAACCTAATATTGGAACTATTTTCTCAACTCAATGAATATTAGTAAAATAGAAATTAATAATCTCTCATAAGGGTTGAAATAAACCCATGTGAAGTTCTTCATCGACTCAGACATTGACACAACAATAAATAGTGTGAAAATATGAGTGTACAAGTAATTGTTATGCTAGATATATCAAACTTGGAGCAACGTAAGTAGTTGGTTAGAGGATTTACGTGATAACTCTTTTAAATAAAGAGTTGGCAAATAATGAATGTGAAGATAAATACCAGAACTTTTTGTGCAAGTATTACTAGCAAAATAATGATTCCAATTGGGTTTGAGATACCACTGCTCCGAGTAAAAGAATTTCTGAAGCTGCTAACGGCGAATGGTGTTCGCGTGGGGATTTTTTCTTAATAGCTGCTAGGTTAGGGCTCGTGCTGATAACGTGTTGAAAGTAACGTAAAGAAAGCAAAAAACAAGAGTAGGGAGGAAAACAAAGAGCTATTTTATTCATTGATATAAGCCTTACATAGTATCCCAATTTGAAACGAGATAGGAAATCTATGCCAATAAGGAATCTAAATCATACTCCATAACAAAGAAGATATCCTTTCTTGTTTGGACTAGTCACACAAACCTATTTTAACTGCAACAAAAATTAAATTTCTGTGGCAAATCTTCCATCTCCTAGATCTATATGACCTCTTTTGACAACTTTTGGTTCGTGTGATTTCTTATCTCTATCAATTAGGATATCTCTAGTAAAAATAAATAAAGCATGAAAGCTTACAAAGTTTCCCACCTCCTTTGAAAGATTACGTACTAGGGTTATTAACCTGGTGAACAACTACAAGGAGAGTGAGTTTGTCTACAGGCTTCAGTTGTAAGCCTTTCCGGATCCATGGAATTGTGCTTGAACTAACCTCTCTTGATGCGTCGTGGATCACTACCACCCTCTGAACTGGAGTCTTCATCATATGATTATGATCGACCAAGCTTTCTCCCTATTCAATTGTGGGTTTGTTATGAAGATGTTCTCTAATGGGGCGTCCGGGTTGACTCATATATATTTAGCAATAGGCTAAGAATTGCTACAAAACAGAATTCTTGAGATAACTCAGTAAATGTGAAAGGGATTCAAGAATGAAAACAATGCAGAGTTCCTGATTCAAACATGAATTATTAGCAAAAATCAGTAAATGATGGAAAACTCATTTTATCGAATAAAAAAATAATGAACTCTAATGCTCATGGCCATTGAAAGAAGAATACATGCAGTATCTAATGAAGACTTTTCGAAAATTTCTAAGAAATTTCACATAGAAATACAAAGGAAAACCACTGAGAGTCTGTCTCCAGTGCTAGTGCAACGCATATTATTCGGATATCCAGATATTGGCATCTGAATATTATCTTCTGGTCTAGAGGAGATGATGTGGTTGAATTTATTAGTTATGTTCAATGCTTTTTACATCGTAACCTTAGTCTTGTCTAAGGACTAATTAATGCCTGTGGATGGTTCTGATAAAAACAAAGACATTTGACTAGCCATATTCTCTACCTGGTACGTCATTTGTTTATTGATTTTGATGGAAATGAAACCGAGAAAATGGACTCAGACATTCAGTGACCTTTAAGACCCTGCTCACTTTGCACTGGCTTAATTCTCAATCTGAGACAATCCAGCTTCTCTCTTCATGAAAAATAAATTGTAACAATTCTTTTTTTTTTTTTTTTTTTTTTTAAGGATAAGATGAGATTAGGGTAGCGCCCTTACTTACTATACAATAAACATGTACAGGAGGGGGGCCATGGCCGGACCCTCAAACAGTTGCATCATGATAGGAGGTACTAAGCATTAAGCAACATACCAAACTAGAAATGTCCCTACTACTAGCAGTCCCATCATTTGCTCTCTCCTAAGCAAGGGTTGTAATTTCGCAAAATTATACAAAATTTTCGTTTTTTTTTTAATTACAAAAAAAAAATGTCGAAAGAAAAAATTACATTTTTTCGAGGGTTTTTTCATAAATTTTGCTTTTTGGTAAAAATACAAAAACCAGCTACTAAAATTACATTTTTTTGAAAAATTTCGGAATTTTGAGTTTTTTTTCTATTATATATTGATTTTTGAAACCAACCTCTAATTTCCTAATTATCTCTTCTTTTACTTATGTATTGATTTTTTAAACTACCCATTGATTTTTTAATTATAGGTATTGATTTTCTAATTATAGGTACTTTGGTTTCATTTAATGTGTTTAATATATTTATTTACTTGCATATTATATTTTTCACATATTTAATATATCCTCAAATTTCATTATATATTTCATGTATCCTCGAAATTTTACCATTTTTTCTTTACATATCAAAATACTTCAAGAAATATTTCTTAAAATTAGGAGACCGACATTAACTCGAAAAACGAAATCACAATCCTTACTCCTAAGAACCACTTAAGAATACACAAACTAACACTAGTCACTAAGCTACTCTTTTAAATTCTTTCTTCTTCAACATTATCTTTTTACATCACAGTATTATTACGCACACATTTTAATGATAAAACAATAGTTTTCTTTCTTTCTAGTTGCGAGATTCACTGTTTTTGTATGGGAAAATTCTTAAATGCACTGGTGGTGTGCCTGGTGGCCATCAGGCACCGTCCACTTACCTCGAGATATGAATTATTTCATATCTCAAGACAAGTGGATGGTGTCTGGTGGCCACCAGGCACTGTAGTAGTGCTCGTATATGTATTTCACAAGATGATCAGACATTTTGGCAGTGTCTGTCTACTCATGTCTCTCTTGTTCCAATGCAGATTAACGAGATACATTTGACACAATGGTTGTATCCCGTTCTGCATCAGAATTGAATTTTTAGAGGTGTGTAAACATCTTAAATAAGCAAGTTAGCATGCGCCTCTCACTACTTGTCTCAGTGTGCAAACAATCCAATCAAGTAGCATTGTTTCCAACATGTACACCCTTATAAAACTACCATGAAGAATCAATCAGGTGAGCCATTAAATTTTTGTAAGTCTTCGATGCATCTTAGCAAGCAATGCTGTCATGAATTGGGAGATTCATAATTGGCGGGAGATTCAGTATTGGCGGGAGATTCAAAATGTAGTTAATAAGGGTAGAATTGTAATGTTTTTATAAGAGTTAGTTAAGAACATTGTAGAAGCCACGTGTCTTGTTATGAGTGGCTCTTGGAACAATTTCTGTTATAATCCTCTATAAGAAGGGGAAGAACATAAGAAACAGGGAAGGATTTGTTATTTTGTAATTGAGGCTCGATTGTTTTCCAATTGAAAGGAGCGTAGCTCCATTTCTTCTTCTATCTTCGATTAGCTTGTCAATTTCTTGACAAATGGTATCAGAGCCTGTTTGATCCAAAACCCTAGAAATACAAAATGGAGACGAGAGCGAGAGAGTTAGAGAATTTCATGAAAGAAACAAAAAAATACATCGTGGAGAACTCAGGCCAGATGGAAGAAATGAAAACGGAGATGAATCGGATTGCACAAGCCAGCGACGAACAAGGAAGGAGACTAGATTCAAAGGTAGATCAACTGATTCAGATGATGCAGGGATTAGCAGGAGGCATTCATCGAGGGGAAACCAGCACACCACAAGGACCAGGGATGTATAACGACCAGATGAGGACTCCCCCCCACCCTCCCAGCGAAGGTGGAGGTGGAGGTAATTTCTTTCGTTTTCCTAAGATTGATTTTCCGCATTTCGATGGATCGAATCCCCGTTGCTGAGTGAAGAAATGTGAACGCTATTTCTACATGCATAATGTAGTTGAGGTAAATAAAATTCCCATAGCATCTATACACCTGGATGGCAAAGCCGATAGTTGGTTCCTAGACTACCAAATTGGCATGCCCCATGCCCAGTGGCCTGAACTTGTTCATGATCTATGTGCTAGGTTTGAGGATCCCATTTGTGACAATTACGTAGATGCTTTTAACAAGCTCTCTCAAACCCAAACTGTGGAAGCTTATTATGACAAATTTGAGGAACTTAAATCCTCCATGCTCCTACACAACCCCACCCTCACTGAGCCCTACTTCATCTTGAGTTTTCTCAGTGGTTTAAAACCTGAGATTAAGAATGTCATCCAAATGTTTAGGCCTCAATCAGTAGCTCGGGCCTTCTCCCTTGCTCGTCTGCAAGAAGGTTGTCATCATCCTGCTACGTTTCCCACTTCACACACCAGACGCCCATACCCTGCCCATACTTCTTCAACTACTTGGTCTAAACCTCCATTACCCTACTCCCAAGGGCCATCCAATCCTAATGCAGCATTCACAGTGCCACATCCTAAACAGCCTACACCATTTGAACCTGCCCAGCCTATTACACCATCCCACAACAAGGGACCATTAACAAACCCTCCTATTAGACGTCTTAATTTCGCCCAAATGAAAGCTAGACGGGAAAAAGGGTTGTGTTATAATTGTGATGAAGTGTATAAGTCGGGTCACTTATGCACAACTCAACAACTGTTTTTGTTAGTGGCTGATGAAGAGTTACAGGAAGAAACATCACCTGACCCTTACTGTCCTACTGATTTTAGTCAGGAAATCCCCTCTGAGATGGAACTTTCAATACATGCCTTACATGGTAGTTCCTCCTCCAACACCATCTTACTTAAAGGCTTTGTCAAACGCAAACCTATTTCCATCCTGATTGATACGGGGAGTACTCATTCCTTCATAGACCCAAAAGTCATCAAAGCAACCAATTGGCCTACTTCTCTTACTCCCCAAATGATGGTTAAAGTTGCTAATGGTCAACTACTCACTAGCTCTTCCATTTGTAACCCTCTCCAATGGATTATGCAACATCACCAGTTTGAGAGTTTAGTACGTGTCCTTCCTCTAGGTGGGTATGACATGGTATTAGGAGGGGATTGGCTCAAGCCTTTTGGGAACATTGTACTCAACCTTCAAACATTACAACTCACTCTATCTCACAAGGGCCAGCAAATCACACTTCAGGGAGTTCAGGATTCAGCTTCTATACATCTCTTAGAATCATCCAAATTCTCTAAATTCTTCAAAAAACATGTATAGGTCAGTTTTTCTCTCTTACTCCAATTACAGAGACTGTCCCTATTGATCCATAGATTACAGTTATACTGAACTCCTATGTTGATATATTTCAGCCACCTACCTCCCTTCTTCCTTCAAGAGGTTTGGACCACAAAATTCCTTTAAAACCTAAGGCCATGCCCACCTCTCAACCACCTTATAGGCTTCCTCATATACAGAAAGACCTGGTTGAAAATTTGGTACAGGAAATGCTTTCTAGTGGGTTAATACAACATTCCAATAGCCCTTTTGTTGCCCCTATATTATTGGTTAAAAATAAAGACCTATCATGGCGATTTTGTGTTGATTATAGGCGCCTAAATGAACTCACCATTAAAGATAAGTTTCCTATACCACTAATTGATGAGTTACTAGATGAACTCCATTGGGGCAAGATCTTTTCTAAAATAGACCTTAGGTCCGGGTATCATCAGGTCTTAGTACACCCTTCCGATGTCTATAAAACTGCATTCAAAACCCATCACGACCATTTTGAGTTTAGGGTAATGCCCTTTGGCCTCACTAATGCCATGGCTACCTTCCAATCTCTCATGAATCAAGTTTTTCAGCCCTACCTAAGAAAATTTATTCTAGTTTTCTTTGATGATATTCTTATCTACAACACATCTCTTGAACTCCACCCACAACACTTGGATATCACTCTTGCTACTCTAAGACACCACTCCTTATTTGCAAAATTGTCTAAGTGTTCCTTTGGCCAGCAGCAGTTAGTTTACTTGGGCCATATCATTACTGAAAAAGGGGTTGCAGCTGATCCAGAGAAGGTAGAAGCTATGCTTAAATGGCCTATACCCACCACAGTCAAAGCACTTAGAGGATTCTTGGGACTCACGGGCTATTATCGAAAATTTGTCAAGAATTATGGTAGTATTGCTAAGCCACTGACAGACCTACTGAAAAAAAGAGGCCTTCCTGTGGAATGAAAGTGCTCAGCAGGCCTTCTCCACTCTACAACTGTCCATGATCAACACCCCTGTCCTGCAACTTCCAAACTTCTCCACTCCCTTTTATGTGGAAACTAATGCTAGCTCTCACAGTGTTGGTGTTGTCCTCTCACAGCAGGGTCACCCTATTGTTTTTTTTAGCAAAGCTTTGGGTCCCAAGTACCTGGCTCTATCTACGTATGAAAAGGAACTCATGGCAATTGTCCTAGCAGTCAAGAAATGGAGAAGCTATCTCTTGGGGGCCAAATTCTTCATCCAGACAGACCATCAAAGCATCAAGCACTTTTTAGATCAGAAAATCACTACCATCATCCAACAAAAGTGGCTCTCTAAGCTCTTGGGATACGACTACACTATAAGCTATAAGAAGGGGAGTGAGAACCTAGTGGCCGATGCCCTATCAAGAACTCCCATAGTCTCAAATCACTGCCTAGCCATATCCACTCTCAGTCCTCAATGGCTCTAGGACATGCTCTTAAGCTATGTTGATGACACTCTGGCTCAAGAACTATTACCCAATCTGCTCATCCAGGCTGATGCGGTTCCACCATACTCCTTGAACCAAGGATTATTGAAGCATAAAAACTGTTTCTACATAGGCTCCCAAGGGGGACTTAGACTCCAGCTTATTAAGTCATTGCATGCCTCAGCAGTGGGTGGTCACTCTGGGATTACTGCAACCTGGAAGAGGCTTAGAAATATGTTTTTTTGGCCTGGAATGAGGAATCAGGTACTACAATTCATCTTAGCTTGTGACACCTGTCAGAGAAACAAAAGTGATTAATCCGGGTACGGGTGTCTCCTTCAACCTTTACCGGTTCTAGACCACGCATGGCAACATATAAGCATGGATTTCATCGAAGGCTTACCTCTGTCTCAAGGGAAATCTGTCATTCTGGTGGTAGTCGACAGACTGACTAAGTTTAGTCATTTCATATCCCTTGCTCATCCATACACTGCCACTGGGGTTGCCGACTTGTTCCTCACAAACATATTCCGACTTCATGGTCTCCCTCACTCCATCATATTTGACAGAGACAGCATTTTCATCAGCTCCTTTTGGAAGCACCTTTTCACGGCATTGGGCACTTCCTTATCACTTAGTACCGCATACCATCCTCAAACGGATGGTTAAACAGAAAGAACAAACCAATGCCTCAAGACCTACCTTCGATGCATGACTGGACACTCCCCTTCTAAATGGTCCAGGTGGTTATACTTGGCTGAATTCTGGTTTAACACCAACTACCATTCCAGCTTGCAGACATCCCCCTTCAAGGCCCTATATGGTTACTCTCTGCCTCTCTTAGCGCTGCCTCCAGTCGACTCAATTGCACTTCCAGAGCTCAAGCAATACCTGAGACAGCGAGAGGATATGGTCAATATTCTCAAAGAGAGATTACATAAGGCCCAAGAGAGGATGAAACACTATGCAGATAGACACAGGAAGGAACGTACATTCTCTGTTGGCGATTGGGTTTATCTAAAACTTCAGCCATATCGACAAATCTCAGTCCAACTCCGCAGGAACAGGAAACTCTCAGCTAAGTATTATGGCCCCTTTCAAGTTACTACTACAATAGGCAAGGTTGCTTATCGACTGGCACTACCTGAAGGATCCAGGATTCATCCTGTTTTTCACGCTTCTCAGCTCAAACTGAAATTGGGGGCCTCCACTACACCATCCCCAACCTTGCCATTAGTGGACCAACAGGGAGACTTCATCGCAATTCCAATTGCTTTCCTCGCCAGACGCATGGTTCCAAGGAACAACCAGGCAGTTACACAATGGTTGGTCCACTGGTCCAATGGTACCCCAGACGATGCTACTTGGGAAGACGCCTCGACCATTTCCACCAAGTTTCCTTCGTTCGATCCTTGAGGATAAGGATCATTTGGAGCAGTGGGTATTGTCATGAATTGGGAGATTCATAATTGGCGGGAGATTCAAACTGTAGTTTGGGAGATTCAGTATTGGCGGGAGATTCAAAATGTAGTTAAGAAGGGTAGAATTGTAATGTTTTTATAAGAGTTAGTTAAGAACACTGTAGAAGCCACGTGTCTTGTTATGAGTGGCTCTTGGAACAATTTCTGTTATAATCCTCTATAAGAAGGGGAAGAACAGAAGAAACAGGGAAGGATTTGTTATTTTGTAATTGAGGCTCGATTGTTTTCCAATTGAGAGGAGCGTAGGTCCATTTCTTCTTCTATCTTCGATTAGCTTGTCAATTTCTTGACAAATGCCAGTGTACATCGTAAGCCGTTGAAATGTCACACACAAACAGGGTCTGATAGAGCTTTGCTAGGGGTCGAGGGAAAGGAGCGAGGGATGGGTGTAACCACTCATCCTCCTCGAGATGAGTGCATCACTTTGAAGATGCGCACTGGCGCTCATCTCGAGGAGGATGGGTGGTTACACCCATCCCTCGCTCCTTTCCCTCGACCCCTAGCAAAGCTCGGGTCTGATATGTTTGTTAAACAGCTGTGACAAACACATAAGACATAACCCTCACATCTTGTTAAAACATAAATAAATAAAAAGGGACTTTACAGTTTGAGTTACCAAGTAAATCTCCAAATCAACATTTTAAGGGAGTTAATCTTTACTCATAAAGGTGACATGCTACCATTACCATCACCAGCTTGTACACTCGACCAAAAATCACTAGAAATGTGCACTTGCTCTATTAAATACGCTACTACAAGTTTTTTCTGCAACAAACTGAATTCCCCCCAAAGAGGCAGTTGGTCTTTACCTGTTCTAGTACTCATGCAGAAGTGTTGCATTGCTATTCCACCTAAACATTTAGAAGTTATTCAGAAATGTAGCATCCCAGAAAATGGCTGGTCACCTTAATTTCCATCATCTCCATGTGGATCCAATTTGGAAGGTATGCCACCGTCATGAAGACTCACTTTATATTGCATGTTTGTTTGTTTTTTTTCAGTATGATTTCTCAACGAAAATATGGATTTGTAGATCTTTGGGTTTTATCATCAAACGATAGATGTAGATAAGATTACCCTTGTACTAAATATTGTCCACCATGTTGGAAATCCAGTTTGGCTGTTGATAGTCTCAGTTGTACATCTAGCCCCATTTCCTACCTCCCAAATACTTGACAGAAATTTCAAAACACATTGAGATTGTGCCAGCATGTTCTCAAGGTTCATAATTTCAAGCATTTTATATTTGGCAAGGATAAGGACACTTACCAGTCGGACTTCATTACCTACATTTCGGGAAAAAAAATCATTCACCAAAGGGAGTGCAAATACAAAGAGCATGGGTTCTCTGATTGTCCTCCCCTCTACAGAATTGAAACGGCTATTTTAGTATTCTGACAAAAAAAGTGCAAAACTTGATTTCATAGAAAGCTTCTTGTTAACAAACAATCATTTAAGTGGAATGATACATATCACACTGAGATCAATTCGACCAGAAAATTACATTCAGATTAGACACGTGATAACCTAGAAGTAATAGAATGCAAGCATCAATAATGCAATCCAATAACTTGAGACACTCTATTGAAGAACAAAGGACACATGCTGGAGCTGAACATAACATCCTCTTTCATCCAATCTGGAGCCACCCTCTCCAGAGTGCCTAAGGACAATACATGGTAAAGCAGCTCAGCTTGTTCTTTAGTTGCTTCACTGACCCATGTTAAACTGAATGAGTACCCTGCACAAAGTTTACACGTTCAAAGAGCCATAAAGTTTGAATACACCAATTTCTTTAGTTGCTTCAAAGATTAACGTCACGTTAATCAATTCAGAATGTGGACAATTTTTACAGAGCAATTTGAAAAGAACACAACCAAAAAAGGGCACCAATAACTAAATAAATAAATACAATAGAAGGACCGAGTGCGAGAGGAGAAATAAAAGAATAATAAAAAATCCAATTTACAGATCAAATACTAAGATTGTCGCTACCTTCCTGGTTAGGTTATATTATAACATATGTTGCCGGATGTAACCAGCGAAACACAATGGACTGCTTGAAGACGCCTTGGCGGAAGCACTTTCAAGGGCAGAATGTTCAGATCTTTCCTTGTTTCGATGCTTGATCATGTTGAAGTGCAAAATGTAATACATTGAATATCCTTAGTAGACGATTTGGTAAAAGAATAGTTTATAATAACTAACATGTTTCATAAGATAGAGAAATGGTTTATAGTGGAAAAACCTTCTTAACTCAAAAGCAAATCAACTATTACAAAGTTATGAGTAGGCAAACGTGCTTTGCAGTGCAGTTATATGACTCCTATAAGGAACATCCTTTATGTTTGGCTTTTGCCAAATGCAGCCAAACATAAAGGATGTTCCTTATAAATAAAAACAATAACTATAACTAAAAAAAAAATTCAAAAAAACAAACAAATAAGAATATTAAATACGCTTTATTAGGTATGTGGCTAAACCAATTAAAACATAGCTTTATTTGGAGAAGTAACAAAAATCAACTTGGTAACGTGAGGATCGCAGGGATTTTCCCTTTTTCTCTTATTCAAGTTACTTCCCAAGGTCGACTCCGTCCTTGGCTAAGGCGGTGTGCCACACAGTGTTGCTTCGTGTGTAAAACTTGGCACTTTATTCATATCCAGTTTGTACTTATTTTGTTAAAAGGGTTCAAACCTTATATCAATAAAGTTAGAAGTTTTGGTGATTGCTTTATTGAATTGAGAATTTTTCAAAAAGAAAAAAAAAAAAAAATCTAGTAGCATAACAGCAAGATTGCCAGAGTCTGAAGGCCAACAACAAAGGGACATATACAAGGGCGCTAGGAGACGGACACGGACGCAGCAAATTTTCAAAAAATTAGGACACATGAACACGTCAAAACTCATCACATCCATTTTCATGGAATTTGGTTCAAAAAGATTAATGCAGAAGGATAGGGCGTCCCCCGCTATAAGCGACGCGCTGCACCTACGTTCGAGTGTGGTGACAAATGAGCAAGGCGCGCTGCAGCGGCGCCCGGCTGTAGTGTTAAATAGGCAAGGGTTCTCGCACCATTCTGGACGGGGGCGAGTAAAGAAGCTAGTCCAGGTTAGAGCTCGAGATAGAATGATTAGATTAGCCTCTTGGAACATAGGAACCTTGACGGGTAAAACAATAGAATTAGTGGATGCCCTGCGTGGGAGGAAAGTAAACATAGTTTGCCTTCAAGAAACAAAATGAAAGGGGAACAAGCCTAAAGATTTAGGAGGAGGGTTCAAACTCTTCTATTCTGGTAAAAATGGAACTAGGAACAGGGTGAAAATAGTAGTAGATAAAGTTTTTAAGGATGCAGTAATCGACGTTAGGAGGTTTGGGGATAGAATCATAAGTATTAAATTAGCTTTAGAACTAGAGATAGTGCATGTTATTAGTGCGTATGCACCCCAAGTGGGTTTGGACGAGGAGACTAAGAAGGATTTTTGGGACTCTTTAGAAGAGTTAGTTCTTGGAATTCCCTCTTCCGATAGGGTTTTCCTAGGCGGGGATTTGAATGGCCATCTTTGATAAAGATAGAATTGGGTATGAGAGGGTATATGGAGGTCAAGGATTTGGGATCGAAACACTACGGGGATTTCTATTATAGATTTTGCTTTAGCTCAGGATTTTGGGATCGTAAATACTTTTTATAAGAAGAGGGAAGATCACTTAGTGACCTTTGCGAGTGGGCGCAATAAAAGTCAAATTGATTATTTTCTTGTTAGGAGATACGATTTAGGTAGGTGTAAAACTTGTAAGATTATACCAGGGGAGTGTATGACAAACCAACATAGGTTGTTAGTTCTCAATTTTTGTCTTAAGAGTAGGAGTCGTATTGCTATAGAACAAGTTAGACCGAGAACTAAGTGGTGGACCTTACAGGGAAATGTGTGCGAAAAATTTAGAAAGAAAATTTTGGGTGGCCAGTCAGTTTCAGAGGGTTGGGAGAATCTCGAACCAAATAATAGGACTAGTAGCGCGGATCTTTTTGAACATTTGGCAAACCGAATAAGAAGATGTGCGAAGGAAGAGTTAGGAGAGGCCAAAAGAGGAGGTTTATATGGTAAGGAGACATGGTGGTGGAACGCTAATGTGCAACAAACCATTGCGAAAAATAAAAGATGTTTTAAGGAGTGGCAAAAGATAGGTGCCTAGAGTCTTATGAGCTTTATAAGCAAGCTAAGAAGTTGAGCAGTAAAGCAGTAGGGGCAGCTAAGAAGAGAGCATATGATGATCTTTATAATAGGCTAGGTACAAAGAAAGGGGAGAAGGATATTTTCAAGATAGCTAAAGCTAGAGAACGAAAAACTAGGGACTTGAGTCATGTTAAGTGTGTTAAGCATGAGGATGGAAGAGTTTTAATGCAGAATAAAGCTATTTTAGATAGATGGAATGATTACTTTTGGAGGGGTATGCTTCACAGGAAGGGAGAGATCGCGTGTTCCATCGCAGAGTTAGTGCCACAGAAGTTAGAGAAGCTTTAAAAATAATGAAGACAAGGAAGGCCGTTGGACCGGATGATATACCAATTGAAGCATGAAAATGTCTAGGAGAAGTTGGGATTCAATGGCTAACTAAGCTCTTTAATAGGATTTTGGAAACTAGAAAAATGTCAGATCCATGGAGGCATAGCATTGTGGTACCAATTTATAAGAACAAAGGAGATATCCAGAATTGCTCGAACTATAAAGGGATAAAGCTTATGAGTCATACGATGAAACTTTGGGAGAGGGTTATAAAATGAAGACTTAGGAGTTTAACCACGGTTTCGAAGAATCAATTTGGATTTATGTCGGGTAGATCTACTATGGAGGTCATCTTCCTGCTTAGGCAAACTATAGAAAAATACTGAGAGACACGTAAGAGTTTGCATATGGTTTTTATTAATCTGGAGAAAGCATATGATAGGGTCCCCATGGAGTTAATTTGGTGGATACTTGAAAGGAAAAAAGTGTCTCAATGTTATGTCGATATCATTAAGGATATATATGAAGGGGTTGTAACAAGTGTTCGCACAGTAGGTGGGATGTTCAGTGAATTTCCAGTGTCAGTAGGACTACATCAAGGGTCGGCGTTAAGTCTATATCTATTTGCTTTGGTCATGGATGAGTTGACGAGACATCTGCAAGAAGATGTACCTTGGTGCATGTTATTTGCAGATGATATTGTCTTAATTGATGAGACTAGTGCAAGTTTAGGTCAGAAATTAGATGGTGGCGGACGGGTTTAGAGAGTAAAGGTTTTAGAATTAGCCGTTCGAAGACGTAGTATCTAGTGTGCAACTTTGGTTGTGAACCACGAGGGAAAAGTAATGCAATTGAGATCGAAGGTGTAGAGGTTCCAGAGTGTGAGGCTTTTCGATATCTAGGATCTATAATTCAAAAGAATGGGGCTATTGGAGAAGATGTAGACCATAGGATTAAAGATGGTTGGTTGAAATGGAGAATGACGTCAGGAGTATCATGCGATAGAAGGATGCCTGCAAGGCTAAAAAGGAAATGCTATAAGACAATTGTTCGACTAGCCATGCTATACGGTTCAGAATGTTGGGCTACTACGGGACAACATACACATAGGATGGCAGTAGCAGAAATGCGTATGTTAAGGTGGATGTGTGGTAAAACTCGTAAAGATAAAATTAGAAATGAAAGAATTAGGAGATACTTAGGTGTAGCGCCCATAGAGAACAAAATTAGATAAAGACGTTTAACTTGGTTTGGTCATGTGCGAAGGAGACCAAGCACGGCGCCAATTAGAAAATGTCTAGATTGGCAAGTTAATGGAGGGTGTAGAGGAAGGGGGCGACCGTTGAAAACTTGGATGAAGGCGGTGAATGAAGATATCATTGAGCTTGAATTAGGCGAGGATATGTGGGAAGACCGCATTGCTTGGAGAACCAAAATCCATGTAGTCGACCCCGAAAATATCGGGAATGGGCTTTGATGATGATGATGATGATGATAAACATTAAACATAACTAAATATTAAATCACCCCAATGCATAATTCATAAAAATCCACAAAGCTCCCAAGTCATTGGTCATAAATCTTAACGCAAGTAGCGCATAAGCAACAATAAAACTTGAACAATCTTGATTCCTTCATATGACTTATCCTACATGTAACTAAAAACTTTTGGTTTTTATGGATTGTAAACACTCCCCTCTTAGTAATTTACACCTATTTAAGAAAAAAATTACACTCCAAACGAGTCTGACTCCCAATCAAACTTTCTCAATTCATTGACCACGTGTCGAACTCTCGATTAAACTCTCTCAACTCATTGACCATGCATCTAACACGTGTCAAAGCCGCATCGAAGGTGTGTTGATGACAACATTGGACATGGGTGCAGAGAGTTTTTCAAAGTGTTTGTGCTTCCTTGGATATAGCAACTGAAAAACATAGGATTAGGATAATATAAAGTTTGGGTTGTCATATTGACTAGGGATTAGACCTAGATATGTAATGGGAAATGCCATATAGGTCGACGCCAGTACATACAGTTTTAGCCAAACTCACATGCCAACCAACAACCCCGACCCAAGACCATCATTTCCTCCACCAAACATCCCCCACCCTCAGCCGCCGAGTTTTCCCTTTGATTCACTGTTGACCACCCTGGTTCATCACAAAACAAGCCCATCCACCAACAGACCAGGATCAATCATCCTTATTCCCTAGCACCCCCAATGGTTGCCCAACCTCCTCCCCCCTCGTCGGCAAATACAACCCTAGGTAGATTTGTTATTGAGCCCAAACAATCTGTATGGAATGCGTATGTTAAGATGGATGTGTGGTAAAAACCATAAGGATAAAAATTAGGAATGAAAGAATAAGGAGATACTTAAGTGTAGTGCCCATAGATGACAAAATTCGAGAAAGGCGTTTAACGTGATTTGATCACGTGCAGAAGAGACCAAGCACGACGCCAATTAGAAAATGTCTAGATTGGCAAGTTAATGGAGGATGTAAACGAAGAGGACGACCGTTGAAAATTTGGATGAAAGCAGTGAAGGAAGACATCCTTGAGCTTAGATTAGGCGGAGATATGTGGGAAGATCGCATTGCTTGAAGAACCAAAATATGTGTAGCCGACCCCGATAGTATCTGGAATGGGCTTTGATGATGATATATATATCCTCGTGCAGTTACAAAGTGTAATGACGAAACTTGACTCACGAGTAAAATATTCCACAGAAAGTGCATTTTTTCAAAGAAATTGTGTTTCATCTTCTATATTGGTTCAGTCTATGTTGTCTAAAGCTCCATCGCAGCGGGCACTGTGACTCCTGAAGCTCCATTTTTTAGAATTTGTCACTTCTCAAAAATTCTCGCCGCAAAAATATTGGTGCTTCGCCACTAGGGTGTGGCCCAATTGGGGCAGCAAATAGCATGTTAACAACTTAAATAAGCTATAATAACTAATAGCGTATTAAGATTTTATTCAGTAGTATAATATTAACTAATATAAATACAACTAACAAAACCAAATTGAGGACACTAACACCTTATATCCTATGTTGCCTGAAGCAATAGTTGGGGTGAAGCGCCGACATCCGATGCAAGAGTTGCGAGAGTTGCAATGATGTTGAGGCAGAACCATAACATTTTTATAAATTATACATAGTTTGAATTCTACTAATAAACCATAATTCAAACATGACTATTAAGTAACCAATCCATAACACCATAACACAACAACATGACAATTAAGCACCAATCCATAGCACCAATTAAGTATTCCTACACGATCGTATTGCAGTTTAGGGCAGCAAAGTTTGATTTGGTATTTTGGGTTGTATTTATATTTAAATAATTATTAACTAATTACTTATAAAGTTATAATTAAACTAATATACATTTAATAATAAAATAAGTACTAATAAATAATTAAAAAAAATTATTCTTGCCCCAAAAATCGCCCCATAGCAACGGTGTGAGGCGAAATTGAGTTTTGAGATGGGAATTTGTGATGCGAAGCGGCTCTTTGCAAAATGTTGCCGCATTAGACAACATAGCTTAAATTGGCCACGAGGAACTCGAATCAAGTTTGTTATAATAAATAATTGCTACTCATAATTTACTGAGTAGCCTAATACTTTATTCAGTATTGTCTTATTTGAATTATGGTTTTTAATGGTTTATTATTATTATATGACTCCTCACAAACTATATAAAATTTATTAAAATATTATGATTTTGCCGCAATTCTCACGACTCTTGAAGCGGAAGTCGGCGTTTCAACAGTTACAACATAGTTTCCACTAATCTCGTATCCCAAGAAATAGATGAGAAATTAGGTTTTATGGAAGTCCTACTCGATATTACATTTCACGGTTGTTGGCTTGATCAAGGTGTGCAAATGCCTTGTACCTTTTAGCATCAGTCGCTACAGAGATGAGATTTGGTATTGTCATGTCGATGGACATCTTATTTTTTGGTATGTCTGGCAATTTTGATGTGGTGTTTTCATGACGGGTTGAGGAATAGGGTTGGCAATTTAAATTGGAGACGACTCGCCTCTAGCATTCTTGGCCCCACTATGTGAGCCTTTGATTGGTATTGTCATCAACTCGGTGTTTTTACGAGGCATGCAGGACACTAATATACATGACAATGTTTGTTTTTTTTGTCGGTAGACTTTGCATTGCATTTAATATACAGGTCTTTTAGATCGCTTTGTTAGGTGTGTCTAGAGCATGAGGGACATAGTCCTCCACCTATGCATGACAATCAGCGTCTTATTGAATTTGTTGCGGGAACTATTGGTCCATAACTTGCCACTTTACAGATTGGCACCCACGGAACATGTTGATTTCCATAGACATGCCTTAAGAGTTATGTCAGAAAGGATTCATAAGTGAAAATATGTCAGAAAGGATTCATCAGTGAAAATATGTCGCCTTGTGTTGTGCTAACTATGTTGACTCTCAGTCCCACAAGATAGTTGGAGAATGTGCATCGACAATTACGATATCAACAAATCACTGTTAAAATACAAGTCGGAGAATATGTATAGACAATTACAATATCAAACAAAATCACTGTTAAAATACTAGTATCATTCTGATACTAGAGATCATGCTTTGTTAACTTCATGGTGGAAGGGGTTTTCCAAATTTGATCATCATGGATATCATCACACAAGGATCCGCCCCAACGGTAAGTGGGTTTCCCAAAAAAAGTGATGGCCTATTCAAGTGGACAGTTATGCCAACTGCACAATCCAATGTCCCCTGCCACATTCATGAGACTCGTGACTCAGCTTTTGCAACCTTCTTTAGGTGTGCAAGTTTTTGTGATCTACTTCAACGACATACTAATCAGCGAGAGTGCTTAGAACACATAATTCTCCAGGCACTATGTGGCTCTCAGCTACATTTGAAATTTAAGAAGTGTTATTTCTTAGTTCTATCACATTTCTAGTTATGTAGTTTCTGCCAATGGGATTTGCATGGACAAATCCAAGGTACAGCTATCCTAGATTTGTTGTTTCCCAATCCCACTACAGAGATTCAGATGTGCAACTTTCATTAGTTTTAGAAACCTTTTTTTTTGCAAGTTTATTAAGGGCTTCAGTTCCATTTGTCTGGTTTACTGCCTTCACAAAATTCACAGATTAGTCAGTGGACTCCAGAGGCCAAACAAGCATTTTAGCTCAAGCAGCGCATTGCCTCGCACAGATTTTTCTCAGGATCTTCAGCTTGTTTGTTGCGCTTGTAACACTTTGAAACACACAATAGTATCCGCTCATCAGTAACTTGCAGAACTGACTTCAAATGCTTGTTCTTCTGTTTTAGTGCTAGTGCAAAGTGATCCATAATTCAGTTTGGTTTTCAATTTTAGTAGGGCAAAGCAGTGATGCTTGTCTCCAGAAGAAACCTTTTTGAAGGGTGAGCAAGATTGTTATTGGAAACCAAAACCATTAAATGCCTTTAGCAGCGTTCGAACCCTAAACTTGTGACCGTCCGCCATCACCAGCTGAGCTAGCACTCGTTGGGTCCAGAAGAAATTTGGATAGGCATGGAAATTTTGGGTGCTTGGAAACTGGTCATTTGGCAAATTTGGTAATCTAATGAAAAAATAATTGTCAGTAAGAAACAATGGAAAGCTAGAATTGGTCTTATTCACATGGGCAACCACAACAGATTTTCCTTATCTGCAACATTTTTTCTATGGAACCTAGACCTCATAGAATAGATTTCAATTCCATGTCAGCTTCCCTAGCAACCAAACCTAAAATGACAGAATTACCTTTAGCAAGGAAAATATAAAGTACGATATATAACATCAAAACATTGGAAATTAAAACAAGATAGATATCCACAGGTGCAGTTCATAACTTCAAAAATGAGAATTCAATTAAACAATGAACAATTACCACTGGATTGATGAAGCGCTGAAAGGCATAAACCTTCTGTTTCATTGAGTGAAGCAAACTTCATACCGACCACGTATTCAATAAGCAGTTGAAACGGGCAATTGGCACTTACAAACCCTCCTGGAGAATCTGATAAATAACTAGGTTACATGCATATTCCTTGTTGGGTACATAATACAAAATTACAAATATAAATTGATACATAAATTGATATTTTGGTGCACACCTGAAGTAGTAGTGTTTCCGGTACAGCGGTTTGGCTGAGAGAGGGAAAAAGTGTCAAATCTTTTGGAAAAGAATAATAGATACAAAACTTATAGAGAAATTCTTCTCTTCAAGGGGCACAAGGGGCAAAATAAGTACATAAAACATGTGAAATCTGTGCAGGAGCTGAAAACTGGACTGCCGCAGGAGTATGTGCCAACTAATTGATTGCATGTGTTTAGACAGCAAGGTGGAAGTTGTAGAAACATATAGCATAAAAAAAATTGCATGTGGACAGAAGTGACATGGGAGGTTGTGGACCGAATAAGGGACTGCTGCGCAGCAACCAGAAACACTGCACTACCTATGGGAATGTGATGTTGGCATGTTGCCATCAATCTGAAACAGCTGGTCAGCACAAATAGGACTTGTATAATGATATGATCCTACCACAGATTTCAAGATCAATTTGGTACTTGATTTCCTAGGCTCTATGCCCTCTCACGTAAAAGGGCCTAGTTAAAGAGTTTGGGATTGTTTGTGGATGGTGCTACACTTTGAATTCTTCGTTCGCCTTTCCATTGGGGAAGTCATTGAACTGTTACACTTTCTAAATTGTTAGACAAGTGCCAATCGGAGGATAGAGTTGACAAACGGGTTTGAGAGGAGATTAAGGATGGAGGCTTCTCAGTGTTTTCCTATTTCAATGGCTTGGCGAGTGATCGTCTCCCCTTGGGCCCTGGGACACTTTGGCAATTTACCAGTGGAGTTTGTTAGGAGGAAAGAAATCCCAGCTTCTTCCAGTTTGGAATAGAGTTCCTTCCAAAGAGATGTTGGTGTATAGAGGCATGCAGTTGGTGCAACTTGTGTTATGTGCGGATCACCAGGAATCTTCCTTCGCATCTCTTTATTCATTGTAGTTGGGCTAGAGGTCTTTGGGTTCGTTTCTTGAGTCTTTTCAAGGCAGCTTGGATGTTTCCAGGCTCAGTCTCTCTCTTAAAAGGAAGGAAAGCTCCAGCTCATCATTCATTTAAAGAGGAATCTCTTTGGAAGCTTGTGCCTTTTGCAATTTGTGGAGGTAATTCGAAGGAACATAATGTTAGAGTATTCAATGAAGAAGTCCTGGAAAGGAAGGGAGTGGTAATGGATATATTATCTTCGCTTTGATTTTAGGTTTCTCATTATCCACTTTTTAGGAGCATCTACTTTCAATCTTTGTTAGTGAATTGGGATGCTAATGTAATTAGAATATAATCTTCAGGTGCTCTTCCCTCAAGTCATTAATTCTTTCAATACATCTTGAACCTTTAACAAAAAATTTATTTGGTTTATAGTGAAAACAATTATGGTTTTTGGACTGTTATCAACTTAATTTCTTGTAGGGCTGACTAGGCAAAATAGGAGATGACATGGGAAGACCAAGAGATGGTTTGTCAAGGTTTGACTTGGCAAATTAGTTACAATATGGTTCACCACTTGAAATGTTAGTTATAAACTTGCTCTTGGTTTTCGAGATACTTGGAATAATCAGGTCACGGTTTTCAAGATGCATGGAATAATCAGTTTAAATTATTTGGAAATTGTTGACATAACTTTTAAGAATTGGGTTTTTTTTGTCGAAAAACCAAGAAATTATATTGATGGAGTAAAAATAGTGGAAATGGAGATAACAATGATAAAAGGACAAAGAACACTAACTCCCCTAAAACATATACATCAGGAACTATACACTCCCAATTAAACATAGAACTAGGGCTGGGCAGGTCCGGGTAACCGGCCCAAAAAGTAAAAATCGAAAACCGGCCCAAAAAATTTAAGCCCGTATTTATGAGGCCCGAAACCGAACCGAGTTGACTGGTTAACCGAATTTCGGGCCGGTTTCGGTCCTTGAAGTTCAGCCCAAAGTGCTAAATTTATAAAGCCCAAAGTGAGCCTGTGATTGTACATTAAAGTGGAGCCTACAATCAGATTCAGAAGCTTCCCCCGCTAAGATTCGTGGTGCTCTTGTTAGTTTAAATGGAGTGTTGATTACTGGAGGACAGTTCATAGCTTATCTGATAAATCTTGCCTTCGTTAATGTACCTATTGAATGCTCCAAATTATGTTATTTATCACACTATAACCGCGCTTGTTCATTGCTAATGTTTTCGTATGGAAATTACCATAGGTACCTGGAACCTGGCGATGGATGCTTGGCATAGCTGCTGTTCCTGCTCTGCTTCAGCTTGTCTTGATGTTTTTTCTTCCTGAATCTCCTAGATGGCTCTATAGAAAGGGTAGGAAATTGGAGGCAGTTGCCATTCTGAAGAAAATATATGCAGCTGAAGAAGTTGAACATGAGATTCTTGCATTGAAATTGTCCATCGAAGCTGAGATAGAAGAGGAAGGATCTACTGACGAGGGTAACATCTTCTCCAAAGTAAAGGATGCATGGAGCAGCACTGTTGTCCGAAGAGGACTTGTAGCTGGCATGGGTGTGCAAATTGCTCAACAGTTTGTGGGTATCAATACAGTCAAGGAAAGCCTGTGATTGTACATTGTTTATATCAGAAATTTTTAACTATTTAATCCGGGTCGGGCCGGGCCGGTTACCCGACGGGCTTCAGAAATGGAAACCAAGGCCCGGACCAGAAACTTCGGGCCGGGCCGAGCTTTTAAAACCGAAACATTTATAATTAATAAAAATCGATCCAAACCGACCCGATCGGTCCGGTTGTCGGTTCGGTCCGGGCTTTCAGTCCTAAATGCCCACCCCAACATAGAACATACAAAAAAAAAAAAAAAAAAAAACTAGATATCTTTGAACCTATTCCAATTATATCCCCATAACCACAAAGTTACTTTGGTATCTACCCACCACCTCTATCACTCCAAATAATCCACACAATTGAATGAATCATTCTTCTCCCAAGCCCCACTTCCCAAAAGTTGTCAAGCAAGGGGATGTTATTGTTGAGAAAGTTTGTATACTTTCAACCCAAACCAAGAAAGAAGGTGCGAGAGTGGCTTGAAGATGAAATTCTAAGAGGGTTTTGAACCACAAATCAGAAACCACAGAGCAGGAGAGTAGTAAGTGGTCAATGAGCTCATGGAGCACACAATGATTAGGGATGGGAAGACCTCTTCTGACGATGTTGTCCACTGATGTTAGAACTCTACCATGCAACACAGTCCTTACGAGGAAAGAAGCCTAGGAGGGATTTTCCTTCCCCAAATAAGGGGATGCAACTTGTTAATCCTAAGATCAAGGGAAGTAGGTGCCACAGTAGGAGCTAGATTCACATAGAATTGAGAATCCTTGTCATTCCACAACCACTTGTCTTGTTGATCATCAACAGAAACATTTTCAGTAGCAGTAAAGAGATTAGTCAATCGGTTGAATCTCCCAATCATTCAAATTTATTCTCAAATCTCAACTGCAAAAGTTCACGAAGTTCCACCCGTGTACTGTTATTCCATACACCTTTTGTTACTGGAAGCATTGAAAATGGCAGGAAAAGAAGGCTTCAGAGAAGATTCCCCAATCCATCTGTTATTTCAAAAGTTGATTATTTTGCCATTGTGAATTCAAAAGAGATTCTACTTTATGTTGCATTGCCTTTCAAAAGAGATTATGTCCTACATGCAGACTTTATGTTGCATTGCCTTTCAAAAGAGATTATGTCCTACATGCAGACTTTATGTTGCATTGCCTTTCCATGAGACCATAAGGACCCTATAACCTGTCTCCAAAGAGTGTCAGCCTCAATCCCAAACCTCCAAAACCACTTGAGGAGCAAAGCTTTGTTAAATTCTCTAACACTTCTAATTCCCAAGCCCCTCTACTTTATGTTGCTCCATAAGAAATTCGCTAAAGGTGGGAGAGGTACCCCATAGGAGTTGGTCCTTTTTTTCTTGAATAAGTTGAAGTACATTTCAAGAAGTTATATTTTGTTATGGACAGTGGGATGTCAGGTTTGGTCGGTTTTATCTCTCCTTTCTTTCTGCTTTTCTATCCCTTTTTAGCAAAAAACTAACCTAACTCCATATTCTCCAAATACACAAAAAAATTGCCTCCTCTTCCACTGATCCTTCGTCTCCATCTATCTTTCCCATATTCCTTCTTCTTGTCTATCTGTACCACCTCTTCCCATTGCCGGGTGGGCAAGCTTCGTACTCAGTCATATACCAAGCCCCTTTCTTTCTTCTCCATCTCACCTGTTGTTCCTCTCCTCACCAGGTCCATACAAGTTTGATAGCAGTGTGTAGTGGTGCTTGTTAAGGAGTGCTCGTTTCTCCACGCTTTGCAAACAACTCTCATTTGGCATAGATCTGGCATCTCCAACTGTTCGGTGACCTCTTGCAATACTCGATTTGGTAGACTTTTCCAAGGTGCAATTGAGGATTGGTAGAGGCCAATCAGTGCAACAACAGTGTTATTGCTTCTTCGTCTGAATCAGTGTTCTAAAAATTGCTAAGCAGTAGGTGGGCGGCGAGCAGGGGACTAACGTCCAGAGGCCTAGGCTGGTTTTTTCTCTATATTATAAATTATAATTTCTAAAAGTTAAATATAATATCATGTAAATTACTTCCAAGTCAATGCCAAGATATATATGCAAAATGTATAAAAAAAAATTTATATATATATATATATATAGTCTTAATTTTTTTATATTTTTCGAACTGGAAATAAAAAAAAAATTCAAAAACTCGCCCAACCGGCCGCCTAGGCCCTACTTAGGAGGATTTTTAGAACACTGGTCTGAATGGATTTCCTGAAACTCATTACTGGGGGTATGTTCTCTTTGAAAAATCAATTAAAAGAATTTTCAAAGTGTTATTGGAACAAGGACAAGTAGAATGGTTGGACTCCTCGTTCCGTACTGCAGTAACTGAGCATCAATCATTTGAGACCACCGAGTAGAAAAATCAGGATGCTTGGTTCATTATGAAGATTGTTCAAAACAATTTTAGTACTTTTGCTAAAGTTTTTTTTTTATTTAAAACCTCCGGTATGGAGGGGCACCTTTGGAATGCCAGACCTCAATTACTTGTCAAAGAAATGATAAACATACTACACGGGGGCACGTTACGACTTTACCCGCATCAAAAAATAATAAAACTAGACAAGAAACTACCTAGTAACTATATAACAGCGCTAGAAGCCTTCGACAACTCTGAAAGATCACCAGCAAATAAACTTTTCCATAAAGCCATAAACACGAGCAGATCGCCCGAATTCACTTTGGCAAACGTAAGCAATATGATATTTATCCAACCTCAAGAAGGCTTTTGGTCTACCTAAGAAAGAATCTATCAAAGGATCTAGACCTCCCTTCCACCTGCGCGAGATGAGCTAAAGCATCCGCAACCGCGTTCACTTCCCTAAAGACATGGATTAGAATAATTTCATAATTACTGACTACGTCCATGATCTCTAACCAAATATTCTTCAGAAACCACGGCATCGGAAATTCCTTATGAAACCAACCTTTAACCAAAGAAGAATTCGTCCGAATAACAAAACGTGATAAATTCAGACATCACAGAAGCTTGACCCCTTCAAGAAGAGCCAAACACTCCGCCTGATTGCTCGACCCCCTCCCAAAGAAAAATGGACTAGCCATAACACAATTTCCAACGACATCTCGAATAATAACCCCTCCAGCAGCCCTCATCACCTTCGATGAACCATCGGTGTTAAGCACATACCACTCGCGAGGTGGAGGATTCCAATAGAAAACTTTGACAGACTGCACTTTAACCTAAAAAACTGCAACCCCCAAGGAGCACAACAGATTGATATTTCTGTTTATTTGTCTTGGCCTGAAAATAGAACAGATCAGGCGAATCCAATAGCGAACCATCACAATAACCCCTCCTACATCCCACTTTCTCGCTTTGAAAAGACATTTATTTCTCTGTTTCCAGATTTTTCAAATGACAAACAAATGGACCAAGTTATACGAAATTCCAACCTGGGAGCGCCGGTTAGCACGTCTGAACCAAACTCTAAGCAGTGTAATTGACTTCTGCAGGTCTTCGTAAATGGATACCAAAAATAGGCTCAAAATGGGCCCAAACTTTGGAAGCTAGATCACCCTCCACAAAAAGGTGTTAGATAGTCTCAATGCACGGGTTAGCACAACAATGACAATGGGAGACTATACTGAACGCACATCTAGATAACTCGCCATCAACCGGGATCCCCCTCTTGACAACTATCCAGACCAAAAGGGACACTTTCGAAGGGAGCAGAGGATGCCATAGGTTGGTGAAGAAAACATCCTCTACACCACTATCTCCAAACACATCATAAGCCCCGCGGGTAAAGAAATTACCATCAGTAGTCGACATCCAAATCCTAGAATCAGCTTTCCATTCGAATGTTTTCAGTCGTTTACTGTATAATTCAGTCGCAAGCTCCCGAGTCTGAGGACTCACCAAGCTGAAACTGTCAGTTATAACATGTCTTACACTAGGCCAATTCCCTTGATTCTCCACTTCAGGTGGTCTCTTAAAAACCAGCAAATCGGCCCAATTTTCTTCGAAAAAACTGAGATCACCTCTACCAATTTTCCAAGTTGAGTGAGCAGCCAAAACAGATCTCAACTTCATCAACTCCATGAAAGGAGAAGCACTTTGTCTCACTATTTGTCTCCCAAGAGGACCACCCCAACTAAATATTTATTGCGAATGAAGTTCGCCCACAAGGAATTTGTATTACACAAATTCCAAAGAGCCTTTAACCTAAGAACATTAACATAGAATAACTTTTGAACTCCCAAACCTCCTTCACGAAACAATAAACTGATCTTAGACCAAGCAACCCATCTTTTCTTTGATTTGCCATCACAATCCCAGTAAAAGAAGTTCGCCAGAATCTTTTGGATTCTTTTGAGCATCTTTAAAGGCACACTCATAGCACTAATCAAATAGATAGGAATAGAACCAAGGACATGCATTAAGACAAGTCTCAAAGAAAATAATTTGGCTTTCCAATCTCCCACCTTTAACTGGATTTTTCTATCAATTCCTCAAAGAAAATGATTTTGCACTAACCTTGAAAAATAGGAACCCCTAAATATTTCTTAGGGGAAGCCTTGAATTGAAAGCCCGTGTAAGATTTTATAGCCACGACCCTCTCAGCTGGGGAATTTTCTTCACCTCAAACTCCATTGCAATCTCATCATCATATGCCTTGGATCAAGAAGATCCATGGTGAAATCTCCCATGACACCCCAAAAACGATGAATGGAATCTCGAATCGCATCAAGTGTCGGACAAAAGCTAGAAATCTTGAACACCACCACATGATTTGCGACAAAAGTTTCTCCCCTTGTGATATCTATGTCCGAGAGAGCTAAAGTTGGCTTCCCATCTTTTCTGAATTTTTTAGAATTCTAAGATTCCACCATAACCAAGTCATTTTTTCGGCCCCAAAAACTTGAGCAAAAGAAAGGACAGGTTGAAAGAACCCGTCGAAGCCCCTCCATGTCCGACTGGGGGGAGATCCCATTGGAGTTAGGTTGTGTCGCCATGGCGACGAGACTAACAACCACCCACCAAAAAGAAGTGACAAAAAATCTCCCTCAAAAGTAGATCTGAGATGGAAGGTGGCTATGAAAATAGGTGAGATGAAATCAAATCTGGAAGGACATATCTGAGGAAGAGAGGGTAAACAAAAGATAAGGACGGTTGAACAGTGAAGGGCGGAGGATGGAGGCCAAGGGAGGAACAGATTTGCGCAAACTTCAACAGCTGAAATTAACTCCTTCAACCGCTGAAGATGAGAGAGGAGAAAATTTGGTCAATCAAACACATAAATAGGTTGGGGGAAGGAGAGATATTTCTTCCTCGAGGAGGAAGAAATGAAATCCCCAAATTTCCTTGCAAGTGGTTGTTGAGCTTCTTCTTTAGTTACTCCTCATCGGTTGCAAGCGTAGTTCTTTTTCTCTAGAGTGTTTTAGTTTCAATTCATCTGCTTTACAGAATTGGTTAGTATATGTGGAGAAATAGGCAGAGCTCTATGGATCTTTAAGATTATCCAACTGTTGTCAAGCTAAAGTTTGATTTCAATGGGGTAGATTTCATCGTACTCTATTGTTTCCAGCAGAAAGAAACAATCAGTGAAGGGTGTGTGGAGCTTCAAACTCTTATCCAACATAACTTGCTTAAGAAGAATGAAGGATTCATTAACCTAACTCACCAACATCACAGAAGCAACAACCACTTCTTCATCAGACATGAACGTCAGTCCTCCTCTCAACATACTGGGGTTTCGACCCACACAGCACAAAATTGCCATCCACCTCTCACTCATATGTATTTTGCTTCCCCTTCCACTCTACAACCTCGTCTTCTTAGTCACTCAACCTCACCTTTGTTGTCAATCATCAACCATCCATGGTGTCCTCCATTTCCTCTCCCGAATCTCTGCTGGGTGGATCTCTCCATCATCTGCTTGCTTGTCTCTCTCCTTGGCCATTATCTGTTCCCTCACCTTTTATGGAAGATGGTTGCAAATGGATGTTGCTAAAAGTATCAATATCCCATGTCACTTGGTCTTTTCTCCCCTTGCCTAATGGTGGTAGTGCAATGGTTGTTTTCTCCTCTGCTATTACCTTTAATGGTGGCGGTTTTCTTGATCAACATGCTGATACTTATAGGGAAAAAAACAATGATCATAGAGGTTTGTCAAATGAGAGAAGAGCTCATGCTATACTAATCGAGTGAAAGGCAGTTTTTAAAACCATCATATTGTTCAGTTGTGTTATAATGCAATGATTAATTGTCGATTAAGCGTAAAATGGGGGTTGAACTATCCGAACTGGGTATAATTCAGTTGGGTTTAGCATATGGCCAAAAATTTGCGAGTCACCAAATAATCGACCCAACCAACCCGCCGATTTATCGCTATGTATAAATTAAAAAAATTAAAAATTCTAACTCGCCCATCCCATTCGCAGTTTTGTTCGATCGTACAGAGAAGAAAACCAAGAAGAAGAAGAAAGAAGCAGAAGAAGTCTGATATTGATGTGTTGTTGAGAGAATAAAATAAAACCAAGAAGAAGAAAACGATTTGCTGATCTGCTATTATAATTTGTGCAGATCGCAAATCAGAGAAGAGAAGAAGGGAAAAAAGAATAAGAATGTCTTGGTGACCTGCTTTGCAGTTGTTATGTTGTTGGTTGTTATAACTGTAGTTGGTTGTTGTTGTGTTTTGTTGTTGGTTGTTGTAAATATACAACAATAAATCATTTTGATTAATTATTATAATTAGGGTATAAAAATGTATACTTTGACAAAAAAATAGACCAATTAAATTTGATTAATCCCAATCAATCATAAATCGATCCTGAACCGCGAAGGGACTGATTAACGACTTAACTACATAACTGTTCAAGAAGGTAGTGGGTGACCATTAGGAACCAGCGAGCAATCTCATCACTACAAGGAATTGCTTTGATCCAATCTCCAATTTTGTAAAGGATAGACACGGGTCATTGAATAGCATGGGTTGTAACACAAATGCTCATCGAGATGATCTTACAGTTGGCATAAAGTAGAGTCTTCTCGAAGGGCACGTGATATGCACGCATGTGTGCCTTTGATTCCTGCTCCTTCCAAGCACATGCATCCAGCTTTGGGTAGACCTCTGTCTTGCATCATCAGCAAACTTCAATTCTTGGGCCTAGGCCACATCATAGCCTAAGCCTTGATAATTATGGTGAGAGAGAAGACCCATAGAACTTGACGCATGTGTGTTTCAACGTCTCGAGATCATCCAGGAAATGGAAGAAAAAGATCAAATTTCAAGACAATCATAACCTTGAACTCAAGGTTCACTCAAACAGTTCACATGACGATGGGTCTCCTTCCTCCAAGGCACAAACTTAGAAGTGTTGTGGTGATGCATGATGATCAAGGGGTCACTGCTAGATCTTAATCTCTATAGGAGGGGTCTCTTGTTGGTTTCCAACGATTGAGTGCTCAATTGCCTCCTCTAGTGCAGTTATGTCTAGGTGAGTCAAGCAATGATGTATCACAGTTGAATCCTATCTTAGATGCACCGAGCAAGACCCAGATTGTTGATGTCTTACCTCCTCAACATGTTGATGCGTCTCCACATCTTGATGTTTTGCCTAACACTGATAGAAACTCTTATCTTCTCTCACTGGGACCTAGAATTGGGGTCAAATGGGATGGTAATCAGTGTTTTGTGGCTCATTTGCTATCAAAGGCAGAATTGTTGTTTTAGTAGCACATAGCGGGCTATGTGATGAATGATGAATGATATAAGGTCATTTACCTTTTAGCCCCCACTAGTTTAGGTGGAACCCTAAATGGATGTCATGTGTTCTTGAAATTCTGTCATTTTGTGTATTGATTGTTAAGTCAATGGGTTTGACTATCGAAAAACATTACAATTTTTGAAATGTTGAAAATACCCTCACGTGATGGGTACTAAACAGTAATTGCTAGAATTCGGTGGGTGTTAAACGGTAAAATTTGTTAGAATACTAAGCTTCAGTCCATCACCCTGCATTTTACCACGTCCTCTGTTATCATCTTCTATTTGTGCCATTTCAAGCTTTAAGGAAGAAAAACAATCAAAGTCACTAAACCCAAAAGCCCCATTAAAAGTCAGAAAGTGAAATGTTCTTCTTCACCTTGGAAAAGAAAAGAACTCAATGCCAACTCCAAATTTTTTCTTTGCTTCTTCTTAATCAAATTAGGGCAGTTTCTCTTCAGTCACTTTCTTTTTATTTATTTATTTATGCCAAGCAAAATAGGCAAATAATAATTCGTCCTTATCAAAATTCAACAACCGGTGCTGGTGGTGCTGGTGGTAGATAAGAAAGTTTGGGTTTTGATCACAGAGGATCTCCTTTTGAAGGAGGTGCAATTAGGGATTTTGAACCAATACCAAGGGGCACTTTTAGGGTCTTTCGAAAACCATCACCACCGCTTGGAGGGAAATCGAAGATCATCCACGGAAGTGATGGAATCGTTCAAGTTTTAAATGCGAAGCAGAGAATGAAGATCCCTCCACCTCCTCATCAGCCCATTTCTTAAGAAGATGGGGTAATGCGGCCTCCAATGGCGTTGCGAGGCCATAGAATCTCAAGACAAGGAGAGTTGCTTGTAACGCCAAATGAAACCAATGGTGTTGGGGGAAGTTCAAAACTTGAGGAGCGACAACACAAACTTTCTTCTTCATCTTTTCCTCAGAGAACTGAAACCCCTTCACCCAAACCTCTTTGTGTGAGGGGTGTTTCTGTTGTTGCTGCAACTCGTGGTGGTGGTGTGGAGAAGGAGCGCAGAAAGTTCTCAACTTTGCTTGTCAGACACGAAATCGAAGAGGATTTCTAGGTGATGACTGGTGCAAGACCCTCTGGGAGGCTGAATAAACTCATTCATTAGGTCAGGCTTTTCAAGAACGATCTAATGTCAGTTCCGCAACCAAAGATTGTGCTGAAGGTATATTATATCATCTAATTGCCTTTCCTCAGTACTGATTGTTCAGCAGTGTGCAGCTGCTTAGATAAACTCCTTTTCAGATCATATCTCAACCCACCCTGCATGTATGGCACAGAATTTTGATGGAAAATCTTTGCGATTCTGGGCACTTCCCTTCGTACAAAGACCACCTCTTGGCTGCATGAATCAAGACAAAAATTAAACAATTGACTTAACAATTTATGGTTGTCTCCTATTTTCCTGCATTCTACAAAACCCCATTAAAGCCTCCATATACAATTCAAACCAATCATGGCAGCCTAGGAGAAACATTCTATTTCCGAACCCTACCAATAACAACTCATTAGCAACCATCGAAAGATCACATTTTGCATAGAAAATCACCAACTCTATCTTTCAACCAATGTCAAGTTCTTTGAACTCCATTTCAATGAGAAGCAATATGGCTTCTTTGATTCGAGTTTATTTGCATAGAGCAGAGATTTGGTGAAAGTAGGATTTAGAGATAATTTGAAGTATGTTTGGGGATTCATGGATCTGGTGAAATGGGGTGTTTGGGTTTGTAGTTTTGTGTGGATTTGAAGCATGGGGTTGGGTTCAGTATCGTTAAAAGAGGCAGAGAAGCCATTGACGAGAATTGTGAAGAAGAGTGAGAATCAGAGGATATGGTGATGGTTTTTGTGTTTTTGTCCGTCTAGGGAAAAATGTTTGTCCAAGGGAAAAGAAAAGGGAAAAGAAACTAAGGATATGGTGATGGACTGAAACTTAGTATTCTTACAAATTTTGTCTTTTGACACAATATTTTAGCAATTATTGTTTGGTACCCAACACGTGAGGGTATTTTAGACAATTCAAAACTTGTAATGTTTTCCGATAGTCAAACCCATTGACTTAATAGTCAATAAAGAAAATGGTTGTTCGACAGAATTTCAAGAACAAATGGCACCTATCTAGGGTTTCGCCTAAACTAGTGGGGGCTAAAAGGTAAATAACCTATGATATAAAGATTTTATCTTGGAATTGTAGAGGTCTTGGGTTTTTAGGAAAAAAAAAACTAGTCTTAAACATCTGACTGACTTTGAAAGACAAGCCTCACATCTCTCTCATCCAAGAAACCAAATTGCAAGTGATTGATGAAATGCTTATTAAGGATGTTCAGGGTAGGGATATAGTTGATTGGCCTTTATTCCAGTTGGTGGCATTTTACTGTGTGACAAGGATGCACGGACTCTCGAAAAAAACCTCATATTCGAGTCGGACACGGATACATCCGACACGTATTTGACCCGCTGTCAACATGTTGGGGCAGTTGACCTAGTCGGACACGTGCCCAACATGGTCAAGACCTAGTCTGGACACGGCAATAAAAAAACTTAAATCAAAATCGATCCTAGAGCAGAAGAAAAGAATAGAGATGTGCCTACAATCTGCTGATTTGTTGTTGTGATTGCACAAGAAAGAGAAAAGAAGAGAGATCATAACAGACCCAGATTCAGCAAACAGAAACACAAAGGAGAAGCAGAAGAGAAGAACAAATAGAAACACTAAGGAGGAGGAGGAGAGAAGAGGAGAACAGTAAGAGGAGAGGACAAGTACCTGATTCAGCAATATCAATCATTCTGAATCGTAATCTTTCCAAGAGAATCAGAATCAGATCTAGAGCTTCTCCATCAATTTCTTCTTCCACCACAAATCAACAGATCTCACATGCACTACCAAATTACCTAATGCCAAGAGGCGAATGTTCTCCCCATCCATCAACAATCGATCGACTACAGAATTTCAGCAGTTTTCCATCACTCATATCGTTGCTTCACAAGACCCATATCTTTTTATATTTCCCTTCCTGGTTTTCATTAAATCTGAAGGGTGTTGGCCATCCTTTAGTTGTTTCTTTTGTTGGGCCCTTAAGCTATTTTTATTTGTTTGGATTATTGTTTATGTTTATATAAGCCATAAAAATAAAATATAAAAAGATGGAAAGGTTTGACGTGTTGCCAAGTCCAAGTTTTTTTTTTTAATTGACATCATGTCTGTGTCCGGCACAACACACATATGTATCTGTGCATCCTTGTTGTGTGGGATACACATAAATGGGTAGGGCTTGATAATCTGAAAGTGAGTTCTCCTTATCTATTCATCTTAAGTCTTGCGATGATGATTGGGAATGGACTTTAACTAATGTGTATGGCTTGTCACTTTTGGCATGAGCTTCATGATATTGTGTATTCGTCTCATTTTTTGGGATACTTTGACACTCCATGGCTATTAGAAAGTGATTTAGATGCTATTAAAGATGTAAAAGGAAGAAAGAAAAAATGAGGTTGGTAGCAAGGTATATAGAAGAAGGCAGTTTGTTGATTTCATTCAAGAGCTTAGTCTCTTTGATTTCATCCTTAGAGGGGGATCCTTTACTTGGTGTAATAACCAAAGGCAACCTTCGCTCTCTAGGCTAGATAGATTTCTTTGTAGCACTAATTGTGCTTATCATTGCCTGAACTTAATAAATTGTTATTGGAGAAAGGTGGTTCTGATCACCATGCTATTTGCTTGAAGCCTAAATCTAGTTGATCCTAAGCCTTTTCGATTTGAAATCATGTGGTATGAGCACCACTCTCTTACCTTGGTATGAAAAACTGAACTCCATTGCCATTCATGGGATGGCTTTGTCTTATAAAAAAGCTAAAATTTCTCAAGCTTTCATTGATGATGCCCAAACTCTTTTTCACAATCTTGACTTGGTTGAGGAATGACAACGAATGGGCTCAGAGAATTGATCTGAAAATTGATTTGAACAAACTATTGAAAAGGGAACATATTTTTGGAAAAAGGAAGGTTGAGGCCAAGTGGGGAAGATATGGTGAGTATTGTACCAAATTGTATCACAAGCTAGCAAATCATAGAAGAGTGTCTATGGATCAAAGTTGATTTCTAATCACATTTGCAATTTTATACTCAGTTATACATTGGGAAATGTGAGTGGAGACCTTACATTGATCACATTCTGTTTAAAAGATTAGAAGAAACCTTTGAATCCAACATTCAATGCAACATCACTGAAGCTGAAATTATCTCTGCCATGCAACAGTTGAAAGGGGATGTGGCTCCTGGGCTTGATGGCTTCCCTAGTGATCTGTTCCTGGAAGTGTTGGGAATTCATGAGGATTGATGTGATGAGGGTTATAGATGCTCTTAACTCTAGTGGTTTTCTGGAATGGAGACTGAACGCTACTTTGATTTCCCTAATTCCTAAATTCAAAGAACCAGCTTCTATTGTAGATTTCAGACCTATTACTCTCCTCAAGTCAATCTACAAAATCATTTCTAAAGTCTTATCCAGCAAACTTAATGAGGTGCTTCCACAAATCATCTCCCCTTTTTAATTTGCACAGACTGGAAAGAAAGAGGCAACTTATTGATGATGTGCTCATCGCTAATGAGATCATTGATTCTAGATTGAAGGAGAAGAGACCTGAACTAATGATAAAGGTTGATCTTTATAAAGCTTTTGATTCAGTCTCATGGAGCTACTTACAAATTATGATGGATGCTTTTGTTTTGGAGGAAAATGGTAGCTTGGATTCAGACTCTCATCTCTACTATTTCTTTCTCAATTGTTATAAATGGCTCCCCATTGATCATTTCAGATCTTCCAGACAGGTCAGACAGGGTGACCCTCTTTCTCCTCTCCTCTTTTCCATGGCAGCTGAAGGTCTATTAACTTTGGTCTCTCAAGCTCAATCTATGGGGGTTTATCACAGTTTTCAAGTATCCCCTGCCTCTCCCTCCATTGTCTCCTTCTATATGCAGATGATACAATTTTGAGACACATTTGTTGATGAAGTTTAGGTTGTCAAAGATTTGTTTCTTTGGTTTGAGGTGATCTCTGATCTGAAAGTTAATTTCTCCAAATCTTTGATCTACCTTATTGGAGATTTCCGTGCCATTCAAGAATGGGCCTCTATGCTAGGTTGCATTTGTGAGGTATTTACCATGTTCTTACCTTGGCTTGCCTCTTGCAGCTAAATTCAAGAATGTTAGCGTGGGATGCTACTATTGATAGAATTGACGGCAGGCTTTCCACGTGGAAGAAAAAATATATTGCTAAAGCTGGTAGAGCTATTCTTACCCAAAACACCATAGCTTATATTCGTGTGCACATGATGTCTCTGTGTGATTCCTGCATCAGTAGCTAATCATATTGAAAAATGTATGAGATCCTTTGGGGATCTTCTCCAACCAATAAGAAGCTCCACTTGTTGAATTGGAAGTGTGTCAGCCAAGATCTAGTAGGCCTCGGCCTTGAAAGAATCAGGGAATTTAACAAGGCTCTCCTCAAATAGATTTGGAGGTTTGGTGCGGAAATTGATGCTCTCTGGAGATAGATTATTGCAGATAAATATGAGGATTCTAAGCTAGATTGGTAGCCCTCCTCTTATGGGTGCTCTTTATGGAAAGATATTATGAATTGAAGCATTTGGTACATTCAAGCATCCGTTTTGAGGCTCACAATGGGGAGAAGATCAGTTTTTGGGATCAGAATCAGATTGGTGGTCAGCATCTAAATTATCAGGAATATCAAAGATTTTTGGGATAGCAATTCTAATTGTTGGAATTTCTAGTTGAGAACCTGAATGACTAGAAGCTTCCCCAAATGTTTGTTCTGTTTGCTCTTACTGTCTTTAGAATTGGAATCAGACAAATGGCTTTGGCACGGTAAAGATTCCGATTTTTCAGTCAAGGAATGCCATATGCAGTTGTCCTTCCCCCCCACGTGCGCGCATATCTTCAACTATTTTAGGCAGTGTCCAAGCTTCAACCCCTCCACCCAGAGCTAATTTTTTGTTTGAATTGTACTTCATGGTAGAGCCTCACTGTTGACAACATTATTAAAAGACGTATCTTGCTCCCAAATCATTGTGTGCTTTGCCAACAGCACAAGGAGTCAATTGATCATATTTTACTGTCATGTCTCCTTGTTAACCAGCTATGGATGCTTGCTATTTTTGAGCTTCGTGTCCAAGATAACTTCTCTCAGTCTTTTCTTGGATGCTTGCTATTTTTGAGTTTCATATCCAAGCTAACTTATCCCAGTCTTTTCTTGAGTGGATGGAACATTAGCATTCTCTTTCACATCTTCCTTCCAACCTCTCTTTGTTTGAAAAAATGGATCTGGGTAGACTGATAAATGTTATGGTCTGGATCATTTGGAGGGAAAGAAACAATAGAATTTTAAAAATAGTCGGAAAGAAACTGATAAGTTGTGGATTGATGCTAAAGCCACAAGGTGGCTTTGGGCCTCTAGTTGGGATAAATTTAGGGATATTCAATTCTCTTCTTGTATTTTTCAGTTGAGAAAGCATTCTTCTCTGTTCTTTTGCATATTTATAAATCTTTTGTAATGATTAGTGCTTGTGCGTGAAGATTTATTAGGTGTTTGTCTTTTGGCCTATACTAAATATATATACACTTTTACCCATAAAAGAAATTTATATGTTGGAGATTGCGGTGTTGATATTGGATTTTGAAGAATTGTGAATTTGTGCCTGTGCATGAAGATTTATTAGGTGTTTGAGATATAAGAGAAGCCATGATGAAGAAATGAAGGTTGAAGGCGCGCTGAAGAATACTTGTTGAAGGTTCAAGGAATTTGATGGTTTGACAATTTCTACAAAATTTTGATGGATTGTGTTGTCATTCTCCATGCAGCAGATTAAGGAATGATGAAGATGGTGATATTCTTGAAGTTGCTTCAAGACATAGATCTAGTACCTATGGAGGAGGGCTTATTTACAATTTTACATTCAAGTATGGGATCTTTTAATTAGTAAGTGAATTGTTTGCTTGTGTTGGCAATAAAGACATCATGGTGATTTTCCTCATAACCGGTTTTTATGACATTAAAAATTTAATTAATGGTCCATTTGTCTTATCTCTGGTGTGATTATTTTCTAACTTTATGATCATATTGATTCATCACTAAAATCCACACCGATGTTTGTCAAAGTTTCTAGCAATTATTATTTGTTAGATATTACCCCAACCCCCCAAATAAAGAAAAAATTTATTAAATGGTCCCTGTGTATCATCTCTGGTGTGATTGATTTTCTACATTTGTTTTGTAACTTTATGTTCATATTGAATCATCACTAAAATCATCATCCACGCCGACGTTCGTCAAAGTTTCTAGCGAATATTATTTGCTAGATATTACCCCCCCCCCCCCCCCCCCCCCCCCCCCAAAAAAAAAAAAATCCATGTGGCGAAAGGTTCAAAAAGGAAACACAGAAAATGGTGCACAAAATCTCTTGAACACACCAAACACCAACACTACAAGGAGGATAAGAGATGCTTAGAATAAAACATCTGCATGCCAATAGTAAGTAAAGCAGAGTGATAGCGCCCCTAATTACTTGAATAAAATAGGAATTGATATTTGAATCTCTAAAACTAAACCAATAGTAAGTCAATCAGGTCATAAGAAAAACTACCTGCTGAATGTTAGCACCATGGTCAAATGCTGCACTCTTACATGAATCTCTTCCCTGTTCTGTCACCAAAGATAGCTGCTGAATTTGATTGACAGTGGCTCCATTACTTTTAGATGCAACATGCTGAGAATGTTGCTTCTTTCTCAATGACCTTGTGGAATTATTTTTTGAACCAACTTGAGTACCACCTGGAGAATCGAACTGCGAACTATCACTGTCTCTTTCCTTGGGGCTGCAGCAAAGTCCCTCCAGCTGCAGTTTTTTAAGCCTCTCAACTTCTTCAGAAAGTTCCTTGTCTGCCACAAAATGAATAACTTAATAGGGAACAAAGCACACTGTTAGAAGAAAGGAAGTTTACACCATAAAGTAGAATGAAATAAGTCCATCTCTTTCATATATGCAATTCTCTACCACCTTGAGTTTCTCCAATGAAACTTCAAGGGCAAGAGAGTACATATCAGATAATCCTGACTGATTGATTTTCCTAGCAGCAAGAAGACTTATAAAGCGGGTTTCCATTAGAAAGCTTGTCTAAAATATGGGCTCTTCTTCCGCATGTAATCCTTCTATTTCTTTCTTTTTATAGTCCCGAATGATCACGAAAGAAAGACCTCCAGAATAATCAAACTTAATTGGTCGCAAACTATGCTGGCCTGTTGCAATACCTTAGTAACCTAACTGCTTTTGAACTGACTTATCTCAAACTGCCACAAAATGCCCCTAACCGACCAGGTTATCATGAAGCAACAGATTATTTAGAAATTTATTTTTTCTTTATCCTATTTGCTTCAGTCAACTGTCACTGAGCAAACAATACACGGTCAAAGGACATGACCAAAAACCCCCCAATGAACAAGTCAAGTATTAGCCATCAATGCCTTAACTTGTTGGAACTGGGAGCATTCGCTAGAACACAATACAATCTCAAAGAAGTCAATGAAATAAGAAATCCATCGGACTTCTTGTTAGTTTCTCACTCTATTGCAGTGTACATTTCGCCTCTTCACTTGACATTAAATCCTTGTTAATGATGAATCACTGCATTTATCCTCGCCTCAGCACCTTGCACTCCATAACCGAATTGAGGATTAGGTTTCACACAGTCCCAGTGTGGACTACGCCTCACTTAGTTGAGGCTAGGGGTGTTAATTTGCCCTTGAAAACCGACCGAATTGAACCGAGACGAAAATAACCGAAACCGAATCACCAAAACTGAACCGAACCAAGTTACTTCGGTTCGGTTGCAGTTTGAGTTTTTCAGCCCCAAACAAACCGAACCGTACGTACAATTCTTTCCCCAAATACCCTCCTTCCCTCACACACGTGACACACACACTCCCAAACCCTAAACACCAAATAAAATTTCTCCCAAACCCAAAACACAATTTCATATCGTCTTCTTCAGTCCGCCTCCTCAATAAAAGCACTCAATGAGACTTAACTTCTCTCTCTCAATCAGACTTCCAAGAGCATATCTAAGCACCTCCGGCCACCATCGACCACCGTCAAGGCACATCAACCACCCTCCTCTCTTTCAAAGGTACGATCCTCCTTCTCTTCTTTTTCCCCTTCTTTTTCTGTTATCAACAACAACAACCAAAAGCAGCCCTTTTTTTCTTCTATCTTCTGAACAGATCTATGTTCTAAACAGATCTTCTAAAGTTTCATGTTTTATCTCAAAGTTTTGTTCATATTTGTTTTTCTTGTTATTTGTTGCTTTTAGTGAGTTTGAGATGAGGGTAAAAATTTAATTTCAGAACTCAAGCACTCGAGGGAATCAAACTCCTCCCTAAGCTATTTTTCACAAGTAAGTTGGCTATCTCACTGAAAAGTTTCTCCTTTTTTGTCAAACTATTTCCTCCAAATTCGTTCAGTCATCAAACCCTTACAGTTTGCTTCTGCGGCTAGTGTACTTTCCAATGCCTGGTTAATTTTGCTTACTTTTGCGGGGTTTTAGTCCTTAAGCTTCAAGTTTGCTGATTTTTTGTTGTATTGTTCACAGTTCATTGTTTTGCTCCCTGCTTGGTTAATTTCTCATGTTAGAGTTCTAATAGTTGATAATATGGATAGCTAGAAGGTTTTGATTAGTGAATTTGAATTGATATCATCAACACTTATCTACATATCCCTGATAACAAGAAGAGGTAATGCATTAGTCATGTTTACCAAGCTTAAAGTTTGATTCAAATGTAATGGTTGTTTTCTAAGATCCATTATTCTTCTGATTTTTCTTTTGGTTGCCTTGGTATTTTTGTAATGGTTGAAGCAGAGATTTTTGTATATGACTGTTGAGATTTTTTTATATAAAAATGGAATTTTTCTTTAATGGGTTCTTCTCAATTCTATTTTTGACACATTGAAATTTTTTTTACATGATGGTGATCACCAAGAACTCAAATGGTTCATCAAAAAAGAGAAAATCTCAGATAAGCATTAGTTAACTTTTTTGGATATGTATATGGTAAAACTTTATGTGAACTAATTTTTTTTATTGATTTATGTAGATGGAAAGTGTAAGTGATTTATCATCACCTCAACTTCAGTCCAACTCAGCATCAAGCCAACAAACATAAGGTGGAGCTCCAAAGGTGCTTGAAGGCGGAAGTGGGTCAGTTGTTGAGGTACGTGATCTTCTCGCCGAACAACAAGAAAGGCAGCAGGTGACATTTGGGATCTCTATGAAAGGTATATATCCAGTGAAGGAACTAGGGCTAAGTGCAATTATTGTAGTAAAACTTTTGCGGCTTGTTCGAGAAATGGGACATCATCTTTGATTGGTCATAATGATATATGTAAGAAATCCCTCCAATAAGGAAAAGATGCATGCAAAACACAAGGTCTTGTCTTATAGTAACCCTACAGAAGTTGCAATTGGGTTTAGTCAAAAAGAAATTACCAAAGCATGTGTTGAGATGGTAATTATAGATGAGTTACTTTTAGTTTTGTAGAGGGGGGACGGTTTAGGAAATTTTGCTTGAGAGCATGTCCTAATGGAAAGTTCCATGTCGTAAAACTGTGGCTAGAGATATTCTTTCCGTGTATTATTCCCAAAGGCAATCATTGAAGGAGTTTATACGTGAATATAGGATGTGCATAACAACCGATGCATGGACATTTCTTCAAAACATTAATTACATGGTTGTTACTGCACATTTTATTGATGCTGATTGGTTGTTGCATAAGAAGATTTTGAGTTTTTGTTTGATTCTAAACCACAAGGGTGATTCTATTGGGAGGCTTTTGGAGGAATTTCTAAATAGTTGGGGCATTGAGAAATTTCTCATCGTTACAGTTGATAATGCTTCTTCCAATGACTCGGGGTTGAGTTATTTGATTAAGAGATTGGGGATTGGCCAAGACCGGATGCACTTTTGTTAGGTAGGGAAGATTTGCATGTGAGTATTGCACATATTCTGAATTTGATTGTCAGTGATGGGTTGAATGAGTTGAATACTTGTATCTGTTTGATATCCTAGGTCAACTCCTTCTAGGTTGGAATTATTTAAAAGTTGTGTGGAGCTGAATAAAATTGTTGTTAAAGGTCTTGTCAGATTGGATGTACCAACGAGGTGGAACTCTATCTATTTGATGTTGCAATCGGCTATTAAATTTCGTTGGGCTTTTGATAGGTTACTAGATGATGATAGTAGCTATCAAACCTACTTTGCTAGTGAGAGGAGGATAGGGCCACCAGTTGATGATGACTGGGATTTGGGGGATGTGTTTGCTTCTTTCTTGAAACTCTTCTATGATATTACCCTAAGATCTTGTTGTTCAAATACACCGACGATTCACCATGTTTTTATGAATGTGTTCAAGGTTGAAAATCAGTGTGAGCAATTGTCATCCATTACTCTTAGCATGAAAGCTAAATATGACAAGTATTGGGGTTCAATGGGTAATGTCAATAAGTATTATTTCATAGCCATTGTCCTTGATCCACGTCATAAGTTGGAAAAAAAAAAGTGATTGACTACTTGGAGATCATATTTGGTGATGAGAATGACAAGGTTGAAGCTCATATGAAAATTTTGTTGCTTAATCTTTATAGTATATATGAGAAGGAGGCATCCAAACGTTCTCACCCAATGGAAGAACGTCACCATGATGAGTAGTGGTAGTAGTCAAGCAACAAATGATAGTGATATTCCAAGCATGGTCTCAACAGAGTCTGAAAAGAAGTTGGAAGCAAAGTTCAGGTTGAGGAAAGCCAAAAAAAGGGAGGTTATAACTAATGATGTGGATAGATATCTTCAGGATCCTATTGAAGAGGTTGAAGAGTCAAAATATGATATTTTGTGTTGGTGGAAAGTGTATGGATCATCCAAATACCCCATTTTGGCACGGATTGCACGTGAGGTCTTATCCGGTATCAACCATACCTTCGGAATCTTGCTTTAGCACAAGTGGACAGATAATTATTTCATTTCGTAGCTCATTGAGTCCCAAGATGGTAGAGGCTTTGATTTGTGCTCAAAATTGGCTTTTGAGTACAAATGTTGCCTTGCATCACGAGCCTTCTAATGAGGATATGGACTTTTATCAAGCTATTTAAAAAGGTAATTTGTTTTTATTTTTTACACTTAGTATTTAAATTGTTAATATTGTTTATCTTACAATGATTAATATCTTTTATCTATTATGTTCTATGTAGAAGTTGAAAAGGGTTCGATGTTGCCTCCAAAGTCCAAGCCTTGAAAGGTAATTGCTTTCCTAAGTAGTCCAATTCTTTACTAAACATAGCTTACATTCTTTCATGTTTGAGAACCATTCCTCAGTAAGTTTGAAATCTACAAGTTAAACATAGTTTTCTATTCCATGTTTAAGAACCATTCTTACACTCTTACTGTTGTGTATTCTTTCATTGATATCCATTGTTTAGTTCAAGTTTAGTTCATTGTTTAGTCGAGCCTTCCCAACCATCACAATTAGTTGATAGTTTTTTTTCATCATTGTTGTGCTAAGTGCTTCCAACTTCAAATTGGAACTAGAACAAACACCTCTTAAAAGTTATCCATTTTAAGACTTCCAACTTCAAATTGGAACCAAAAAACAAATACCTAGTGTTAAAATGAGACTGGTCTGAGACTTCTAGGGATTATGATTCCTATGGAAAATAGCTATTCCCCCATAATGGCATAGCTGTAAGAAGAGACCCAGTTTAGTTCATTTCAAAATTTGCCTTTTGTAAGTGCCTATGGAAAACAAATACCCTATTGCTCCTTTTCAAATGTGCCTTTTGTAAGTTCCTAAATTAGTTCATTGTTTAGTTCAAGTTAGAAGTTTAGTTCATTGATATCCATTGTTTGGTTAGAAGTTTAGTTAATTGTTTCTGAATGTTTGTAGTTGAATGGACTCTCATGTGGCTAGAGAATGATTGTTTGTTTGTTGTTTAGTTTTGTATAGTTTTGGCACTAAACGATTATTTATTTTATTGTAGATCATATTTCCATCCATCTCTCAAATGTGCTCAAGCCTCAAGGTTCAGCTGATGATGATGAGTGCTGCTTATAGATGATTTTTTTGCATAGAGAACTTGTTAAGTTTATTAGCTTTGGATTAGCATTTTGGATTGTAACTTTTTGATTACATGAATGCTGATTAATGCAGCATTTTGGATTAGCTTTTGCATGGAGAACTTGTTAAGTGTATTAGCTTTTGGATTTTCGTGCAGCAAGGTCTCAGTGGATTGTTTGCTGCTGCTGTAGTTAAATTGTCTGCTAAATTGTTTGTTGTTAAATTGTTTGCTGTGTTAAATTGTTTGCTGCTGCTGCTGTTAATTTGCTGTGTTAAATTGTTTGCTGCTGCTGCTGCTGTTAATTTGCTGTGTTAAATTGTCTGTTAATTTGCTGCTGCTGCTGTTAAAATTTAAGCAAGGTCAGTATTTGCTGCATTAAATTAAGCAAGGTCTGCTGTTAATTTGCTGCTGCTGTAAATTATTGTTTTAAACATGTTTTCTGTTGTTTTGCATTGTCTAAAAAAATCGAAAAAAACCGAACTGAACAGAACCCGATCGGTTAGAGTTTTGAAAATTTTGAGTTCGGTTCTGCTCCAATTTTTGACCGAATTAACCCTAGTTGAGGCTTACGTACTGAGGCTCAAGCAGTAAGGTGCCGTGAGGCTGAAGCCTCAATGTCAACATGCGTCTAAAAAATAATAATGAAATACAACCAAAATTTTGCCCATATGTGTTGTGTATGTTTTTGTTATTTTTTTCTCTGAGTTGTGAGTTATAACTACTTGTTAACTTTAAAGTTCTTTTGGAAGTTGAAAGATATTGATGTCCAATGTGTTGTCATTTTGACTTATGATAGTGACATGACTTTTGTAGTAATCTAGTAGTGCTACTAATATAGCATTAGGTTGCGCATGAATATGCTTTATGTTCTCCATATTTTTGCCACCGTCATTTGATAAAAAGTTTAATAAGACAACTTTCTAACACTTCATTAATGTACTTCTTTATTATGGTTGTATCACGTTGATTTCGTTTGATATTTGAAAAATTGTTATGTACTCTTTTTTTTCTAATTTTTTCACTATTTTTTTAACATTTTACCATCTGGATTTTAATGAACTGACGTCTCACACCTCATGAAAGAGTACCGCCTCAATGCCTGATTAAGCTTTTTAAACCTTGCACCAAAAAATGGTAAGAAATGCATTCATAGCCTATAGACTCTACCACAATGGAGGAGAAGATGACCAAATTCCTTGGATCCAATTCACAAAAGCCACTTCGGACCTCAACATCCGTACCCTATGAGCCAACTTTTTACCTTGAATGGACGCATATTTCACAGCGCCTTCCATGTAAAAACAATACCCATCAAGGTATCCCTTCGTTCCCAAACTAGCTTAATGAAAAATTATAAAATGCAAATGGCGGCCAATCACCAGGAAAAAAAAACAACTAAATCTTCCAAAACCAAATCCCAATTTAACACATGGAACAATAATTATCAAAATGTATATTGTATCGTGGGTCAGAAAACTAAATTTAATATATGCTTATTATAACATATTGTGCATCAAGATACAATAAATATATAGATATAAAGATATATATTTTATATTTAAGCATATAAAAGACAGATTACTTATTCAAGCAAGGAGGTCCTAAAAAGACATGAATTGTAATACATATAAACAAGCTATTGCCTCTCATCCATCCATTCATTCATGTCACTTATACAAGGACAATACATCACTCATCGTCGTATATCGGTGTATTGTAAGATATTATGTATAGTATCGATGAGGATTAGATACAATACGATACATATCGAGTATCGTGTTGTGTATATCTTAAGATATTGATAACTGTGCATAGAATGCTTCATCTTTCTCCCCACCACTACAAAAAAAGGTGCAAATCTTCTTCTCAATACCCTTGGGAGATATAATAAGGTAATAAGTAATGTCTGTCCCATTCCCTTTAAACTTGGCATCAGTTGATCATCTCTTTATTCATTTTTGGAGTCGGAATTCCTTTCTTGATGAATGAGAACCGATTGGGTGATAATGATGATTTACAAATATAGGGATGGAGAAATGACTTCAGCTAGGAAGTAGCTTAGGAAGCTTATCCTAGGGTTGGCAGTGGGGCGGATTTAAACGGATATCCACCCCGCCCCGAATGGGGTGGATTGGGTTTGCCTAAACAGATTTCGGGGTGAATTTGGGGATCCAAAGTGTATCCGTAACGGATTCGGGGCAGATACGGATTTGACCATATACGCCTCACGGATATCCGTTTATATAGGTTATTTTTACTAAAATATCCTTATTCCTTAAAGAAGAAAAAAAACCCTAACCCTCACCAAAACCACTCATCCATCCACTCCTCTCTAGCTTTCCACTATCCGCCTTTTTCCACTCTCCAGTCTCCACCCACCTCCTCCACCAAAGTTATCAATCACCATGACCATCCATATCCACAATTTATCCCTCCACTAGGCTCCGAAACCCTTCCAGAGTCACTCGAACTAGCTCCTTCCTCATTGCAAAAAACTACAACAGAACAAAACACAATCAAAGAAGGAACCTTGATTTAGCCATTACTGTAGATTCAAAGCAAGAAGGATCCAAGGAGAAAGTTTTTAGGGCTTACATGAGATTTCAAGTTGTGAAGCTCGACTTGTGTGAACTGGTTTCCAGAAGAACTTTTTGAAAAATTTGGAGATTTGGGGATTTAGAGTTTCATTGATGGTAATACCGACGATCGCACTGTATGTGAGTCCTCCGGGGAGCATTTGCTCGACACCTCACCCTTGTGTGTCATCTGATTATGATTTGAACACTCGCCCTTGTTGTTTGTTGCCTGTGCCGACCCCTTCGATGCAGAGATCGATACGAGGTCTTTTGTGCTTTTTTCGAGTAATTCTTCGATAAGGCATGCATGTTCCACAAGCTATAGTGGTGGTGGTGGTGGGATGGATGACTTGAGTGGTTTGAACTTGATTTGGGCATGATAGAATTTTGTTTGTATGAAAGAGGGGATGGATTGAGTAGCTATTGTTGTTATTCGCCGAAGTCATCCTCGATTAAATGGAGAGATCAGAGCCAACCGAAGCCATTATTGATGAATGTGATTTTATCTCTATCCATCTCTAATGATTATTCTTCACCAGTGTTTGTGACAATCAATAATGAGTAGAGACAACTACGGAGAGAGAGAGTTGGGGTGGGGTGGGGTGGGGTGGGGTGGGGCGGGCGTGGATCCATTATCTACAAAAAAAAAAAAAACCGCAGCTAATAAACGGATAATCAGGGTAGGGCGGATAACCGCCAATGTAGAGCAGGGATGGTTTTAATATATATATATATATAAACGGTCATTCGGGGCGGATTCGAGGACTCGTGATCCCTGGTAGAGCGGGGATGGATTTGATAATATCTGCCCCATTGCCATCCCTAACTTATCTCATTTTGCCATTTAATGTGAAATTTGGTTAGAGTACCAGTGGAGGACGTTTGAGGGGAAGCTACATCTGCATGCCAAGTTATTTCTTAGAGGAATAAAAGTTTTAGCTATTATTAATCTCGAGTATTTTTGGAGCTTGGACGAGTTCATTTTAGGAGTATTTTACAAATTACGACACTTCTTTAGTTCTTTAGTAGGGTTTTTGTTTTCTATATTGTTGTTTTCCTTGCAACTATCTCAGCCTTTGTTGCTCCTCGTTTGTCTTGTTACCATTACATAATGTATAATTTGTTTGACGAAAAGAAGAAAAGAAAAGAGAGAGAGACTGAGACAAAGAGTTAGAGAGAGGGACGATATGTATATAGATACACGATACACCATAGGAATAGTTTCTTACTCTTTTGAGTTTCTTCAGTCAAGAGCTTTTGATATTCAGAGCATAACCTTTCCTTGTCAGATCTGCAACAAAAACTGCAAATTAGATTCGGATAACAATTTTTAATTCTACGGATGCTTCAACAAATAAGCCTCCGAAAGGTCCATGCCTAATTGAAACCACTTCATGGATTAATTCGTCTTTCTGTACTTTAAGCCCATCGTTTTCACTAGTTAGATGTTCCACCAAGTCCTCCACCACTGCAATTATCAAAGAAATCTTATGTTAATAGAGAACGACAAATTGTGGAGAGAAATAAACTTAGCTTCTGTCCTACCATCCAATTGTTTATAGGGTAGAAGTAGATGAATGTCCTATTTTTCTAAGAATTACTTCTTGACTTTATAGAACATCTCTAAGCAGACACACGCACACAAAACAAACAAAAAGGAGAGTGTCAATTCTAAAAGTTGTATTTCCATCAAAAACTTGAACTTGCCAACACTGAAAATGCACATGTGCTACCATCTTGGTTGCTATCGCAGAAATCAATCAGCTAAATTAACTACACGACCAAAACAGATGAAAATCAAATACTAATAGAACGGAAAGAGACTTAGCATGTTTAACTTTCACACCATATGAAAATTTCATTTACATAGGAACACTCTTACCCTGAGTTAATTTTGACTGCACGTGAAAATCAAATATTAAAATAACGGAGGCTGAGCATGTTTAACTTTCACACCATAGAAAACTCCATTTAAATAGGAAGGCTGGACAAATTATTTTGCATCCTTGGTGGTAACATAAAAAAAATTCAATCCTAGACTTATTTGACCCTCTCAGTTACAAGTCCTTTGTATTCCTGTCAGTAACTGATGACCAAATCCTCCCTTTCAAACAACATAAAATGTTTAGACATCACAATAACTAGGTATTTAAAAAAAACTAAGCAAAACACAATGAATTATAAGATGATGGAATACATATACCAGAGACATAGTTCAAAAATTTTAGCTCTTGGTCACGACTGAACTGCTCCATTGTAGATTCCTTCATTCTCTGTCCAAAAAAAAAGGTAATTATTCAGGCCATTGATAAATTGCATTGAGAAAGCTCAAATGAACCAATACCTTCACTTCATTGTACTTCTCGTAGAGTTTGGAATACATAGTCTCCATCTGAATCACAAAATAACAAATTGCATTAATCTACGATTAAGATGCATTGAAACTGATTTCCACCAGAAACAATCTTAACTTGAAAATTCTAACAAGTTCCCATTATAAGTTATCTTCGATGTCAATTGCTATTGTCAATTACGTTAAATCTATCATGACAAACCATAACAATTTACACACAGAGAGCAATGTTTTACAGGTGTAAGGTTTGAGGCCTAAGCATTGGCGTGAGATGGTGGGGAAAAAGCCTTGAAGCTTAATACTTGGCCTTGGTAGTTGAAGTTTAAGCCTTTCCACTTTCAGCACACAGCCTCAAAAGCACAAGAGTCTGAAGCCGTTAATTTCCCAAGAAAGCAGGTGGGACTAAAAGAATTGAGATCACCTGCTCCCAGGTGTCAGCTTGGAATTCCTGCTCCATAAAGATTTGAGTCACACACAGACTGCTTCCAACACTGAGTCAACCAGTATATTTCTGAATTATCAAAACTAATGAAATATTATCATGGAAAATTGTACCCTGAGGGTGTACGGACCAAATCGCTACAGCCGGGTGCAGGTGATCAGGACTATTTTTCAATTAGTTGCTTGCACTTTCAACCCATGATCCTTAAGTATCAAATCGATCGTAAAGGACAGTTTTTTAACAAAAAACACTCATTCCTTGCATTTATTGTTTAGCACACTATATAAATAGTTTTATTTTCAGACTTGTTTTTTATATTCTTTTGTTTTGTCAACTTTTGACTTAACTGTCTTGTTTTATGGGTGTGTTTAAGACTAACTGTTTATGTGGCTAAGGATAAGGACGACGTTTATCGATCTATTTTGAATCTTTGATTATTTACTTGCTAACTAAATTTGTGGTTTTCTTCTAACATTCTTTTGTTGTTACCAAAAAAAAATGGATAGAAAAGAAATGAAGCAGGAGCAACCTTTTTCGATGTGCGGTAAAATCCGTGACAGATGATGAAACTGAAAGGATGTGGAGCGCTCAGATGCAAAGGCAAGAAACCAAACCTTTTTCTTTTAGCAGACGGAAATGCGCATCTGAGAAAACCTGTAAGTAAGAATGGAATTGTTGCTGATCAAAAGAGAAGAAAATCAGATACCAGTCTCATCTATTTCTTTAAAAAAAAACTATACATACATAAAATAATTGCTTGAAAGGGGGTTGAAGACGTTAAGTTTGGGAGCTTAATCTAGTAGGTTTGTATTGAATCACAATACTCAAATATCAAAGAAAAACATCAAACCTATGACACTTTTGAGGATTTTGTCACAAAAGAGAACACAGAATTTAGGCAGGAAATTCAAATGAAATGAAGAATGGCCTTTCTATAATTTTGTTTCTTAAAATTAGTTGGGACCACTGTTGAAGGGCACGTGTCATACAATGACAGTCATTACAAAATTTTGTTAAGCTTGTTCTTTATGAAGGGGAAAACGCCTTCAAACAGAGCAAGTAAGAACTAAGAAGAAAATAGGCTCAATCACTCTCGATTGAAAAGTGCCTTGTAATCTTTTCTCTAATACAAGTTCCTTTTCCTTTTTACTCTCTATATTGCCTTTTGATTTTATTACCAGCTTGTCAGTCAAAGCAATCGATCCAAACCCTAAAATGGATACGAGAGCTCGTGAAGTGGAGACGTTTATGAAGGAAACGAAGAAGCAACTAGCAAAGTCATTTAGTCAGATAAATTGGATGAAGACAGAACTCCGAAGGATCTCCCAAAATGGTGAAAACAGTGAGAAGAGATTAGTGGCTAAGATGGATAAACCGATTCAACTCTTTCAAAATACCATCGTGACGAATACTAGAGGGGAATCGAGTGGTTCTCAGATGACAGAAGCAGCTGGAAATAAAGCAAGGACTCCCACCCTCCCACCCACTGAATTTGGAAGTAACATGTTTAGATTTCCTAAAACTGATTTTCCTCGCTTTAATGGTTCTAACCCTAGATCTTGGGTGAAAAAGTGCGACCGATTCTTTACTCTACATAATGTCGTTGATGATTGTAAGGTTGTTATTGCCTCTATTCATTTAGACAATAAGGCTGTTAATTGGTTTTCAAACTACCAAATTGCTAAACCTATTGTCAAATGGACTGAACTTGTTCATGATCTTTGTCTATGTTTTGAAGACCCTATTTCAGACAATTACGTGGATGCATTCAATAAACTAGCTCAAGATCAATCTGTCAAGCTTTATTATGACCATTTTGAAGAGCTAAAATCCTTGATGCTTCTCCATAATCCATCCTTGTCTGAACCATACTTTGTCATAAGCTTCTTAGTGGTCTTCGCCATGATATTAAGGTTGTTGTACAGACGTTCAAACCAACTACAATTGCTCAGGCCTTCCAATTGGCTAGGATGCAGGAAGCTTGTTCTCATAGTCAGCCCACCACCACCCATCCTTCATACTCTTCTTCTCACAACATCAGGAAACCTTATACAACCCCTACTCAATCAACAACTTGGACAAGAACCAATATTATCAACACCCCACTTCCACAAACTCCCAAACTCTGAATTGTCTACGTCTGTACAGAAAATCACACCTCCTATACAAAGCTTATCCTCCCCATCCATCAAATTTTCATCACCAAGGCAACACCTCCCATCAAAATACTCACCCCCATTCAAATGAAACTTAGAAGAGACAAAGGTTTATGCTACAATTGTGATGAGATACACAAACCTGGCCATGTTTGCAAAACCCAACATTTGTACATGCTCTTTCCTGATTCAGACCCTCAAGAAAAACATCCCCCTGCTATGGAGGAAACTGAGAATCTTATCCAAGAAATATCTTCTTGACATGGAACTTTCTCTCCATGCTCTTCATGGCAACCCTTCCTCCAATACAATTCTCCTCAAGGGTTTTATAAATAAATAAATAAAAACCCAATCTCTATACTCATTGACAGAGGCAGCACCCATTCTTTCATTGACCCAAAAGTGATAAAAAAAACACCAATTGGCCTACAGTCATAAGCTTCTTAGTGGTCTTCGCCATGATATTAAGGTTGTTGTACAGACGTTCAAACCAACTACAATTGCTCAGGCCTTCCAATTGGCTAGGATGCAGGAAGCTTGTTCTCATAGTCAGCCCACCACCACCCATCCTTCATACTCTTCTTCTCACAACATCAGGAAACCTTATACAACCCCTACTCAATCAACAACTTGGACAAGAACCAATATTATCAACACCCCACTTCCACAAACTCCCAAACTCTGAATTGTCTACGTCTGTACAGAAAATCACACCTCCTATACAAAGCTTATCCTCCCCATCCATCAAATTTTCATCACCAAGGCAACACCTCCCATCAAAATACTCACCCCCATTCAAATGAAACTTAGAAGAGACAAAGGTTTATGCTACAATTGTGATGAGATACACAAACCTGGCCATGTTTGCAAAACCCAACATTTGTACATGCTCTTTCCTGATTCAGACCCTCAAGAAAAACATCCCCCTGCTATGGAGGAAACTGAGAATCTTATCCAAGAAATATCTTCTTGACATGGAACTTTCTCTCCATGCTCTTCATGGCAACCCTTCCTCCAATACAATTCTCCTCAAGGGTTTTATAAATAAATAAATAAAAACCCAATCTCTATACTCATTGACAGAGGCAGCACCCATTCTTTCATTGACCCAAAAGTGATAAAAAAAACACCAATTGGCCTACAGTCATCACCCCCCCCCCCCCCCCCCCCCCCCCCAAATGGATGTCTAAGTGGCAAATGGCCAACACCTCAGTAGTAATGTCATATGTCAACCATTAAAATGGACCATGCAAAACCATCAATTTGAAGGATTGGTTAGAGTTTTGCCACTAGGGGATGATATGACATGGTGTTAGGGGGTGATTGGCTAAAACCTCTTGGAAATATTGTCATCAATCTTCAGACTCTTCAATTAACAATTTCATACCAAGGCCATCAAGTGACTCTTCAATGTGTTCATGATACAACTTCTTTGTTCCTTATTGATCCTACTGTTAAGAAACACTCACCTTCCTTTATTGGCCATTTATTCTCTATTATCCCAACACCTACTCCACGTCCATACCCTCCCCAAATTGTTTCTCTTATACAATCTTACAGAGATGTTTTCAATACCCCCACCACACTTCCTCCTCCTAGGAGTTTAAATTACAAAAATTCCACTCAAACCCAATGTCTTCCCAACCTCTCAAGCTCCTTATAGATTACCTCACATCCACAAAGATATAGTTGAGAACTTGGTAAAAGAGATGTTATAGATTACCTCACATCCACAAAGATAGAGTTGAGAACTTGGTAAAAGAGATGTTAGAGACTGGTATGATACAGCACTCCTACAGCCCCTTTGTTGGCCCTATTTTGTTGGTTAAGAAAAAGGAAAATACTTGGAGATTTTGTGTTGATTACAGAAGATTGAATGAGCTAATCATTAAAGACAAGTTTCTCATGCCTCTTATTGATGAGTTGCATGGTGCTCATATTTTCTCCAAACTAGACCTTAGATCTAGTTACCATTAGGCCCTAGTACATCCCAATGACATCTACAAAACAGCCTTTAAGACACACCATGGCCATTTTGAGTTCAAGGTCATGCCCATTGGCTTAACCAATGCCCTAGCTACCTTCCAAGCTCTCATGAATCAGGTCTTTCAACCTTATTTGAGGAAGTTTATACTGGTTTTCTTTGATTCCTCATTTACAGTAAATCCATGGAGCAACATGTTCAACACTTGGATATCACCCTATCTACAGTCAGACAACATTCACTATTTGCTAAACTTTCAAAATGCTCTTTTGCTCAAAATGAGTTGGTCTACTTAGGGCATATCATTAACAACAAAGGGGTAGTTGTTGATCCCTTCAAGATTGATGCAATGGTACATTGGCCACAGCCTAATAATTTAAAGACTTGAGGGGCTTTCTTGGTTTGACAGGGTACTATAGGAAATTTGTCAAACATTATGGGCTGATAGCTAAACTTCTTACTGATCTCTTGAAGATGCCTTCAAGTGGACAAGTGAAGCTCAACAGGCCTTTGATTCTCTGAAGCTTAATTTTTCCTTACCATTCTACATTGAGTAGGAGCTATGATGTCCCAACATGGTCACCCCATTGCCTGCTTCAGCAAAGCACTAAGTCTTAAGAACTTAGGCCTCTCCACCTACTTGACCAAAAAATCACCACCATACTTCAACAAAAGTGGCTCTCCAAACTTTTGGGCTTTGACTACACCATTAGCTATAAAAAAGGGTATGAAAATTCAGTCTTGTTTGGCCTTATCTCAAGTTATTCCCCAATGATTGCAGGAAGTCACTGATAGCTATTCCAATGATGCTTATGCACAGGACATTATGACCAAATTCCTGATTCAGCTTGCAGCAGTTCCCAATTTCTCTCTACTTAGTGGTGTCATTAGATATAAGCAGGCTATTTACATTGGATCATAAGGGAACCTAAGGCTTCAACTAATGCAGACCCTACATGCTTCCCCACTAGGTGGCCATTCAGGTATCACAGCCACTTATCACTTATCAGAGAATCAAGCACTATTTTTATTGGCCTAGTTTGAAGTCTCACCCACTTTATGACAGCATGTGACACTTGTCAAAGGAATAAGGGTGACCAATCTAGCTATGGACGTTTGTTACAGCCCCTTCCTATACCTGAACATGTTTGGCAGCATATTAGCATGGACTTCATAGAAGGTCTTCCAATGTCATTGGGAAAATCAGTCATTTTAGTTGTGGTGGATAGACTCACAAAATTCAACCATTTTCTGGCCCTGGCTCACCCTTTCAATGCTCAAACAGTAGCTGAACAGCAGATTTACAGGCTTCATGGACTGCCAACCTCCATTGTCTCTAATAGAGACAAAGTCTTTCTAAATCTATTCTGGAACCAGCTATTTACAGCACTAGGAACTTCACTGGCTCTCGGTATAGCTTATCACCCACAGACAGACGAACAAACGGATAAAACAAATTCATGTTTGGAAACTTATCTGGGATGTCTAACAGGTCATGCACCCTCCAAATGGACCAAGTGGCTATATCTTGCTGAGTATTGGTATAATGCCAATCTTCACTCAAGTCTTCAAACTACACCATTCAAGGCCCTTTATGGATATGCACCATCCCTGCTGGCCTTACCTCCTACTACTGAATTATCTATTCATGAGGTCCAACAGTACCTACAACAACGTAGTGAGATGTTCAACATCATCAAAGAACGCTTACATAAGGCTCAAGAACGCATGAAACACTATGCGGATCGTATCGACAAGAAAGGTATTTCTCCACTGGTGATTGGGTATACCGTATACCTCAAATTGCAGCCATATCGCCAGATCTCAGTCCAAGTACGCAGAAATTTCAAGCTTTCTTCAAAGTACTATGGTCCCTTTCAAATACAGAACACAGGAGTTGTCGCCTACAGACCCGCTGCTTCAAAGATCCACCCCGTCTTCCATGTGTCCAGCTCAAGAAGAAGGTGGTTACACTACCACTGGTCAACAACAATGGAAGCTTCAACGTTGAACCTTTAGCCATTTTAGTAAGAGCATGATTCCAAGAAATAACAGGGCAATTACCCAAGTTTTAATCCATTGGTCCAATTCGACTCCAGAAGTTGCCACTTGGGAAGATTGGCCCTCCATTCAAGCTCGTTCCCTTCGTTCAATCCTTGAGGACAAGGATGCTTTGATGAGGAGGGTAATGTCACAAAAGAGAACACAAAATTTAGGCGGAAATTCAAATGAAATGAACAATGGCATTTCTATAATTTTGTTTCTTAAAATTAGTTGGGACCATTGTTGAAGGGCACGTGTCACACAGTGACGGAGTCATTACAAAATTATGCTAAGCTTTCTCTTTATAGGGGAAAACACCTTCAAACAGAGCAAGAACTAAGAAGAAAATAAGCGCAATCACTCTCGATTGAGAAGTGCCTTGTAATCTTTTCTTTAATTATCAGCTAATACAAGTTCTTTTTCCTTTTTACTCTCTATTTTGCCTCTTGATTTGATTATCAGCTTGTCAGTACGTGACAGATTCACAAACAAACATTACATGGCTGAAAATGTGGCACCTAAAGCTTTAGTGTTTTATTATATCTCAGTCACCTGTATTATTAGAGATAGTTTTATTATATGTACCTCGTTAAATGAGTGTGTGTCAAAATAAAGGAAAATATATGACCTTTTAACATTTGAAATGGATCTTATCGAAACTTCCTAGCTTATGTTGAAAAAAAAACTAAGGGTGTGTTTTATTTGTGTTTTACATGGAAAAATGAAAACTTTTCCTCAAAAAGCTCATTTTTCAACTGTTTGATTTTAGTTTGGGTCAATGAAAAAAGTCTCGCTGTGAAAAAGTTTGCCTACTTCATCTGGGAAAACTTTAGTTAAGGTCCCCCTATGAAATTTTTTTCATCGCCACTCATGTCTCTATACCCGAGCCTCCTTTTCGACTTCATCCTCACCTTTGTGATCTCCTCTCTCTCAGATCTCTTATCCGCTCTGCAATCTCCTCTCTCACTCGCACTTGAAGGTCTCCTCTGTGATCTCCCTCTCCAGGCTTGCCAACCCCTTTTCCTCTCTTTCTTTTTCTCTTCCACTCTTCCCATTTCTCTTCGATTATTCCATTGTGTCTCTTGTTATTTAGGATCTTTGTCCTGCGATTTGAGTGGTTAATGACGAATTGGCTTTTGATTTGGGTTGGTACAATTAGTCTTCTTCATCAAAATCTTGTCAATGTATAATTTTACAATACCCTCTTATTTGTTTCTTCATTTTTTAGGTTTGGGATGGGATTTTGTGTTCAAGGTGTTGATTGATGGGTTTGGGTTGTTTGGGAATTTGGGGTTTGAGCTTTGGCTGATTTTGTTACTGGAGGTTTGATATCTATGGATTGGATATTTAGTTTGAGTTAGAATTGTTAAGTTATGAATACGATGGAATTGAAAAACGAAAAATTTGATATTAGGTTTGTATGTAAATCCTGTGGAATTCGTATGTAATTCCTGTGGAATTCGTATGTAATTCTTGTGGAATTCCTGCAGTTGAAAATGTTTGTGTAGATAGATATTTGTTAGGTTTGTTTCATTTTTTTAATGCAATGCCTTTTCTAATTTATGGTTTTACTTTTCTCCCTTTTTGTGTACCATTCCTATTAGTCGACTACTGCGTTTGGTTGAGAAAAAAATATATATTCATGAAAATGAAGGCGAGAAGAGTGATGTGCAAGTAAGGATAATTTGATGTGACTTGATCTATAATCATCTAGTTGTATGTATATGAGAGTGAATTTGCAATCTCAAATTGGAGTTGAATTCTCGGGTTGTTCACTACACAAGGACTGAACATTTGTGATGACCATCTTGAACCTTCCTTCACTTCTTATTTTGTTGTCATTTCTCTACTTCTCCCCGTCTTTTCCCCTTCTTTTGTTAGTATACATCAAACACATGATCTAGAGTGGTATGTCGACAAAGTTATGGTGAATTGTTAGATATGTTATGATGTTGGAAGAGATGAGTATAGTAGGAAATCTTGCCACCGATCTCTACTCCTACAATAAAAGTAGCTAATCTCCAACCACCAATTTTCGATCTGACAGCATTTGTTCCTCTGTAGTCCAACATCTCTTACACCACCACCTATTCTCCTTCTCAACCTCCTAAGAATGGTTCACCACCACCATCAAAACCTGTCATTCTCCACCCTTCTTTCTGTGTCTTTGCAACCTAATGGATAGGATATGTGTCTGTTTACTTCTCCAATTGAGTGGTAGGATATCATACTTTATTAGACATTATGAAAATATAAAGTCATATTTCAGTCACTGTTAGAGCATCATCAAAACATTGTTAAAAAATGCAAAATTCCCCAACTTTGCATGTCACATTTCATTAACAGTAGTGTAAAGTTACCTATTATTGATATTTGGCGGGCATAATTACCCATCTGGTGATAGAAATTGAGTGGTAAGCTTCTTTCATTGTGCAGTAGACATCAAACAAAACAATGACGAGCAAAATTATTAATTTGGTTTTGTTTGGATGTTCTTATTTGAGAAAAGTATCTTTAGTTGTAAACGAACATTGGTTGTGTTTGTTATTTTTTGTTTTTATTATTGTACTTTTAACATGTTATATGATTATTGCAACATCAGCTAGATCTCTTTCTTTGTTTCACAATTCACAGTGATCAAATATGGAACCTCCTGAAATTTTCTCAAGATAGAACAGATTTTGTTGTTGCATTCGTATTTTCCCTATGCATCCAAGCTGCATGTAGTTATTTAGTATCACCAAACCTGTATTGCAACATGTAATATTAATCTTTGGATAATTTGTTTTGTCATATGTTTTATGATTTTTGTGGTTTTTAGTTTTGATGTGTACCATGGGCTATATGTCTCTACTTTGTTTGTATGGCATATGTTCGATTTATTTGACATAATAGCAACTTGGACCTAACGCAAACTCATCATTGAAAAAGATTCTGCAATCAAACAATGGAAAATTAGGTAAGGTTTTTTTTTCCCTTTGTGCAATCAAACAATGGATATATATATATTAGAGTGAAAACTTTTCCAGTTCATGGTAAACTTTGTTTTACATAAAGTTTTCCAAAAATCAAATACACCATAAGTGACGCTAACCTGTATTTTTGTCTCCCCCAACTTCAATAGTGAGGTGGCTTCTCTCTCTCACTCTCTCTCTCAAAATGAAGGAAAAAGAAGAAAATTTCCTCGCGCACACATCTCACCTCAGAATTACTAAAAATCGTGAAGAAGTAACAAAGTGATTAAAATCAGATTAATGTCACATTAAGCAAGCAAAATCAACTAAAAATTTTGAAAAAAAAAAAAGATGGATTGGCTGAGAGGTACTGATACCTCAATTGCTTCTGCGGATTGAATCTCAATCGACTGACTGAACGGAGTGCACCTGGGTTGATTGAATCAAAGAAAAACTGAAACTGAGTGAAGATCGAGTGAAGCTTGGGTTTGTAACCCTCGACGAGAGAGAGAGGGAGCGAAGAGGAGAGTGTCGGAGGGAGGAGGACGAGTTTTCTTTTTTTGAATTTTGAACCCCTCTCTCTCTCTCTCTTTCTGCTCACTAGCACTAAAGCACCCGCCTGGCCTTTCCTTTAATAGTCAAACAAAAGTTGACTCAAAACTACTCACTCCATCGTCTCCTTCTTCGTCTCAGATTTTCCACTTCCTCGCTCTCTCTCGCTTTCACCAATCGCCCCTGGAACCAGGGGTGGGCATCCCATCCCGCGATCCCGATCCCGTCTCGATTTTTCCGAATTTTAATGTGATTGAATAATTTCATCCCGATCCCGTCCCGTCCCGAACTAATTTATTAATATTTTTATTTAATTATTTATTTTAGAATTGTCATTTTCGTGAACTGCGATTATAGTTTGAAGGATCATCTTCAGTTTGTTATGTTGACGAAATCCCTCACAAACCAGAATTAGTATATTTTTTCCAAGAAAGACATTTCACGGAGTTATTGTACTTTTCTGTGTTTGCAAGAAAGTTGAGTCACTTATTGAGCAGTTCAGCAAAAGGCCTGTCTTTTTTTTTATTTTAACTAATTCACGTTCACTGCGTTCAGATAAGGTAAATAGCAACAGCAAACAGATAGAATTGCAAAATCTTTTTTTTTTTCCTCTGTTTGACGAGATTAGTCTTGGGAACAGTAAACATAGAATCTATGGCCACATGCTCTGCTTGATTTGGAAATGGATTACCAGCTAAAGTTTGATTTGTACAGGCTATCGAATTGATGAAAGATATCTGCAGAAACATAGATGCTGCTGCGAAATCAGTTGAGAATATTAGTTATACAGTTGTTCTCAGAGGCGATTCAACATTGCGTGGACACTTTCCAGAGGCAAGGTTTTCTAATCCTATGATAGCAATGACCAGTTACAGCCTCCTGTTTTACTTGATTCAAGTTTATAGGGTTAGTGTATCATGCGTGGTTCAAAAATGGGATATATGACTGTTGGTTTATATACATTCAACATTTATAAAGGGTGTCATATCCTAGCAATGAAATGGATGTATTTCAAGGTGGTTTGTGAACAGTGGTATTGTATCGTTTGGATTAGTTACTATGTTGCCAATGTATCTTACTTTTTTCTGATGAAAATATCTCCAGAAAATTATATTTGAAGAAAGGTTTCATGATAGGAAGTGTTTTTACCTGGCTTTTATAGGAAGCAGATGCGGCTGTCTCAGTGCTGGGAGAGATGGATGCATGGATCATTTGCCCTTTCTTTCTTCAAGGAGGACGCTACACCATTGAAGATGTACACTGTGTTGCAGATTCTGATGGGTACAACTTTCAGGCCAGCAGACTGCAGTCCAGCAGTTCCAGCAGCCTGCTCAGACTCAGACTGCAAGTGAAGAAGATTGGCACGCTGATCCCGTCCCGTCCCGAACCCGTTTGAGATGGAACGAGGTCGAGATGGGGTTTTTCCCATCCCGTCCCGTCCCGATCCCGTATGAACGGGATGGGATAGGGATGGGTATATCTCGTCCCATCCCGTCCCGTGCCCACCCCTACCTGGAACTGAAACTGCGGGGGCTTATTCATTTCATTTGAAGTTTGGTTGCTCATTTGGGTCTTTGTTTGTGGTCAATTTTTAGGCCCGTGAGATTTTTGATGATGGAGCGATCCATGTCCAAGGGGGTATTTGCCTTCTTTTTTTTAGCACTATACACTCGGGTAGTATTTTATTTTTTTTTCTCGTTACAATTTTACTTCTAAATGAGAAGTGGTAAACTTTGATCGGAAATTTGTTTTTACCTTTAATGAGAAATTCTTAATAGGTTCTGAATTCATAACAAATTTAATAAGCACCAAGGAATTTCTTAGCACTTGGGGGATTTTTTTTTTTATCAAGTCTTAATAAGAAGTGGGAGACTCTATTTAGAGTATTTGTTTTTAATTGTGATGAGAAATTGAACTTATGATTGGAGTAAGTAAAGGGGAGTGTTGATCACTCAGCACTAAGTGTTTACTGAAATTCATTCCGATAATAACCTCACAATAAATTTTTAATGACTATTGTGCATCCCTTATACTCTACCCTCTCTCTATCACATGAGCTGTGTCACCACCCCCTCCCCTCCTCTTCCTTATCTTCTTTTTTTTCTCTTGACATTGTATAAGGAATTGAGAGAAATATAAGATTGTGTTTGGTGACAGTAGAAGGGGGATCCATGGTGTTTGGAAGAGAGAAAACAGGTGAAAAATGGGAGTTAATGTTAGTGATTTGTGTTGGCGGTGGGATTTGTGTTGGTGTGTAAAAATGTTAAAAAAAAATCAAATCAAATCAAATCAGCACCTAAATATAGCTTCTAATCAGCAGTTCATTCAAAAGTGATACAAACAGTTCGTTCATAAGCTCATTTAGAACTTCCAACTCTAGTTAGAAGTTAGCTTATGAACAATTAAAAAAAAACACCGCCTAGTACTGACCGTTGAGTACTTGGTGCTGAGTGCTGAAAAAAAAACCCTTAGGGCGTGTTTGGTTGGCCATTGACCATTGTAATTATAATGGTCAATACAATGGTCCAATGCAAACCCATGTTTGGTTGGTCAAAAAATTGTTGTAATGGGAATGACTATTACGGATTTCAATGTAATAGCCATTCCGACCCTAACCCATATGAATGGAGATTACATTCCCTATTGTATTGGTCAATGCAATTTGAAAAGACTGTTTTACCCTCCCTCTCAACAAAACCCTATTCGACCTCATATTCCTCCTCACCTCTTGAGCTTGAACGGCTAGGTGTAAAGGGAAGAACAACACATCTACATCCACACAGGTAAGTCTCTTCAAAACCGTCTCCTTCCTCTTCAAACCATCCATTAGATTAGGAGAAAAGATTGTGATTGCAACCTATTTTGATACTATGGTGTCTATGTTGAATTAACACCACAAATTGCATCAATTCACACTATCTCTGTTCATTTTCTTCAATTCACTGTCTTTTACATTCTTTTAATGTCTCTCTGTTTGTTTTGTTGTTTTATATCTCTGTTTGTTTGTTTTACATTGGAATCTGTTTGTTGTTGTTGTTTTCCATATCTGTTGTTGTTTTCCATCTATGTTTGTTGTACATTGGAGTCAATTCACCTATTTTTTGTTGTTGTTGTTTTCTATCTCTGTTTGGTTTGTTGTTTATTATCTCTGTTTGTTTTCATTTTCTTCAATTCACTATCTCTGTTTGTTTGTTTTACATTGGAATCTGCAAATGATTGGAGTACACCAACTGGGTCTTGGGTTTTACAGAAATGGAGAGAAGAGTTCCATGAACTCAAAGCTCCAAGTGGGTCTTGAGTTACTCCATCCTTGAAGGCCAATAGTGAGAGCTAATCTGATGGAGCAGATCCATCCATTAGGGAAAGAACCAAAGGTGAAACTAGAAATACTGTTATGTTCTTCTTCATAAAGAATGACTAGAAGAGTAGAAGAGGAAAAGGTGTGAATAAAATTCATTAATGATTTCTTACATCTATATAACAGGTGGATTGGTGAAGGGTGTCAACCAAGTTCCAATATGAACGTGTGGGTATTTTTTTAAATAAAATTTCCTTTCAATTTTTCACTTGTTGGTTGATTTCTTGATGGAGACATGATGGTCTAATCATAGTTTGCTTATCAGACTCAAATTAGGCCAAAGTAGGGTTTCAGATTTAAGTCATGTTTTTTCTAGATACAGAATCATTATTTTTGAAAAGCAGTATACTCTTTTTTTTTCTTTTTTTTTTAAGCAGTATACGCTTGAAATCCATACCATTTTAAAATTTCAATACAACGCCCCTTGCGCATATAAGTTAATTTATTCTGAATGTTCCTGTGATACTGAATCCGAATAAATAATAAAAATTGTTTCTTTGATATCGAATGATTGTATTTAAAGAACCTGATGGTAAATACATGAAGATGAAGATTCAGAATGCAGTTTTTAGTAGTTTTGCTGTCAGTAAGCAAAGGCTAGGCAATACTTTGGGTTTCTTTATGACTTTCAAAATCAAAAACTTTTAAATGCTTTGCCTATTAAAAGATTTATATATGTTTTTGTTACGAGTCTCTGAATGGTTAACATGAAATCCTAGGATTTGAGTTGTTAATCACTAAATATTAGATGAATTAATTTGTTGTTTATGCTTCTTGTAATTCATCTGAAGTCTTGAATTCTATTATATTCCTCTGTTGAAACTGTCATATTTTAAACTTCTATGCTTGTTGTTTTAATTTGTTACCAACTTACCTTTATGCAGTCATGCCTTCATCGAGTATAACATCAATCAAAATGAAACGGGTGAGAAAGAAGGCCATTATTTCATCTTTATGGACTTAGATACTTGGCATGACAAGCCTATTTTACAATGTTTGCATTGCCGTATCTTTGAATAGTATTAGACCCGAGGTTAAGTCATATGTTTTACACTTTGCATTGCAAAGACAACACTTTACGCAAATGGTGTATGCAAGTGATAGCACTTGCATTGCACAATTAAGGATGGATAGGTCTACTTTTGAAAATTTGTGTTCCATGATAGAAACCATAGGTGGGCTAAAACCAACCAAGTATATGGGTATCCCAGAACAAGTTGCTATATTTTTACACATCCTTGCCCATCATGTGAAGAACCGAGTAATTATATTTAGGTTCATGCGATAGGGAGAAACTATTAGTAGGTCGTTCAACAAGGTGTTGACAAGCCTCATGTTCTTACATGAAGAGTTGTTAAAAGGCCTGAACCTGTGCCTAATGACTCTCATGATGAGCGATGGAAATGGTTCAAGGTAATTTCTTTATGTCATATATCTAAGAAAAAAGTAAGATATGTTATAGCTGGTTTAAACATAACTGTTATACATGTTGTAGAATTGTCTTGGCGCTTTAGATGGCACTCATATCTGGATAAGAGTCCCGGTAGCTGACAAGGTTAGATTTCGTAATCGAAAGAATGAGATAAGTACAAACACCTTGGGTGTTTGTTCACAAGATATGCAATTTATTTATGTGTTACCTGGTTGGGAGGGTTCTACTGCTGATGGGAGGATACTTCGTGATGCAATTAGTAGACCACATGGTTTGAGAGTTCCACACGGTGAGCTTGTGTTATTTTTCATCAAAAGTGAAATAATTCAACATATTCATATAATATTTCCTTTACTAAAATTATGAATCTGTCATATAGGTTGTTATTACCTTGTTGATGCGGGGTACACCAACTGTGAGGGGTTCTTAGCACCTTTTAGAGGTCAGAGATGTCATCTAAATGATTGGAGAGAAGGACATCAACCAACCACTCCAAAAGAGTTATTCAATTACAAGCACTCATCTGCTAGAAATGTCATTGAACGATGTTTCGGTTTGCTGAAAATGCGGTGGGGTATATTGAGGAGTCCATCATTTTACCCAGTTCGGACACATAATCGCATAATCATAGCATGTTGTCTTCTACATAATCTCATAAGAAAACAAATGTGTTATGATCCTTTGGAGAATGTTGTAAGAGGTGAGGATGTTGATAACGAGTATGTGCAAGCCCATGAACCAATTACAACAATAGAAGTTAGTGATGCATGGAGTGATTGGAGGTTGCAGTTGGCGCAAGAGATGTATGAGAATGAAAGGGGAGCTCCGTCATAGTTTGAAAATGCTCTTGTTAATTTTAAATTTCAGTTTACTTTGACTTATTATATTGAAATATGTGAGTATTTTGTTTATGATTGTTGTATATTTAATTTTGTGTATGAATATTGTATATTGTATTAAAATTTCAGTTTACATAACCAATCTGGATTATGTATCCTTTGTATAAAAAAAAGTTGTAGGGATGTCTCAATATGAGAAGCATAAATGGACCGACGCAGAGGATGATGTATTGGTTGTTGCTCTGCTGGAATTGTACAACAAAGGCACACTGAATGCAGATAATGGCTTCAAACCAGGATATCTGACTGCTTTAGAGCAAGCAATTCATGTTGTAATCCCTGATGCTGGCATAAAGAGTAAGCCACACATTGAGTCCAGACTGAGGACCATGAAAAAGGACTTTTGTGTTGTGTACGATATGGTTTATGGTTCATGCTCAAGTGGATTTGGCTGGGATTCTGTGCGTAAATGTGTGGTTGCTGAAAATGCTGTGTGGGATGAGTTTGTGAAGGTATGATTTGTTGTTTTGGTGTTTTTTGTTACTTTTAATTTGTATTTTTCTTATATTAATTTCACTGATATGGATATGCAGAGTCACAAAAGGGCTGCTAGGTTTAGAAACAAAAAGCTAGAACATTTTGATGCATTGTGCACTGTATTTGGCAAGGATCGTGCGAATGGAGGATATGCACAAGACCCCGCTGAAATAGTAGATGAAGCTACTCGTGAAAGGAATGATCAGACTACTAGAGATTATAATAATCCAACAATGGATTGGTTCAGTGACATGGAGATGTCTTCCCATGGACCATACATACCTGTATTCTCTAATGCTGAAATGTCTACTTCGGCTACTGAAATGGCTGGCTCACATGCTAATATGTCTCACTTCGATACTGTTGATGTTACCCCATGCAAGGAAGAGAAAGGCACTCCAACTGAGGGGACTTCTCGGTGCAAGAAGAGAAAGAGAAGTTCAGATGAATCTCATGTCATATTGGCTCTACGTGAAGTGGCAAAGACCTTTGGAACTGAAATTCAAAAGGCTACTCATGAGCTAAGTCAGGCAATGGGGACAGACAAGTTGTTTGTTGAGGAGAGGAAGCATTTATTTACAGAATTACAAAGCTTAGAAGGACTGGCCGATGAGGAGAAAGAGGAAGCTGCATTGAAATTGGGGTTTGATACTACCCGAGTTGAGTACTTCTTCTGTCTTGCACCAAATGCAAGGGCAGGGTATGTGAAAAGGATCATCTCTCGTGATTAAGGGGACATAATGTGAACTAGAAGGAGTAGTTCTTTTTTGGCTATTTTGTTGAAACATTTAATCCAACCAAACAATGTCTATGGTTGTGTAACCTTGTATATATTTTGCTATTATCAGGTCTTATGGGCCATATGAGTACTTTGATGGTTATATACCACTTGAATGCATATATTTTATGGTTATATTTTTCTGTATATGCCATTGTTTTTATTATTTGTTGGAATTATTATGTAATACAGTTGCATTTCTATTTATGGTTCTCCAAATTTTAATTTGTATATAATTTCCTTTATATAATATAGTAGATGGCATAAAATCCATTGTTATAATAACCAAGGGCATTTCGGTAAAGATACAATTCATTCCCATTCCATTCCTACCATATATTCACATACCAAACAATGTCATATGTTATTACTATTGTGATTCATAGGTACACCAAACATACACATTCCCATTACCATTACCATTCCCATTCCCATTACCAGTATCATTCTCATTCCCATTCCATCGAGGAACCAAACGAGGCCTTAGTGTTCAACGCTAAGCACCAATTGTTCTGAATTCATAACCTCTTAAGAACTTATACTTCTAATTAGAAGTAAAAAACAAACATTTGGTCAAAACGGACCATTTCTTATTCAAAACCAAAATTCTGATCAGAACAAAAAAACAAACGCCACCTAAATATTTTTTCTAGCTACTCACTAGCCATTTCCAACCAATTAAAAACATTTTTTAGTTTAGGCACCACCAACACCCACTTTCAGGCTAAATTTCAATGATTCACGCGCACCGTTATCCTTCCTCTTTTCTTTGAATCAACTTTACATTTTCCTAATCTCTAATTCTCACTCTCACCCTCCATCAAACATGACTAGAGTTAGGCATGCAAGTTAAACAAAATGGTTGAGTTTGGTCATATGTCCATGGACAAATTAGAATTAAAAGGAGATCACTTGAGTTAAAAGGAGATCACTTGAGTTTTCAAGAAACAATTATATATATTATCAAACAAAAATAAGTAATAAAAAGAAGTATATGAATATATTAGTCGTTTTTAACAAATAACGAAGAAGCAAAATCAATCGTAAGAGTTTTATTACCTATTTAATGAATCCATAATCAATAAAGGAGGGCAAACATTAGGTTTATTTTATGTAGTTATCAAGTTTAGATTGATAGATTATATTTCCTTTTTATTTATGAGATTTAAATTTTTTTAATCAAATAATGAAGAAGGTCCACGGATAAGGTAAATGAAGAAGGTAGCTAACATTCGTATGGTCCCCAATAGTTAAATCTTGTATAGTTTTAATCTAAAAATAAATTTTAGATATATCTTTTTTTTGTTTTGTGTGAATGTGTTTTGTGTTTGTAGGGCTTCTTATTCTCAACTTTGGCAAAGTCTAGAGCTTTCATCTTCAATTTGTACTTTGCTTTTTGGAGGTTCAATTGTCTTCTAATGTTTCAAGGAAGTTGTCGCTTTGCCATCGAACTCTCTTGAAGAGTGATGTCGTAGTGGCCTGAAAATAAATGTGTCTAGTAGGGGTGATTTTTTATTTTTGCCCCGATTGTTCATCCATCAACGACTGGTCCCTAAACTTGGGGATTTTTTGTGGCGACTTCATTGGATCTTGATGGTGGTCAAGCTAAAGAAGATCCATGGATTGATTTGGTGGTGAGAAGTTTTCCGTATTTGTGGTTTGTTTGAAGAGTTTGTCATGTTTGTGTTATGCGTTGTAATTATGGAGATGTAGGAGTTTGGTTGTATTTTCCTTTTTGTAAGGGTTTAACCCTCCTATGTATGTTTTAGTATAAATAAATAAATAAATAATAAAAAATAAAAACTTTTCTCATTTCAGCAGATTGAAAACACAATAAATAAGTTAATTCCACACAGTGTTCTAAAAAGCGCTAGGCGGTGGGCGGGCGGCGAGCAGGTGCCTAGCGCCCAGGGGCCTAGGCGGTCTTAGGGTTTGTATTATGACTTTAATAATTTACAAAAGTTAAGCATAATACATTATCAATTACATCCAATTTAATGCAAAGATACATATGAAAAAATTAAAAACATTAAACATTAACAATCATGAACAAAATTTATTAAAATTCAAATGACTGAAGTTGGTTATGATGGGTACTTTATACAAAGTTAAATTTGTTGACAAATATCCAAACCTACTCTTTTATTTTTCTTCAAATTGCATGAATGACCTCAGTCATGTTTGATAAAATCTACATTACTAAAATTGGTACCGGCAGATTCTTTGAGAATTCCATTAAGTAATCATCATTTGCTACATTCAGACATATACTGAATAAAAAATAATTAAATTGTTTATTTCCAAAAAAGATGAAAGAAAAATAAAATAGGAACACAATCAGCCTTATTAAAAATAAAAATAAAAAAATAAAAAAAAAATTTAAAAAAAATTTAAAAAAAATTAAAAAAAATTAAAAAATAAAAAACTCGCCCAGACCGTCTAGACACCCCGCCCAGAACCCGCCCAGCCATTAATCTGGGCGTTTCTCTAACGCCTAGGCCGATTTTTAGAACATTGCTTCCACATAATGCAAAGAATCATATCGGGTTAAGTAGAATTTAATTCTATAAGACGCAACTCAACCATGTCACTTTAAACAAAATTTGATTTTACAATAGGCAACGCATTGTACTGTTGAAACCCTATATATAGTTCCTCGTATACGATATATAACAATTTGTTTGCATCATGGAAGTTATACTTCGTGTACTCAAAATATCTTCTAACAACATCATCAATAATGCATTGATCGCAATTTTCTAACAAAATCATATCGATATATATGATTTGTTGTGTCTTATTCCAAGACATTTTTTTCCTTATATATATATATTTTCTTTTAAATTATTACTTTTTGTTCGGCATACAAAGCAACATAACAAAAACAAATAGACAAGATATTCCCCAAAATCATTGTGAAGTTATTTTAGTTTTTTATGACTTTCATCAAGTGGACTCTTAAACGAGATCATTAATGGGATGAAGAAAACCAATCATAAAATAAGGGGATTTTATTTTTCGTGCTACTAGTTATTCAAAATATAACAAAACATATATTCGAGATCTCTCTAATTTGATCTCAACCAAGCAAAAATTGATTCGAAGTCTGCAGTGAAGAAATAAAAAAAAACCTCCTGATCTTCTACTGTATTCCTCAAACTTCGAGCCATTAATAAATAATGGACTTTGATCCTTCAGGGTTTATCCTTTATCTTTGACACTCTTGTTCTCTGAAACTTCTTTAGGGTTCTAAAAGTGATGAAAGCCAAAAAAAAGTTTGTGGCATTATATTAAGTGCACTATAAGGACCACAAGCAGAAAAATATGATTTAGATTTCTCATGCATTAGGAAAACTCATTCGACCCAACTATTAGGGCTGAAAACCGAACCGACTTAGGTCGGTTTTAAAATTTTCAAATCGAAACCAAACCGACCATTAACAAAACCGATCCGATTCTAATTTATGCAAACCGTAACCGAACCGAACTGATAAAATCGAATCAAAACCGAAATAAAATCGAACCGATCGACTATTTTAAACATATTGTATTATTTATATATAAAATATATATTATTTATTATATATATTCAGTTGGTTCGGTTTGGTCGGTTAAAATCACATAGAAATCGAAAACCGAACCGACTACTTCGGTTTTGAATTTTTTAAAACCGAAACCGATCCGAACCGAACCAATCGGTTCGGTTTAAATTGGTTTGATCGGTTTTTTGTTCATCCCTACCAACTATAATTAACAATACTAGATAATTATAGTTGTATTCATTATCATACCTCAAATTTTATTTTCGAGTTTCACATTATTAAATTATTAATAATTTTCCACGTTAAGATTACAATTAAACAGTGTTATAAAAAACGCTAGACGGTGGGCGAGCAGGTGCCTAGGCGGTCTTAGGTTTTGTATCCAAAATTTAAGCATAATACCTTATCAATTGCATCCAATTTAATGCCAAGATACATATGCAAAATTTAAAAACATGAAAAATTAACAATTATGAACAAAATTTATTAAGACTCAAATGACTGAAATTGGTCATAATGAGTACTTTATACAAAGTTGAATTTGTGGACAAATCTCCAAACCTACTCTTTTAATTTTCTTCAAATTGCATGAATAACCTCAGTCATGTTTGATAAAATCTACATTACTAAAATTGGCACCGATAGATCCTTTGAGAATTCCATTAAGTAATCATCATTTGCTACATTTAGACATATACTGAATAAAAAATAATTAAATTGTTTATTTCTAAAAAAGAGGAAAGAAAAAATAAAATAAGAACACAATCAGCCTTATTAAAATAAAAATAAAAAATAAAAATAAAAACTTTCCTAGGCCGCCCATACCCGCCTGGACTGCCTAGAACCACCCAGCCATTAATCTGGGCGTTTTTTCTACCTTCTAGCGCCTAGGCCGATTTTTAGAACACTGCAATTAAATTAAATCACTAATAATTGTATTTAATTGACCTCTTTTTATTTTTTAAACCTTTTCACTTAACTAATTTGCCATGTTAGATAGTTACATACACCTACATGGTTTGACACGTGCAAAATTATAAGCTTCCTTAAGAGGACATGATCAATCCCTATCCCGTGACATGGATTATGTCAATAATCAATATCCATCATACATATACGTCATCATCCAACCCTCTGAGGTTATTGTTAAAATCTCAATAATATTCTCAAAATTTTCGAGAATGTTCTCCAAATCTCACAAATTTCCAAGGATAATTTCCAAATACTTAAAACTTCCTCATGATCCTAATGATATATGTCATATCAAGAATATGTTCAATAGATTTCATATATTCTTAGAATGATATGCAGAAAATAGCGTTCTAGAAAAAATTCAAGGAGCGTAAGCAACTCAATGCGTTCCACAACAAATCATTTATGGATTATAGCTGGAAAACCCCTTTTTTTGTATGATCTTGTCTATTGTGATAAGAATATTATATTAAATCCTAAGTTTCTAATTGTATTAATATGCAACTTACTGTTTGTGTCATTTTTTTTTATTATAAACAGTGTACTCGTGATTCTTTCCTTGTAAATTTTTGGACCCACAACTACTATATAATTAAGTAAATACAATATCATCTTCAATCAAGTTGAGGAAGAAACAAAAGTTTTTTTTTACATGGTATCAAAACATTGGTCCTCGAAGGTCGTGGGTATGAATTTCGCCTTGTGCAATCACTGCGAGAATTTTCAGTATTATAATTCTAAGGGTTTTTTTTAGTTTAACACTCACTAGTTTGTACCTATTAGAGTTTGGCCCTCGTTTTGAAAAATAGTTGAGTCTAACACCTGTTTTCTGACGGAAGCGTTAAGTCCATGTTATTATTTAGTCAAGATTAATTTTTGGACCATTTTGCCCTTACTTTGGGTTAATTGAGTTTGATTTTTCGATTACTTTGTCTAATTTTTTGAACCCTAAAATCCATAATTGCCACCACCCTTTTTTTTTCTCCCTATTGCTCTTATTCTCTCTGCCAGCAGAAACTCCACCCCCAAATCCCAACCCCCATTGCCATCACCACCACCACACACAAAGACACCCCAAAACCGCCGCCACCTTTCATGTTCCTATTATCTTTGCTAAACATGGAAAGTTCATCAAACAGATACCGAGCAGAATACTATTATGCCGAGGGTGTATTCAATTAAGGATTTTAATGGATTTTGAAGGATTTTAAAACTCTTGGATTTTAAACAATTTCAAAAAAAATTAATGGAGTTTACAAAATCCACATGGTTTTTTTTTTTTTTTTTTTTATGGATTTTAAAGGATTGGATTTTGATCAATTTTAAAGGATTCTTACGGAATTCTATGGATTATTATGAATTTTCTATTATTATGCTCTGTTTGGACATGCTCTACGACATTTGGATGAGTTCCCTTGTGGCCTTTTCTCTTATTTCCACATTTTCATGCTTGCAACTCATCCAACTTTGTCCCAATTTTGATTAAAAGAATGAATCTCCTTGTAATTTTTTCTTTCTAATAGAAATATAACCAATCTGATGGATTTGGATGGAGATGCAAGGTGGAAATTGTGGGTGCACTAGCTGTTTAGATATTCAACAGTAGCATTTATTCATCTTTTCGCCTTTAATTGAAAGAGTATATGTATGCAAAAAAAAAACTTTTATACCTTCCCTTCCTAGTCTTATTCCTTATTTGTGTATCTTTTGCTTGTAATCAATTCAAAGTTATTGAGCACTGACATTGGGTTTGGTAGGAGGGGTAGATTCATAAAAAACGGATGATGGGTTCAATTGAGATTGAAATGGAGAAGTTTGTTGATCTTCGTAATAAAGAACAAGAACCCTAAAAAAAGTGAGAAAAAAATAGAGGAATGGGAGAGAGAGAGGGGAATTAGAAAGATAATACAAATTTGTTGAAATTTGATGGGGGTTAAATTTGAAATGACTCTTGCTTTTTATACTTTTCACTCACAAATCCATCAAAATCCACAACTTCAACAAATCTACCAAAATCCACTTTTTTTTAATACGCCCTGATTTTGGTGGACTTTTAAAAAACATGAATTGAATACCCCTGATTTTGATGTATTTTAAAATAATCCTTTTAAATCCATATTGCATACCCTTGGATTTAGATGGATTTTTTCAAATACTTAATTGAATACCCCTGGATTTTAAAATCTTTCACAATCCTTCACAATGCTTAATTGAATACACCCCCTAACAACCCCAACACCATTTTTAAGATAGAAAATTTAATAATTAAACTTTGATCACTTAAACCAAACTTTGAATCATTTCTATGTCAACCACTTCATCAGTAAATTTAATAATCAAGCAACGCAGTAGTGGGCCATGGATAACATTAGAGTAGTCATTTTCTCAAAAGATCTGATACACAAGAAAATACAAGCAACGAGAAAAATAATATCTGCATATTCTTGTATATCATTCACCTAGCATTTCAGATGATTTTTATTTTATTTTATTTTAGTTTTTAAATGATAAATCTCTCTAAAAGCAGTACAATCCACCCACTGAATACAACCCCAATCACCACTATTCTGCTCAAATGCGCAGCTACCCAAAAACCAAAATAAAATTACTAAAAATATAAAATAAAAGTTTTCTAAACACACTCACAATGTAGTAGTAGTAATTAAAGATAAACAAAACAAACAAACAAAAATGTTGGATAATTAAACAAAGAAGATTTTTGACAAAAGCAAAACAACAACAGAAACTATTTGTGTTCCGATCAACATCACCAGAGTTTTCAAATCCATCGCTCCCGATTTGTTATTCTCCAATTCTTCAGTAGTAAGTGCATCAGCTTGAGCACTATTGGGCGAAGACATTGGTGGGCGCGGATAGAAAATCCACCGATGGAGTAGGAGATGCAGCCACTGGCGTAGGACTCGGAAACATGACTGGAATTGGAGATGGAGCAACCACTGGTTCTAGTGCCGGAGCTGGGGCTTTTCCGAACAATTCACATGACACGTACTTCTAATTTAAGAATCACGACTGATCAATCCTTGGGAAGAATTCTGGGAGAAATATGAGAGAAAAAATTAGGGGCAATTTTGAGTTTTAGGGCAAAATAAATTAGTCGTGGCTAGTCAATGATGTGGACTTAACGGTTCTGTTAGAAAATGAGTGTTAGACTCAATTAGTTTTCAAAACAATGATCAAACTCTAATAGGTATAATCTAATGAGTGTCAAACTTAAAAAAAAAAAAAAAAACATATTTCTAATTACTAAAAAGGTTAGATATAATATTCATACAAATAAAAATTTTAAAACTTTACCTTTTTCACATTTCTTATCGGTCTCCCCTTTGTCAACCATTTTCCTTTTCCTGTTCTCTTTCATCTCTCCCTTTTTATATTCATTTTCTTTGTGTTTCTTAGTTTGTTTCTTTTTACAAATGTTTTCCTTAGTGGTCACAACCTTTTCTTAGGACGCCAACCTTTACTACAAACCCCCAATGGACTCCATATGTGTTGGATACCACCAATAAGGAATTTAGTACATTTCTACTTCAGACGACTCCTCAACATCACCATCATATTTCTTTAGTCCTCTGTTTTCACTTTAATCCAATGTTGAACATCGTTTGTCTTGTGTCCATTTACAATTGCCAAGTCACAATTTGATAGAAGTTATTACAAATTCTCGAAACGATAATTATCAGGCTCCATATCCAATCTAGAATACATAAGTTTGACCGTCTTATGACATTTCTTGACATCTTCCCTTCATCGTCAAATAATATATTTTTTATATTAAGGAGTGAATTCATTTTTTGAAGCAACACCATAAGAACATGTTTGAAGCAAATCCCCCTGAACTCAAACAATTAGCAATTGCACTAGATCGTTAAGTCATCATCTTTAAACAAACTCTAAACTCAACACATATTGTCATTTCTTCCCCAGAAATGTCTTCTATAATTGTGTATATTTGAAAGTCAGAATCCTCTATAACATTGCTATCAATTGGTGCAACATAGCCTCCATTTTATCTCTTTTTGAATTTCAAACTTATCAGTGGTGTAAGCATCTTGAAATTGTTTCTCAAATGAATAAGGAGTAATGCAAGGGATCTACTGGATAAATGATCTAAAATCTTATTTAGCTTCATTTTGCACCTTACTCGCACTGCATTCTCATATGTTTCTACAAATTGTTTCAAAATGGTTTTCAAGTTCTCATAACTATTGAAAAAAAAATTTAATGCTTTCACTCCTTTGAGTTGAAGACATGGCTACCCAAAAAAGTATTACAAGTAATGTTGGCATCCAACAACTCATTTCACTGTATAACCCACTTAACCAATCATTTTTTGTAATTCATATTACTCATGCCATTGGCACTCCCCATACATTTTTTTTGTTGCTAATTAACATGCATTGAACACCCTCACTATCATCCCCACCACTGTGCTCAATCATTAATAAAAAAATCATAGTTTATAATTTCAACTAATTTTTTTAAAGTCAAACTCAGTTAAAATTATAATCGATTGAATGTTCAGGATATTTGTTTGAACATTCATTAAAATGTCCCTCTGTTTCTTTGAAAATATTATTTTTAGGCATTAAAATATTAAAAAATTGCACGTTTTAATAATAAAATACGTATTTTGAATTTTTAAGTGTTTATATAGATCATTGTTTTTGTTGGAAAGATCTTAAAAATTGAATTTCAACGATACCAAGTTTACCAAAATCCGACAACTGCGTAGATAGTTATGATAATTTAATTTTGTAGAAAAAGAAAAAAAAAACACAATACTTTCTATTTCCGCCACATATACATTCCATCAATTTTTTTCATTTTTTTGCCCTTATGTATATTTTATATTTACAAAATGTCATCATAGTAATTGAATATCAACCCTCAACTCATTTCTCAACTTTCAATCCTAGCCATCTTTTATCCCTAATCATCAAGTTTGTCTCGGTCGACAATGAATAGTAAACACCACTATGAATTGTAATATAAACTAACATATTACTCGTGTCGTTGACACTCCACATACTTTTTTTTTTTGCTGATAATTATCATGCAAAGACACCCTCACTACCATCCCCACCATTGCTCTCAATGACTTTCATAAAAAAAAATCATATTTTAGAATGTAAACTAATTTTTTTGAGGTGCAAACTATTTTATGGTAAAAATGTTAATTTTTTAATAGTCAAACTCGGTTAAAATTAGAATTGATTGAATGTTCGAGGTTATTGTTTAAATGTTCATTAAAATATACGTCCGTTTATTTAAAAAATATTATACTTAGGTACGACAATATTAAAAATACTTACATATTTTAATAATAGAATACATATTTTGAAATTGAAAGTATATGTATTGAACATTGATTTTGTTGCAAATATCTTCAAAATTGCATTTGAGTGATACCAAGTTTACCAAAAATCGACAATTACATAAATAATTATGATAATTTTCATTTGAGAAAAATGAAAATACAATATTTTCTCTTTCCGCCACATGTACATTCCACAAACTTTTTTTTTACAATTTTTTCATTTTCTTTGCTCTTCTACATGTTTTGTATTTACAAACATGCCATTAAAAGAAATGAATCTCAACCCTCAACACATTTTCCAACTTTTAATCCTAGTCATCATTTATTTCCAATCATCAAGTTTGTCCCATTCAGCAATGAATAGTAAAACCTCATTCTAAATTGTAATATAGATTTCTCTATGAACCACACCAACGATCTTCAACCTACTCATTAGACAAATAATCATAAATAATTTTTGTACTGCAAGCTTGATAACATCTCATTGAGTGCAGACGATCGAGCATTTTTCTTGCAACTTCTTCATAATTGCCAAATGCACCATTTATGATGTGTGCTAGGAAATACAGTTTCAACGACCCTTTTTATTACTCTGTCTTGGTAAGTAATTGTAGTAGTAGGAACACTATCATCCATAGACACAAGCCAAGATGTGATGAAAAGGCAAACAAACTCCTTCGCCCTATCTCACATGTCAATCTGCAATCAAAATGTATTGATTAGTCGTGTTAATTGACTCCAACAAAGTGAGCAAATGACATGTTATACTTATTAATTAAGTATGTAGTGTCAAAAGAAACCATATCTTCAAACTCATTGTAAATTGCCCTACTTCATGCATGTGTGCAAAATACATTTCTTAACCTCATTTCATCATTCAAATCCATCAAATAAAACAAAGTCATCATTGTTGGTTTGCATTTTCTGGAAGTAATTATGAAGTGCCACCACACCTCCCTCACCAAGTCTAACCTCATAATTTTTGTTTAAATAGCTATAATAGTCTTTATGCGAAAATAAAACATTACCATGCCCCCAATTTCAACCACAAGGGCATAATAACAATAAATAACGGTCAATGCCAATATTTTCACGAGAGTCATCCAAGCTCTTAAAATTGTCTTTGCACAGAATATGCGTGTTGACTCTCTTGCTATCAACATAACGATACAATCAATCCTACGCTTGAATGATATGTTAGATATGATGGTTGGCTCAAAAGTGTTCTCCAAAATTCATTTGAAAAGTGGATATAAGAAAATTCGCATGCGTCCCTAGAATAAATGGAAAATGTTTTTCAAAACCAATGATGGACTTTACAAGTGACTTATGATGCCATTTGGTATTTCCATTGCTCCTATCACTCTGTGAACCAACTTTTGCATCCATTCATTGGTAAGTTTGTTGTAGTGTACTCTTACAAAGTTCTTGTATAGTCATTTCGTGATAGAACACTTCAACCACTTAATGGGATAATGACATGTGAGCCACGCGATGTTGCTTCAAATGTTTACATTGGGGTGTTGATGCTAAATATAAATAAAATAAAATTTTAAAGTACAATAACCATGTAATACCCGCCTAATTAAATAAATATAAAAATTTCTTATTTATTAATTGTGGCATATGTTGTAATCTCAATTATTGGGAAAAAGATTTTCTTGTTTGTCATTGCTAAATAGAATAAGGTGTGTGTGTGTTTAGCCAAAATTTGAAAACCCAAAAAAAATAAGACATTTGCCTTAAGTAAACTAATTAGTCACACTTAAAAAAAAAAAAAAAAAAAGGTACACATATACTTTAGTTAAACCCTAATCTTGATGGGTTTTATTCAATTTTCTTGGGCTTGAGTTTGGGCTTTCATGAAAGTAATGGTTAGGGTAGGGCTGGGCTGGGCAAGTACGGGTAACCGGCCCAAAGTGTAAAAACTAAAAACCGGACCGAGAAAATCGGGCCCGTGTTTATGAGACCCGAATTACGGGCCGGTCTCGGTCCTCATAAACACGAAATTTATGTTTATAATGGGCTATGTTGCATGCACATGTGATTTGGTCCTCAACAGTTTGCAAATACGGAAGTTCATTCAAACCTCAAACTCTTAGTAGCAATATTATTTGTTTTATGTTTATCTTATCATCAAAGAAGGTTTAGTTTGCTTACTAGTTGATCTCACCCTAAAAAAAGATTGATATCCTAGAAGCACTATAAGATTATCATAGAAGACGGGTCTAAGAATAAACCATTGATGATTGCCAACATTGTTGAATACAGAAATACATTGATGATTGCCAACATTGTGGAATACAAAACGAGATAGCTATTGTAATATGTTAACAGATCAGCATGTGAGTTTATCATATATTTCAAATGTGTTTTTTGAACTACCATCATTGATTTTAGACCACCTTCACACTTAGCTGCATTGCATCTACAAATTGTTCATTGTACCAAAGATTTTGTTAGCCTTTAAGTCTTGAATTAAGTTATAAGCACATATATATGATTCACAAGAGGAATTCTATGTTTGACATGGAATGTTGTTTTATCTTGGGCGTTGATACCTATCGAAATTGTAAGCATCCTAGTATTATGCAACAGTAATTTGAGATCAATAGTAAATTAAAGTCTATTTCAGCCTATCGAAATTGTAAGCATCCTAGTATTCCGTACAACATATTAATCAACAGTAAATTAATATTATGCAATAGTAAATTAATCAACAGTAATTTGAAATCAATAGTAAACTTCTCTATTAAAGTCTATTTCAGCCTATTACATAAGAACTGAAAGTTTTCTAAAACACCACCATTAGATCCAGCTGGACGAGCAGGAATCAATGTCAATAAGGCACGGGATTTGCCTGAAAAATATAAACAACAAGAACATAAAGTTGCAATATCTTCCGCAAGTTGCAATATAAATTAAAAAGATAAAATACATGCTTGGTGGCTAAATTATTAAACATACCTCAATCTAGCTGACTGGATTAGCCGAACTAGTAGTTGTAATATCTTCCGCAAGTTGCAATATTTCAATTTCTACAAGTCAAGAACATACACGCATACATGAGAAAATATTTTGACAAAGTTAAAAGTATTCAAAAATGAATAAAATTTTCTTACCTTTCTCCATTTTCTCCAAAGAGTTGTAGAAATCTATTTCATCCTCCGTGAGCTCTTTAAAAAAGTCAAAAGCATCGGCTTTAAGCCAGTCGTTGGTGCAAATAAGAGCTTCCACCGTTTTAGGAGTCAAACAGGCCTTAAAAGCGGCTTCCGAAGCCACACTTGAAATCGGAACCGCAAACACGTCCCTTGCAACCTTAGAAAGGATGGGAAACCTTGAAGAGTTCTCTTTCCACCATTTTAGCAAATTAAATGCTAAATTTTTTGAATTTTCAGATGCCTCTGCCAAATACTTATCAACTTCATTTGTAATATGAACCACATCCTTCTCTTTTCTTATTTTCATAAAACCATCTAATAATGGATCACTCCCTTCTTCATTTCCAATGCCACCATTTTCATCCGAAACCTCTGAATAAGCATGTGGTTGATTTGGATTATCATTTTTATACGCTTCATACAAGCGCATTAATAGATTTCTCACCCCTAGTGTTAATTCATCTGCCTTCCAAGGATCTTCAACTAAGAATTCTAACCCGTAAGTAATGTAGTCAAGTTTGTAACGAGGATCAAGAGCCACCACCACAAGCATAACTTGATTTACATCTTTTATACTTCCCCAATACTTGTCAAATTTTAATTTCATGGAACTTGCAACCTTTTTCATAAAAGGATCACCATTTCTCATTGTGGACTTTAAATCTTCCACAATCTTGAACATTTCTTGGAAGGGTGCATTGGCTGTCACCTTTTGGTAACAACTAAACTTCAAAGTAGCCTCATAAAACTTCTTCAAAAACTTGACAAAAGCCTTCGCATACAACCAATCAATGGCACATGGGATTTCAACTATTTCTTTCTCACCTCCCTCAACCTTTTTTTTTATTTCTTGGTTTCTCACAATAGTCATCACCACAAGTAAAGTAAGAAACAAAGTCCATATCCTCCTCCGCCAACCTTTCAAATGCCTTTTGTACTTTTAAAGCCGCTTCTAACAATAAGTAGGTTGAATTCCACCTAGTTTTACACTCCAACGGCAAAAGACCTTTGCTATCAATTTTCTCAATGGCTAAACATTACCTAAATCTCTCCAACCTAGCGGGGGATGACCTCGTATACTTGCAAGCTCTACGAATACTCTTAATAGAAGTGTGCGACCAATCCATCACAAACAATCAAATTGATGATGTGAGCACAATACCTCATATGCAAAAACTCTCCATCCAACAAAAGTGTATTCCACCCATTCAATTTCCTATTCATATGCCTAACAACACCATCATTTGAAGTAGCATTATCAAGAGTAATAGTTAATACCCTATCTATGCCCCAATCCCTCAAACACCTCTCTAAAAGTATCACAATAGCATCCCCAGAATGGTTGATAATTTGACAAAAATTAATAATTCTTTTATGCACATTCCAACCACCATCAATAATATGGGCGGTTATAGCCATATAATTAACATTTTGGATTGAAGTCCAAGTGTCGGTGGTGAGAGAAACTCTTTGATTGTTTTGAGATATGACACTTTTGATCTTAGCATTTTCTTCTTAAAAAATAGACCACACATCTCTAGCAACGGTTCTACGAGATGGTGGCTCAAACTTAGGTTGTGCCTCATTCATAAATCGCTTAAATCCTATCCCTTCCACATGCTTAAAAGGAAACTCATCAATAATAAGCATTTCTACACACTTCCTTCTACATGTCTCCTTATTAAATGAGTGTGACACTGGGGTATTCTTATTATCAAAACAAATGACTTTTTGGTTACTTGCAACTTTTAAAGGAGATTTTGGACAAGACACACGTAAATGTCTAAGTAGGCTAGATGTACCATTTACTTGAGTATTGCATGCCAAATCACTTTTGCAATGCATACAAATTGCCCTCTCCCCTTTTTTCGCTATGGTTGTTTTAGTAAAATGACTCCATACCTCCGATGTTTTTGTTGTAGAAGGAAGGGGGGGAAGTCCTCCCGCTTTAGTAGGTGGTGGATTTTGAGATGATGATCCCTCTTGACTAGGTGGTGCATTTTGAGATGGTTCATCTTGAGATGACGGTGTACCTTGAGTTTGTGGTAATGGTGATGAACTTGGAGTTGTTGAAACACCTTTCACGGTTGAGCGCCTTGCGCTTAACCTAAATCACATTAATAATAGTCATTTATTATTCACAAACATTTAATAAACTCGAAAATATAATCCAATAAAAAATGCACAATGTTGGAAAAAAAAAACCACTTACGGCATTTTTTTCCTCATTTTTTCCTAGTCACCGACAACACCAATATTGACTTATTTATAATAAGTTAATGACCTGAAAAATACGCAAACACCAATATCATGTAAATATGAACTATGAATGAAATGAAGTATGAATATGCATGCATGGCAAAATGGACCAATATCATTCTTTCACATTATTATTGATCTTTTAGTTCATATACTAGCATCATTTGCAATTTGCATCTCATGGCATTTTTCAACTGTTTCTCAATTACTTATTAGGGATTCCATGCAGCTCTATCTTAGGTCAATTACAAGCAGCATTCCTAAATGACATCATATGGTATAATTTTTTTTTCACTGTTCTTTAATTTGTTGTTTGTTATTCCATACTGAGACATACCCTGACAAACATAGTAATGTCTAATACCAATGCCAGTGGATATACTTGAACAACTTAGTTCATGTCAGGCATATTTTTGCTTCATATTTTTTATTCAAACTTGGATATATATTTAATTGAAGGACATTCTATTATATTGTACATGATATGTCATAAACCATGTGTTAGTTATGTGCATGCTTATACTGAATCCAGTTAAGGTCGTAAACCATGTGTTGGTGATGTTCATGCTTATAGTGAATCCAATCTTCTTGCCATGAACAATGATGATTGTTTGTTTCGTTGAAGTGAAGTGAAGTACTGTAAATTTTAATGTTTGATTCATTCATGGTGACTTCCCGAATTTTATTGGTTCATTCATGACAAACTTGTGTGGTAAGTCAAACTCCGGTTGCCTTGAATGAATATGTGATAAAGACCATACCTGGATCACTTCGGTTGCCTTGACAACCCTTCAGATTCTCAAAGGCTTTCTATTCTCAAAGTTATGAACAAGATATACACAGACTTCCTAATCGTAAATAGAAAGGCAGAAAAACAGAGTCACACACAAAAAACTTCAAAAACAGAGTCACACACAGAGTACAGTACCTTTGTGAAGAGAGACTGGAGACAACGTTGGACAGGGAGTCGAGGAGGAGAGATCCGAGAAGAGTAGCCAAGCTGAGAAGGAGAGGAGGAGCCAAGGAGTTGCACAAGGTCAGAGAAGGGAGGAGTCGCACACAGTAAATGATGAGAAGTAGCAGACAGTAAATGGCAATGCAGGGTTTTAGTTTTTAACTTTTTATTCATACCCGGGCCGGGTCGGTTATCCGACAGGCTTCAGAATTGGAAACCGAGGCCCGGACCAGAAACTTCGAGTCGGGCCGGGCTTTTACAGCTGAAACTTTTATAATTAATTAAAACCGATCCGAACCGACCCGATCGGTCCGGTTGTCGGTTCGGTCCGGGTTTTCGGTCCTAAATGCCCACCCCTAGGTTAGGGTATTGGTTAGAGGGAAATAAATGTTAAAAGAATAAGAGATGAGTGATGGTTGTGTTTAGCCAAATAAACCCTAATTAAAAACTCATTTAAGCCCTAGCCTCCTTTTTCTCTCTGGATACAAACAGAAGAAAAGAAAAACTTACGTTGAAAAAGGTGGGAGGTGCTGAAGGAAGAAATTTGCTCAAATCTTGGGATTCTTGCAAAAAGAGGTGAGTAAAACTCTATCCCTAGACATTTTGATTTTATTTACATCTTTAATGGAGGAAAAAAAATCGATTTGACATTGTTGGTTTGATTTATATCTTTAATGAAAAATCGATTTGGAATCTTGGTTTGATTTAAACCTTAAATGAAAAAAAAAAAAAACGAATTGACATCACTGTTCACTGTTCATGTTGATAATATTGTTCCTGTTTGACATCACTGTTCACTGTTCCGGTTTTACATGACTGTTTCTGTTCCTATTTGACATCAATGTTCACTGTTCCTATTCTGATTTTACATCACTGTTTCTGTTCCTGTTTGACATCAATGTTCACTGTTCCTGTTTGACATCACTATTCCCTGTTCTTGTTTGACGTCACTGTTCAAAAAAAAAATGAAAGTTATTGTCCTTATAGGGATAGTTTGCATGACATCATATGAATATGTGGCTATTCCTACTACTCAGTGTACATTTTAATATTAGTTCATTTTTTTTTTTTGAGTATTAGATATTTGTGCACAACAATGGTTTAAATAATAATATTATTTGCTTTATTAGTATAATAATCAAGTTTGTTTGATGTATGGTGTAAATTCCTTGATTTCTGGGTATGTTGATGTGGTGTAACTATCCTAATTATAGCCCATTATAAATTTTAGGGCTTTATTAAAATTTTCTAAAGCTATGATTTTGTCAGTGGAGGCAATTTTCTATGTGCCTCCATTATAGTGTGAATACTGACTCTATAGGGATTGGTGTAGTGAGTGGGACTTGGTACGTGGGCTCAGAATAGGTTGAATGGAAGTTTATTTTTGACATACAAAATAGTCTTATACTGGTGGTTGTGAACATTTTGAACTCCCTTGCTATATGTTGTAATGTATGATAATGAGAATTTGAATATGATTTCATATATATACATGTGTTGGCCTTTATATAGATAACAATGTTATTAAGTAATGGTGTTATTTAATCGATTGAATTGGGCTCAATAAGGAGCTATGAAATTGAAAGTGTGATGTTCTTCATGCACATAGGAAGATGAATCTTATATTGAATGAATTTGATCCCTGTTGGGTTATAGAAAATTTATTTATGGAATATTATTTGTTTCCCCAAAAGAATGGTGGATACTGTGGTTGATTTATTTATGGTTGACAAAGTGTCACCATAAAAGAGTTTTGAGTTTTTTATTTTTATTTTTTTTATGCTCTTTTCCACAACTCCGAAAAAAAATGTGAAAAGTGTGATTTGTATACAAACTTGCTTGTATACGTGTGATAGAATTATGGGTATGCAGACTTGCTTGCATATCGGTGCACCGTTCCATGTGAGTTTGGTTGTACGTGTAGAGTTAGGAAATGTTTGCTCTGGATTGAACGTCGGGTGAGATGACATGTTCCTCGATGTGGCACCCCACTTGGAACATGTACGCTCCGAGTGGTTTCGAAGGCAAGGGAGACACACTTGGGTGAGGTGTGTTCGACACAAGGACGATAGTGCAATTGTGAAAAAGAAGCGAGATTTTTTTTTTGTGTATGTGCATGATTACCTTAAAGGAATAAACTAAATGCTCATTCAACCATTGAATGAGAACTACATGTCTTCCTAAATGTAGAAAATATGTGTTTGTTAATATTTCAATAATAGTCTAATATGACTATGAATTGTATCATTGTTTGAAAATAAATCACATTTGTGAGGACTGATAACTTAGAAATATTATCCGGTTGCTTCTAACATTTTCATGCAGGATGGCAAGTCTACTCATATTTCTGCAGGTCAGACTTGCCATAGTTAATTTCTATTGTTAGGATGATAACACCTTTGCCTCATTGAAGAACTACCTGATGGTGTGGTTGTTTATTGTTTTATTTATTTTGATGTTGTCATGTGCGAATTTATTGATTTTGGGATGAAGATTTCTCACACCAGCTTTATTGCTGACCCAAGTGAGTTTTTGCTTCTTGGGTACATTCCTTTGGGAATGTAGCCGATTAGCCTTTTAGGTTTAGAGATTTTTGGACAGCGTTACTGGAGTTTCATTAGTGGGGCTAGCAACGTCAGAGTCTCTCCGGGTTAGAGTTTTATTTGTTTCAGTAATTTAATCATGTTTTAGATGTTGCTGCTATTTGTTTCTGTTGTTATTGAATTTTCATGTCCCGAGTTTTGGGGAAACGGATAATCCTACGTGGATTTTGGGATTTTCATTTTCTTCGAAAATCGGGGCGTGACAAACCACCTAGTCGCAATATGTCATGATTATATTGGATAGTGACATAAGGAGCACAATTTGTTTCCTCGTAACACCATTGACACGAACCTTCTATTAGGGGCAACACTCTGCCAACTCTAAGACTTTTGACAGTTCAAGAGCTAATCTTTCTCAAACCATGCTCTGATGATTTGATAGTAGATCATTTTTAAATCTCATTCGCCTTATGATTCATAGAGCCTTGCTTCTCAAATTCAACATTGATAGGTTTTTTAGTGATTTTTTTTTCTTCTGACTACTAAAAATTTTTCCACGAGAAAATAGTCAAACATCGCCTAAAAAGACAAAAAAAAAATAGTATTATAGACAATCTCACACAATCCGATCATTAAATAATAAGAAAGTGCAATATTCAAACCGTTTGTTTTTTTTACTTCTTTCCAATTTGCCTTCCCAACTCTAAGGTGTTGGGCCTGAATTTGGGATTTGGTTCGTTCGGACCTAGATTCAGGCCCTGTTTGTGTCTCTTCATTGGCGGACCTCGTTTGGGCTTATGTAATTGATTTTATTCTTTTTGGGCTTTACTAGTGGCTGATCAATCTCAAATCATACCGCAAGCGCACAGTTATCTACTGAGTTAGATAACGGCAAATACGGGTTAAATCTCACAATGAGAGCTATAAAGTTAGAAAAACTAATCTTCAAATCTCTTTTAAAACTTAACCTAGTTAGAAAAGAAGTGATTGTTGAAGTGTTTAAATTAAAAATGCAAACTAAAACCTAAATGTGATAGTTAGGGCTTTGAGTTTACCATCATGAATAGATGACACATTTAGGCCACTTTTAGATTAATCATTCCAAATTCATTAACACATCCTAAGGTAGATTCTCATCTCACCTTCGGATGAAAAATATGGCTTTATGAGAAAATTGATTTCAAGCTTTAATTATATTAGTAATCTAATAATCAAATGTGGATTTAAAAGCATACAAAGAATCCATACTTGAATGAAACACCAAATATCAAACAAATCAAAATAAAACTTAGACTAATAATATGTAAACATTATAAGTAGGAGCCTGTTCGAGAAATTGCAATGATAGAAACTTATCTAATCTTGAAGTTAAGAAGTAGAAGAAGAAAATATGAATTAAATTCATATGATGAAACATAAAACATCTAACTTATCTCATTGGTTCATTATATAACTTGGTTCGTTATATAATTAAGTTATAAGATCAATTTAATTACTTGTTTCTCATAAACTTGGAAATAAACTAAGCTAAAAGAGAACTATCTTGGAGCTATCCTCCCATGGGCTCACCCACACCCTAAGTGTGACGTTAGCCAAACATGGTAAGCTTTAGGCTTTCCCTCCACTTATTATTCGGAACTCTACAAATATTACAACTTCTCTCAGTTTGATTAAAATTCTTTGATTTTTTTCCTTTCTCCCAAGTATACTCCAAGCATGGGGTATTTATAAGTGAAGATGTGTGAGATGGTAGAATGGATGGTGGAGTAAAATAAGAAAAAAATATGCCAGAAAAAAAAATAAAAAAAAGGGAGTATGTTGGAAAATGGATGGTAGAATAAAAAAAAACATAAAAGAATATGGTGAAATAAAATAAGAATAAAACAAGAAAAAGATAAGGAAATATGTTGGAGAATGGATGGTGGAATATGCAGAGATTTCTTTTGGTTAGGATGAGGTTGCCATGTGGATGCCCAAATATTCAAATTAATTTTCTCGAGATCCATAGATGATGGTGTTTTGTATGCTTGACTTCATGGACCCTGGGCTTGAAAATCTTTAGTAATGTATGTGTTATCTTCCAATGGATTTTGTTGTTGAACTTAGCGTTATTGTATCATTTTGTGCATATTTGATGATTAATACTTTAATTTATATATTCTACACAAAATACACGTAATGAGAATATTTTATTAGATAATAGAACATAACAAATATATAATTATGGGATTAAAATGTATCATTTATAAGGCTATCAAACTCCCCCAAACCTACGTTTTGCTAGTCATCGAGTAAAAGAATAATAAAAACTAACTCACTTTCGTAGGAATCGCGATTACATTTAACATATGTAATAAACCTTTAAACCTCCAGGCTTCCTTTAGTGGTCGAATTGTAGTTTTGTGCTGATTTTCAAAAATGATACTCACAAACATTAGTGATACTCGGGACTCAGACTAAAAAATTTAGTAAAAATTAACTATTTCCTTATTTAACCTTATAAAGTTCATACTTGAATGTGTAAGTCTTAGGAGATGTATTCATGTAACTTCTTGATCAGTATTAACAAGTCAATAAGTAACTTCAGTAAACACTATTCAAAAGACATAAGAATTATTCATTCAAGTTTATATAAATAGTTTGATCATTTTTTTGTTGCAATTTTCAGTTTAAAAATGAACATATATCTGGATCACATTATAGAAAATTCGCTTCAACTTCAAATCTCACAAGGTATATAATCACTCAGAGATTTGGCTATTTTCTCTCAATTGTATGTGAATAAGATGAAATAATGAAGAAGTGGTAGTTCACATACAATACTAAAGATCAGAATTCGAGAATATAATAAATATGATCTTAAGAAAGAATATCCTCCGCTGAGAATGTTGATTCGTTCACCACAATATTTCTTAATTCACCCTTAACACTTCAGCCATATTTTTCCAATGATCAAAAGATTTTGAATTGGTTGTAACGGGGCTTAGGAAATGGTAATATTGAAGGTTAAGGACAAACAAAAATACTTTTGATAAGGTTTGAGGTCTATGGTAATAGAATGTGGAGTTTTTTCTCCTCGTTTTGGCACTAAAAAGTGTGTACATATCCATTGATAATGATAAAACTTTATTTATTAATCATTCATCTCCAACCTTTCTCAAAAGTACAAGGGACAAGAAAAATATAATTGAGTTATTTTGGGGTTATCCATTAGTGGGTTAACAACAAAATTGTTAATATGACAGGCTTTAAACTGGTTTTAAGGTTAAACAATACATGAAAAAAATTAAAAGGCTCAATCTAAGCAAATAATGATTTTTCTTCATTTCCTAAAAATAACATGGTTATATGCCTCGGGTGAATTCCAGAATGTACTATAGTGGTATGATTCAACTTTGATGTTTTATTTTCAGTTTTTGATAGAAGCAAATAATTATAGAAATCATGCAACAAGATGACGTAAGACTCAAGAAATTCAGAATTAGCTTATAACTCTAAAAAAGAAGAAAGACTAAAAATCTCACAGGGTTCAAGTCTCCAATATTATTCTCATATTCATCAGATAACTAATCCACTTTTCAACTTTAAACAGAACATGGAAGCTAAAACTCAATTCTCAATGCAACTCTTAGAAAACATCTAACTTATAAGTAGTACAAACTATTGTCTAATATTGACAAACTACTAATTTTCAAAGTTTCAAATCTTATACTCAGATGCCTTTGCAACTAGATTTACTCAACATAATTTCATCATGGATAAATACTCGGGTTACAAAGACGAAAAACAAAATTTTTTTTATTGACTCAATAAATTGGACAACCCATTTTCAAATGAGATATAAGTTTTGAAATATCTCCCCCAAATCTAAATCATACATTGTCCTCAATGTTCTAAAATAAGACACCGTGAGTCAACCATGAACAAGAAAGAAACAATAATAAATAGAAATGGAAAGGGTATACCATTAAACGACATGAGAGCTCAAATGACATCTGTTAAGATCCAAAAGTAGGCTCCAATCAAATCATAGTCAGGTGATTTTTTTTTTCAGTTGACATAATATATAGACTAAAATCTTTGTCTAACAATGCATCATACAATAACAACTTAAAATTTTGTAGGTCATACCAAACATGATTATACGGGACAATAAGATGCAGTTGATTTGACATGCCCCACAAGTGAATCCAAGGAAACCTCTCAAGATTAAATTTTATCTTTATCTCATAAAATGTTCCCTCAAAATAATGATGCAAGTTCAATCTGTCAAAATGAGTAAAATCAATTTGGTGTCTAGGAGATGCCATCAGCGCCAAATACTTGATCGATTTCAAATCATACCGCAAGCGCGCAATTATCCATTGAGTTAGATAACGACAAATAAGGGTTGAATCCCACAAAGAGAGATTTAAAGTTAGGAAAACTAATCTTCAAATCTCTTTTGAAACTTAACCTAATTAGAAAATAAGTTATTGTTGAAGTGTTTAAAATAAAAATGCAAACTAAAACCTAAATGTGAGAGTTAGAGCTTTGAGTTTACCATCATGAGTGGATGACACCTTTAGGCCACTCTTAGATTAATCATTCCAAATTCGTTAACACATCCTAAGGTAGATTCTCATCTCACCTTAGGATGGTAAATATGGCTCTATGAGAAAATTGATTTCAAGTTTTAATTATATTAGTAATTTAAGAATCAAATGTAGATTTAAAAGCACACAAGAAATCCATACTTAAATGAAACACCAAATATCTAACAAATCAAAATGAAACTTAAACTAATAATATGTTAACATTATAAATAGGAGCTTGTTGGATAAATTGCAATGATAGAAACTAATCTAATATTGAACTTAAGAAGTAGAAGAAGAAAACATGAATTGAATTCATATGACGAAACACAAAACATCTAACTTACCTCATTAGTTCATGACTTAATCAAATTACAATATCAATCTAATTAATTGCTTCTCTCTAATACATAAACTTGGAAGTAAACAAAGCTAAAAGAGAACCATCTTGGAGCTATCCTCCCATGGGCTCACCCACACCCTAAGGTGGGATGTTAGCTAAACATGGTAAGCTCTAGCATTCCCTTTACTTATTATTCTAAACTCTACAAGTACTACAAATTCTCAAAATTTGATTACAGCTCTTTGATTTATTTTTTTTCCTTTCTCCCAAGTATACTCCAAGCATGGGGTAATTATAATTTATATGTGAAGAGGTGTGAGATGGTAGAATAAAATAAGAAAAAGATAAGGAAATATGTTGGAAAATGGACGGTGGAATAAGGAAAAGATAAAAGAATATGGTAGAATAAAATAAGGAAAAAGATAAAAGAATATGTTGGAGAATGAAAGGAGGAATATGTAGAGATTTCTTTTGGCTAGGTTGAGGTTACCACGTGAATGTCCAAATCTTCAAATTAGTTTTCTGGAAATCTATAAATGATAGAGCTTTGTGGGTTTGACTTCATGGACTTTGGGCTTGAAATTTTTTGGTAAAGTATGTGTTATCTTTCAATGGACTTTGTTGTCGAACTTAGCCTTATAATGTCATTTTGTGCATATTTAATAATTAATACTTGAATTCTTGCATTATACACAATATACATGTTATGAGAATATTTTATTAGATAACAGAACATAACAAATATAGAATTAGGGGATTAAAAAATATCATTTATAAGGCTATCACTGCCCAATAGGCCGGACGCTATATCCTCGTGATGAACTTCTATGCCATGTGTACGATTGTGATGATCGGTCTATTTTGATGTATCTTCAAATTTATTAATAAATTTTTTCTTATTATTGAAATGTTGTAATAAAACAAAAAATACTGAATATTCGTGCACGTAGAGCGCGTCGAACCCCTAGTGTTTAGAAAATATGTACAATTCAAAAATTCTATGGTGCCTCTTTTTGTTGACATTTTTATCTATCTTGTGAAGAATGTTTGTGATTGTGTTTTAAAGAAAAAAAGATAAAAAAAAAAAATGTAAAAAAAAAAACCCAAAGAGCACAAAAAAAAAGAAAAAAAAAAGAGCAACATAGAATTACTCATGTACAATTTCATATAGTTCCTTTAATCAACCTAAAGCCCTCTCCCGGGAGGTATATGCTATTTTAGATATTCTCAAATTCCTTAGATACTCTCAAATTGTCCAACTCTATAAAAACCTCTCCTCTCTTGCGGCGCTAGGGTTTCTATCCTCTCTAGCGTTTCACTTCAGCCAACACTTCCTCTAACTTCTACTTCTGAAGCCGCTGCAATGGCGATCACCTTCACAGATCTCCACACAGAATCCGGTCTCAAGTCTCTCGAAGACTACCTCTCCGGCAAAACCTACATCTCTGGGTACTTTTTCTCATCCATTGCTGTAAAACAGAGAAATTTACGTCTAATTGTATGATTTAGTACTTAAAGTTGCTACTTTGATTGAATTTGCAGAGATCAACTTACCAGAGACGATGTGAAGGTTTATGCAGCAGTTTCAGCTCCCGGCGATGCTTTCCCCAATGCCAGTAGGTGGTACAAAAGCGTTGCTTCACATCTGAGCGCAAGGTTTGTGCTTTTTGTTGTTTAATTGCAATCTGTAGTGTGGTTTCACTGTCTTGTGTCCTCTGTTATTTAATCTTAGTAGCTTGTTTAGATTTGTGTAAAAAAAGTTGTTGGGTATATTGAATGTAGTTGTTTGGTAGGATATAACAAGGTGAAGTTATGTGAATTGGTACACTGGCTTATAGACGGTTTGGTCTTGATTAGAAAATTTCACCATTAATACCTAACATATTCGTAAATTAAATTCAACCTCAAAGCCCCCTGGCTCTATTGTATTGTAGCTTCTTTCTTCTTTTAAGAAAGTAATATTGGAGTTGCGGTGGTATATACTAATATACTATATCCCTACTAGCTCGACAGCTGCAGTACTAGTGTATAGGCGATCAGTGAACAATCCTTATAGGTGTGTGGTCTGGTGTTGATTTGAATTTCCGTGCCATAAACTTCTAACACTGTTTTAAGCTATATATCAATCTCAAAGTCGCTTTCAGATATGTTTTAGTTTGTTAGATATTTTGTATATTTATTGGAGTCAAATAGATGTTCAATGAATGCTTATTGATGGTCCGGTGTTGATTAGAATTTGTACCATCAAGTCATCAACACCTAACATTATTCAGAAGCTATGTCCAACCTCAAAGCCTCATTGCCTATCAACGTTTCTTTCTTTGTGTATAAGAAGAGACAGTAAGGCTGTGGTGGCATATCTTTTATTGAATATTAAAATAAATATGGTGCAATTGTTCAACATTCTCGTGTAAAAGCGGATATCTGTGTTCTCATTGAGCATTAGTGATGCATAAATTGTTGATCTTTGTCTGATGAGGGATGCTCTGGTGTTGATTACAATCATCAACGCCTAACATAATCTTAAGCTAAATTCAACCTCAAAGCAAGTTGGTTCAGTTTTTCTTTTACTTCATATGACAAAAAGTATAGTTTGTGCTAGCATATGTATTATTTATTGCGACATATACCCACAGTATGTCATATCGCAGTTGTGACCAACCTTGATCATCGCATGCACTATCTTTTGAAAAATTTCTGAGGATTTAAGATCTTATACATTATTCTGTTTTGATGTGATTTTATTATCTTCTAATAGGTTCCCCGGCATGGCTCTTGGTGTGAGACTTGGTGCTCAAGCTGTCTCAGAGGAAGCTGCCCCAGCTAAAGATGTGAAGGTAAGACATTGTCTTTTGCTTTCAATTTTGGTGATGACTCCATAGCGGTACATGTATATATATGAATATAATACCCGTATTAGATGAAATATTGAGTTTGAGTGTTTGGTTGTTCACTTTTTTATCTCTTAGAAATTTTATATACCAAATCTGCAATTCTACACGTGCCAGTGTTTAGGGAGATCACACTGAGTTGACAAAACTTGCAATACGTCTTATAGTGAACTTCACTATTAATGCACAGTTTTTATGTTCATTGAGTTATGTATGAGCTATGTGCATCATCACTTGGGCCACTGAAGTGTATTACACCTACTGCCTAAACTCTGAAGTGTTTGTAATGTCAGGAGTGTTCAGCCTGACATTTCCTCTAAACCAAAATATGCTTCTTGGTTCAGTTGCTTCTTTATCTGTTGCCTAATTAATATATATGTACAGACTGCTGCTGAAGATGATGATGATTTGGATCTCTTTGGGGATGAAACTGTAGAAGACAAGAAGGCAGCAGCAGACAGGGAGGCGGCTGTCAAAGCATCATCAAAGAAGAAAGAGAGTAAGTATCATCTACACAATTTAAAGTTTGTTCGAAGTTATTGATCTAGCTGAGAAAAAGTCTGTTGTGCACAGTAGTTAGATGGGATTACAGATTGAGATAATGTTTTGTGGTTCTCGATGTTTCGTTTAGTAATTAGAAACACACTTAAAAAGTATAGGAAGCTGGAATACCTGGATGGTGGTGCAAAACATAGTTTTTGATTTACTTATGGGAAAATGTTTTATGGGTACTTGTAAAAAAACTTAAAAAGAATCAGAAAAAATTTATTATCAATTTGGTACATTTGCACATGCATGCAATCCGTGGCAAGTGAGGAGCACGCGCCACCCCTAAAACTCTGCAAATTAAGGTTTTGACGGCCGGAGATGGTGGTGGCCGAAGTTGACCCACTGGCGCGACCTAGCCTCATAGAGGTTCTGGGGTGATGGTGGCTTAATCATGAAGAAAAAGGGCCAAATCTAAGGTTTTGGGTTGTGGTGCGGACCTAACCTCATAAGGGGTCTGGGGTGGTGGTTGCTGGCAGTGGCTGAATTTGGAGGAAGAGAGGAAGAAGAGATTAGAAGGTGGAAGAAGACTCACATGCTGGGGTTTTCAAATTTTTTGAAAACACGTACCAAATTTTAAATAGTTTTTTTTGGGTACTAAACAAGAGAGAAAATATGTTTTAGGCACCCTTCTGTACATTTCTATTTACTTATTTGTTGGATACAAAAGTCTTACAACTTGTCTTTCTACCTCAGGTGGGAAATCCTCAGTTCTTCTCGACGTGAAACCTTGGGATGACGAAACGGACATGAAAAAGTTGGAAGAGGCTGTTCGAAGCATTGAGATGCCTGGTCTTCTTTGGGGAGCATGTATGGTTTTACTTACACTATACTGCAGAACATTTTATCATTCAATTATTGCTTAAATGTAGATGTAAAAAGGGCAGATGTGTAGGGGTGACAATTATGACACGATTCAGTAATCCAAAACAAACACCAGATGAGAAGCGGGTTTTGTTAATACGACACAAATCATAATAATTTAATATTATTATGGTTTCTGTTGGGTAACCTGACACATGTGGTGTTCGTGTTGGGGAAATTTGACAAGTCTGGGGCAGTGTTTTGACTTTTCACCTGTATAATGACACAGAAATGAAGCAACCAAACTCATTATTATCCCTACATACATGCACAAGAGAATCTGTAATGGTGTATTAAGTAACTCCCCACAGAGGAGAATGATACAGATTTTTGTTCATTCATTGGGTGCCTGGCTGATGCATGGAATGCTCCATAGTCGGAAATGTTTAATACTCATGATAACATGGCTTCCCATGCATTAGAACGTTTGAAGGTGTTGTAATGCTGTAAGAAAATCCATTAGTGATTTAATTGTTATTTTTTGTTTTGTTGCAGCGAAACTAGTAGCAGTTGGTTATGGCATTAAGAAGCTGACGATTATGATGACAATTGTTGATGATCTCGTCTCAGTGGACACACTTATTGAAGAAAAGCTAACTGTTGAGCCCTTCAATGAGTACATTCAGAGCTGTGACATTGTTGCTTTCAACAAAATCTAAGAACTTGCTTGCTCCTCACTCGAACGAGTTTTTTTTTTTTTTTTTTTTTTCCCTGATTGTCATTTCATCCTTCGGTTTTAGTTGTGACAATTCTTTGAAGTGTTGAAAAATGAATTAGTGTGATGATGAACTAAGTGTCTTATCCTTTAAAGCCCTTTTCAGGTATGAGGCTGAGAAAAACAAATCTAGTATACATTTTCCTTTTTAACAATAGTTTTTTAAGTTATTATTATTTTTTTTTTGGTTATATTTTGAAATTTTCTTTCTATTTATTTTTTTCCCAAAGTCATTTATGTTGTTGATTGTGTATTGGTGTTAAAAAGAACAACATGGTTGTTAAGAGGGTTATATTTGAATGGGATTTTACAACAACTGTAGCTGTTGTTGCAACCCTAGCATTTGAGCATTTTGAAAATTTCATAGAGATTTTGGAACGGCAATATTGAATCAACAAAATTGTTTCTTTACAAGCAATGGAAAAGAGTAGCTCCCTGGAGTAAGGATCCACAGTTTTTGGTCGAGTTCTGTAAATCATTAAGCAAAATGCATGAAAACGTTATTCAGATGTGCATTACACTTATTAACTTGCACGCTTTATTAGTTTGTGTTAGGGGTGGGCATTTAGGACCGAATACCCGGACTGAATCGACAACCGGACCGATCGGGTCGGTTTTAATTAATTAAAAAAATTTCTGTTGTAAAGGCTCGGCCCGGCTCGAAGTTTCTGGTTCGGGCCTTGGTTTCCATTTCTGAAGCTCGTAGGGTAATCGGCCCGGCCCGACTCCTCGACTTTGTTGATGTTGACATCAATAGAGAGAGGGTGTTTGGTTCCAGTTTTCATTGTAAGAACATCTAGTTTTTATTTGTATTGCAGACAAAGAGAGACTGAAAGCAGGAGAGGGTGTTTGGTTCCGGTTTTCTATTTGTTTTTGGTCTCCTCTTAGAAACATCCAGTTTTCGTTGTTGATGTTGACATCAATAGAGACTTTCTGCTCTTCAGGATCTTCCTCTTCCTCTCCGCTTCTTCTTTCTCCTTCAATTCGATTCGTCTCTGCTCTTCAGGATCTTCCTTTTCCGTTCGTTCCTTCGAAGCCATCTCCTTCCGACATTGATTCCTCTTTGGCTTCTTCAACACTTTTCTCTTCTCCTTTCTGCAATTCGCCATTGTAACTGTCGCTAAAGATTCCATTGTTGTTCTTCGAGTGTTCCTTCTTCGTGTTCGCCTCTGTTTGCTGACACAGTTTCTAGTAGAGAGGGTGTTTGGTTCCGTTCGTCTTCGTGTTTGTTGAATCTCTTTGTCACTTCACTCTAATCTAAGTCTTTCAGTCTGAGTAGAGAAGAAGCATACCAGAGACAGAAGAAGAAGACCTTAGATCGAATGAGATCGACTGACGCCTCTCAGATCTTCTCAGATCGAACGAGATCGACCGAATCAGGTGCCTCTCATATCTTCTCAGATCTCAGATCTTCTCAGATCTCAGATCTTGATCAGAGATCTCCGCCTTCTTCTTCCAGATCTCCGATCAGAGATTGAGATCTGAGATTTTTTAGACCGATTTTTTTTTTTTTAATTTATTTGTTGTATGGTTTTTTTTTTGTAATTTTTTGATATAATTTTTGTACGTATGATGAATGAAGTATTTTTTTTCTTCTTCTGTAGAAGTATTTTTTTACTGTATGTATGTGGGTTACTGTAGAAGGATTTGGGTTTCAATTATTGTCTGAATGTTGCTCTTAGGACCGAGACTGGCCCGTAATTCGTTTATCGGGACCTTGGTTACCCGGTCAACTCGGTCCGATTTCGGGTCTCATAAACACGGGCCCGAATTTTTCAGGGCGATTTTCGGTTTTTAGCTTTTGGGCCGGTTACTCGTACTTGCCCAGCCCTAGTTTGTGTTAACAAATGACTGGTGCAGTCCTACTGCAATTAGTCTCCCTGGATTCTGGAGCACCATGGTTCAAAGAATCTGCTTCCATGGTTGAAAATTCCCTATTTCCACGATAGTGTGTTTGCTTGTGAAAAATTTAAAGACCAATTAAGTAAGGCAACGACTACTCCATGCTACCAAAAGCGCTTTTCATACCACCATTGAGTTTTTTTTTTTCTTTTCCCAATAACTATGCATAATCTATCATAGAAATCTAAACTCAAAACGAAAAAAACAGATAGGGTAACTTTTGACCAATTTAAACCCTCAATTGAGACTGATTCTCAAGCTCATTAAAACACGAAAATTGTAGAGTAATACTTTGAGTTATCTAATAAAAACTTCACTTAAAATATTTTGAAATGAACAAATTATGGTTATTTTGCTAAAGTCGTGCAAATTTGTCTCGCAATGAAAACATGATAGTGTCCCTGACTTTCACAAAAATTGTAGTACTCTGAGTTATCTAACAAACACAACTTGAATCAATTGAAAATGTTTTGAAAGAAGAAGTTATGTTTATTTTACTAAAGTCGCCCAAATCTGTCTCGCAATGAAAACGAGATGGTGTCCTTGAGTTTCGACCAACTTATGTGTTCTATCGAGACTGATTCTCAAGTTGATTAAAATACAAAAATTGTAGTACTCCGAGTTATCTAATAAACACAACTTGAATTACTTGAAAATGTTTTGAAATGAGCAAGTTATGATCATTTTACTAAAGTCGTGCAATGAAAACGGGACAATGTCCCTGAATTTCGGCCAGCTTATGTGCTCGATTGAGACCGATTCTCAAGTTGATCAAAACACAAAAGTTGTAGTACTCTGAGTTATTTAATTAACACAGCTTGAATCACTTTAAAATGTTTTGAAATGAGAAAGTTATGATCATTTTACTAAAATCGTGCAAATCTGTCAGAAAAAAATTGCTGAAATTTCTTGTTCCCCCAAAACAATGCGAGGTTTTGCAAGGCGAGAATTTTTTTCAGCAAATATTTTTTACTGTTCACCTAGATCAATGCGAGGTTTTGCAAAAACCTCACATTGTCTCATACGAACAATATATATATATATTTTGTGATTTTTGAAAATTTACTTTGTTTTTGTAATTGAAACTATTTATGAAGTTTCCATGAGATTACTTTGTTTTTCTGAAATTTTTTGAGAGGTTGGAAGTTAGTGCTCGATTTGTAAGGGTTTCAATTTTGAGGGAGAGAAGAGCAAAAAGATTTTCGAGGGAAAGGGAAGAGATTTGAATGTGGGAGATGGAAGAAATTCGAATGAGGAAGGGAGAAATCGCGTTTCGATTTGGATGAAGAGGGAAAAAATGTTGGTTTTTTGTTTATATAGGTGGTGTGAGAAAGAAAATAAATGGTATGAAAGAATAGAATGGTGTGAAAAAACACTTATGATAGCGTGAAGTAGTTGTTGCTATTAAGTAAACCTTTGCTCTTTTATTTGGGGTGTCAATGAGTTGGTAAATGAACGTAATAGTTCACTTATAGTTGCTAATCCGTGATTATACACAGGCAGAGGTAGGCAGATGGTCTTGAGAGTGCCTTTTTGTCGCACGCGCTCCTATTCCACTGATAGAGGGGCACCGGTGGAAGTTTCTTCTAATGGTCATGCAACTTGGGTTTGGCCTTCAAAGTAAGTCTTCTCATAGATTCCATTGAATTGAATGCAACCAACCACTTGTTAATAGACTTCCCCAAAGTCCAATAGAAAAACTAGTTGGTTAAAACTTAAAATGCGTGCATTACAATGAAACTGAATGCTCACGGTCATCAATTAACAAACAATACAAAATATTAAAATTTTCCAACAAGTCAACTTATACCCAGTTTGGAAGGCAATAGTGAAATTTCTAATCTTTGACTATGATGTTGTTTTTTTTTGCTCTTATTTTCGTTTAGAAAGAAAATGATTGAACTCGATTCATCTTTACTGAAAATGATAATTTGATTTTCTGTTTCCCACTTTGTTCACTTATAGAGGTTAAACCATATGATGAAGTAAATTTTTTTTTTTTTTAGAATACTTCAAACGAATACTCCCTGTTGAACAGCTAAATAAGATTCTAGTGAGCCCAAGGGAGGATAGAAGTTGGTTTGATAATGTCAAGACCAGTGGGTGCCCTTCCCTTTTAGTGGCCTAGATCAAGCTAACCTACAATGTCAAACAAAAGCAAAGCATGCCCCACATTAATTTTTAGCATAATTGTTGAATCTTCGTACATTGTTGTTGAAAAAGTCTAACTGGCGAGGGAATTGGCGAGGAAAACAGGGGGGGGGGGGGGGGGGGGGAGACTGTCTATCCCTCGGGATGCATGCCTTCATTTTTCTTGCACATATCCCAAGGGAATGGACACCCTGTTTTCCTCGCCAATTCCCTCGACAGTTAGCTTTGCTCCATTGTTGTTTGTTTGATAGAAACAAGTGTGAATGAGACCCTACCAAAGTAACTATTTTATACCTACATTTGTACCCTATTTCTTTTTAAATATACCCGTGACTACCTGATTAGAAAAAAAATTCCTAGTTGTTAAAAATATATAAAAAAGATTTATTTGAGCAAGGGCAATCTCAATTGTGGTGTAATTACATACGCAAAATTTACTGAGTAAGTTTAGCCAGTTAGGTTTGGTAATCACTTTTGAGCCAAATTTCTTACACTTTTTACTCTATCTCTTTACAACATAATCAGAAACACTATCTATAAAAGAGATAGAAATGTAAAAAAAATTTTAACTTTGAAAAAATCACAAACACCACTTTTTACAAAGATGAAGAATTGTTATAGGTGTTAGGCAAAATATTTGAAAAATCTTAATACTAAAAATAAGAAATATCTTTAGTGTATTCACCTTTGTTATATGTGTTAGATAAAATATGAGCAAGTCTAACCAACCATGTTTGCTATTTTTTTGGCATGTTTGCTATCTAGATTTTTTTTTTGGCATTTGCTACGTTTGCTAGATTTTTTGCTGTCTTAATACTATGTTTGTTATCTAGATTTTTTTGGCATTTGCTATGTTTGCTATCTAGCCAGCCATGTTTGCTATCTTAATACTTTTTTTGCCATGGTTGCTATCTAGATTTTTTTTTGGCATTTGCTATGTTTGCCATCTTAATACTAAAGTATGAGTAAGTCTAGCCGGCCATATTTGCTATTTTTTTGGCATGTTCTAGATAAAGTATGAGTGATATTTTAATACTAAAAGTAAGTCTAGTTAGCCATGTTTGCTATTTTTTTAGTATTTTTTTTGTTGTTTTTACACTTTTTGCCAATTTTCTTTAAAACATAATTACAAACACTATTTATAGAAGGGGTAGAAGTGTAAAAAAAATTAAAAAGTAAAAAAAAAAAAGGCTAGAATTGTTGATAAAATATATTGAAAAACTTTAATAAAAAAAAAGAAAAAAAAAATATATATATATATATATATTCAAAGAAATGTGTAGAATATGTTAAAACCAAAGTTTTCTTATGGTGGGCCATGTATTTGGGGGTTACCCTTAGCAGCAGCTGGTGAAAGAAAAGGCCAAAGAAATGACTGGAGAGAGAAAAAGGGCATTGGGCACGCGTAGTCCAGAGCAGGTTTGTTGTAGACAAAGTCATCCTCTCTCTCCTCCTTTAATTCATCGCCATCTCTTCCTCTCAACACAACAAGAAGAGACTCTCACCTTTTCTCTTAGCCTCTCTCTTAGGGTTTCGCCATGGCAGGAGGAGCGTCAGATCTCACTTCAATTGCTGCTTGACCACGTTTCAAGGTGCGTGCTTTAGTCCATCCATTCAAATATCCAAATTATTCCTTGCTTCATTGCTCTATTTCTTTGTTCCAGATCAGATTTTTACCCTTTTTTTCGCAGTTTCAACGAGTTCGCAATTGTACTGAAAATTAGATTAGATTAGATTTTTAGGCTATGTTTGTTTGCTTGATTGGTTTTGTTGCAATGAGAAATTGCTAAATTGGGATTTGGTGGCATTGCAAATCCAGTTTGAAGCTATCGAACATGTGTAAAAATGATTTATTAGCATACATAAATTTATTTTAGAAAAGTTGTTGCATGTAAGGGATTCCTTGGTCGAATTGAAAGTTAAATTCTCAAAGAGGGTTTCATAGAGCTATCCTTCGATGTATAACTTGGTGTAAAGGATTGCTCCTCATTGATCTGGATGTACTTGGCATGGGATTCCTTCCCTCTTACCATTTTTTTGCCTCCAAATCTGGTTGGACTTTGATGAGTTCCCGTTTAAAAAGGACTATGAAGGTGTTTGACAGCTTTGAGTGGTAAATTGTCAGGAGTGAGGTTTTGAAGTTTGAAAGAGTTTTTACTTCAAAAGTTTTCTAAGCATCTGATTGAATGCTAAGAATCCATTCTAGATTCCTTCTCTCTGTGAATCCATACCAGAAAAAAAAAACACAGAAATTAATTCTAGATTTTTGTGACGTTTGAGTATTAACATGTTCCACATGGAAAATGGCCATTTATTAATTTTTTGTTTACTCGGTTGCTGACAAATTTTTATGGAGAACAATCATCAAATAATAGAAAGTAAAAACGTAATTACACAAAAATGATTCAAATCGACACATTTCAATTCACACATCCCCAAATTTGAAATACCATAAAATGAGCCTTTATGCATGCTCATGGAACTTGATAATAAATGCTACCTTTGCTAGTAGTATCATCACGTTTAATTGGGAGGAAGGACTGTACCATTGTTTCTATTCCTTTACCCTTCAATAACAAGCAATTCTCTGTTTTTGATTGTGAGATAAACTACCCATCCTGTTGGTGCTAACACTTCTATGTACGCTCATGAAACCTGGTCAGAAATGCTACTGTTGGGAAGAATGATCAGAAATGCTACTGTTGCTAGTGTAATATCATCTAGTTAAATTGGGAAGAATGATCAGAAATGCTACTGTTGCTAGTGTAATATCATCAAGTTAAATTGGGAAGAATGACGGTCCTATTGTTGCTATTCCCTTAAAAAATTTCTTCAATAACAAGCAGCATCCTTCTCTGTTTTTGATTTAGATAAACAATACCTATCTTGCTGTTGCTAACTCTTGCAGATAACTCTTAGAGTATGTTTGGTTGACAAAATCTCTTTCATGGAAAGGTAGGGGAATGAAGCAGGAGTGCGGATAAGAGGAGATAAGAGAGGAATAGAGAAAGTAAGGTTGTAGATGACACTCTAATTTCCATGTATTTGGGAATCACACTCCTTTTGCAACCCCCAAAAATCAAATTCCCATGTATGTGGGAATTAGAGTGACATTTACAACCTCATTTTCTCCATTAATTTCTTGTTTCTTACTATCCAATCTTCCATTCCCCTATTTCCCCATGTAATAGAATTTAATCAATCAAACATAGACACACACTTAGTTATCTTTAAAAGAACTAGCCAATTTCATGTCGAGCATCAAGCTGATCAAACCAAGCCCAACCAGAAATTGGTGCTTTTGTTTCTTGTCTTGTTGTCTACAGATATATTTTCCATCGCGCGAACAAAGATTGTTTTTGTTTTTTTATTCTTGGATTTTGTTCACAATTTCAAGTTGCTTTTCTGCCCTGCTCCAAATCACACCCTTTTCCTCCTATGTCCTTTTTTCATTACAATTTTCAACGCTTGGTCATACTTATTCTTCTTGCTCATTCATGAAATTGCACAAATGAGAATGGATTGGAGAATTTGAACAAAGCCGTTCTTTGATTTTTTTTTTCTTGGGTTTATGTTTTGGCCTAATTGTGGTTTAATTCTATATTGGTTTGAGATTTTTCTTTAGTTATGGCATGATACCCCACCTCCTCTTCTTCACCCTCCCCTTCTGAATCGAATTAGAATATTTCAACCATGAGGCTTTGTACACATGCTGCCAATTTAAAACCTTCATTGCTTTACTTTTCCTCACATGGTATTCTACGCTTCCTTTTAAAATATCCATTTCGGAATATTTACCAGTCCATGCATACCCGATTGCTCCACATTCTCTTGATGGATCGACTGACCCCTGTTTCATGATAAATTAGTAAAAATTAGCTCTACCTAATTTTCTATGCTGTGAATGTGAGGCATAACCGAATGTGATCCATTGTTATGCCTGGACTTTTTAGACAAACTCCAATCTTTCCACCTCTTTAAAAAGTTTCGATGGTATACTCATCGAAAGCTGCACTCGCCACTCAAATGATTCCTCTCTGCCTATTGCTACATATCATAGTAGTTTCAGTTTGGCTCCTTTCTTGCCCATATTTGTCTTGTGTCCATTTTGACATTTTCTCCTTGTTCGAGTCCATGGTCCATAGTAGATAGAATAGTGTAGAGCTAGTTTGTGGTAAGGATGAACTCGTCATCATGGAGATATCCTTACCAGAATTAAATCATGTTGATATTTTAATACTTGCTTTAAACTTCCCAAATTTAATTTGTATTATAAAATCAAGGGTTAATCACGTAATAGGATTAGACTGATACGTTTTAGTAATTAATCATCGTGCTTAACGTGATAGGATTTATTGATGATATTTTGGCCGCATCAACAATAAATTAGCGTGCCAACTTGCCTATTAAATGCAACACCCCAGAGTAAAATAAAAAAAAAAATGTACTCCCAATCGACCCTAATAGTTGACGTGTACACTCGAAGTCTATGTTGATTCTGTTATTATTATTATTTTTTTTTTGCTATAACTTATAAGGTGCCTTATTCTGGCCATGAATAATGAGTTGTAAACATATATTCATTAGTTTGTGTTGTACATGTATTATTGAGAGGGGCAAAACAATATAATATATATATATATATACTTAGGAGAATATTGGTTGATTAGTCGCGATTAATCTCATCTCACTTTGGAATAATTAGAATCCAATTAAAGATATAATTGCATAGATTGTAAAAAGTGGGGAAAATTTAATTATGAGAAATGACAAATCCTTGATTGTCTTCTTTTACTTTTTAATTTTTATTATTTTTAATCTATAAACCTGAGCAAATTTCACTGGAAATAGTAAGCAGCGATTGAGAATTTCACAGATGGAGGACAATGACCATATAGGAACATTAATGGTTAAACATGATGACTAGGTTAAAAGCTTCAAAATGATCTTAAGTTTGATGAGAATATGATCTTGATGGTGATTAAGTTATCCTCATAAATATTCAACTCTAGGTTGATCTTCATCTAGGCCCTTCAAGGAGCAAAAGGAGTTTGACTGAAGATTGACATAGCACTATCTTTCATACATTCCTTTCCTCTTTAGGTTAACATCTTTTCCTAGATTTGATGTGCCTTCTCCTTTTTGTGTCTCGCGTGCTTTCTCTATTGCACTCAATTCCATGTGCAGTTAAAACGGCGTTATAACGCTTAGGTGAATCATTACGTAATGATATTATCACGTTATGGTTTCATAGCTTCGATATAACGGCGTTATATGGTTGCTACTGAGATAAATTTTTTTTTCAATAACGCCGTTTTGATTTTTGTTCTAATACATAAAAAATTACCTATTTGCCGTCGCCAATCGATAGAGAACCCGACCTCGTCGTTTGACAGAGAACGAGAGAAGAAGGGAAGAAGACGAAAAGTTAATCACACTCATATACGATGGAATTTTTTTTTTGAATTTAATATTATGAACATGATTTACTTTTTTGACTCTATAATACATTAATACTTTGTGGGATATTAAAAATCGGGTGAGATTCAAGGACAAACATTTGTGACAAAGAAATTGACATGCGATATATATCATCGGATGACATCATCAAATGGTTTAGATTTAGTCTTAATAACTAATTAATTGTAGAGGTTAAAAGTTTTATTTTATAAGGAGACTAATAGTTTCTCTCCCCCTATTTTTTCTCAAATCTTTTTTATTACGGTAAAAAAATTAACTCAAAGTTTTCAGAAAACATCAAATATGTATTCGTTTAATTAACACAAATTTTCCAAAACACATTACGTTGAATTAAAACAGTTTCACAATAGATGAAGTAGCTTGCAATGAAAACGGGCCTAGATGTCAAAGGAATTTGACTTAACTTACTAAATTCTTATTCATTTGTGGTGATGTAAAACTGATTATGGTTATTTGATAGCTATTAGAATTTTTTTTAAGGAAAATATATATTAAACAAATGAAGTGGATAAACATCAAACCATATGGTAGCAATTTCATATATTGTATATGTTATATCTAAACAGAATAAAGTTTTATGAGCCTGAAAGAAATTTTTCTACGTGGCTGATTATGGTTTGGTCCAAGTCAATGAATAACATTTGAGACTATAATATAAGAAGTCATGGACAAGCTACCTTACTATAACATTTTGCGGAGATGACGCCAAGTTCAGAGTGCCCATTTTTTATGTCATTCTTTTACGGATGCATGGTTTGGTATTATTATTATTTTTAAATTTGATGTCATTCGTAGTTTTAACATTTCCATTGGTCTATTTAGTTTTCCTTATGCAAAAGCGACTCTTATTTTATTATTTGCACAAAGTATCTTAGCTAAGAAAATAATATAATAGATTTACAGGTAAGTTACAGTCAAAACATAAAAGTTTTATGTGGTGTCTCTTGTACGTGAAATGGGCATTTATTTTTAGTCTTCGCATAGGGTCACTTAAACCTCAACAACGACTTAAAATGGGCATCTATTCACCTACCCTTACAATATAGAGTTCGGAAACTCTGTGTCAATTCAACGTAAATATTTTTATAAAATCTGTGTTAATTCAACGTAATATATATTTGATGTTTTTTGAAAACTCCGTGTTAAATTTTTTTTACCTGAATAAAAAGATTTGAGAGAAAATAAGGGGAGAGAGAAGCTATTAGTCTCCTTATAAAATAAGACTTCTAACCTCTACAATTAGTTAGTTATTAGGACTAAATCTAAACCATTTGATGATATGCCATCCGACGATGTATATTGCGTGTCAGTTTCTTTGTCACAAATGTTTGTTTGCGGATCTCAGCCGATTAAAAATCTATTTAAAAAACTATTCTGTTATATATCGTTATATCCTGATATATCCCGTTATAACCTATAATGCTCTTGGACTTTTATGGGTTCGTTATCCGTTTTAACTACATACCACCCCTTCTTTGTGATATTCATGTTGTTTTCTTCTTACTCTACCTCTAAACAGTGCCACCTTCCACCTGCCCCAACTATGTTCTAATCATTTCTTTCGGTATCTTTCCTTAAATACTATAGACTCAAACACAAGGACCCAGCAGCATTAAAACAAACAGCAGCACCACCAATACCAACAGCTAATTCAACATTCTTGTTGAGATAAGATGGAAATTCCACCACATGAACAGAAATGAAACACAATGTGGAAGAGAGAGCTCCATGCCAGGGGATGCTCCAAAACCCTCTAGCGATTTAAAAGAGAGCTTGATAAAGTCAGAGGGAAGCAAACAACCCTTCAATTCCATAACTACTCCAGTGCATCCATTGTATGGTCAACACTCTTGAACATAATCTAGTTCTAGCTCTATCCGTTTTTCATTCCTTCTGAAGAACTTAACTCTTTGATCGTCTGGACAAGTCAAAATTCTTCCTCAACTAGAGCGCCTCTCTCTCTAGTCATTGAATCCCATCCTTTCCGTCCTGAATTTTGTCCTTGGCATCCACATTAAAGATCTCAGTGGATTATTTCACCAATTTCTTTCCCTTAACTACAACAAATGATCAAATCTTGTAGATGCTGTGTGTTGTTTCTATCGAAATCAAGTGTTTAGGGTTTGGTTCCCCTCTTTATGTCGCGTATCACACTGATGGAAGAGGTTTATTGTCATTGATGTTCCAAGTGTAGTCCCTTATCTCCTGACACATTAAAGTTTATGTTAGAACTAGTGCTGTTTATTTTTCATTATTGTTGGACCATGTCTAAGTTTTAATTTTCACATTATTAAGTATGAATTATTCATTTAGTTATTTATTTATTAGCGTGAATCTTGTTTTGGTAGATATCCAGCATAATTACCCACTGGTGAAGTGAGTTGTGAGATCCCAAGAGAGAGGAAAGGATGTCGAGCAGTGGCAATACACACTGGTGTTACAATTGTCGGCGTCCCGTCCGGATCCGAGGAAGGAACACAGATTGCCCACATTGTAATGGAGGTTTTGTGCAAGAACTGGATGATGTGGAGGGTATAAGTCCACTGGATTTCTTTGGTTTTGATTCTGATGATGAGCGTGATCAAAGACTCGGAGTAATGGAAGCTTTCTCAACTTTGATGAGGCAGCGATTGGCAGGGAGAAGTCATGACCTTGATATCAGAGGGAGATCAAGATCTGGTGATATGGGATTAAGCTCTGGTCCTTGGTTGATCTTCAATGGTCAGATCCCTGTTCATATGTCTGGCAGAGGCGGGATTGAAGTGCTTTTTAATGGAGGTCCAACTGCAGGATTAAGGCGAGCTAATATCAGTGATTACTTTGTGGGCCCAGGACTAGAGGAATTTATTGAGCAGCTCGCTAGTAATTATCAAAATGATCAACGGGGACCACCCCCAGCTTCTCAATCTTCAATTAATGCGATGCCCACTGTAAAGATCACGCAGAGGCATCTCCGTACAGACTCACACTGCCCTGTCTGTAAGGAAACATTCGAGCTAGGATCCGAAGCTAAGCAGATGCCTTGTAATCACATCTATCATTCTGAATGTATAGTCCCTTGGTTAGTTCAGCATAATACATGCCCTGTTTGCCGCCTTGAGCTTCCCCCACAAGGATCCAACAGTTCTCGCAGTAATCAGAGTTCTAGTAGGAGCAGCAGCAGAAGTGGAAATAGTAGTAGTGACACCAGTGCGAGAGAGAACCACACTTCAGAGAGTCACGGCAGGCGTAATCCATTCTCCTTTTTGTGGCCTTTCCGCTCCTCATCGAGTTCTAACTCTAATCGAAATGAACCAGCCAGCAGTGGTTCAGCAGCTACCATGCGTGAAGATAACCACCAGATGCATTATTCTGGATGGCCTTTTGATTATTGAGATCATTTTCTTCTGTTGTGCTTCATTACTGTGTTGCTTAATCAGCTGCAGCTCAGATAGCATGTCTCCTATAGTTCATGGTGTACTTGTCATGGTTGCGTGCAAGTCTTTGAGGACATATATGTGTCCGTCCTAGTAGTATTTGGTAGGCAGTTTATGGTTGTTGTATCCTTATTCCCGTTTGTGTAAATTTCCAGTTACAGAAATGCTCTGCCTTGATATTACTGCACAAACTGATGCATAATGTTTAGTAAGGTGAAGTTGAATGATCTGTAAATGTTGTGTGTTTTTCAATTCTATGTTGTTTAGCTTTCTCTAATGAATGTGTTCAGTATTAGTGTCAGTGGTCGGATATGGTGTTTATAGGCCATGAAGGCTTTTTCTTTAGGACTTCGCACCACCTAAAGTATTGTCTCACACCATTAAATCAACTTTTTATTTCTCATGTAACCTACTTTATTTCCTGCCACCGTCACTTGTCTCACCCTTTTTGTCTTTGAAATCAGACCCTCAGTCTCTGAAAATAAGGTATTATCCCTTGACTTTGGTTTAACTTATATGCTTGATTGAGAACAATTTTAAGTTCATCAAAACACAAAAATTGTAATACTCCAAGTTATCTAATAAACACAATTTAAATCACTTAAAAATGTTTTGAAATGAGCAAGTTATGGTCATTTTACTGAAGTCGTGCAAATCTGTCTCGCAATAAAAACGGGACAGTGTCCCTGACTTTCGGCCAATTTATATGCTTGATCGAGATCGATTCTTAACCTCATCAAAACACAAAAATTGTAGTACTCTGAGTTATCTAATAAACACAATTTGAATCAGTGAAAAATGTATTGAAATGAGAAAGTTATGACCATTTCACTAAAGTCACACAAATCTGTCCGAAAAAAGGTTTGTTTTCACCCATTCGCATTAAGCAATGTGAGGATTGGGCGAAAATTTGCCTAGACCAATACGAGGATTGGGAGAAACTTCGCATTGGTTTGGGCAAAGTTAAGGCGAAGTTTTGCCCAATCCTCGCGTTTTCCAATGCGAATGGGTGAAAACATATTTTTTTCCGGACAGATTTGCGTGATTTTAGTAAAATTGCCATAACTTTCTCATTTTGAAAACATTTTCAAGTGATCAAATTGTGTTTATTAGATAACTCAGAGTACTACAACTTTTGTGTTTTGATCAGCTTGATAATCGGTCTCGATCGAGTACATAAGTTGGCTTAAAGTCATGATACTACCTCGTTTTCATTGCGAGACAGATTTGCGCGACTTTAGTAAAATGAGCATAAATTGTTCATTTCAAAACATTTTCAAGTGATTCAAACCGTGTTTATTAAATAACTCATAGTACTACGTTTTCATGTTTTGATGAGGTTGAGAATCGATCTCGATCGAGAATATATGTTGGCCGAAAGTGAGGGACACTACCCCGTTTTCACTGCGAGACAGATTTGCGCGACTTTAGTAAAATGACAATAACTTGCTCATTTCAAAACATTTTCAAGTGATTTCGCGATGATCTTGAGAATCGGTCTCAATTGAGAGTTTAAATTGGTCGAAAGTTACCATGTTTTTATGTTACTATTTTTTTCAAAAACAATTTTTTTGGTAGGTGTGGGTTAGTAGGAAAAAAAGTACATGGTGGTGTGAAACAATACTTTAGGTGGTGTGGAGTGGTCGTTGCCATTTTTTTATTCAAAGAGAAATTTTGCCATTGGAAAACTCGAACATAAGGGAAAAAATGAGGTGAAGTTCATGTTGAGGTTGAAGAAATTTTAAAAACACCCTTAAAATTTTCTTTTCTTTTCAATAAAAAAAAGAAAAAGAAAAAGAAAAAAACCCTGTATATTTTTTTCTTCTTCAAATTTTGATAATTAAGAGGAATCTTGGATGATCAAATCTTATTGATTGGAGTTTGTCTAAGCAGCCAGGCTTTAAAGCCATTTTTTTGCCTGACTATGAAGCTCGACTGCCTAGAATTGGGGTATTGACTGACTCACGACCCGCTCTATAGAGTACTATATTGTCCGCTTTGGGCCTTACATCACCCTCCCGTACCTAAGCAACGTGAGACTATGATCTCCTCTTTGTAGCTTGTCAATCCTCTTGGGATCCCCATAGGCTTTTCCATCACCTTCCCCTGGGAGACTATGATCCATGGGCTTCTCCCTCACTCTCCTTCCCAGGTCCGTCACACAAGGGTATCACAGTCCACCACCCTTGGGGCCCAACGTCCTCGTTGGCACACTTCCGGCTAAGTCAGACTTTGATACCATTATGTCACGACCCAATCCACAAAGTACTATATTGTCCGCTTTGGGCTCAAGGCCCGCACGACTTTAAAACACATATTACTTTGTAGATCCAACCTCGTACATATATAGTACATCACTTTCTCGCACCCAAGCGATGTGAGACTATGATCTCCCTTTTGTAGCTTGTCAATCCTCTTGAAATCCATGAGCTCTTGAGCTTCTCCCTCACCCTCCCCCTCAAGTCTGCCCACACAAGGGTATCACAGTAACAATACATGTAACTTTTTGCATTTCCTGATAACTTCTGACACAACTCTTGTTGACTTGTAACATTGCTCATTGTTGTTGTTCTTGCTCGAGGTTTGAAGTTTTGGTACTATTATCTTCTGTTGTTAGATCGCAGGAGTTGTTTGCCTGCGTCACATTCTTCAGTCAGGTAAGAAAATGTTATCAAAAATTCTAGAGGTCGAGGGAGGGAGCGAGGGATGGGTGTAACCACCCATCCTGCTCGAGATGAGCGACAACGCGCATCTCCATGGCAATGTCACCCATCCCTCGCTCCCTAGCAAAGCTCAAATGTTATTGCTCTTACATTTGGCATCCAAACTCCAAAGTAACATTGTTTGAAGTTGGCAACAAAACCTCCCCACCTAATTTGCTGATTTTTCCCGTGAAAGAAAGCTATCACTGTAGATAGAAGTTGAACTACAAAGTAAATGAAAAAAAAACACTTACGAATCTCCTTTTACCAAAATATACAAATAAATGAATAAACAACTAGAAATTTTTTCACGCAGACGGACACATTGAGTCAACGAGGAATTTAAGAATCCAAGTCATATATCTACAATAAAAAAAACAAATGACATTACACTAAATTGGCATATTTGTAATAACTTAAAAAACAATAACACTTTTGAACTATTACAATCCACCATATAATTTTAAGTCAAAACTAAATTTAGCCAACAAAATAAAAATAGCTACAAAAAAAGTGATACAATAAATTAAATCACCATGAATAGCATCACTTGTAAGCCCATACTATTTGTGGTGATACAATTATTGAATTATTTTATTTGTGAAAATGTATAAAATTGCTTTTTAAATTGTTATAGCTCAAAAATGTTACTGTTTTTTGAATTGTTACAAAAATGTCAATTTGGTGTAGTGTGAGTTTTGATCCACATAATATTTTCCATGGAATAAATAAGCCAGAGAAAGAACATTTATGTAGTTAATTAGTTGCGAAGATCCAAGTGCTTCGATTTCATAATCTATAGCTTGCTTCAGGTGATAGTTAATGTCTTAGACGACGAGTACATTTGATATCTGTAGTCAAAGACTTGTCTCCGCTCAATCCCCCATAGACTGATTCAGCATGATGTACAATAAATTTCTTATTTATGTTAACTACAACTTATTTTTATTCAGGTTTAATGACACTGAATTCTAAAACAAACTAGAAAGGTGTTGAGAACTTGCCCTGTCTAAATTCTAATCAAGCTTTCCTTTTTTAGTTTTGTGTTTATTTGGTATTGAACTTTTCCATGCCATTTACTCAAGCAGGGAAGTCGCTGTTGCATTCACTCGAGCGTGGGATATCCTACACAAAAAATTACAATGAGAATTGGCAAAAATGCACGCACATGTGCTTGCATGGCCAAAAATGACAGAAGACATTGATAGAGTTCTTGAGAATATAGACGAAGCGAGGGTTAACAAGAGATGTCTGAGGGACTTTGTCCAGATTTGACTCGCGTCTCCGGATAAGTAAACAAGCAGTGAAGACTTTGGGTGAGGTTAGGCGTCTCCTACAAACAAGAAATTTCCATGAAATTTGCTATGATCCACCTCCACCAAATATTGAAGCTGCGCATAAAAACTGGGTTGAGACTTGAGGGGTTTCCATCGAGGGACATGATTATGAATAAGGTCATGGAAGCATTGCAAATATCCAAATAGAGAAGAAGGTTTAATCAACCTGAAGACGGCATGAAAAAAACCTGGACATAAAGAAGAAGGTTTAATAAAAATCCTATACATAATTTTGCCACCATTGACTTTTGAATTTCTTATTGTATAATTTGATATTTCCCCACCCTGCGACACTGACAACGTTGTCTCGCCTCACCCCTTCCTCTCTCCCTCAGTTCTCTGCGACGTTGATGACCCCATCCCAGCCCTTTCCTCTTTTCTGCTCCATCTGTCTGTTTACTACGAGACCGACAATCGCCCCGCCTCCTCATCTTCCTCCTTCTTTGCTTGATTTATTTTTCTTTTTCCCACCATCGCCGCTAGCAATCCCAACCTTTCTTGTCTGCTTTGAGAAAGGAATTTTTTTTTTTTTATATATAAAGATTGTCTCGAGATGAGCCTTAAGATACATGTTTGTATCTCAAGGTTCATTGCGATTATTGTTTGAAGGGTATTTGGATAATCTACATGAGCCTTATGACAATCAACAGTTTGACTGCTAGTCCGAGGGAGTGCAATAATTATTAATGATGGGGGTAATATCTAATTAGCTATTTTTGATAGGGAAAATTGCATTGTCCACATATAATTTTACATTTGAAATTAATTTTGCCCATAAACTTTATATACCAATTTGATTTGCCCTTGGTGATACATAAAAACGGTCACACCCCTGAGCCATACACGTGTCATGATGATCTCGAGGAATTACGGGCCCCAGCATCAGCTCAACACTGATCCGCCCCAAGCGGTTAAGCCCGCCTAATTCAGTTCGCCAGACGGACCCGAACTCTTACAGCGTGCTAGGCCCACACGTCTCACAGCTATCCTCAATACCGATGAGTCTTACTAAGGAAAATATCTCGATGATTAGTTTTGGACGGACAATTACAATAGCTCTCTGCTTCCAACTAGGAAGCAAATACTAGAGTACATTCTACATAGGGAATCTTCCTTCTACAGATTGCTCTCGCATTGAGAACTATTTCTCGCGTATCTAGGAGCACTAGGCTAACATGAAACTTTCCTCCTACAACACGACACCTAATTAGAGAAGGATCTCCACGAAGATCTCCTTCCTAAACTACGCCTTCGATGACCTGGTAGAAACCAGAATCATTGCACTATAAATAAGACATGAGGTTGGTAAGTTAAGGTGCGCTACACATTCCCTGTTACAATATTACACATTTCTCAGATCCCTGTCCGACTTTAGCATCGGAGTGCCATCATTGTGGTCCGTGGCTCACGTTCGTTACTTGTGCAAGTCAGCGGGATTAGGTCAAAGCAGGTAGCGGAAAACAACTGCATTAGTTTGGCGCCGTCTGTGGAGACGACAAAGTTCTTAACTTTTCATTAGTGTTGTCTCCTTTCAAAATCCAGAAAGATGGCGACCACTAGGTCATGCAACAACGGAGAATAGGTGGACACGTCAAACGCTCTGGTTGGCACAGCACCGCCGCTTTCAGCGACTCCAGTCATACACGGGCTGCAGACTCATGCCCACGCATCGACGACGGACCCCTAAATCGATAGGTTGTCATCTCAAATAAAGCAGATAACCAAGGCGGTGAAGGCTCTCACTCGACAAAATCCACCACCTGCTAATGGAGACTAGGAGCATCACGGGCCTCCGTCTTCGGAGGACAGCAGGGAGCAAGCACAGGAAAGCCAAGCCCCCACTAGTTCTCATTAAACTAGAGGAGGTTGCGCGGCTAACGCTGAGCCCGTCGCCAGGGCAGAGTGACTCGGCTCTCAGAACCCCCTCTGCAGTGGGGCGCACGACCCAAATGTTCTGTACTGCCTTTCTGTTCCACCATTTGTTGACCGCATCATGAATGAGGCCCTTATGAGGAAGTTCACTCCTCCGAAGCTCGACTTCTACGACGAAACCACCAATCCATTCGACTACTAGCCTAAAAAGGTCAGCACTTACATGGTTCCACAGCCTTTCGCCGAGGTCGATCGACTCCTTCAAGATACTGGCAAAAGAGTTCCTGACACATTTCGTAGGGAGCCAGCATTTTGAAAAGTCCCACACTACATACTCTCTCTAAAGCAGAGGTCCCACGAGACTCTAGAAGAGTATGCCACATGCTTCAACAACAAATTGACTCTCATCGACGGATGCAGCGATGACACAGCCCTGACAACCTTAATTGCGGGCCTCAAGGAAGGAAAACTCTATGAAGACCTCACCTTAGAGTCCCCTCTGGATATGACAGAGCTCCTCAAGAGCGCTTAGAAGCATATTACTTTGGAGGAGTTGAGAACCTTGAAGAAGGAAACTGAAGACAAGAAGAAGCCATCCGCTCCTAAGGACAAGAAGGAGGGAAAAATACGCAAGGATGAGGAATGAAGCAAAAGTAAGCGCAATGACAATAGGGGTCTGTCCAGGCCGGAGAAATCATTCAACTACGTTGGATCCAGAGCTGTGACACCCCTAAATGCTAACCTGTCAGACGTGCTAAACTCCATGAAAAATTGGGAGGATCTGAAGTGGCCCCCGAAGCAGAGCGGAGACCACTCCAAGCGTGACAACGACAAGTATTGTGCAAGAAGGGTGACCACGATACCAATGATAGCAAGAGTCTAAGGTATGAGGTTGCGTACTGGATCCGTAGAGGCAAACTGAAAGAATTCCTGAACTCTGAGAAACGACCAGAACAAACTAGGGATAGGGGGAGTCAGTTAAAGAAATATCGAAGGAGACTCCAGGGATAATATATCTCATTCATGGAGTCGGACCGAATGAAGACCAGTTGTACAGGTTCCGCAAGCAGACTCTACTGGAGATGCAGACACAACCTGCGGACGAGGACAAACACATCTGCTACTCACGGGTACAAAGTCTCATTTTCACCTTGATCTTTACAGACAAAGACCTCGAAGGAGTCCGAGCGCCGCACAACGACGCCCTGGTCATCTCGGTCTCCATCGAAAGGTGAGAGGTGAAGAAAGTTCTGGTGGATACATGAAGCTCACTCAACGTCTTGTTATACAACGCTTTCTGCAGTATGGGCCTCAAGGAGGAAAACTTGACGTCCTCAGACTACCCGCTGATTGGATTTAGCAGAGAGAAGTGCTTCCCGATCGAGAAGATACGATTGGCAATAGTGGCAGGAGAGCCGCAATTAAGAAAATGTACTATTTCTGGACTTTATGGTCATAAATGCACCTTCGACCTACAACCTTATCTTGGGAAGACCATGGCTCCAACAGATGGAGGCAGTATTCTCCACCCTTCACCAGTGCGTCAAGTATATCACTAATCACTCCGAAAGGGACAATACATGGAGACCAACCTACGACATGAGGTTGTTATTATTCTGCACTAAAACAAATAGAATGCTTCCAGATCCAACTACATATTGCGGGGCAGCTTGAACCAGTGCTGGGCCAAACGACAGCGGAGGCATCGCCTTCAAACAATGCAGGAGCAATAAGTTCCTCCGCTCAGCGAAACGGAGAGGCCTAGGCAAGCGGGAATACATCCCCCCGACGTTTTGAGATTGACCAATCTACAAGGTTTACTCTTCAGTAACCTCTGAAGTGTCTCGATAGTCCGCTGAATGATCCACAAGAGCAACCCAAATTCACTTCAAGGCCATGATCAACTTCTCTCCATCAACAATTAGTCTACTTTTGGTCTTTTGTTTCCATTTCTATAGTCAATGTAGAGTTTTAGTTCTTAAAGACTTGTGTGATTTGCAATCAATTATGAAATAAAGGAAGACTTACGAAAACAAACTTTATTGATTATTGGAAAGATGTAACAACAAGCACCCTGAGGCGGATACAAAAGACTACATACTACAAGTATCTGAATACATTGCAACATGAAGTAAAAGACCCGTTTAGACAATCTGACCATGTAAAGGTGTCTGAAGGAGGACATGCAAGCTATTTGCAAGTGACAACAAAGATATGCGAACGGACTTCGCTCAACCCCTTCCCAAGATAAAGACAAGGTGTCAAAAGTGAATTGAAAGGACTGAGTGGCCAAATGGCTCTGCCGAATCACTCCAAAAAAGTGCTCGTACATTGGCGTTGTAGACTTACAACGGACTACTGATTTCCTCAAGAGACATCTCACCCCCTTATAGACTTTCTCAAATGCTTGTTGGCATACGGGGGGGGGGGGGGGGGTGGAAAAAGGCAGATGGGGATGGCCACAAACGGTGAAGCAGACGAGGTCTCACAGTGGTGCCAAGCGAGGCCATTTTCCCATAAATGAAGCCAGGAGTGGCTGACAGATACCACGCCTGGAAGCATCGTTCATCGGCTAACACTTCGATCAGCCATTGGTTAGCAGAAGGATCCACGCACATACGGATGCAAGCGACACAAAGTAACACCAAGGCATCTCCCTTAGTAGCAAATCCATACTTCTCCGCGATATGAAAAGAAATTATGAGACCTCAGGAGATCAACTACGTACCCACTTAGAACAGGTGACCATGCATAACAACAACTATCGTCGTGCCTGATCAGTGCAAATGTCTAAACATTCTAGGACTCCATTGCTAGAGATCTCCCTTCAGCCTTTGGAAACAAGAACATTCAGGAGATAAGCTTTGCGAAAGATAGTGCCTACAACGATCGGAAGACACCATTATATAAGCGTAATGGTTCACCAAATGGGCCTCCTGCATTAACTGCTAAACATAGAATACCGTGTGGGAAATGGAGAAATGACGGTTCCCAAGGAAAGTGCGCAGACTACGTTCGCTCAATTAATGATGTTGCACGCAACCCCATCAATTCAATGGGAGTAACCGGTAATCAACTGTCCCACAGCCTACGCCGTACATGTGTCACTGCGCGTTATATGTCGTACACGTAGCGCAATCGTACAAGAAACCCTAGCTCTTCCTTTGCGGGCCCAAAGGCTCGATCCATTCGGCTCACCATTCAAACAATATTTTGTTACATGCTTGGCACGAGCGCAAATCCAAATTAGCCTTGACGCACGGACCGTACCTACGGATTGCTATTTTTTTTTTAAAGGTAATGTTGTCCACACAGCCCGACATTAGCGAACACGGGCTCTCACGCCCTCAAACGAGCGAAACTCCTTTCCAATCGGGTAAGCTTAATCAGCCAAAACTGATGACGACGACTTTCAGTATCTCCCGACACCTAGTTCGCTCAGCGCGAATCTCGATGGTGTAGGAAGTGGGAGTCTGATCAGCGCTATCACGCCTGGTGATGACGACTTGCCAGGGATCATTGCCCCCCTTCGCGCTCAATGATCGCTGAACCCAATTAGGTAAGCTTGGCTGGTAACGACTGGCAACGACAACTTTCGATCAAAGCCCAGACATGTTGCCCCCACTTCACGGGGTGTGGATGGTTTGGAAGGTGGGAGCCTAGTCAGTCTCAAACTGATTCCGACGGCTCACCACGGGACCACCGCTTTTCAGCGTGGCCGCTAAATTACCAACCCTTGACTTGTAGCCCCCATTGCGAGTGTGTAAATAGTTTAGAAGATGGGAGCCTAGTCAGTCCCGAGCTGATTTCGACGGATCGCCATGGGGCCACTGCTTTTCAGCATAGCCGCCAAATTGCCAACCCTAGACTTGTAGCCCCTACTGCGTGGGTGTTGATAGTTTAGAAGATGGGAGCCTAGTCAGTCCCGAACTGATTCGGACGGATCGCCATGGGAACATTGCTTTTCAGCGTGGTCGCCGAATCACCAACTCTAGACTTGTAGCTCCCATTGCGCGGGTGTAGATAGTCTAGAAGGTGGGAGCCTAGTCAATCGTGAACTAATTTCGACGGCTTACCACGGGACTACTGTTTTTTAGCGTAGCCGCCAAAAATTCCCAAATTCGTAGCTTGATGCGCATAGGTGTAGATGATTTGGAAGGTGAGATCCTGTCAGTCCCGAACTGATCTCAATGGCTTATCACGCGATCACCGCTCTCTTTCGAAATGGTGGCCGCAAACACGAATCTAGCTGAGTCAGCGTCTTCACGCTCAAATGGACTGACATTCTAATATTAGCAAAGGCCACTCATTCTGATACAAAGATCGTACGGCTAGTGCCCAGATAAAAGCTACTTAGGATGCCAATCCAATAGGGCTGAACAAAAAACCGATCAAACCGACCGAACCGATCAAAACCGAACCGATTGGTTCGGTTTAAATTCGGTTCGGATCGGTTTCGGTTTTAAAAAATTCAAAACCGAAGTGGTCGGTTCGGTTTTCGGTTTCTATGTGATTTTAACCGACCAAACCGAACCGACCGAATATATATAATAAATAATATATATTTTATATATAAATAATATAATATGTTTAAAATAGTCGGTCGGTTCGGTTTTATTTCGATTTTAGTCGGTTCGGTTCGGTTACGGTTTGCATAAATTAGAATCGGTTCGGTTTCGGATCGGTTTTGTTAATGATCGGTTCGGTTTCGGTTTGAAAATTTTAAAACCGACCTAGGTCGGTTCGGTTCATGGTTTAGGTGAAAAACCGAACCGATGGTTCGGTTTTCAGCCCTACAATCCAAGCTTATGGCACCTGACTCGGCACGTACGCTCTGATACATGCGATTGGCCATCACAACTCGCCCATAGCAGCAGTTGCAGCCGACCAATCAAACAAGTAAGGTAACTCTCAAACAACTTACTTTGGGGACAAGACACAGCTCGGGCAACTCGACCCTCAGCTAAACTGTCCGCAACATGCCCACTATCTAATATGACTACACAACAATGACCCTGAGTCATTCGCAATGCAAAACGGTCAAGCTCTCTATCTTAGACACACCAGTTGACGTCCTATTGATTCAACCAGCCTATGCTAAAGCAAGATGACAAGGTGAAACGAAAAATATGCAATAAAGACAACAAGCACGAAACATATAAAACAGTTTTCATTAATGGTCAAAACGAAAAGGGGTACAAACTAGGGCTGGGAAAGTACGGGTAACTGACCCAAAATGTAAAAATGGAAAACCGGCCCGAAAAATTTGGGCTTGTGTTTATGAGACCCGAAACCAGATCGGATTGACCGGTTAACCGAAATACGGGCCGGTTTCCGGCCGGTCTCGGTCCTAAGAGCAACATTCAAAATGGCCTATTGATATTGAAATCAAGATCTGATATTGAAATCCTCACAGCTTGTTGATATTGAAATCAAGATCTGATCAAAATTAAGATCAAGATCAAGATCAAAATCAAAATCACAATCTGATCAAGATCAAAATCAAGATCAAGATCAAAATCAAAATCTGATCAAAATCAAGATCTGATCAAAATCTAAATCAAGATCAAAATCAAAATCGGGGAAGGGAGGGGATCTGATCGGTCTCCGCCTCCGCCATGAGAAGAGCAGAGGCGTCCGCGGCTTCGCCTCCGCTGTGAGAAGGGAGGGGAGTGGGAGGCGGCCTCAGATCGGCCTACGCCTCCGCTGTGAGAAGAGAGGGGAATGGGAGAGGGAGGGGAGAGGAAAGCAGCCTCAGATCGGCCTCAGGAGGCGTCCGTGGCTTCGCTGTGAGAAGAAAGGAGGCGTCCTCGCTGGTTTCCTCACCATTTAGAATTTCTGAGAATGAGACTCTGACTCTCTGTGAAGTTGAGGGGAGAGAGAATTACTTAAGTGAAGGAGTCGGGCCGGGCCGATTACTCGACGGGCTTCAGAAATGGAAACCGAGGCCCGGACCAGAAACTTCGGGCCAGGCCGGGCTTTTACAACTGAAATTTTTTTAATTAATTAAAACCGACCCGATCGGTCCGGTTGTCGGTTAGGTTCGGGTTTTCGGTCCTAAATGCCCACCCCTAGTACAAACACATAAAGTTTACTTCTTATCAGGATAAGGTATAGAAACAAAAATGCTAAGCCTAGTGAAGGAGCAGAAGTTGTGTCCACACGCATCACGACCTGGACATAAGGGTCCAAGCTGTCTTCCTCGTCCGATGACGCAGAGGTAACAAACAAGTCTACATACGACATCTTATAACGTCCGAGATCCCATTCCGGATGCTCCTCATTCATCAGCACCAGCAGCTCCAGCCTGTCATAGACAACCCAGTGGAACTCGCATTTGCCTTGTTTATGAAAAAAACTCTTCCTCTCACACCTTCACATCAACAAGTTCACGCTCTAAAAGCTCCAACTTGCCAATCAATGTGTCGACCTGAGACTGCTCTATGGCCAGATTACTCTTCACAACACTAAGCTCATGCCACTCCAATTCGAGTTGGTCCTTGGCCTTCCTTATCTCTCTAGCATAGAACTCCACATCGGAATTCTAACTGTTGCTTTTGAGCAACCCAGTCGGCCTCATTCGAAGCATTCTTTTTAGCAAGAAATCGCAGTTCAAAACACGCCTTAGCCGCAGTTTCCTGCGTAACCTTTACGTCTCGGCGGGTCAGATCCAACTCTTGTTTGAGTCTATCTCTCGGACACCGCCTCTGACAGATCACACTCAAGGACCTCCAAGCAAGCCCCTTGAGTCTCAGCGGCCACGGTTGACTGATCCAACCTCTTCTCCCCAGCCTGCTTTTTAGCTGATCAATTTCACAAAGCGCATCAGAACACAACGCCTGCATGTGCGAGAAGACTCGCTCGAAGGTGTATACCCTCTCATGAGACGCCTCAACTTTCGTCCCAGCAACAGCCATGTGGCTCAAGTGAGATATACCCAGCATAAGGTATTTCAAGCCCTTGTCCATACACCCTTCTAGCATATCCTCCTTGGGTTTTGGAACGCAATCCATCAGCAAGTTGTAGCGCTTGCTTTTATGTTTTCTCAAAGCATACTCTATGTCCACTTCTTGGTGTCGGACCTGTGAACTCATCTTTACCAAGTCCGGTGCAAACAGGATTATCCACGCATTCGGATGAAGCTTTCCCGATCAGGAATTACGCTAGCACCACCCTTCATGGTTGCCACTGTCCTCAGGCTCTCCTTCGTGGCCTTTCCTTTGTCATGAACAACCGACGCTTTGGTGCGAGACGACTCGATGAGATCCGGAGGAAGAGGAGGGAGTGAATTATCCAAATGACCCTCTAACACTTCTAGTCGTGGTCTGGAACCAAACGGTGAAGAATGCAGACTGTGGGAACCTTGACCCACGACACCACGACCATTATCAGAAAGCGCACTAGTGGGACAATCTGATTCCACAACGTCTGGCGGGTGTTCACAGAAGCCTTTTGTTGGAACAGCCCCACGCGAATCAGCAACAGCAGAAGCCGCCATTGCGACCCGCACCAGACGATCATTCAAAGCTTCGGCCTGCGCATCACTGAGATTCAACCTGTTTTCAACCCCTGCAAACCGCAAGTAATCTTTCTCCAAGCCGGACAAATTAGTCTCCGCCCCGACAGGCTTAGCAGACTCGTGCTCTTCTCTCACTGGAGCGGGTCGTTCTGAAGGCAACCCAGTTCTAACACAGGACCTCTTCCTTACAAAAGAGGCAAGCGCTTCAAATGACTCCTCCACGTTAGATAGAACGGGAGCTTTGGCCCCAGTAGCCTTCATCTTCCTTGAAGGGGCCCCATCTTCCAACTTAATTAGTGATACTCGGTACAGAGTGGGGGCAACGTGCCAGTTGTCCCACAACCCACTACGGATGAAGTTGGAAACTCTTATGACATCGACCACGTTCCTCGTTGGCAAGCCGCAGAATGTCTCCATGGTGTTTTGTTCCTCTAAGGTAAGAGGAGTAGTGGAAAACCTTCCTGCAAAAAAAAACACAAGCAATGATTAGCTAGCCCGCAATCATGCATATCAAATTCACGAGAAATGATTGAACTTACAAAACGGCTTGAACTCTCGCTCGAGCGGACGACCCTTGCATCGAAATTACTTCAAATTCGCAAGGGCAAAAAAGCAATACTTCTGCCAGAACTTGAAATCATCGGGCAGATTCACAAAGCAAGCCGACGATGTCATTTTACAGACAATGTTACCCTTCAGCCGGGGGAAAGTCAACAACTAAATTACTCGCGGAGTCACGCTGACGCCAACCTCGTTAGCACTGATCAGATTCAGGAGGATGATCCTATATCCATGAGGCCCCAACTAGGCCGGAGGAATCCCTAGGAGATCCAAGAACTCCCAAATCACGTCTAGAACGAAAAGTGCACTCTAGTTTGAAGCATCCCATGATGCAAGCAGATGAAACCGGCTGTAGATGACATTGGCGTTTGCCGTTAGGACATACAACGTTAGGTCCTCAGGGACCCCAAACTTCGTAAGGATTTTGGCAAGGCCAGGCTTGGATAGCAACCTGTCTTCGAAAAACTCTAGGCCTTTGGCCAAGGTTGCGTCGTCAAGAAGGTTTTGTTAAGCCATGAAGAAGTTGAACAATATTTTCTAATCAGAGCAGTATCTTCAACATCAAAGAAAGTTGAAGAGTCAAACTCTACACTGCGGATGACCTAAATATAGATTGGGTTCTCGCCTCTTTTCTGTTGGACCGACGCACGTTCAATTAATGCAGCGCACGACTTAAGCAACAATTCAGACTCAATCATCATGAGCGATACATCCCTTCAAGAAATGGCTTAGCGAATTAATGTGACGGCCCACTAACTCGGAGGGAGTAGCTGATGATATATAAAAATGGTCACACCCCTGAGCCATACACGTGTCATGATGATCTGGAGGAATTACGGGCCCCAGCATCAGCCTAACACTGATCCGACCCAAGTAGATTTAAGCCTGCCCAATTTAGTCCGCTAGACGGACCCGAACTCTTACAACGTGCTAGGCCTACACGTCTCACAACTATCCTCAATACCCATAAGTCCTACTAAGGCAAGTATCTCGAGGATCATCTTCGGACGAGCAATTACAGTAGCTTTCTGCTTCCAACTAGGAAGTAAATACCAGAGTACATTCCACACAGGGAATCTTCCTTATACGGACTGCTCTCGTATTGGGAACTATCTCCCGCGTATCTAGGAGCACAAGGCTAACATGGAACTTCTCTCCTACAACACGACTCCTAATTAGATAATGATTTTCACGAAGATCTCCTTCATAAACTACGCCTTCGATGGCCTGGTAGAACCAGAACTCCTTGCACTATAAATAAGACATGAGGTTGGTAAACTAAGGTACACTACAAATTTCTTATGACAACATTACACCTTCCTCAGACCCCTGTCTAACTTTAGCATCAGAGTGTCGTCGGCCACCAGAACGGTGGTCCGTGGCTCACGTGCGCTACTTGTGCAGGCTAGTAAGTCAGCAAGATTAGGTCAAAACAGGAAGCGAAAAATGATTGCATCAGCCCTCTATATATTTATCTTTTGTGCTCTTATAAAATAGCTTGTTAGATCCATTTTCTTCCCCCATAGATTAGATGAAGTTTTGTTTAGCAATTGATGCTTTGTATAACTATTTATGTATTAAAACAAAATTATATTAAAATAATTAATTATTATATTATCATTAATTAATTATGAGTCATCACTCTGTTCCCCTTCAACAAAAATCCCGACTTTATCATTGCACAGAAATGGAAATAATATCCAATAAAAGGCCTATATAAAATTTGGACGTACTTTGGTTTGAGAAATCATTTCTAATTTGCAGGCTGAACTTTAGTTCATTCTTGGAAATGGAACAAAAATCAAGTTTTCTCAAAATGTTTAGACGGGGAAATTAAGCTTTTAAAGATAGATTTACAAGGTTTCAAAGAGTATGTCAAAATACAGTAGCAATTTGCGCCCCTGGTGACGAGGGTAGGGACTCACCTTAGGAAATGGATGAATGATCAGAGTGGCAAATTTTTTGCGGCGATCGCTCACTTCCAGGATTTTGATAGGACGTAAGAGGATGGGTGGAGCTGAAAATGGTCCAAGGAACGTATCTACATGATCACAACTATAAGTTAATTGAATGCTCATACCAAAACATTATTTTCCTCACTTTCGAAATCACCATGTATTGTGTTATAAGTTGTAACATCCCCTCTCCCCCCCAGCTCTGTTCCTTATTGTTTGAGTTGGTGAAATCGACTTGCAACCGATTGAGGATACCTTGATTAGGAGGTTGGGGAGGCTTGTGTGCTAGGTGATGATGAAGCAGAGTACCAAGATCACTTGTTTGGTTGGAGCAATTTCTTGAAACTCTTTTACATCTCTTCGGGGTTTTTTTTTTCTTATTAAGGTATCCTAATGTTGGAGATGAACTGTGTCGCACTGCCAATAGGGAACCCCAAACTTGTATGGAGATGGAATCTACACGGCTAGTTGTTAGTCAACCAGTTGTTGCTAAAATTTCTAATAATATGAACTTAACTTTCTTCTAGGCATCATTTTGGGTTTCTAACAGATTTTTTCTCAATCTAAAAAATGTTTATGTTATGTTTTTGAGAATGAGGAGGTAACAAATTGTTTACTGACGATCTCCTCTCTTTGTTGTAACAATTTTTCAAAATGGGTTATCTTCAAATTCCTAAACACAATTTAAACCATGAACAACGTTTGATTAGAAGATGAAAAAAAATCTCATAACACAATGAGTAATAAATACCATATTTGAACTAGAGGAAGATAAAAAATAAAATAAAATGGAGTAACTGAGAAGGTATGCACAGAAAGAAAACCTTACCAACCACATTGGCTTGGAGGGAGGGAGATTCCCTTTGTGAGACCCTAAGTGGGCGGACCTGAGGTGAGGGTGAGGGTGAGGGTGAGGGTGGAAGGCCCAACAGGCCCAATAGGCCAAGAAGGGATGGACGAGCTACAAGGGGGATCATAGTCCCATATCGCCTGGGTGCGGAAGGGGGATGTGCTTTAAGTGTGCGAGGTCGCTCTACATGACAACACGCGTTTTAAAGCCGTGCGGGCCGGTTGGTAGCCCAGAGCGGACAATATGGTGTCATGTGGGAGCGGGTCGTTACAGTTGGTATCAGAGCCTGACCCAGCCGAAAGTATGCCACGGTGTTGGTGGGCCCTCTGGCGACGTGGACGTTGTGGGTGCCTGTGTGGCCAACGAGGACGTTTGGCCTTAAGGGGGGTGGATTGTGAGACCCTAAGTGGGCGGACCTGAGGTGAGGGTGAGGGTGAGGGTAGAAGGCCCAACAGGCCCAATAGGCCAAGAAGGGTTGGACGAGCTACAAGGGGGATCATAGTCCCATATCGCCTGGGTGCGGAAGGGGGATGTGCTTTAAGTGTGCGAGGTCGCTCTACATGACAACACGCGTTTTAAAGCCGTGCGGGCCGGTTGGTAGCCCAGAGCGGACAATATGGTGTCATGTGGGAGCGGGTCGTTACACCCTTCCTTTTCCATGATAGAGCAAATCTCCCTCCCTTTTCCATGATAGAGCAAGATTAACAAATCAAAAACTTTGAAGAGGTCACTCCAGGGGACAAGTTCCATGGCCCCCAAATCCATTTGATGTTGGAGTGGATCCTCTTGAGATACGTAACAATTGAGGAGAAGAACCAAAATTAAGGTAAATTAGACATTAGCCCCTTTTGTAATATACTAGTATAATTATTCGTGACATTGACACTCCTGCAAAGTACATAATTTTGGTTGCTAAATATTATGTCCTAAAGACCCCTGTCACCATCCTCATTTTTGCCCTCAATCAGTTTTAAAGTGCAAACTTATTCTAAGGCTTTAGGGTTGACTGACTCAAAATTTGAATCAGTTGGGGGAAATATTTAAACGTTGAGAGTGAGTTCTTCCCTAAACTTTTAATTCGCCAAAACGTGGTGTTTAGGGTTTTTGTTTAAATGTCCATTAAGATGTCCGTTTCAATTCTTTTTCTGGTATGATATTAAAAAATACTATCGACGTGGAATGCATTAGAAGTTTTTCTAATAATAAAATATATATTTTTAAAATTTTAGTGCTTGTATTGAGTATTCGTTTTGTTGGAAAAAATGCATTTCAACTATACCAAGTTTATCAAAATCCGACAACTATGTACATAATTATGATAATTTTCATTTAGAGAAAAAAAAAACACAATACTTTCTCTCTCCGCTACATATACATTTCACTAAATTTTTTTCACCATTTTTCATTTTATTTGCCATTCTACATGTTTTATATTTGCAAACATGTCATCATAAGAAATGAATATCAATCCTCAACACATTTCTCAACTTTCAATCCTAGTCATTTTTTTTATCTTCAATCCTTAGTTTGTCCCAGTCAGCACTGAATAGTAAAACATCATTATGAATTGTAATATAATATTAAACTTGCCCCAAATTAATGGGAATTGTTACATATATTTTATTGGAAGATTCTTTTTCTCCTTGGGTCATTTTTCAATGGGAGAATGACATGTCGCTTTGAATGCTTACATTAGAGGTGTTGTTGTAAATAAAAGGAAAATTCAAGTTAAAAAGTACAGTAAAAGTTGGTAGTTATGTCACATAGGGGTGGGCACAGGACGGGATGGACCTCATCCCGTTTGTTCGGGATCGGGACGGGATAGACTCATCTCGACCTCGTCCCATCCCAAACGGGTTCGGGACGAGACGTGATCAACATGCAATAAAAAGTTTGTTGTAAACGTGCCAAGCATGTGTTCATTATTGTACAAGTTGCGGAGACCAATTTGCTGAAAATTTTGTAAACTTAACTTGTAGAAACTAATGGAAATAAGTGCCAAGCATTGACTTTCTAATACTGTGCCAAAGAAATAAATACTCTAACATGAAGTTCATAATTACAACCAGATAAACAGTACAACATGTAAAATATTGGGGAAATAGATGCTAGAAAAAATGATGGACAAGTGTGAATGAGAGAGATTATATTGGTGATACAATCAAATGATCAGTATGTATCTTAGAATGCTTATATCAAATTATCAATATGTGTCTCATGATCAATATTTGATCTAAATAATATGATCAATATTTGATTTAAAGAAAGAATTACATTCCTAAAAAATAATATGATCAATATTTGATTTAAAGAAAGAATTACACTCCTAAAAATATATTAAAATTATTAATAGTAAATATTTAAAATCAATTTGGGGCGAGATGGGATGGGCGAGATTGAACATCTCCTTCCCGATCTCATCCCATTCTAGATCAGGACGGGACGAGATTGAGATCGCAAGATGGGATGCCCACCCCTAATGTTACATGTGAATATTCACTCAGAAAATTCTTTGACCTTCCATTGCACGACTTTTCATATAGCAACAAAGTTCTCCAGTCACACCTGTTAACTCAAATTCCGGCTCAACTCAGCTTGATGCCACTATTTCCTTACTTTTGGTAGATGAATCTAACAGTCGAGCGAATCATGCTTTTCATTTGGGTATGATAAGAAGTGTCATGATATTTCTTCTATAAATATAAATGTCCTCAACTCAATAAAACACATTTAATAAGGGGCATTATTAGTTATTATGTTTTTTTTTGTTGGAATGATAATTCCAAACTTTATATCAAATTGACTTTTCTTTCAGTTATAAAAATAAAAAATTAATATTAACAACAATAAATAGCAAATAAATAAGTTCAGGACTGGACGAGATTGGCGGGATTGAAAATCTCCATCTCGATCCCATCCCACTTGTGATCGGGATGAGTTTGATCAAACCCAAAAGGACCCGAAAAAAGTCGGGACGCGACAATATGAGACCGAGACGGGATCATGATCACAGGATAGGATGCCCACCCCTACATGTGATGATCTTATTAGACAGTGATGCAAGGAGCAAACCATTTCCCATCTTTTGACGAAATTATTCTTGTACCTCATCACAACATCGAGAATTTAACATGTATTGCTTATTAAAATTATGATCTTTTCTTTGATGTTACGTCTTTCCAATAATTACAAGTCTATAGTATACAAAATTGGCATAATGTTGCTCGAAATAAATGTTTCACATTTTGAAAATCTAAAAAAACTTAATATCATAAGAGTTATGAGGTGATTGTTAGCTCTTAGTCGAGGTTAAACGTTTAAACTCAAACTTCAGAGTTTATTCCCAAGCACAATATGTACTTGTTCAATATCAAATTGAAATATCTTTTGCATATGAAGAATAACAATTGATTTGCAACTACTATGTAGTTTTGATTGCAACTAAAATATATCTGTGAGACCAATGTTAGTGTTTGTAAGTCAAATTATGACGAAGAAAAAGTTTTTTTTTGCATCGAAAGATTACTTTGAGATACATGTTTAATTTCTTGATCATTGAACACATTTTTGATGTGTTTTTGGACATTGCACGTGTACGATACATGCCATCTATGCCGGGTTGAAAACCGAACCGACATTCGGTTTTAAAATTTTCAAACCCAACCGACCATTAACAAAACTGATCTGAAACCGAATCGATTCTAATTTATGTAAACCGTAACCGAACCAAATCGACTAAAATCAAAGCAAAACTGAACCGATCGACTATTTTAAACATATTATATTATATATATATATATATATAAAATATATATTATTTATATATAAAATATATATTATTTATTATATATATTTGGTCGATTCGATTTGGTCGGTTAAAATCACATAGAAATCGAAAACCGAACCGACCACTTCGGTTTTGAATTTTTTAAAACCAAAACTGATCCAAACCAAACTAATCGGTTCTGTCAGTTTAATCGATTTTTTGTTCAGCCCTATAGTAGTACATCACCAATTTACCAAAAAATGAGGGTTAGACTCTACTACAATTCATAAAAGGCAGCGACTACACCGCACCACCAATTCCTCTATCTCACATCATTCTACTCTCCTACACCACCTACTTATTTTTTCACACTACCATACTCTCTCACACCACCTATATAAACCAAAACCCATTTATTTCCCCCCTCATCATTTAAATCTATAATGGTTCCTCCCTCCCCTATTCGAAATCTCTTGCAAGTCTATTTCAAATCTCTTACAAATCTCTCCTCACACTCAAATCTCTTGCAAATCTCCTCACACTCCCTTAAAAACTCTCAAAATCCCCTTAAAATTGAAACCCTTAAACCCAAACTCAATAAATATACACAACTTAACATAACAGACAAACCCAAACTCAAAACGAAAAAATGAAAAATAAGTTAACTTTCAAACCAATTTAAACCCTCAACTGAGACTGATTATCAAGTTCATCAAAACATGAAAGTTGTATTACTCTGAGTTATCTAATAAACACAACTTGAATCACTTGAAAATGTTTTGAAATGAGAAAGTTATGGTCATTTTACTAAAATCGCACAAATCTGTCTGAAAAATGAAAATGGGATAGTATTTCTGACTTTCGGCCAACTTATGTGCTCAATCAAAACCGATTCTCAAGTTAATAAAAACATAAAAGTTGTAGTACTTTCAGTTATCTAATAAACACAACTTGAATCACTTGAAAACGTTTTGAAGTTTGCAAGAGATTTGAGTGTGGGGAGAGATTTGGAAGATGAGATTTCGAATAGGGAGGGAAGAACCATTGTCGATTTGAATGGTGAAGGGGAAAAATGAATGATTTTGGTTTATATAGGTGGTGTGAAAGAGTATGGTGGTGTGAGAAAGTAAGTAAGTGGTGTGGGAGAGTAGAATGGTGTGAAAGAGAAAATTTTGTGGTGCGAGGTAGTCGTTGTCCAAAAAAATGAGGGTCAGAGTCTACTACAATTCATAAAAGAAAAAGAAAAAAAGGGGGCGAGCTTATAGGGTGTTGGGGTTGGTTTAGAAATTGGCGGATATAAAAATCCTCCTACACATTTTGGGGTTTTAGGGTTTTCTCGTCCGTCTCTCTTGCAAGCTTTGCCTCTGCCTTTGCGTAGTCCTTTTTCTCTCCTCTCGAACATCATGACCGCTCAGACCCAAGAGGAGCTCCTCGCCGCTCATCTCGAACAACAAAAGATCGATGTAAGCTTTACTTCTTTTCTCACTATTCTTTCGTCTTCCTTACTAGTTATCAGCTAGCCGTCTGTCCCTAATGTTTAGTGTTCGAAGTCTCTGCTTTTATGATATTTTATAGTTCTGTGATCTATGTAGAGAAATGGGTTTCCTTTAATTTTTGTGTGAAACTTTATTATTTTTTGATGTTGGTTGAGTATAAATTGCAATATTTGGAGTGTATATTTTGAATCTGGACTTTGCCCCATCTATGAAGATTATTCATTAGTCGATGTGGATGTTAAATGTGTTTTCAAGTGTCAATTGTAACTTTCGTTCGACTTATACAAAAAATAAGTATTTTTGTGGTTGAGATTTCAATGGGGGAAGGAAAGACTCAATTTTTATACTTATACATACAAGTATACAACTTGTTAGTATCTTTTGCCTAAAGGTGAATTCATACCATCGAACCATTTATGCTTTGAGAGTTTCCATATCCCATTTGGCTCCTTAAGAGTTGGAATAGAAAGAGATCAATTGTACGAGATGAGGCAGATAGTGTAGTAGTAATTACATTTTTAAAAAATCATTGTAATTATTGTATTTTTTTGGGCCAGATTCTTGATTTTCAGATTAATCTTTGATGAAGTTGCAACCAACATTTAGATATTCTCGCTTGGATTGGTTTTTCATGTCAGGCGATAGTGTCAAATAATGTTAATGTTTTAAATTGTGTTTGACGATGGAATAAAAGCAAGGCGGCTACTTATCTGGATATTGAATGATCTACTACAATCCAGACAAACATTTTGTTTAACACCCTTGTGAAATTGATTTTCAACAAGTATCACTCGCCGGAATCCAAATTGCTGATTTTTTCAGGCCCTTTAATACTTGTACATGATAGATTACTATCCCCGTTGGGTACTTGGGAATTGGGATTCTATTCCGTTGATTTACTTGTGTGAGTATTGAATTTGCTGATTAATGAAGAATCGATTGAATGGTTAAAACTCTACTTTCACAATTAACCTGACATGTAATTTTAATCTCTAAGCTGACATCTCTAAAGTCGTGTTTGGGCTGGGTTAACCACATTGAAGTTTAGGATGAGCGAATTTCCAGTTTGTCCAATCATGTTAAGCTTTTTTGTTTTACATTGCCCGACTCTTAATAGTATTGGTTGAAATTTGGTTGGCCTACCCAAGCCCGACCCAGATTTTTTTACCCATGAGTTAGAAGAATTAGCGGTGGATTCTTGGCCTTGTAAATCTGATTAACCCAAACATCCCGCTTTGAAATTTTTAATGAAAAGTTATGAGTGAAGGAATTCCCAACAAGCGCAATCTGAACCCAACCCAACAAATTTTATTGTGGGTTGACATGATCGGGCTCAACTTCAGGGTTTTTTTTTTTTTTTTTTTGGGGAGGGGGGGGGGGGGTTGTTAGGCCCTGTGTGGAGTATGGGTGGACCCCTCAGCATTTTTGTTTTGGCTTTAGGTTCAGTCACATGCTGTAGTTTGTTGTATTCCCCCTCCTCTCTCTCAACTCTGCATTGATGACAACTAGTGGAAAGTTATGAGGTTACGGGATCTATTCTTTCTTTTGCATTTGCTAAAAAATTTGGCAGGAAAAACAAAATATCTGACTTGTTTACAACTAAAAGTTTTGAGTCCTGATTTCTGTTTCTGGTCAAATTTGTATTGTAAATAAATGATTGGGAGAATAGTGTTTTCTTATAGGCAATTAGGCATATAATGAAAATTGAGTCACTGTTAAACTAACTGACTTTGAGCAAGAGTTGCATCCGTATTTCGTAAATGCTAAGATAATTTACTGCTAAAATAGTACCTTGGGTATGGGTTTACTTGGCACTTTTTTTTTTTCTTTTCTTTAAGAGAATTTCTTTGGTTTCAATTTCTTTTTATAGAATTCCTTCGTTAAGATTTAGATGACTTTTTTTGTAGCCTGATGAGCCCACTGTTGAAGATGAAGAAGATGAGGATGATGATGACGAGGATGACGAAGACAAGGATGATGACGAGGTTGAAGGTAAGATATAGCTGGTCACAGATTATACGAAAATTCTGTCTTAACACGAGTCATTGTTTTTAAGTACATGGTTCTTCTCTTCGCTTTACAGATTGGGTGACTTTTCCTATATATCTTGGTAGTATGATTTGGTTTCAAAATATTATCAGAATTTTTATAATGTGGCTGAATAGCGTCCTTCAACAAGATCAGAAGGAAGTCCTCAGATTTATAAAGGTTTTTGAAAAAGAAACATAAGATAAGAGTACAAGTTATTCACCTCCGCTGATGTTTCTTTCTACTGTAAACTAGCTCTTATAAACATAGTTTCAAAATGACAAACCGATCAGCTCAATACATGGTTGACATATCACCTAAGAACCATTTGCTTGGCTTGCATCATAAGTTGACAAACTTGCTTGGTTGACAAACTTTTCAATTGTAGTTAAAACTTAGTTTAAGACCTACATTTTAATCAGAAGCTGAGAAGGTGAACGATGGCGTCTATGTACTCAATGTGTGTTGGATTTATTCATTTTGGAAAAAGATTCCAAATCTTCTGATAGATTGTACAAGCTATGAGTTCAAGGTAAATTGATTTCTAACTTAAGCCAAATGGGTTGGATTTTTCATATATTTGCATGCGATAGCATATATTTCAACTGAGTCACAATTTGATGCTTATTTGAGAAGCTTTTAACATTTAAAAGTTCTTGTATTTTAACCCCAAAGTGAAGCCATGAGTTGATGCTTCTGTTTGATTGGAACGAACTCTTGGAATCTAAAACTTTAGTAAAGGGAGCTATGACTTGAATCCACATGAAACTTCTCTGCATGGTTCAGGGCAAGAAGATGGTTCTGGAAGATCAAAGCAGAGCAGGAGTGAGAAGAAGAGTCGCAAGGCTATGTTGAAACTTGGAATGAAGCCCATTCCTGGGGTCAGCCGGGTCACTGTAAAAAAGAGCAAGAACGTTAGTTCTAAACCTGAAGCTTTATTTGAAAAACAAATTTTACCTCTGTTAAAAATAATGTGTTGCTTGTTTCTTTCAGATTTTGTTTGTCATCTCAAAACCTGATGTTTTCAAAAGCCCCACCTCAGATACATATGTTATCTTTGGAGAGGCGAAGATTGAAGATCTGAGCTCACAGCTGCAGACTCAGGCTGCAGAGCAGTTCAAGGCGCCTGATCTCAGTCATGTTATCTCCAAACCGGAGTCCTTTTCCATGGCCCAGGACGATGAGGATGTGGATGAAACTGGAGTGGAACCCAAGGATATAGAGTTGGTGATGACACAGGCTGGTGTCTCAAGATCAAAGGCTGTGAAAGCACTCAAGGCTGCAGATGGGGACATTGTTTCTGCTATCATGGAACTAACAAATTAAAACAATTGAGGTTTTTTCCAGGAGTACTTTTGTCTGTTAGTTATGAGCATGTTCTCTTTTGATTCACGGTTCAAGAGAATGTTGAAAGATGATTTTCCATTTGTTATCTTTTTTTCTTATTTTCTCTGGGTTGTCAAACACTGCAAAATAGACATTTGTTGGTTTTATCACATTTGTTGGTTTTATCGAGGTCAGCAGTTACTATTGCTGCAACTTTCAGCAAAGAGTGAACATGAATTGCATTAATGTTGATTGTGAAGCAGAGGGTTTGATACAATTCTAGTTGTGTTTGCTGTAGTCATTAAACTCTTCTTCCCGCCTGATTGAATCTGAATCAAGACTATTCACTGTCCATGTCATTGGTCATGATTTTGATGATTCGGCTGTTTTTGGTTGGTTGAATTGGGCAGTTTTATTCTTGCATTTAGTGCACCATGCCTGTAATGGAGACGGAGGTATACAAACTCTAGCTCCACTGACAACAGAAAAAAGTACTTGTAGAGTGTCATGTTTGCCAAGATGATCTGAAGTCTACAGGACAATACAGCCTTAACATGGGCTTACTTTCTCTGGTAAAATGAGAAGCCAATGTGAAGCCGAACTAGTGGAAGTTGTAATTTGCTGTATTTTTTTCCTTCTTTTTAGGGATGGAACTGAAAATTGGGCCTAAAACCTCTAAAGAGGTCTAAAGGCTGATACTCTTTCTATTTGTTGCAACTCTAATTTCCACTTCTAAGAACAGCTAGGAAAAACCTGTTTAATCAGAAGCACAGTTCAGAAGAAACAGAAAACATAGCAGTCACATTAACCACAAGAATCATACTTACGTAGCTGGATATCCACTCTAGAAACACATCAATTCAACCATAGCTTAAAAACTCAATGCATATAAATGAAATAAAAAGCAATTCATGATATTAAAACAACTTTTGTGACGCAAACAATTCAACGAAGAAGAAAAAAAGGAAAAACATAAAAGGTAGATTTGATGACTAGCAGTAGTACTATACACCCCACAGTACTTTACATTCACCTTGTATAAGACTGTTCCTGGTTCCTGTAATATCCTCCAGCAGTCAATAGTCTGGAATTACTATTAATTCTAATTTGACTTGGATGTTTCCCTGCAGGAGCGCTGTGAATTGACCAAGAATGAATGCTGCATCAATTTCTATTTATGACCATCACTCTTTGATTCAAAATGTAAAAGCTCTTTGCGTTCATCTATTGAAATCCATCTCTAGTACCTGCCATATCTAAGCGGTAGTTTAGGCCTGTAGAGTTGATGAGTCATCACTTAAGATAAATGACCAATTCATGCTAAGATCGGTATCAAACTTTCGTACTAGGGGAGTAAAAAAAAACATACTTTTTGCCCATTTATTAAGCAGCACACGTTCCTTCAGGAAAATGTATTGGTTTCACAAAATCGCGTGGTTGAATGAGCCATTTGACCTCAACGAAGCTATGTATGCAGACCACACCTTTTACTCCTGCATGGCAGTCCAACTTTTACTTAGGATGATGCATGTTGGCAGTCTTATAATCTTCCATGAATATGTCAATGACAATAAGAAAGCTTAACAATGTGGCTGAAAAATGCGAGGGCCACCATTAGTGCTCCAATTGTCAATAATTTATACTTTACAGTGACGGAGCCAGGATTTTTGTTGGGGGGGCGGAGTGATGTCATAATTAATTAAATATAATATAAAAATTAATTACTTTAACATGAATTTTTTTTTAATACAGCAAAAAGGAGAATACAACAAAGACAGTCATTGAAGATGATTACTACTATATTCATTGAAGATTATTACTACTTCTAGAAACACAACACAAGAGAAGGGTTTGAATCGTTGATTACTACTACATGAAGAAAATGAGGAAAAGATTGGGTTGCTTACGATTTTTTTGTGGAGATGATCAACACAGTGATTAATGAAGGCACCTGGTACCTAGAAGAAGAATAATAAGGTGGTTTGGATCATACTGGATCTTGTGAAGATGAACTCAAATAACTCAATAGTTATAGATCGTTGAAGATGATGAAATATGGGGGTTTCCCTCATCTTATCCAATCGATGGAGTGTGAAGAAGAAACTGTGGATTTTGGTTTCTTTGAGAGATTTGAGGGATTTAACCTCTATCTCTAACTCTAAAAGTAGAGTTTGAATTTGATATGTACATGATTTGAAGGATGAAGTACTGGTTGAAGTGAAAAGTGAGAATAGAGGGGCAAATAAAAAAACTAATTGGGGGACAAATAAATTATAAAAAAAATCTCAAAAGTCAGTGGGGGCAAGTGCCCCCACTTGCCCCCACGTGAATCCGTGCCTGATACTTTATAAGGGGTGGTCCTTATAGCGTTTGTCAATAGCAACTATCAAGAACATGCATTGAAATACGCAAAAGAAGACAGGGGATCTGCTGGTGAAGGGACGAGCACATCATGGGTCATCTGTGGCAGCGTTTTTCAAACCCAACCACGAAGCATAGGGCCACCTATTAATTTTCCCTACGAAGAAAAATGAAGTTTGACAGAGAACCTGTGAGTTCCTCCTTTGAACAATTAACAGATGGAAACAGCAAAGTTCTCCAGTCGACGAAATTTTCTGCAGGTAAATAAATGGGGGGGATTTGCCAACTATAGATAAAAGAAAACGCGTGTACCCTCCCTTCAATTAAAAAGAAAGGGGCCAACAATTCAATAAGTAGAAGGTAGGAAAAGAAGTTTGGCAAATGGCTACGATTCTGGTATTTCTGAGAAGAAAAAGGTCAAATAACAATTTAGTCTTTTTATTATACCATTTTAAAATTTATTACTATTATTAGTAGTAGCAATATTTAAGTTGTTCAATCTTTAATGAGGAAGAAACAAAAGAAATGGAAGTGAGAAAAATAGTAAACAACCAAAGGAGCCTTTTAAGCCTGAAGGAAAACTAAAAACCCTTGCTTTTTGTACAAGGAGCTCATTAAAATATATTATTATGTAAATTAAGGAACCTCCTTAAGGAGGTTGTTGGAGATCCTCTAAGGAGTGCATTCTCTCCCTAGACAAAGGCGTGTGAAGGAGCCCCTTAAGCTTATTTTAATCATTTTTAATCTATGTGGATTGCCAAAGGTGTGATCGCTCAGTGGTTGAGTAGTGGCGAATGGTATCACTAGGTCACAGGGTCGAACCCAGCCGGCGGCATCTGGGGTGGGACGGGGGTTAAGGGATAAAAAAAATCTTTAAAAAAAAATCTGTGGATTCCACTAGCTACTAAGAAATAAATGCTTGGTATACCTATTGGTCCCACATACTAAATAAGTAATAATAAAAATATAGATGGAGGGTTTTTAAGGAGGCTCTTGGAGGTCATTGAAAACTCATGCTCCTTATTGTCTAATAGCTCCTTCAGATATATTATTTTAATGATTTAAGGAGTCTCTTGGAGATGCCCTGATGAAAATGTAATGGTGATAGTATCAGTAATAAAAGAAAATGTGAATACTTTTGCTCACCGTTTGACCTCTTTGCTTCGAATAGCTGCAATACGAGCGAGTTTCCGAATTTTTTCATAATTCCTTTGACTCATGGCTTCTTTCTCAAAAATGGCATCAGACAAGACCACTGAAGAAGCACCTTGATCAATGTATGTACCTATTGAATCTGAATCATAAAATGATTATCTTCACTGGCCTCAGAAGAAAAACACAAACTATATGATAACATCGAGATTCTTCGTCAAGTACATGGTCACTGATGTGATTAATAAAAAAAAACAACAAACAGTTCTAAATGAGAAGCATGATTCACCCATTTATTTAGAAGAAATATAATACGATTACTTTCTCCTTGTTCCATAAGTAATTTGCACGAAAGCACAAACTAAGTCTAAAACTTAAATAAAACAAATCGAAGGGTAAATCAATTTCCATTGCGTGTTCTCATTCGCAGAATTGTTGGCAATGGTTTTGAGAGCAATAGTAAGTTCTTGTTTTTCATTATAGAAGGATAAGTAGATGGTTAGCTTTTATAAGGTGTTTTGTATTACACGACAGTCATGCATCACAACATAATGAATGATCTGTTATCCTATGACTTCAACTTTTTTTTTTACTTAAATGTAAAACATAAAATCTGTTGATTTTTTCCAAGGTCCATCTCCTCACCCTATAAACTACTTCCACACGAATATAGTACACTTTGATATTTATAGCATACACAGTATGCTGGATTGATTATAGAGATAGACTTTGACACAAACTTGAAGACCATATTTCACGGAGGTAGTGATATTGATAAAAACAATCAACTTCGAATAATCAGATCCCAGGTGAGAAGATCATCCTCAAAATGACAGTGATAGACTTTGACACAAACTTGAAGATCAATCCTGATCCAATAACAAAGGAAAGTGAACTGTGGGGAATCACATTAGGGTTTTTATTGCTGTTTAGGAGGTTTCTAAAGTGAACTGATAGAAATTTCTAATGATTGTTTTTGTTTTGAAGGGCAATTTCTTATGGTTGTTATTATTAATTATACTTTTAATTATATTTTTTTATTGGAAAAACTAAGAATTTTTTTGCGAGTGAACAGAAAAGAAAGGGATTACATCTGTCGTAGTGAGAGAGAAGCTCACTAGGTCAGAGATACAGTTGAAACAGATTACATAGCGATTATATGAAAATCCGATTTCCTCACCAAAACATGAAATCGAATGGAATTTTCTTCAGCATGCCTTGGTCATAAATATTATGCTATAAAAGGATGCCAATAAGGTTAAATTGGGAAATGCTTAAGACAATTGTTCGACAGACCATGCTATACGGTTCAAAGTGTTGGACTATTACAGGAAAACTTACGCATAGGATTGCGATAGCAGGAATGCGTATATTAAGATGAATGTGTGGTAAAATATGTAAGATAAAATTAGGAATGAAAGAATTAGGAGATACTTACGTGTAGCGCCCATAGAGGACAAAATTAGAGAAAGACGTTTAACGTGGTTTGGTCAAGTGCGGAGGAGACCAAGAATGGCGCCAATTAGAAAATGTCTAGATTGGCAAGTTAATGGAGGGTGTAGACGGATGGGACGATTGTTGAAAACTTGGATGAAAGCGGTAAAGAAAGACATCATTGAGCTTGGATTAGGCGAAAATATGTACGAAGACCGCATTGCGTGGAGAACCAAAATCTGTGTAGCCGACCCCGAAAGTATTGGGAATAGGCTTTGATGATGATGATGCCTTGTTTAACTACCCATCTCCAGTTAGAATAAGATGGTCCATAGAGGCTACAGAGGCTGTCAGAGATGGGGGACCCCTTGGTAAGATTCAAGGTGTCTTTGGCTTTGATTTGGGTATAAGGAGCTACAAGATAATATTGCTGTAGGGGTGCTCAAATGGGAAAATGGTTGGATTTTGGATGGGGCAGATGATCGAATGTAATCTTTTTTACCTTAAGGTGGTAAGTGACTTATTGTGATTTTATCTAAAGTTGTAATCATTTGAAGATATTTCTCTTCAAGATAGTTCCGTTTAAAGAGAACGCAACTCGAGGACTTTTGGTCCAAGTTACCCCAAATGCAATACAGTGCATTATTTTGGTTGAGTGTCTTCGAAGAATAAATTCTTCAATAATATATTTTGTATGTAGGTGTGTCAATGGATCTTTGTGCTCTAAGACGAGTCTTTATGCTCCATAACTACGGAGTTATGTTATCAATTTTTATCTTTGTAGAGTTTCTCTTTTGGTCTAGTTCTATTAGAAGACAGTCTACCATTCTACTTTTCAGTTTTTAATTTGGATTTAATTTTCCCAACACTTAATGGTTCCTAGTCGACTTTAATTTCCTTTAGGTATCAAATACTCTAATTCTAAGTATAGGATAATTAAAATACAGGTGTAGGGATCAAACCAAAGTAAGTTCGATTTCCCCCTTTTCTTCAACTGTTAATTTGTCTTTTACTTTCACATAGACAGACAAATAATTTATCATAACGATCATAATATTCCCTATGGAGGGAAAATTGTGAGGGGAAGATAACAATGTTTTTTTTCAGATAGATCCATTCTTCAGGAGATAATCAACATGAAAACAATCAAGGTACAATCTAGAAGAACAAGCTATTAAGTAAGCAAGTTGTTAAGAGTCCTGACTAACCTATCGTTATTCCTTGAGAAGCCAACAGTGGAATATGAGAAAATGGTTTCTTGAGCGCTGATATATATTGCGCACCACCTAATATTGAGACTGGATAAACCTATAACACAGAAATTTGGGGTATAACTAATAAAGTATGCACAAGCTAAGTGATTCTTCCAACAACAACAAAAACAACCATAATACCAACCAAAAAAAAAAAAAAGACGAAGAATGAAAAAAGTGGCAAACAAAATTAGTACTGAAACATACAAGAACTAATGATTATCAAGGCAAAACGCGTCCATAGATGAAAATCTAACTCACATCACAGAAATAAACCTATTTTTTTCTCTCTCTACAATAACTCCACACTCTTTTACATTTGATGAAGGCCACTATTTAGTTACTTAGACCATAAGAATGCAGATGCTAAAACAAACCTTAACTACTTGGAAACAAACGATTGATTTGTACCATGGAATAAAGAAAGATGGGTCAGGCTCAACTTGTCAATATGCCCTCCATTAGCGAATACCTATCAGACACCCGAGATTGGAGAGAGGATGTGCTTGAGCTCAGAGAGGAATAACAACAGAATCAGCTACTTAAGATAAGATAGGCTTCTTAGGGTGGTAGCAATAGGTTAGGGAAGGTGGGCAAAAGGAAGAAGCCAACTTTATCGTGATTCATGTTTAGCAGAAAATAATTCATCAACATTTATGTGAAATTTTTCTTTAATCCACACACGAGTTGCATGTGATGGGTAAATTAAAAAAAAAAAATACTCACAAGCATTGATCGAGTGCTGACCAGTGGAAACAATGAAAATGGGGTGGTAAGCATTGAGACATGTGTAGGGGGCTGGGCCTAATTCTAGATTTCTCTTGATTTTCTAAGTTTTATGTATCTTGAATTTAGTCCATCTTCTTAAGATACAGACCAGGGTAAGATAAGATGGGACTGAATTTGTATGTATAAATATTTGGAATAATAGGAAAAAAATCCAAACTAAGTATTTGCCACCCCATCTGACTTATGGTATACTAGGGTATTCCCCGTGCCGTTGACACGATAAAAGCTTAAAACTTGTCAAAACATGATCACCCTTAAGTTTTCATCCTTCATATTTACAAGCCTAATCACCGCCATCAACAATCGAAGAAAAATAAATAAATATCAAAATGTTGGGTATGTGAATCGAACTCATGCACTCTTGGTGCTTTAAGTTCCATACGATCCGTTAGATTATTATATTTGGGTAAATCTCATCCGTTTTTTATCTCCAACCTCAAACACTATCCTGATTTGTAATATAGATTAAAGAGTATGGTGATAATGCTGACCTTAACAATTCTCGCACCAGCATGATAAGCAGTCCAAACCTAATGAAACATGAAAAGAACGAATTCACAACAAAGGATTTAAAACAACATAAAAATTCATAGATAACTAAACAATATGATACAACTAAAAAACAAAATAATCGAACGAAGAAATTACTGAAACTTACATAAATCGGAGTATTTTGAGTAAAACACCCATGTGCTAGTGTTCTAAAAGAGAGAAAAAAGATATAAAAAATGTTCGTACTTCTGTTGGTGTCATTGCTCCAGGAATGTAGAGAACCTCACTATCTTGTACATCATCAAGAATTTTCTGATAACCACAAAACTTACTTAGAAAGGCATAAGTGAGGACACTAACAAACCCTATCCCACACGATAATAAATACTTGAAGATATTCCAAAGAGAAAAGGATGTAAACTACATAAATGACATTTAGTTAAATAAATGCTCCAGGAGGGCGCTCCTTGTGATATGAGCATTCACCACCACTTGCCTAGGCAAAAGTTGACTTAGGGATATAACAATCCAAGCAGAAAACGTGAAAGAAACTCCAAGACTTGTAGCTTTTTAAAATAGAAAAGAAGCATTATCTTAAAAATAAAAAAGAAGGTAGAAAATAAGTTACAGAGACAGTGCTTAATATACCTTAACCGTAACAGGACTCATTAGGAACTTTGCCCCAGCCTCAATAGCACTTTTAGCATCCATTGCATCCAAGACTGTCCCAACCTGAAATGACATTTATTTATTTATTTATACGTCATAAGACAAACCCTGTAAAGCTGCTCCAAATCCAATAGAAGTTCACATCCAGTATTCCTGGGACTTCGGTTTGAAGTGCAAGTAACAACTATCTCCACATAACTAGCAGTTAGTTCAATGAGTGCAGCCAGAAAGTTCTGATTTGAAACTCAACCCAAAAAAGAATCCATATTTTCTATTAATGAGCTACATAGCATCACATAAACTTCAGATATAACAGGATGTGATCTTAGAATGCAAATCAATGTATTTATAAGGAATTACCCCAAAGACAGATTTTGGGTATTGCTTGATCAATCTTTGTAACACCTGTATACAGAAGTAAAGGCATATAAGAACTTATGCTACCTCCAGAACTGCAACCAATAGTTCATAGAATAATTATCAGTAAGCTACCTCAAGCACATCAGGGGTTGTCATTGTAATTTCCAGCTACAAAATAAAAAGAATAATCAAATATATCATAGACCCAAACACCAACAATTGATGATCTTCAATGCGAAATCACTATGGAAAATAAAGAATAAGTCTCACAACTGATATGCCACCATCAATTGCAGCTCGTGCAGCTTCCATTGCCAGCTCCCCACTTCACAGGAGTGTAAAAAGACATAAGCTGTGTTGTCAACCTAAAAAAATAATAATTAATGAAAAGGAAAAAAAAAAAATACAGGGAAACTGAGATAACCTAAGGCAAAAAAAACTAAAAGGGAACTGAACAATAGAGATACAAAAGCAAGAGAAATTATTCTCAAGCAAAGAGAAGGGGGCCCTTGCACAAACGTAGTCTTCAAAGTGGAACCCTATTGTTACAGTGTGTGTATATAGCTGTCAATTAGGTTAATTGTAGAGATCCTAAATTGATATAGTTTCCTAGAATAACCTCAATAGTTTGTATATAAATACATGCTATATTCTCAATATAATATACGAAAGAGAGTATTCTCTTAATCTCTGTTTACATGGTATCAGAGCTACTTAGGGCTTGAGATTAAAAAAAAAAAAAAAAATTCGAAATTTGAAGTTAGGGCATACTCTTCGAAGTTCGAAGTTTGGTTCTCACCGCCGTCAGAACTCCCAGGCCGCCAGATCGACTCCTTCAGCACCAACAGACGCCGTTCGACTCCTCCAGGCACCAACAGATCCAGCCTCCGTTCGACGTCTCCTTCAGTCGACTCCTCCGGTCGATCGTCTCCTTCAGTCGACTCCCTCAGTCGACTCCTCCAGTCGACTCCTTCAGTCGACTCCTCCAGTCGATCGTCTCCTTCAGTCGACTCCTCCAGTCGACTCCTCCCGTCGATCGTCCCTTCCAGTCGCTGCTTCCAGTCGACGCTTCCAGTCGCTAGCTGCCTCCAGTCGACGCTTCCAGTCGCTGCTTCCAGTCGAAGTTTCTCTCCAGTCGCCTCTTCCAGTCGGTCGAAGCTGCTCTTCCAGCCGCCGTTCGAACCCCCAGGTTGCTCCATCTGCTGGTCTGTTCTTCCAGGTTGCTCCATCTGCTTTTCATCCCTCCTTCTAGGTTCTTTAACTCAAGCCTTGTCCTTCCAGATCGACCCTCCTTCCAGGTTCTTTAACGTGCTTGTCTGCCTTTCAAACCTCCGTTTTTTAATTTCTCTTGCTTTGGGGGAGATTTCCCAATTTGTCACATTTGATTTTGGAGGTTTTAATTCCGAGGATTGACTTATTTGACCTGTTATGGCTGAGACGAAGTCAGTAGTTGTATCTGATCTGATTCCTGTGATGTCTAAAATTACAGACCATAAGCTAAATGGTTCGAATTATCACGACTGGAGTAAGACTGTTCGTCTTTATTTACGAAGTATTGACAAAGATGACCATTTGACTAATGATCCTCCTGAGGATTCACGGCAGACCTGGCTTAGGGAAGATGCTCGCTTGTTCCTTCAGATTCGGAATTCTATTGATAGTGAGGTAATTGGCTTGATCAATCATTGTGAATTTGTTAAAGAACTAATGGATTATTTGGAATTTTTGTACTCTGGGAAAGGGAATATCTCTCGCATGTATGAGGTTTGCCAAGCATTCTACCGTGTGGAAAAACAAGATCAGTCCCTTATCAACTACTTTATGGCATTTAAGAAAACGTATGAGGAGCTTAATATGTTGCTGCCATTTAGCCCTGATGTGAAGGTTCAACAACGCCAACGGGAGCAAATGGCTATCATGAGTTTTCTAGCAGGGCTTTCTCCTGAATTTGATTCTGCTAAGGCACAAATTCTTTCTGGGTCTGATATCTCCTCTTTACAAGATGTCTTTAGTCGTGTTCTCCGCACCGAGAGTACTCCCACTGTTCCGCTTAGTGGTGCTTTGATAAGTCGAAATAACAGCTATGCGCCTGGGAGACCGTCTAATCACAGTGGACACAAAGGAGGCAGCTCACAAGGGTTTGAAACTCGCGCGCCGGATTCTGAAAGTATTATTTGCAACTATTGTAAGAAGCCGGGCCATACCAAGTTTGACTGTCGCAAGCTACAGTTTAAAAATCGGCACAAAAACTCCGCTCATGTTGCGATCACTTCTGATGCCTCTGACAAATCAGTCCTTATCTCTGCTGATGAATTTGCCAAGTTCTCAAAGTATCAGGAATCACTCAAGTCTTCCTCTCCTTCTGTCACAGCTATTGCCGATTCAGGTAAACCCGATGTTTGTCTTCTTTCATCATCCTCCAAGTGGGTCATTGATTCTGGTGCCACAGATCATATGACAGGTAATTCTAGTATATTTTCTTCTTTTCAATCCAATGCTTTTACCTCTACCGTCACTTTAGCCGATGGGTCACCATCTTGTGTTCGCGGGTCTGGCACCATCACTCCTACCCCATCGCTATCTCTGTCCTCTGTCTTACATTTACCTAATTTATCCTTTAATTTGCTCTCTGTAAGCCAACTTACTCGTCATCTTAACTGTTGTGTCTCATTTTACCCTGATCATTGTTTATTTCAGGATCTTATGACGAAGAAGATTATTGGTAAAGGACATGAGTCTGGAGGCCTCTACATTCTTGATACATCGGTTCCGAGTTCTATTGCTTGCTCCAGTGTCACGTCTCCTTTCGAGGCTCATTGTAGGTTGGGTCATCCGTCTCTCCCTCTCCTCAAAAAGCTGTCCTCAATATAATAAGGTGTCTTCACTAAATTGTGAGTCATGTCAGTTTGCCAAACATCATCGTCTTAGTTCGAGTCCTCGAGTCAATAAACGTGCTAGTGTTCCTTTTGAATTAGTTCATTCTGATGTTTGGGGTCCTTGTCCTATTTTGTCTAAAACTGGATTTCGGTATTTTGTTACATTTGTGGATGATTATTCTCGAGTTACTTGGTTATATTTGATGAAAAAACGATCTGAGTTGTTTTCTCTGTTTTGTGCCTTTTGTGCTGAAGTTAAAACTCAATTTAATGTTTCCATTCAAACCTTGCGAAGTGATAACGCTAAAGAATATACACAAGCTTTATTTCAGTCTTATATGATTCAGAATGGCATACTTCATGAAACTTCGTGTGTTGATACACCATCCCAAAATGGTGTGGCAGAACGTAAAAACATACATCTTCTTGAAACAGCACGAGCTCTCTTATTTCAAATGCATGTTCCTAAACCTTTTTGGGCCGATGCAGTGTCTACAGCATGTTTTCTCATTAATCGCATGCCATCCTCTGTTCTTCATGGTGAGATACCTTACAAAATCCTTTTTCCCGATAAGTCATTATTTCCTGTTGACCCGAAGATATTTGGTAGCACTTGTTTTGTTCGGGATGTTCGTCCACATGTCACTAAACTAGATCCCAAGTCTTTGAAATGTGTTTTCCTCGGTTATTCTCGTCTTCAGAAAGGTTATCGGTGTTATTGTTCCAATCTTAACAAATATCTGGTCTCAATTGATGTTACCTTCCTGGAAGACACACCTTATTTTCCGTCTCCGCCCATTCCCACTCGCCAGGGGGAGGATGATGATTTGTTGGTCTATTCTATCACATCCTCAGCACCTGTCTCCGCACCAGCTCCTGTCTTGGACCCAGCTCCAGTGAAGCCTCCTATTATTCAGGTTTACTCCAGGCGTCAACCTCTTGATTCTTGTCCTGCACCTGCTCCTTCGTCATCAGATCCAGTCCCGAGCAATGATCTTCCTATTGCATTACGCAAAGGTAAACGCCAGTGTGCTTATCCTATTTCTTCATTTGTTTCTTATAATAATTTGTCGTCTTCCTCTTGTTCTTTTATTGCTTCCCTTGATTCTACCTCTATTCCTAAAACTGTTCGTGAAGCCATATCTCATCTTGGTTGGCATAATGCAATGATAGAGGAGATGAATGCTTTAGATGACAATGGTACTTGGGACTTGGTCGATTTACCCTCAGGAAAAAGGGCTATAAGTTGCAAATGGGTCTTCGCAGTTAAGGTCAATCCGGATGGGTCAGTTGCCCGATTGAAAGCACGTCTTGTTGCTAAGGGCTATGCTCAAACCTATGGGGTGGATTACTCTGACACTTTCTCTCCTGTTGCAAAGTTGACCTCTGTTCGGTTATTTATTTCCATGGCGGCTTCCCATAATTGGCCTTTACATCAGCTTGATATCAAGAATGCTTTTCTTCATGGCGATCTTCAGGAGGAGGTGTATATGGCGCAACCTCCTGGTTTTGTTGCTCAGGGGGAGTCAGGGCGAGTTTGTCGTCTTCGAAAATCTTTATATGGTTTGAAACAGAGTCCTCGTGCTTGGTTTGGAAAGTTTAGTCAGGCTGTTGAGAAATTTGGTATGATGAAAAGCAAGTCTGACCATTCTGTATTCTACAAACGATCAGCAGCTGGTATCATTCTGTTAGTTGTGTATGTGGATGACATTGTCATTACTGGGAATGATACTAGAGGAATCTCATCTCTTAAATCTTTCCTTCATACTCAGTTTCACACGAAGGATTTGGGGGTGTTAAAGTATTTCTTAGGAGTTGAGGTCACTCGTAGTAAACGTGGTATCTTTCTATCTCAGAGAAAGTATGTTCTTGACTTATTAATTGAGACAGGAAAATTGGGAGCAAAGCCTTGTAGTGCTCCAATGACTCCAAATGTGCAACTTACCGATGTTGGGGAACCATTTGCAGATCCTGAAAGATATCGAAGGTTGGTTGGAAAGTTGAATTACCTTACTGTGACTCGTCCAGATATTGCATACTCAGTCAGTGTTGTCAGTCAGTTTCTGTCATCTCCGACAATTCATCATTGGGTAGCGTTAAAGCAAATTTTGGGTTACTTGAAAGGAGCACCAGGACGAGGTATCGTGTATGAAAATCACGGGCACACTCATATTGAATGTTTCTCAGATGCTGATTGGGCAGGTTCCAAAATGGATAGAAGATCCACTTCAGGTTATTGTATCTTTGTTGGTGGAAATCTGGTCTCATGGAAGAGTAAGAAGCAAACCGTTGTGTCACGATCCAGTGCAGAGTCTGAATATAGGGCTATGGCCCAGTCTGTGTGTGAGATAATGTGGATATATCAGCTCTTGACTGAAGTAGGACTTAAAGCTACAGTACCAGCGAAATTGTGGTGTGATAACCAAGCTGCTCTTCATATTGCTTCTAATCCTGTGTTTCATGAACGGACTAAGCACATTGAAATTGATTGTCATTTTATTCGTGAGAAAATTCAACAAGGCTTGATTTCTACCGGATATGTGAAAACTGGCGAACAACTTGGGGACATCTTCACGAAAGCCTTACATGGGGTTCGGGTTGCCTATCTTTGTAACAAGCTGGGCATGATTAACATTTATGCTCCAGCTTGAGGGGGAGTGTTACAGTGTGTGTATATAGCTGTCAATTAGGTTAATTGTAGAGATCCTAAATTGATATAGTTTCCTAGAATAACCTCAATAGTTTGTATATAAATACATGCTATATTCTCAATATAATATACGAAAGAGAGTATTCTCTTAATCTCTGTTTACACCTATAAACACTCATACCGATTAATTAACAAGTTTTCACATCCAGTATAGAAGCAGAAGCTGCGAGCACAATCCCCTCAAAGAGCTTCCCATTCTATTCTAACCAATCTGTCCATCATTTCTTGAATGTGATTGGGAGCCAAATTTTCTACCCCTTGGAAGAAGAGGGAAAAGTCTACCTAGCCTTGTATGATAGACCAAACTTATCTTCGTATCCCCAAGAAATGGAGCCTAAACCTGGGGTAGGGGTGGTGAAGCTAGAGACAATCCATTGATCATTAATTATTTCCCAAGAACAAAGGAAAACAGCAAGGGTTCCCTTTCTCTTTCCAAGAATATTTTGCAACGGGGCAAGAATAAGGATGGAGATCCAAGCAAAGAAAGACACCTTTAGAAGAGCACCTATACCTCGAGACAACTGACTTACAAACAGAAACGAAAGGGTTTAAGAATGAGGTCTAGCATTAAAAGAATTGCAACAGGTCAATATAGCATAGCATGATTGAGTAGAAAGGTTCAATGAATCGTTGCTAGCCCAACGGGAAAGTGGGGGAGTGTGAGTGTGAGTGCAAGTGTCAAGGCTACAGATTACCTAGTTCTGGAAATTCACAGTCTCAAGTGGGTGCATACAAAAAGACTACTCATCTCTTCATTTTCCTGTTTTCGATCGATAAATGTCTCCCTTGAGAAAATGCAAAAACAGATAGGATTGAGAAAACTAGGCATGTTCAGCACTTTAGTTGCCCTTGTGTCCCACGAACTCTTCTGCTTGGCATTTTTTAGCCTTAGGGGTGTTTGTTTGAGTTAGACGTCTAACCTCTTAATATGAGGGAACCTCTAACTAGAGGTAAACGCCTTATTCAGACTTTTGCTAGCCTCTAACTACCTCTACCTAGAGGATGTCGCCAACCATATCAGTGAGGTAACTATAATTGCCATTTTTTAAAAATTAACGAGACATAATGTTAAACAACCCCTTATAATGGCTACTGTGACTATATCCGACTATATCCACTACGCAGTTGGGTTCCCATCTACCATTGGCATAAGGGGAGAACTACGAGGAGCCAACCCTGGTATGAGAGACCTGGTTTGGCCAACCTAGTTCGCCCAGATGGCCACATGTAACGATTGATGTTGGTCGGGATTCAAGTATGTAATATCAATGTAAAAAACATACGACGGTAAATTGGCACCACCCCTTGGACCTTTTAGAAGCTTGCTATAAGAAAGCTAAGGTGGCATTTATTTTTTTAAGTGTTCAGAAGCTAACTTCTAACTGGAGTTGGAAGTTCTGAATGAGCAATGAATTGTTTGTTTCTAAATGAGTTACTGATTAGAAGTTGTAAAATTAAATGTGTTTGGTTTTAGGTGCTGACAAACAATTTCCAAATCCTAGATAATGCAGTAATATCTTTCATTACCAGAATATCGAAATATGAACAAGTATATTGAGAAAATTACCAAACCAAGTTTCTTACTAATATTTCGTTTGTAATATGATTTCGTTAATTAACCCTATCAGTTTGTTCACGTGATCCAAATACTTGAGACAATTGTGGTTGTTCACCATCAGTTTGCTCGGGTTCCTCGTGCATCAATGTCCAATAGCCCAATGATTGAATAAATCATCATTTAATTTAACACAATGAAGGATGTTGTGTCTCACCTTCCACCACACCATCAGAAACCACGCAATATCACTATGTTCTTTGTAAATCTCCAACAACTGAAGGAATATAAAGAGTAGTGGGGAGGAAGAGTCGAAGGAAGGTAAGTGGGAGTAGTGATGGTGGAGACTACATTTCTCGCATGGTAGAGACGAGATGGAGAATATGGGATGTCCAGTGGAGAAGAGAAATAACATCAGTCATTACAAATTTATTGTGAGGTTATTATTAAAATAAATTTTCATTAAACACTCGGTGTTGAGTAACAATAACCCAATGGTGCTTAATCCAATCAGAATTTCAACTTCTAATTAAAATAAAAATAAACTCTCTCGGTAGGGTGTCCCACTTCTTATTGACTTCTGACTTCAATCAGAACAAATAACAAACAGCGTCTTAATAGAGACATCCTTTGAGTTAGGAATGTTCTTATAAGGCACATTAAAATTGGAGATTGTGAGTTCCATTGTGGTACTCTTTCTACTTATCTATCTTATTATTAGTTACCCAAAGGAAATACATTAGATCAAACTCTCACTTACTACCCATTCATGTATGTATGCCTATTGCCTAACAGATAAGAAATGTTCCAATAACATAAATTACGTAAATTTCTAATAATAGGAGGTAAAAGATTTACCCAAAAATCATGAAAAATGAGAAATTCTATCAATATAGGACATACATAAAGAAGAGACAGTTATACCTTTTGGCGCGAAGACATGCGATAACACCGGAGTTGTCAATTGCAGCTAGGGTTCTTGTTCTTGCAGCAGCAGCAGCAGCAGCAGCTGCAGGAGACGGAGACGAAGAGGGGCTTGGGTTTTGAGTGGATGCACAGCGTGAAACGCTCAAGTGCGGTGGCGAGGAACGTTGAACGGCTAAACTAGCACAAGCACTTGCACTTGGACTTGCTGTGGCCATTGCAGTTTCCAATATTTGTATTTCTCTTGCCAAAAATTTAGCGGGGCTCCTAATCCTCCTTCTTATCATCATCCATCCATCACTCTTCTTTGGGACATCACATACCTTTTTTTATTGTTCTTCAAACCCATGGTCTTCTCTTATCTTGTAGCAAGGAATTCGGCCAAAATTTCGTTTTTTTAAAGTTACCAAAGGAAAAAACGAAAGAAATAATTAATTTTTTTCGAGGGTTTTGCCAAAATTTTGAGTTTTTTTTGTTAATTTCAAGGGTTTTTTTATAATTATTTATTGATTTTTGAAACCACAACTTTATTTTTAATTATTTCTTCTACTTATATATTCATTTTTGAAACTACTTCTTGATTTTTTAATTATATATTGATTTCATGTTTGTTTCATTTCTTGGTTTTAGGCTGAATTTAATGTGTTTAATAGATTTATTGAATTGCATATTATTTTTCACATATTTCATATATCCTCTAAATTCATTGTATATATTTATGCATCCTTGAAGTTTTTACGTTTTTTTATTACACACCAAAATATTCCTTAAAACCAGGAGACCAAAATTAAATCGAAAAATGATAATCCTTGATTATTATTATTATTATTATTATCACACGAGGGCATTTGCAAAAATTCAAAATATTGACACACATAGGGAGTTCACGGAACATTGAACTTCATTTTAGGGGGCTTCAATTTCCAGGTTTGGATTTTAGTCTAGCTCATTTTCAGTTGAGTTTGAGGCGACTTCTCTTTAGGATGCTCCGTTAGGGTGCATAAAACCGGAGCAAGAATGGAAAGACTCTAGTGGTGATTCAATATCCTTTGTTGTAGTTATGACCCCACTTCAAACCTGGTGGTTTGATACCATTTGTTGGCACATCTATAAACAGGTCACTTCACCTCTATGATGTGGTATTAGCAGATAATTTTGATTTGCAAACCAAATGTCAAATAGGTCTAAAGAAAACACAAGCTATGCAAGTGTTCACCTAGTAACCACCACTTGTCTGTTTCATTTTTGTTGCTTTACTATTTCTTTAAAATTATGTTGTTAACGAGAAGTAATAAATAAGCCACTTCTTCATATACCAGTCGGGTAATTGTTTTGTTTTGTTTTGTGACTGAGGGTTGTGAAGAAGAATACGATGTTTAAGATCTAGATCTTTTCTTCAATGTTTATTCGTTGTGTTGGGACAAATACCAATAAAACAATACCAAAGAAATAATCTAAAGCAATAATAAACGAGACATCAAGATTTACGTGGAAAATCCTTCAATGTGAAGAGAAAAATCACGGGGCAAATCTGAAAGAATCCACTAATCAAATAAGAAGAAGTACAATAACTTCTCAAGCTTTTTGCCTAAAGCTTGAGTAATACAAGGAGTACATAACACGGGTTACCTCATAGCAAATTAACCCAAAAGCTCCTTCAACTTCTTCTACCAAATCAATCGACAAAAACTAAGTCGATATCGCAGCCACGTGTCACACTTTGTCGCACAAAATCGTGCCCAAAGAATCAAATACAAAGTCACAGTCCACGCGCACACAGCCGAACCAAACACCAAAAAGAATACTATGTTCTCTGTTGCTTATTCACACAACAGCTTATCTGAAAACACTATGAATAAAACTATGTTTTATGCACCTATTTATACTTCTTAATTTTTCTGTCACGTGTAATCTTCATCCCTAGGATGTGTTGAGTTGGCCCCAAGTCTTTCATATCAAAAGAGCTAAACAAATCGTTTTTCAACCTGCTATTCATATCAACATCTTTTCCAACAATTAGCATATCATCAACATAAATCAAGAGAATAATGGAGTTATCAGGCGAAAAATATCTGACATAAACACAATGGTCTAGAAATGTTCTCTTGTAGCCATGTCCTACCATAAAGAAGTCAAACTTCTTATACCACTGTCTCGGAGGTTGTTTCAATCCATAAAGGTTTTTCTTCAATCTGCAAACCATATGTTCTTTCCTTTTCACTTCAAAACCTTCTGGTTGTTGTAAATTTCTTCATGTAAATCCCCATGAAGAAATGCAGTTTTAACATCTAACTGCTCAATCTCAAGATCCAGGCTAGCTGCAAGACTTAACACCAATCTAATAGATGTCATCTTCACCACGGGTGAGAATATCTCATCAAAATCCATCCCTTTTTTTTGCGCAAACCCTTTTACCACTAACCGAGCTTTGTGCTTCACATTCTTTCCATCACCATCCTTTTTCAACTTGTACATCCATTTGTTCTTCAAAGGTTTTCTACCTTTTGGAATCTCAACTAAATCATAAGTACCATTCTTATGCAAGGAACTCATCTCTTCTTGCATAGCTTTCATCCAACTATCTTTATCTTTATGATCTAGTACTTCTTGACAATTTTCTGGTTCACCTTCTTCTATAAGGAAAACATACTCATCATTGAGATACCTCTTTGAAGGTTGGCGCTATTTGGTAGACCTTCTTAATTGAGGCTCTACTATTTCTTGCTGAAGGGGTTGCTCTTCATGTGCAGTCTCATATGTTTCTACATGATCATCATTAACAACTTCATTTTCTGGCATATGGTCACCAACTATATCATCTGGCATCTCCCCCCCCAATTTCAACATGCGACAAATGAGCATCCATCACTCTTCTTTGGGACATCACATACCTTTTTTAATTGTTCTTCAAACCCATGGTCTTCTCTTATCTTATAGCAAGGAATTCGGCCAAAATGTTTTTTTAAAGTTACCAAAGGAAAAAATGAAAGAAATAATTAATATTTTTCGAGGGTTTTGCCAAAATTTTGAGTTTTTTTTGTTAATTTTGAGGTTTTTTTTCTTATAATTATTTATTGATTTTTGAAACCACAACTTTATTTTTAATTATTTCTTCTACTTATATATTGATTTTTGAAACCACTTCTTGATTTTTTAATTATATATTGATTTCATGTTTGTTTCATTTCTTGGTTTTAGGCTGAATTTAATGTGTTTAATAGATTTATTGAATTGCATATTATTTTTCACATATTTCATATATCCTCTAAATTCATTGTATATATTTATGCATCCTTGAAGTTTTTACGTTTTTTTATTACACACCAAAATATTTCTTAAAACCAGGAGACCAAAATTAATTCGAAAAATGATAATCCTTGATTATTATTATTATTATTATTATTATTATTATTATTATTATTATTATTATTATTATTATTATTATTATTATCATCACACGAGGGCATTTGCAAAAATTCAAAATATTGACACACATAGGGAGTTCACGGAACATTGAACTTCATTTTAGGGGGCTTCAATTTCCAGGTTTGGATTTTAGTCTAGCTCATTTTCAGTTGAGTTTGAGGCGACTTCTCTTTAGGATGCTCCGTTAGGGTGCATAAAACCGGAGCAAGAATGGAAAGACTCTAGTGGTGATTCAATATCCTTTGTTGTAGTTATGACCCCACTTCAAACCTGGTGGTTTGATACCATTTGTTGGCACATCTATAAACAGGTCACTTCACCTCTATGATGTGGTTTGATTAGCAGATAATTTTGATTTGCAAACCAAATGTCAAATAGGTCTAAAGAAAACACAAGCTATGCAAGTGTTCACCTAGTAACCACCACTTGTCTGTTTCATTTTTGTTGCTTTACTATTTCTTTAAAATTATGTTGTTAACGAGAAGTAATAAATAAGCCACTTCTTCATATACCAGTCGGGTAATTGTTTTGTTTTGTTTTGTGACTGAGAGTTGTGAAGAAGAATACGATGTTTAAGATCTAGATCTTTTCTTCAATGTTTATTCGTTGTGTTGGGACAAATACCAATAAAACAATACCAAAGAAATAATCTAAAGCAATAATAAACGAGACATCAAGATTTACGTGGAAAATCCTTCAATGTGAAGAGAAAAATCACGGGGCAAATCTGAGAGAATCCACTAATCAAATAAGAAGAAGTACAATAATTTCTCAAGCTTTTTGCCTAAAGCTTGAGTAATACAAGGAGTACATAACACGGGTTACCTCATAGCAAATTAACCCAAAAGCTCCTTCAACTTCTTCTACCAAATCAATCGACAAAAACTAAGTCGATATCGCAGCCACATGTCACACTTTGTCGCACAAAATCGCGCCCAAAGAATCAGATACAAAGTCACCGTCCACGCGCACACAGCCGAACCAAACACCAAAGAGAATACTATGTTCTCTGTTGCTTATTCATGCAGCAGCTTATCTGAAAACACTATGAATAAAACTCTGTTTTATGCACCTATTTATACTTCTTAATTTTTCTGTCACGTGTAATCTTCATCCATAGGATGTGTTGAGTTGGCCCCAAGTCTTTCATATCAAAAGAGCTAAACAAATCGTTTTTCAACCTGCCAATCATATCAACATCTTTTCCAACAATTAGCATATCATCAACATAAATCAAGAGAATAATGGAGTTATCAGGCAAAAAATATCTGACATAAACACAATGGTCTAGAAATGTTCTCTTGTAGCCATGTCCTACCATAAAGAAGTCAAACTTCTTATACCACTGTCTCGGAGGTTGTTTCAATCCATAAAGGTTTTTCTTCAATCTGCAAACCATATGTTCTTTCCTTTTCACTTCAAAACCTTCTGGTTGTTGTAAATTTCTTCATGTAAATCCCCATGAAGAAATGCAGTTTTAACATCTAACTGCTCAATCTCAAGATCCAGGCTAGCTGCAAGACTTAACACCACTCTAATGGATGTCATCTTCACCACGGGTGAGAATATCTCATCAAAATCTATCCATTTTTTTTTGCGCAAACCCTTTTACCACTAACCGAGCTTTGTGCTTCACATTCTTTCCATCACCATCCTTTTTCAACTTGTACACCCATTTGTTCTTCAAAGGTTTTCTACCTTTTGGAATCTCAACTAAATCATAAGTACCATTCTTATGCAAGGAACTCATCTCTTCTTGCATAGCTTTCATCCAACTATCTTTATCTTTATGATCTAGTACTTCTTGACAATTTTCTGGTTCACCTTCTTCTATAAGGAAAACATACTCATCATTGGGATACCTCTTTGAAGGTTGGCGCTCTTTGGTAGACCTTCTTAATTGAGGCTCTACTATTTCTTGCTGAAGGGGTTGCTCTTCATGTGCAGTTTCATCTGTTTCTACATGATCATCATTAACGACTTCATTTTCTGGCATATGGTCACCAACTATATCATCTGGCATCTCCCCCCCATTTTCAACATGCGACAAATGAGGAGAAAGTGGTGTAAGATCTGCTACCTAATCATTATCTGCCTGGGTTTTTCAATTTTTTCAAAATCTGCAATGGTATGATCTTCATAAAATACCACATCTCCGCTTCTAATAATTTTCTTATTATGAGGATCCCATAATCTGTAGCCAAACTGCTCATCTCCATAACCAATGAAAATACATGGAGATGCCTTCTCATCAAGCTTTAATCTCTTCTCTTTTGGTACATGAACAAATGCTTTACAGCCAAATACCTTCAGATGAGAGTACAAACTATCTTTCCCTCTCCACACTCTTTCTGGAATGTCACCATCTAAAGGAAATGAAAAAGATCTGTGATGAGATAACAAGCTGTACTAGTAGCTTTAGACTAGAACTCTTTTGGCAATTTAGCCATGCGAAACATGCATCTCACCTTTTCTACAATAGTCCGGTTCATTTTTTTGCTACCCCATTATGTTGTGGAGTGCCAAGAACTGTCTTTTCATGTCGTATACCAAGCTTACTACAATAAGCTTTAAATTCTTTTGATGTGTACTCGCCACCATTGTCACTGCGGAGACACTTCAAAAACTCTACATGTTTCTCTTTCAACCTTGGCATGAAACTGCTGGAATAGCTAAAAAACCTGGTCCTTAGATCTGAGAAAATATAGCCACATATTTCTTGATGCATCATCAATAAATGTCAAGAAATATCTACTACCACCAAGATAATCTACTTCAATGGGACCACAAACATCAGTGTAAACCAAATCTAACAAGCCATATTTTCTTTTTGATGATCTACGAAATGCAACTCTATGATGTTTACCAAATAAACAATAGTCACAGGGGTTAAGAGGAGTATTTTTCAAGAAGGGAATTAATTTCTTATTTTCTAAGAGTTGCATACATTTCTCACTCATGTGTGCAAGTCGCCTATGCCACAAGTTTGTAGAAGAATCATCTTCAGCTGCATTCAAACTAGTCTTACACAATTTCACTTGAGTCTTGTATAGTGTGCAACACGCCTTACCCTTTGCCACAACAAGTCAACATTTGGTAAGCTTCCATACACCATTACCAAAATAATTAATATACCCTTGTTTATCCATAACAAGTCCAAAAATCAAGTTCAGACGAAGATCAGGAACATGACGTACATCTTTCAAAGTCAACGTGCACCCCGTATTAGTCTGGACACACACATCACTTATTCCCACTATTTTAGAGTTGTTAGTGTTTCCCATCTTCACACTACCAAAATCTCTTGCTCTATAAGTAGTGAAATAGTCTTTCCTTGGGGTTGCATGATAAGATGCACCAGTTTCAATAATACATTTGCTTCCTTCATTTGCAACATGCAAACATTCACCTTCGCCATACAAAAAAGCCACGGGTTCATCAGTAACAGCAGCTATAGCTTCTTTACTATTACCATTATTCACTTTTCCATCTTTCAAATCTCTTTTGTAGCTATAACATTGTTTTCTGAAATGGCCTGGTTTACCACAATAATGACACTTGAAACTTCTATCTTTTGACTTTGATCTCCCTCTTGACTTATCACAGTTCTTATCATAGCCATGATATTTCTTATATTTTTTTCTCCCCCTGTTTTTAGTCACAAGTGCTTGGGAATGATCAGTATCGGTAGACTTCTTTCTAGTCTCTTCATTAAATAAACCACCGGTAACCAACTCCATGGTAAGCTGTCCATTCGGTGCCGAATTACTAATCGGCACCACCAATGTTTCCCCACTATCTGGTAATGAGCTAAGAAGTAATAGTGCTTGCATTTTATCATCTAACACTATCTTCATGTTGGACAACTGATTCACCACAATTTGCACCTCATTCAAGTGCTCAACAATAAAACTACCTTCCTTGAATTTCAAGTTCACTAACTTCCTGATCAAGAAGGCCTTGTTTGCAGCGGTTTTCCTTTCATATAAATTCTGGAGTTTGGTCCAAAGAGCATGTGCAGACGTCTCAGCTGACACATGATAAAATACCGAATCATCTAACCATTGCCTGATGTGACCAATAGCCTTTCTGTTTAATTTCTTCCACTCTTCTTCTGACATATCCTTAGGTTTAGCTGCATCTCCCTCAATTGGAGGGTACAAATCCTTACAGTATAATATGTCTTCCATCTTGGCTTTCAAAATAACATAGTTTGAACCAGATTGTTGTACTTTTGACTCATCTTTAGGTCTTGGAGAATTCTGGCCTAGGTATGTTAATTAGACTTTCTGAACTACAAATCATCTAACTTATATCAGTCTGACTTCTTGTTAGAAACATTACAAAAACTTATTTAACATAACAAATGTAATACAAAACAAGAGTAATTACTGAGAGCTAGTGCCCATAAGAAACCAATGTTTCACAAAATTGGAACTTTTATAACCATAACCAAGAAAAATATTACACTTTCTGCGCATGTCCATATTACACAATCAAATCTATGTTGCATCAACCTGAACTGAAACATAACCTAATTAAGCCAACCATTGTCTTATTTTTATTCTCAAATGTGGTATAATAAATAGTAATTAACATTCATAATAATAATAATAATGAACAATTGTCTATATTAAATCCAATATGTTGACTTATGATTTGTAGAGGGATATATGGATGATGTTGGGAAATTATGACACGTATTGCTCGTCTGTGGAGGACTTTTGCTGCTGTTTCTCTCAAGTATCTGGCTTATGATGATTCGGTAGTTTGTTGCTGTAATGCCATGGGTGACAGTCATATTTTTCGATATTCTCATTGTCACAGTGACAATGTTTTACTATTTAAAAGGTCAGATCTCATAAGTACATTACACTATTGACTATCTCTGAAGTCTCATCTATGGTTCCATGTACCAAGGTTTTTCTGTTTGTTTTTCGCATCTCATAAACATAACGAAATAAAGTTTGTCTTTTAAAACGTCTCCTCACGGTGCAAATTAAATTTGTTATATTGTGAGTTATATACGCAGTTATAGCGAACAACTACCCATACTGATATGCAGAAACAACAGAAAGAAGGAAACCAACTATCACATCAATTTTGTGTATGCACACTCACACATCACCGACCCATGAAGATTGCCAAATAAATTGGACATATGCTCAGTCTTCACCTTCGTTAGACTTTGTTGAAATGACGATTCTAGTTCTACCAGTTGGATTTAGATCATATCATGCATCTTTGTCCATACATTCAAGAACGTACCTTGTGAATTTTCCAACGAGTGCTTCAACTTCGAGTGTTCTCCTTCAATGCGACCGATTGTCCGGTTGCCAAAATGCATAAATGTATTGGTCCATGCACTGACAAAGTACTCATTCTGCGGATACCAAACCGTCCTTAAATATTCCAAACACTTCGGGTGTGATGCCCATCTTCTATCAAAGTTGATAATGGCCTTGTTTCATTTCTCCCCTGTATTTGATCTATACAAATCTGAAAAAGAATCTATAAACTCGTACCACCTGTCATTATCTTCAAAGTGTTTTTTTGTAGTTCTTCTCAACATTTGTGTTGATGTGCACAATAATCTCCTTGCCTTGGGAAAAACTCGCTAAATTGCACAAACACGCTTGGCAAGTTGTCTGGCTCAAAAATTTCTATAAGTTTTTTCAATGCCCAAGCGTATGACTATTCATTCTTAGAACACATAAAATAAAATGCAACATTGAAAGTCTTTCCAGTCGACATCACACCAACAATCTCAAACAACGACATCCTATAGCGATTCGTTTTATGTGTGCGATCCATAAGCATTACTTGTGAAAAATACTTTGCTAACTGAATAGATTGATGATGCGTCCAAAAAAGGTTGGTGACTCTATTTCACTCATCAACAATATTCCATTCTATGTAATTGTGTTCCCTCAACAAGTGTAGAGTATGTTGCAAATCCGGCTTGCCTTTTTGTTGGATTGTCTTTATCTGACAAATTACATTGTAAATATTCTTCAAATTCGAGATATTATTCGGATATATCTCTTTCAACCGATGCAAGATGCGATGAGAGTTCACACCCGACTTCGCCATATTCTGCACATATAACATCTCATCTTCATTCAATTTACCAACAAACGAATGACCAACTAGTGAGTTTGATCGAGGAAGATTGTGGGTTCCACATGTCACTTGCAACATCCAATGGTCATTCTCTAGTGGGATCCCTCTCAGCTGAAATCTACAGCCACACTTCTTTGTACTGCTTGATCGAACAAAATTCCTTAACCTTTTGTCGGGCTTCCCTCCCCTTTCACAACCAAAATGGATCATTCCCTTCCATCTGTGATTAGCAGGTTCTGATTTAGTGATAATAACAACTATGTTATTATCCTTATTGATGCATTGGACTCAAGCTATCAACGCAGACCTTGATGAGAATACCTAAAAAAATTTAAAACTTGTTAATAACAACATATTTATAACAATATCGCATGGAAATTGATGCAAACAAAAACACACAAACTATCTTACCTCGTCCGTAACAATAAGTGATCACATCATCGAGTACCAGTTCCATTAATCTTTCTTCATTGTTAATGTCCCACTTCCATCAACATTATCATCATCATTCTGCATAATGATTCATTTTGTAATAAGTTTCATATATTAATTAAAATTTTAATTTACTTAACAACAAAATGACAGTTACCTCTAAAAGGTTCGTCCTCAACATCGTTAAAAGGCATGTCCATATTTATTACATCCATTAGAAATGCCTATGCACCAATGCATCATACAATAATCAAACAATTATCTTGAAAAAAAAAAAAAAAAAATTAGATGAAATTTTTTTATGCAAATTACCTCAATTGGAATGGAATGTTCTTGCTCTTTAAATTGATCATCTTCTTCACCCTCATGTTCACCCTTAAAATCTTCATTTCTAACATTATCAACTTCACTAAACTCTTTTATTTCCATCTAATAATATCAATATAAGTTCTTCCAAGGGAAATGTATAGGAATGCGTGGAAGAGATAGGGGAATGCAACCGAGGGAGAAATAGGGGAGAGGACGAGGACGAGTGTTTTTGTGGTTTTCCTTTGCGATTTTAGGGTTTTGCAAAGAGGAAGAGATAAGGAAGAGGAGGAGGACGAAGAAGCTGCAAGGAAGTGGAGTTTGCTCGCCGAGTTTCGGAGGACACGTAGCCAGGAGTGCGAGGAGATGAGGGAGACGAGTTTTGAGTTTTTTCGTTTTGTGATTTTGGGTTTTTGGGTTAGGTTTTGCATATTTATTGGTGGTGTTGAGGAGTAGTCGTTGCCTATACATTATACTCTGCTTGCGATATTTTACATGATCTGATTATCGGCAACTCTCCAAATGTTCAGTTGTGGGCTGATTCTCCGCAGTAATTGTAACTCCAATTGTTGTGCTTATGACCTTGGATCCAAGATGGTGAATTGTGATACATGCTATGGTTACACCATGCATTACACTCCTCACATTGGGATTGCTATCCTTTTTCCACCTGTTTGGCTATTACTGGGCCACCAAATTTTTTATTGCAATTTCTTCAACTGCGATTGTTGGATTTGTTGCCTCCTATTATTGGAGTTCGAGTCGTGGTGAAGCAATGATATCTATTATCTTCCATTTTAATTTTATTGATTACAAGTTTATTGCTTTTCTGCATCCCTCGATTCTGACTAAAAATCTTTGGTTTTATCAATTACATTTCTTCTAGTGTTTTGCGTCAATGAAAAGGCTTATGCAGTACAATCTCGGATGTGTGGCTATTGGCTCTTTGATTGTATCATTTGTTGAGTTTTTCCGTTCTCCATTAATATCAATTAGACACAAGCTGAATGGTGCTGATACCATACCTAAAACATAGATAGGGAAGGTGGCATCTGGTTCTTCTCGCTGCTGCCTTGGGTGGATTGGCTGGACTATCAAATCAATAAATGCAATGCTTACATAATGGTAATTTTGCAGCAACTCACTTTTTACTATATATTCGACTAAGTACACAAATTCGTTACAGGGACACAGATGATGTATAGAACCAAATAACTTAAAACTCTAGTTGAGTCAATGGAAACAAAGGAAGAATAGAAACATACCTTGATCCATAGAGATTTCCTTTTGATTGTGATAAGTTGGATCTTCTGATTGATTCAAGCGTATAACTTAGCGTCTCTGTTGAGAGGATACATAAAACAAATACAGAAAACAATTTCTTCACGCAACGCTCAATCGGGGACCAACCACATATTTTAATGCTTGTAAGTTATAACCCTATAACTTACGGGCTGTGAATTTCCAATTCTGCCCCTCATTGAATTAGAAATTACATCCTTATTTACACCATGTTATTTAATAATACCTTATAGTCCAACACCCCTATTAGATCACATATTAGATGGACTGCACTTTAAGATAGCAATACACATTGTATTACATATGTGTGCCCACATTATTGGATTTTTCCAACAATCTCCCACTTGGGCCGCATATGTTACCTTTAAATGTGTATAACCTTATGAGTTCCAAAAATTTCTATCACAAGTAAAGGTATTCCTAAACAATCTCGTCCATTGACTATACTGATATAGGATTAAAGCAATTTTCGTCACATTTAGCGTAACTAAATCCATCAATATTCACATATACCAATATAATCAAATGACATAGATCAAACATGAATGTATAGCATGGAAATTACATGTAATGTGATCCAAACATGCCTATTTCCAACTGATCCAACTTTAATCTTTAATGAGATCAAACATATAATAAACAGACAATTGACTGAATACTGTATTTCTGCAGAAAATACAAAATTACACCAATGTGTCCAAAAAATCCATCATAGAACAACAAAAAACTCCCACTAAACCATGATATCCTCATGTGATATAACACTCATATGAGCGGTGTGCTCATGAAAGACCTTGGGTGGTAATCCCTTAGTAAGCGGATCCGCAATCATGGAGTTTGTCCCAATATGCTTTATGAAAATCTATTTTTTCTCCACTATTTCCTTCACAACCATGAACTTTATGTCAATATGATTTGACCTAGACGAGCTTCTGTTGTTGTTGGCATATATAACTGCTGACTTATTGTTACAATATAACTTTAGTGGTCTTTCTATGTCATTCAAAATGTGCAGCCCAATGACAAAATATCGCAGCCATAATCCGTGGTTGGATGCCTCAAAACACGTCACATATTCTGCTTCCATGGTGGAAGAAGCTATGAGTGTCTGCTTAGCACTTCTCCAGGAAATAGCTCCTTCAGCTAACATATAAATGTAGCCTGATGTAGATTTCCTACTATCTTGGCATCCAGCAAAATCAGAATCAGAATACCTTATGATCTCCAGCTGATCTGATCTCTTGTATGTGAGCATGTAATCCTTAGTTCTCTGTAAATATCTCATAGCCCGTTTAGCTGCTTTCCAGTGATCCATCCCAGGGTTATCCATATATCTGCCAAGCATTCTAACAATGAATGTTATGTCTGGACGTGTACATACCTGAGCATACATAAGACTCCCAACAACTGATGCATAGGGGATCTTTTGCATCTCTACAACTTCAAGTTTATTCTTAGGGCATTGTTTAAGACTAAATTTGTCTCCTTTAGATATAGGGGTGTCTCCTGGTTTACAATCTTGCATGCCAAACCTTTTAAACACTTTTTATATATAGCCCTTTTGTGATAATCCAAGAACACCCTGGAAACGATCCCGGTATATCTGAATCCCTAAGACAAAGGAAGCTTTACCAAGATCTTTCATTCCAAAATTTTTTGATAGAAAGCTCTTGGTTTCGTGCAACATGTCTATATTATTAGTGGCAAGCAATATGTCATCAACATACAAAACCAAGAAGATATGCTTACTCCCACTAAACTTATGATACACACAATATCAACAACATTTGTCTCAAAACCAAACGAGACAATTACTTGATGAAATTTGTAGTACCATTGACGAGAAGCTTGCTTGAGCACATAGATGGATTTCTTTAGTCTGAAAACCATATTCTTGGAGTCTCTAGACACAAAGTTTTCTGGTTGCACCATATAAATTGTTTCATCAATGTTGCCATTGAGAAACGTTGTTTTAACATCCATCTAATGTAACTCAAGGTCAAAGTGCGCAACAAGTGCCATGATTGTCCGAAATGAGTCATTCTTTGACACCGGAGATAAAGTCTCTTTATAGTCGATGCCTTCCTTTTGAGTGAAGCCTTTAGCTACAAGACGAGCCTTATATCTTTCCACGTTACCTTTTGAGTCCCTCTTGGTTTTGTATATCCATTTATAACCAATATGCTTTGTACCGACTAAATGACGGTACTACAAAAGTGTCTTTCAATTCCAAATAACAACCAGTTCCTAATAATAACCTAAAGCTTCCTATTGCTTCCACTTCTACCGATTTTCCATCGCCCACGAAGATGCGTCTTTCAACATCATTTGGCTTTCGGTTCTGTCTTGCTTCAACTTGTCTTCCTCTTGCACACAGTATGAAATGAACTCATTAAGAGTCCATTTTTCCTTTTGACAGTTGTAACCGACCTTAAACCGACTGTATTGTGGATGAAGTGATATCAGAACTAGATGTACGAGTAAGTCCTCAGATAACTCAAGCTTTAGTGCTTTAAGTTTTGAAACAAGATGAGGCATCTCCATGATGTACTCCCTAATGTTCCCTTTGCCTTTGTACTTCAATGAAATCAAGCTAGCTAAAAGCGTGCTTGTTTCAGCCTTATCATTTTTAGCAAAACATTTTTCAAGTTCAGCAAGGAACTCATTAACATTTGTCACCCCTTCGGATATTGCACCCCTAAAGGCTTCTGGAATACCTCGCTTGATGAGCATGAGACTCATGCGATTGGAGCTTTCCCACTTCTCAAAGTATCTCCTGGCATCAGGAGTATTTGCATCTGTAAGAAGAGTGGGCTGCTCAATCCTTAAGGCAAGGTCCAGATCCATACATCCAAGAACGATTAACACGTTCTCTTTCCAATCCTTGAAGTTTGTCCCATGAAGCATGTGAATATTATTTACACCAGCATATATACTAGTAGCAGACATAGAAGCTGTACAGAGAATAAATTAAATAAATAACATGTTCACATCATTATTCAAATTGCATAAACTTTAAATTCATATAATATGTAAAAAAAACCATATCAAAATACCTAGCACAATATTGTTATTTAGTCTTTGGACAGAAATATCAATCTGTAAGTGGTACTTTTCTTACACAACGAAACCAGCCTAATATTATGCATTTCTTTGGACCGACATAATAAAAGCATGGTAAACCAAACCGTATCACATATTCAAGACTATGGATTATCTGGTCAAAACAATCTTCTTTTGGGCCAATTGTTTCACATGGATTTAGCATGCTCACTTATTTAAAATTAACCAATTTTCCTAATAGTGGTTGCTTTGGCAATCTATTAGTTAAATTGTGTAAATTTGAAATAAGGAACACAATAATGATACATGAAACCAAAATTATAATGTATGTATAAATTTGGAGCATTAACTAAATTATCACCTTAATACAATTTAAACATGGGTCCCAATAAAACAGGATAAAGCCCATGATTAATCAGACCCCAATTATGTAAAATATGTGAGCCCAAACCAAGACCCATTAGGTCCAAATGATCCAACAAGTCCAGCAAGACCCAACAATTACCAACAGACCCAACAACAAAACAATATTTACCAACAGGCCCAACAGTCACCATCCGACTTTCGATTCAACAGTGAATCGAGACAAATATATTTTTTATTATTTTTAATTTTTTTTATAATCTATTTCACTGTACACCGAATCGCATAATCACTGAATCAATAATCACGAAATTGTAATGAAACAGTGAACATGAGTATAATTGCAATATAATCACTAAATTGTAATGAAACAATATAAAGAATTGCATAAATCGCATAATCACTGTACATGCAGAATCACAACAGAAATAAAGTATTTTATTTCTGAAGTCCTTATACAAGTTGTATAAATTTGGTCTGTTAATTGTATACTTTATTTTCTGAAGTCCTTATATAAATTGTATTACGCCCATGCAGTGATTCTATTGATTCTTGGCGTAATACTTAATTAACTGGAGAATCACTGTACACGCAGAATCACTGTAATAGCGTAATCTCTGTACATGCATAATCACTCATGCATCATCATTAGGCATAATCACTGTAATCACATATAATCACTGTAGCAGTGAATAGGGTAATAGTGAATAGTGTAACAATATAATCGCAAAAATCGCATAATCAACAGTGAATAGTGTAACGTTTTCCTCTTTATAATTTCACATGGAATCAACAAAAGTTGCTCTGATACTAATTGATGTATAGAACCAAATAGTTTACAACTCTAGTTGATTCAATGGAAACAAAGGAAGAATAGAAACATACCTTGATCCATAGAGATTTCCTTTTGATTGTGATAAGTTGGATCTTCTGATTGATTCAAGCGTATAACTTAGCGTCTCTGTTGAGAGGATACAGAAAACAAGTACAGAAAACAATTTCTTCACGCAACGCTCAATCGGGGACCAACCACATATTTATAATGCTCGTAAGTTATAACCCTATAATTTACGGGTTATGAATTTCCAATTCTGCCCCTCATTGAATTAGAAATTACATCGTTATTTATACCATGTTATTTAATAATACCTTATAGTCCAACACCCCTATTAGATCACATATTAGATGGACTACACTTTAAGATAACAATACACATTGTATTACATATGTGTGCCCACATTATTGGATTTTTCCAACAACAGATTATCAATGTCATTGTTACATAGGGAGAGCCTTGATCAACTTATTTTAACAAAAATGGCATGATTGCACCCTGTAAACATTAGCTCCCAATTTGTACCAAGTGCTTTGTGTATGGTCTAGTACCTTAAAAGTTGTGAAATTCCTTCATTCTTGACAATTAATGACTGAATTCATATAATCTTTTGATTGGTTATATGCAGATAGCAATAACAGGAAAAAGGTTCTTCAAAGCTTCTGAGTTCACAACGAATTTGATCAGGAATAACATTCTTCGGATAGGGAGGGTAAATAAGATTGGGGATGCTATCCTTTTCCTCGGGAAACTGTGTGTCTTGTTTGCATTCCCAGTTCTGGTAATTTTCTAATCACCATATCACAATGATGATTAGTACATTGTTTTGCCTTTGTCAAAGTGCTATTATGTAAATTAGTAACTATCTCGAGTAAAGGTTGGAAAATGACTGGTGTATACACTTTTGCCTATGCAGGTAACTTGGATGCTTGGTAATATTGTAGCCATGCTTTTCTTCTCAGTGATACAAATGTCTGTCGATACAATCATCCTCTCCTTCAGCCTAGATTCTGAGGAGCACCAAGGGAATTGTTGTAACTGCTGTAAAGATTGAAATTAAAAGATAGGAACGAAGGTACCAATTGTTCTTGGGTTGAGTCGCGGACTAGGTCGCTCTCTTTAAGACGTTTAGCGGCTCTACCCAAAATTGTGCAAGCAGTGTGTTAGCCCCGCCGTCCCCAGGATAAAACAGCCCATAATATTCTCTGTCTCGTTCAAACAATTGCACAGTTGATGAACAGAATACTATCCACCCTTAATCTTTTGTTTGCTCGGAATCACCAATAAAACACAAATTGCAAAACTAAAAATCACTTCTTTGCAAAACGAAATACTTTTGTTTGCAAGAAAACTGTGTGTTTTTCTTATGTTTAAAACTATGATTTTTGTGTTCTATTTATAGTGAAAAGTGACATTCATTGAAAAACGAAAACGCAGCTAGATACATTCGTAGAGAACGCAATTAATAAAAAAAAACGTGGAAAACGTTGGCTTTAAGAAAGCGTCCAGATACATGGACAAGAACCTGTCTGGATACGTAGTGTGGAAAACGTGGGAGAATACAGTAGCGCAACGTAAGGCGAACAATCTCCCTTCTCTGATTCAAAATTATTTTCGTTTAAATAAATTTTAAGCAAAGATAATGGGTTGCTTTCTAAATGACCCGACCCGACCGGACGGACGGCGGTGGCGGAGGGTGCGAGAGTCTATCTCTCCCCTCCTCACAAAAGTGTCGTACCCCCAAGGGGTCCAAGCCCAAGTCCAAACAATCTCCTTATAAACTCTACCACAAAGAGTTGTATAGTAGATGTGGGACTAAAATTAGAGAGAGAGATCCAGAGATCGAAACCTGTTACACACCCATTTTCTTTTATTTTAAAAAGCCATATTTCCAACAATCCCCCACTTGGATTTTTAAAAACAATTTTCATCGAGCAATCTGAAAAATATAAGATTGTGCAATAACAAAAGTGTCTTTCGACTTGAACTCTTGCGTAGTGTTCATGCTTTAGATTATACTAGAGTAACTCCTAGTTTTGAACTCTATCTCCACTACAAGAAAAATTGTGATTAATAGCGTTTAAAAACCGCTATGATAGGATACCATAGCGGTTTAGTAACCGCTATGACAGCCGGAGCTATAATAGACCCAGGGGATATTATAGCGGTTTTAAACCGCTATGGTAAGTTTGGCTTTTATAGCGTTTCAAAACCGCTATGGTAGCCTCTTCCATAGCGTTTTAAAAACGCTATGGTATCCTCTTCCATAGCGTTTTAAAAATGCTATAGTAGACTCTAAAACCGCTATGGTAGACTCTACCATAGCGGTAAGTATACATAGCAAAATTTTTTTTTTTTTTTTTTTTTTTTTTTTTTTTTTACTATCAAATGACTTTTGATTACACATCTCATAAGTTTTATGTCTAGAAAATAAAAATTTAAATGTGCCAAAGTTAAATAAAAATTTTCTTGAACATATGATAAATTGATAGCTAAAACAACTGGTAGTATCTGTGTCTTCTCATTAAAATTGGTAGAAAAACTGAATGTTCTTCCCTAGAACTTAAACATGCACAATGACATTAAAATGCCAAATACAACATCAAAATCAAATAACAATATTAAACCAATAATAAAAAAAAAAAACTTATGTTCAAATTGACACGAATCCAGTGCAGTAGCTTATTAGTACCATAAACTAGCAACACGCTAAACATACAAAGAGAAAACCCAAAAAAAAAAAAAAAAAAGTTAGGAGGTGGTGGTAGGCTTTTGAATTACGAAGGACATGCACTGTGACTGGTGTACATTGCTAAAGGCCAAGCATCGGATATAAGCATTTGGGAAAGTGTTTTTCATTCTTGAATCTCAATTAGGAGTTGAGAAGCGTCGGTGCAACCGAACATGGGCAGCTTCCACATGGTCCAGTATCTCCCATCGTAGTACCCGGGAATATTGTTATTGGTCCTGTGCACATAACCCACCTTCAAACCGAAAAAGCACAATAACTATATTACTAATGACGAACAATGAATCAAATAAAATACAAACTGTAGATTAAAACCACATCAGTACTGCACTCACTCAGCAAAGATGAAAGAAATAATATCCCACAATATGCACATAAAAATCATGTTGTTACCTGATCAAACTCAAGGCAAGGGACCCATCCCTTGGCTAGCATGTAATCGATCTCCTTAGCAATGGATTCATCAGTGAGAGGTGGCAAGCAATGATAGCAACGACAGCAGCAGCAGCAGCAAGAAGCAGCAGCAGCAGCAGCAGCAAGCAGCAGCAGCAGCAGCAAGCAGCAGCAGCAGCGGCAGCAGCAGCAGCGGCAGCAGCAGCAGCAAGCAGCAGCAGCAGCAGCGGCAGCAGCGGCAGCAGCAGCAGCAGCGGCAGCAGCAGCAGCAGCGGCAGCAGCAGCAGCAGCGGCAGCAGCAGCAGCAGCAGCAGCGGCAGCAGCAGCAGCAGCAAGCAGCAGCAGCAGCGGCAGCAGCAGCAGCAGCAGCAGCAAGCAACCTCTCTTCTTGACAGCTCCTCCAACATCTCTGCAAATGATCAAAATTTGAAATTTTTTTATGTTCTGGCCTAAAACTAACACATACTTTCAGTACCACGATTATATCGGCTCTCTGCTGTTTTTAAGCTATTAAAAATTCATAAACTTGACTTGTTAAGAAAACACAACACCACCACTACCTAACTACAATATCCAACATTAAAATTCCTGGGAGCTCAGAGTTTATGGGAGACTAAAACCAAGCTCTGCCAAATAGATATCATACAACAACAATGCATTTGGAGATAATTGACAGTGCAAGATTGAAACTTGAAATGATAGTTATGAGAATGGATAGTGAAGCAAACTGTGGTTAGGACAAATGACAATAAAGAATGGATAAATCCACAGCATGTTCTCATCCACACTCAATGGCAATGCCAAGTTCATGCTTGTATGACTTTTGAATAAAGAGATCGTCTACTCCAAACAGAATTGTAACAGTCTAAAAGTTGAGAGTTGGTTGTCACCGAAAATGAGCTATTTACTGAAAAGTAATCATGTTTTTTTCAAACCTTTATGTTCCTGGTGCAGATTACGTGCCCTTTCTAATTCATACTTCCGCTTCCAATCAGCTGCCTCAGCTTGAGCAGAAGCCTTCCCTTCAGCTACCCGTCTTAACGCCTTTGCAACAGCTACAAATTAATTTAAAAAAAAAATGTAAGAAGCAAGCTACAAAATGAGCTCATGACTAAGAAAACATAATATAGAAAAAATGGTGCCAATACAAGGGACTATATACAGATGCATAATGGCCAGGACAGATACATATAATGGCAGCACAGGAGATACAGGATGCAAGATCATTGTTACAATTTTCACACGAGGTTCAATCACATGGAGATTAATCAATAGCCAATTTCATCATGGAGACCATGGAAAGTCAGTCTATCCAATATTCCTAGTTAATTGAAATATGTTCAGACGCCTAACATTTAGTAAGTATCCTTTTCAACCCTTCAAGGCAATAATAGCATTAAGACATTTCATGATATGTAACCACAGGAAGGAGTAAAGTTAATTTGGATAAAGCTTATCCAAATATAGAGTATCAAAAGCCAATAGATTCTTTATAATACGATATTTTGTTATCAAACAAAACTTAGCACCTTTTAGAATGGTATTTATAAAACCTAACCATAAGATTGCAAATACTCCACATTGAAAACATCTGAATGATGCAGGCCATTTCTTACAGCCATGGAGATCCAAGTATAATACATACAAAATAGAAACTATTAATTCAGTATTATGTTGCGTGTATCTAGGCTTCGATCAGATGTTTCCAGGCACATTACCATATAATTTTTCATCCTCTGAAAGATGGCTCGACTGGTCAATACAGCACTTATGATGACACTAAGACCAGGTTCGGTCAAAACAATGTCAGAAGCACTGCGAGATGCGTCCGTTGCATCAGCAACAGTTAAAAGAAGCAAGGAAAGATGAAAAAGCATATTCTAAGTAAAAACACCTAACAGCAACTACCAACCTCCTCTCATGGACACTAGAACCTAGCTATAACTTGATATCAGAACCATACCAGGGAAAACGCCAACAAAACCATCAGCTTTCTCTGTAAGATCATCAACTGGCAGGGCTGCAATTGACACATCCTTGGTCTGGCCTAATAAAGCAGATGAGGGATACATGTTGATTCCCATCCCAAGACGACGTCCAGTTTCCTTTCCTATTGCCAATTGATCACCTGATTGAAGTTGAAAGTGTTAATTGGCACATGAATAAAACACTTAAGACTGAATTACCCATTAAGGAAAGAAAAGAAGAACTGAACGATTCTTTCTTATTGAAGGAACATTTCCTTATTGAAACTTCTGACATTTTTTAATCAACTGTTGCAGAGACCACTGGATGCAAAGGTCAGTCTTGTTTAATATTTGAAATGAATCAAAACCCATTTGGACATGAAACATTTATGGTAGAAAAGACTCTTATTTTGGATGTTTTGGAAATCTTGGTGTTCAAACATTGAAGGCTTAGTTCAAAACAGAGAAGCAGCATGAACTATTCGCTCTATATCTGACTTGTTGTGAGCAAGATTCAGAATCTGCAAGACATAATAGTCAGAACAAAGCATGCATAGACCATACAAAATACTTAAATATATAAATGTTTATGAAAAATACCTGCTCAGGAGCACCTTTCTTGACTCGATGCATTTTGCCTTCACTATCTATATAAGTCAAAGCTGTACGCTTGTTGGTAGGATTAAATGGGAGGAAATGGACCTCTTGAATGCCAGCCCATGCCTGTTGGTAGTGTTAATACAGGGAAAAAAGGTTACGCAGATAGGATTGACAGACTCCATTATCAATCAATCTGCAAAGGAAAACTCTTATGCTTCATTATCATCACCATTACTTGCCTCCTTTGGATCTGCTAGCATCCCGACTATAGCTCCCTGCATCAATGAATTACCCATTGCGTCATAGGTATACCATCCTCCATTCAAAATCATTAAAGACATAGCATCCTTGAAAAAAAAATATTTGAACAAACCTGCCGAGCCAAGCGATGAGAAATCAACATAACCATGCAAGCATATTCAGCTGCTACATAGCTACAAAATCAAAATGTCCATCATAACTTTTTTGCTAAATGCAGAGTAGATATTAGATGAAGGACGGAGAACTTGTGTAAGAAAAATACTAACCCGTATGTTCCCATCACCCGAGTCGTCACGTAACTGTTTTATAAAACATAATAGCTTTGCAAGCCCAAAATCAGACACCTTAGGATTCCATTGTCGATCTCATAAAATGTTGCTGGACTTTACATCTCGATGGACAACCTTTGGTTCCTTGACACTTTTTTTAGCTATAACAAGAATGGAATGAAACAGTGCATTATTCATATGATTATTAACATTTTAGATTGATACTAAACAGTAATGTAGATAAATAGAAAGTGGGTTTATTCAAGTTGGAACCATGGTCCAAAACTTCTCCAACTCAACCTGTGACCATTTTCGCCTCCTGTCCATCTCATTGACAAGTAGACCACATCTAAAATATTCCTAAAACCAGCTAATCAATCAATTCTTACCAATGATAGACTAACAATGAAGATGCTTTGCGACCAAGTTTCTATACATAAAAAGTTGATGAAGAAGAAGAAGAACAAAAATCCAATCATAGAACAAGCAGCTTCAATCATGCATCCCCACTATTTTTCTCTGTCAGAATCTCAATAACCCACTTCACATGTGCAACTCCTAAAGCCCACTGAACATTTGTGTTAGTAGATCGATCACAGAAACAACACAAAAAAGAAGAAAGAAATCAGAGCAAAAAAGTTTTTGTTACCTCAATCAAAAAAAAGAGGTACTCTTGTCATTCCTGAACAAAGATGAAATTTCAGTAAGTCGAGTACAAAGCTAAAAATCTTTAACAGTTAATTGTCATTCTTTCAATCAAAGCTTCGGTTATACTCCTCAATATACATTGGAACTTCAAATGACTATAAAAAAAACCCAGTAAAACACTAGGATTCGATCCACTTCATATCTTAAGAATAAACAAAGAAATTCAAGCTCCACTACAGTGAATGAAATCCATAAAAAAAAACCCTAGATCTTCAAACAGTGAATGAAATCCATAAAAAAAAAACATAATTTTTTTCTTAATCCATCAAAAAGAACCCAAAAAGAAGAAGAAGTAAACCCCATCTATCAAAAGAAGAAGCTAACCTTGTTGTTGCTAACCCTGCAAGAGCCACTAATTTCAAACCCCACAGAGAGGACAAAACTCAAACACCAAGCAATCATATCGACCTGAAAAGGAGAGCGAGAGCACGTACGGTGAGGAGTAGAACACGTTGGAGAGGGAGAAACAGAACGGAGAGGGAGAGCGATCAGAAAGGGACAGCAGAACGGAGAGGGAGAGGGAGAGCGATCGGAGAGGGAGAGGTAGGGCGATCGGAGAGGGAGAGCAGATTGCAGAGGGAGAATGAGATATAAATCCAGAAGGAGAGTGGGATTTGAGCGGGATTCTTCTTCCTTCCTTCCTTCTTCTTTGTTTTGCTTTTATTTTTTTTTTTCGATTCGAGCGGGATAGTTGGCGCCCAGCGAATTGCAACTCCCGCGTTCATAGCATTTCACTTAGCGCACAAATGAAATTGGATTGATAGCTGTTTACAATTGTTTATACACTGTTTCAATAGCATTTTATAGCGGTTGTGTAAAAACCGCTATTCTCAAAAGCTATAAATGCTCATTTTTGTTGTAGTGCTCTAACAGACATTACACGCACAACCTTACCAGGGTGAAGTCTAAAAAAGCCCGTGCTTTACGGCCATGCACGTATATCCTAGTATAGTGAAGGCTCTAGGAATTTTACCCACAAATTCCATAGGAAACGACCAAACTTCCACAATCACTTAGGTGAGTCTATCAAGAGTACTCCTGTAGCTAGGTACTCCACTCCACTTAGAGTATAGACCTCATTAAGAGTTTTTAACTCATCCTACTATCGCTTCAGGAATTCATGCTTTTATCTAGGAATGAGATTGCTATTTTGTCAGCATGATTCACATCATATCATTCACGACTTGTTATTACCCATTGAACCTATTTCTTGGGATCTCCAGTCTATAGGTTGGGTTACCGTCATGAATAACTCATCAATCTAAGGGCATTAGTCCCATTCCTTTCGAGGTTTTCAAAACCTTCTCTCTAGCTAATCCTTTCGTCAAAGGATCAGCCAAGTTTGCATCAGTCCGTACATGATCCACTCTCACAGCACCAGTAGATAGAAACTCTCTAACTGTACTGTGCTTACGACGTATTTGTCGTCTCTTGCCGTTATAATAACGGTTCTGTATTTTTGTACTAGCCGCGGTACTATCGCATTGGATCAAGACAGCTGGAATCGGTCTTTCCCATAAAGGGATCTCTGCTAGCAGTTTTCTTAGCCAAAGGTTTTTGAAGTTCATTTCTGTGTACTTCTCCTAGACTCAGATTCGTTCATCCTTATCATAGGCACGTTATTTGAGAATGTACCCCCACTATTCCTCGAAATAACCCCCACTATACCTCGAAAATAAATGAAATTTATCTTTCCATGAATAATTCCTTGAGAAACACAAAAAATTCTTCTCTCAAAAAATCAGGATCCACAAAATTATTTTTAGCATATATAATGTTAAAAATATGTGTGTGCTTTCCATTAAGGAACTTTTGAACTTTGGTCCCTCTAACTATTGTCATAAACGGGTTTGACCACTTTTTGAATGCATATTAAGTGACGGTTCTTTTGCTAGCTGAACAGACCGTGCATTCAACTGTTTAAGGACCCACACAATGAGAATATCGAATAAAATACCCATTGTATTCACCTCGCTATTCTCATTTTCTTTTAAGTTCAAGGATCAACTAAAAAAATATCATTAGAAACCGTACCTTAAATCAGCTTCTGAATCTTTTCAAACTTTGATATAATCACCAAGCTAAATTTGTGCTTAAAAGCAACCTCTGGGAATTTAGTTGCAGACTTAGATGGTAAAGGTTCCACAGCAAAACCAAGCAATAGCTTGAATTGTTCTAAATTGCCATCTTAAAAAATGATTAGATCTACCAACGTCATCATCATGAGAGCACATCCTTTCCATAAGAATTCATGTCCTCTACCAAATAGTAAAACATTGAATACTAAGTGAAGAAGATATGAAGATGTCTTAATGTAGATGTGGGTGGCCCTTCAATCCTAAAAACATTCATTGGGTATGCTTTTAGGTGCAAGTGGGCTGCCACTGCTGAAAGCAAAACCTCTAAAAAGCCATTTGAGTTTAATGATAAATCCTCATGTGTGGTTTCTCTTGATTTCAGCACCACATACACAAGGATGAAAACATTTTTTTTTCAATGTGTGAAATTACAAAGAAGTGTTCTACAATTTCCTTTAGTTAGTCCTCCATGGGTTTAGAGTTTAGACTAAAATTTTCATTTGCCAACAAGTGTACATGTATGTCAATCCCTAATTACGTTAATCATAATGATAACTAATATGATTTCACAATATGGTTCTAAAGCCACCATATAGATAAAGATATCTTTAAAAGTATACAACATGAACAACTACCATTATAGATAAAGATATTTGAAATTGTAAAGCTCGTAGTTGTAAAACTCTAAATCATGTGGATCTTTAAATATAACCCTCTTTCCAACCTTTCCAAATGTTACCATGGGTTGTGTCCTTGCATAGATTTTACCATAATCAATTTATAGAATAAATGATAAATAAATTGAGAAAATTGCTTCCAACCCAATTTCACAACAAGAACTACCACCCAAGGTAACAAAGATACATAAAAACAATAACCTAGCTAAAAAGGTTATCCTCACAAACCCAACAGTATAAAATAATCACATACTTACAGGTAATGAAACCAAAACCTCCCTAGAAACACATGGTATCATATCAACCTAATCAATTTCATTACTTGTTCCATCTTCTTTCTATATTTCCGTAAGTTATATTATGGAAAATACTAAATATCATTGAAGGGGTCATTCTTTCAATCTTAGTCATGGCAGAAATAATCGTCTTAAAATTGTTGTAACTGCTGTAAAGATTGAAATTAAAAGATAGGAACGAAGGTACCAATTGTTCTTGGGTTGAGTCGCGGACTAGGTCGCTCTCTTTAAGACGTTTCGCGGCTCTGCCCAAAATTGTCCAAGCAGTGTGTTAGCCCCGCCGTCCCCAGGATAAAACAGCCCAGAATCTTCTCTGTCTCGTTCAAACAATTGCACAGTTTATGAACGGAATACTATCCACCCTTAATATCTTGTTTGCTCGGAATCACCAATAAAGCACAAATTGCAAAACTAAAAGTCACTTCTTTGCAAAACGAAATACTTTTGTTTGCAAGAAAACTATGTGTTTTCCTTATGTTTAAAACTATGATTTTAGTGTTGTATTTATAGTGAAAAGTGACATTCGTTGAAAAACGAAAACGCAACTAGATACATTCGTAGAAAACGCAATTAATAAAAAAAAACGTGGAAAACGTTGGCTTTAAGAAAGCGTCCAGATACATGGACAAGAACCTGTCTGGATACGTAGTGTGGAAAACGTGGGAGAATACTGTAGAGGCGAACAGTCTCCCTTCTCTGATTCAAAATTATTTTCGTTTAAATAAATTTTCAGCAAAAAGAATGGGTTGCTTTCTATATGACCCGACCAGACGGCGGCGACGGGCGCGAGAGTCTATCTCTCCCCTCCTCACAAAAGTGTCGTACCCCCAAGGGGTCCAAGCCCAAGTCCAAACAATCTCCTTATAAACTCTACCACAAAGAGTTATATAGTAGATGTGAGACTAAAATTAGAGAGAGATCCAGAGATCGAAACCTGTTACACACCCATTTTCTTTTATTTTAAAAAACCATATTTCCAACAATCCCCCACTTGGATTTTTAAAAACAATTTTCATCGAGCAATCTGAAAAATATAAGATTGTGCATAAACAAAAGTGTCTTTCGACTTGAACTCTTGCGTAGTGTTCATGCTTTAGATTATACTAGATTAACTCGTAGTTTTGAACTCTATCTCTAACAGACATTACACGCACAACCTTACCAGGGTGAAGTCTAAAAAAGCCCGTGCTTTACGCCCATGCACGCATATCCCAGTATAGTAAAGGCTTTAGGAATTTTGCCCACAAATTCCATAGGAAGCGGCCAAACTTCCACAATCACTTAGGTGAGTCTATCAAGAGTACTCCTGTAGCTAGGTACTCCACTCCACTTAGAGTATAAACCTCATTAAGAGTTTTTAACTCATCCTATTATCGCTTCAGGAATTCATGCTTTTATCTAGGAATGAGATTGCTATTTTGTCAGCATGATTCACATCATATCATTCACGACTTGTTATTACCCATTGAACCTATTTCTTGGGATCTCCAGTCTATAGGTTGGGTTACCGTCGTGAATAACTCATCAATCTAAGGGCATTAGTCCCATTCCTTTCGAGGTTTTCAAAACCTTCTCTCTAGCTAATCCTTTCGTCAAAGGATTAGCCAAGTTTGCATCAGTCCGTACATGATCCACTCTCACAGCACCAGTAGATAGAAACTCTCTAACTGTACTGTGCTTACGACTTATTTGTCGTCTCTTGCCGTTATAATAACGGTTATGTATTTTTGCAATAGCCGCGGTACTATCGCACTGGATCAAGACAGCTGGAATCGGTCTTTCCCATAAAGGGATCTCTGCAAGCAGTTTTCTTAGCCAACCTGCTTCTTCACTAGCCGTGGCTAGTGCTATCATCTTTGACTCCATCGTGGACTATGCCAGAATGGTTTGTTTCTCCGATTTCCAAGAAACAGCTCCACCAGCTATATTGAAAATATAGCCACTGGTGGCTTTGGAGTCATCTGAAAGGGTGTTCCAATCAGCATCGCTATATCCTTCAAGGACAGCGGGAAACTTCTGATAATTTAATCCGAGGTTCTTAGTCCTCTTCAGGTACCTCATGACCTTTTCAATTGCATCTATAGAGGATAAGGCTTCTTGAAAGCTAAGGGGATCCTCCTCGACTGAAAAGACATAGTAATCGGGGCCAAAGGTTTTTGAAGTTCATTTTCGTTTACTTCTCCTAGACTCAGATTCTGTGACTTTATCAGATTCATTCATCCTTATCATAGGCACGTTATTTGAGGATGTACCCCCACTATTCCTCAAAATAACCCCGACTATACCTCGAAAATAAATGAAATTTATCTTTCCATGAATAATTCCTTGAGAAACACAAAAAAATCTTCTCACAAAAAATCAGGATCCACAAAATTATTTTTAGCATATATAATGTTAAAAATATGCATGTGCTTTCCATTAAGGAACTTTTGAACTTTGGTCCCTCTAACTATTGTCATAAACGGGTTTAACTATTTTTTGAATGCATATTAAGTGACGTTTCTTTTGCTAGCTGAAGCAGACCATGCATTCAACTGTTTAAGGACCCACACAATGAGAATATCGAATAAAATACCCATTGTATTCACCTCGCTATTCTCATTTTCTTTTAAGTTCAAGGATCAACTAAAAAAATATCATTAGAAACCGTACCTTAAATCAGCTTCTGAATCTTTTCAAACTTTGATATAATCACCAAGCTAAATTTGTGCTTAAAAGCAACCTTTGGGAATTTAGTTGCAGACATAGATGGTAAAGGTTCAGCAGCAAAACCAAGCAATAGATTGAATTGTTCTAAATTGCCATCTTAAAAAATGATTAGATCTACCAACGTCATCATCATGAGAACACATCCTTTCCTTAAGAATTCATGTCCTCTACCAAATAGTAAAACATTGAATACTAAGTGAAGAAGATATGAAGATGTCTTAATGTAGATGTGGGTGGCCCTTCAATCCTAATAACATTCATTGGGTATGCTTTTAGGTGCAAGTGGGCTGCCACCGCTGAAAGCAAAACCTTTTGGTTGTGCCTCTTTTAAGTTTGCTATTCAAACTTGGCTTCTTTTACATCTCCCTGTTAATTGGATGGCTGCGTCTCTTAATCGTATTGTACTTTATTTTTATTTTTTTTATTACATTCACTACACCAAAAGGCTCGTTTAGCTACGGAGAGGTGGCCACGGCTCTAAGCCGTTGGTTTATTTGCCACGGCTAAAAACCGTGGCTATAACGGCCAACGGTTTAAAACCGTGGCTAAAAATTAAAACCGTGGAAAAGGCCTGTGATATGGCCACGGTTTTAGACCGTTGGCCATTATAGCCACGGTAAAAAACCGTGGCTATATTGGCCAACGTTCTAAAACCGTTGCTAAAAAAATTCAAAACCGTGAAGAACTCTAGTGGATTTCACGCGGGCGAAAGAAATTTCGCGGTCTGGCGAAAACATTTGGCGCTCCTGCCTCCATTTTGGCTTTCCCGCCTCCATTTTGGCTCATTTCCATTTTCATTTTAGAGGTTTAGGGTTTTGTAAGAAAATCATTTTGGCTGAAAAAGCTCGAGGGGAGAATCGAAATCACATATCTATTTTTCTGTTGATTGCGGTGAAATAAGAAATTAGAGAAATCAGAGAAATCTCTAGCCATCGACCTCGACCTTGCGGTGAGAAATGGTTTTGTAAGAAAATCGCATATATGTTTTTGGTTCAAAAGCTCGAGGGGAGAATCGAAATCACTGATTTTGTTTTGTTGTTGATTGCAGAGAAATCAGAAATCAGAGAAATCGATCGAAAACTCTAGCATCGTGCTGACTTGCGACGTCGACCTCGAGTTGTGGTTCGATCTCGTGCTGAGTTTTGAACTCGATCTCGACCAGAGGTAATACCCATTTGCAATCTCAATTGTTTTGTTACATTTAGGTTTATCATGAATGTACGTCTCCTCTCATTTTCTTTTATATTATGTTTGTATGTGAGTTTGTAGCCTGTTCCTTAATTTGCTGTAGACGTAAAATTTTACCACCTTTTTCTTTGATTTCCAATTAATTAGTTTTAAGGATTGTTCATATTTTGAGTGTTTGTCTCAGTTTAGTTTCAGAATTGGTTGTTCAGATTAGCTAATTGGTATGATCTGTGTGGGCTATGCAGGATCAAAATTATGTATAATCACTTCAATGAAGGATCGGGGCTCAAGGCTCCTCTAGTTGCTAATGATGTTTATGAGATCATCATGAAGGTAAAAATACTTGTAATTTCCATGTGTAGGAGAATTTATTTTATGTTTTTGTTGTATGCCATTCTGGATATTTGCTTCTTAGAGCGTGTACTGTGTTTTCCATCCACCATTTTGGGTATTATACAATACAATTGTGCTTTGAAATGATGTTACAGATTATTTGTGTTCTGATGAGTTTTATAGTTTCTATGTTGTAGTTGATTAATGATAAAGTGTTCATATACTAAACATATTCTCTGGTGAAATTAGAAGCATGTTCCACATTACTTTTATTTTTCTTATGTCAGATTTTTTAAGAATGATTATTGTACTTTTGTTTGCATCAGAATGCTTCAATTTTGGACAGTGAAATCATTTATGACAGAGATTTTGATTATGATTACTTCAGGTTCAAAACACTTGAGATTTTGGATAGTGAAATCATTTATGCTTCAATCTCTAGTTATCTTCAATGACACTGAAGGAGTGTGCGTGCTATTATTAGCGAATCAGCTGGAGGAATTGGTGTTTCTATTAATAATATTCGTGCATTTGCTTCAGTTTGTTTGCAATGTTTGCCTTATTAGCTCTTGTTTTGTTCATGATATGTTTAGGTGCATTTGCTGTGTATTTGGAGCCATGGCATGCAGATATCTTTGAGTTTTTAGATCTTAGGAAGAATCATGGAGATTTGTTGTGTTTGGAATTAGTTCTTTTTTTTTTTAATATATTTTTGGTTATTTTTTGTTCTAGTTTAATCTTTCACTTGAGTCACCACTCTAATGCACATTATCATTGTTTTTTCTCAAATCATTGTAGGAAGAACACCGAGCTCGTGGGGAGGTTAAGAGGGAAGAGAGCGCGAATGGGAAGATGTTTGATTAGAGGAACAAAACAAGTTTTAACTTTTCATGTTAGCAGTCTTAATGAAGTGTATCACATAATGTACATGATAGATGTTATATGTTGACTAGATGATGTTGTATTATGAGCTATTTATAGGTGTTATGAGTTGACTTCGAAAAATGGGAATCATTTTTAAGTCTTAATGATTGATTTATATATATTGCATCTGATATTGTTTGTGTAAATTCCAATTTGCAGGATTGGATATAGTATGATTACAGATGCAGAGGAGAAGGGACTTATCAAGCCAGGGAAGGTTAGTTAAATCTGGATTACCCATGTCTTTTTATACCATATTGTTCTCATCAATGTGTAAAACATTCTGTGATATATTTCAGATTTTGTTCATTTTTTACTTCTTAATAAAGGAGACTAGTGATCTGTGGTTGTAGGAGTTCTACATCCTAGTTAGAGTCATTTGTTGAAACTTGTAATGTAGAATGCTTGTAGTTCTTCTAATAAATTGGTTCTAAAAGATTGCATGCATTACGTTTCCTGTTTATCTACTGTTCTCTTGACAAAGTTTTATGTCATCGGATGGTTGCATGGTTTCCCGATTGGCGTTCTTGTTGAGTAGGAAGACTCAGATTATTCCTATGTGGGATTCCAATATCTGCTTTTATTTTATTGACCTATGGATAAAATTATTTAGAAATTAGTGTTTCCCTTTTGTGTTTTTCTATTGCCGTGATGTATACTCTTTTTCCTGAATAAATGTCTTTGCCTCTTTCAAATAAAAAAATGGCACTTGAGGATTGCACCTACAGGTCGTTGTTGGGTGGCAGCAACAACAGAAGGCATTTTGATATACTCAATAGACGATTCTTTCATTTTCGATCCCACTGATCTTGACATAGATGTTACACCAGAGGTACTTGCTTGTTTAGCTTGCACATTATTTCTTTCAGCTATCTCTGTCTTAAGCTTCTTTGTTCCAATGCACTGACTATTCTTGTGACCACGATGTTTAACAGGCAGTAGATATAGCTCTCAGTGAGAATCAATATCAGAGGGCATTGGTGCTCAGCCTTCGTCTGAATGAAGATTCCCTGATTAAAAAATGCATTATTTCTGTGGTTCCTGCTGATATACCAGCTGTTGCTTCATCAGTGCCCTTAAGATATTTACAAAGGCTCATAGAGGTGTTCGCTGACCTTCTGGATAGCTGCCCGCATTTGGAGTTCATTCTTCGTTGGTGCCAGGTTTGTTTGTTGGCAAAGTTTTCTATGATTTTAGTTAGTTTGGACACTACTAGTAAATATTGTTTACCATTTGAGTGTTAAAGTGGTAATGAACTTGTTTATGTTGCAGGAACTTTGTAAGGCTCACGGGCAATCCATTCAGCAAAGTTCCAGAACTCTGTTTCCAGCTCTAAGATCCTTGCAAAAGACAATCACGAAATTGCATCAAGACTTGGCAGATACCTGTTCTTCCAACGAGTATCTCCTTAGATATTTATGTTCCACAGGCCCCAAGAGTTGACTATCATATCAAATTAGTTATGGAAGGTATGTGTCTACCGAGTTCAGTCTCACCGACAATCTATAGAATTATTTTACCTGCAAGGTAATTATTTGGTGGAGGTAATTGTTGCACATTTTCCTCACAAGGAAAACATTTGTATCTCTGTTTTACATGGTAACCAAGGTGTTCTATTTTATGTTCACTGTGCTAGTTGTTTCTACAATTTTCTTACGGATCATTACCCCGACCATTCAAAGACATGGATTGCTACATACATGCAAGATTACATTACTGCAGACGTTTGGTCCGTATACATAACAACCTTTTACTTTGCTATCACTACGGTTACAACTACGGGCTATGGTGATTTGCACCCTGTCAATTCGTGGGAGATGGTTTTTGACATCTTCTTTATGCTCTTGAACCTTGGATTGAATGCATATCTTATTGGGAACATGACCAATTTGATCGTCCATGGAACCAGTCAAACTAGGAAATTTGTGAGTACTTATCTCGTAATTCTTGACTATGTTTTTTTCTGTGCTATAGAATTATTTTTTCATACCATGATGGTATTATTCATTTATGTCCTGTGCCTGGGATGGAATTACAGAGAGATACAATTCAAGCAGCCTCAAATTTTGCTCATAGGAACCAACTCCCGGTCCGGTTGCAAGATCAGATGCTTGCACACTTGTGTTTGAAATGCAGAACAGATTCAGAAGGGCTGCAACAGCAAGAGACGCTTGACTCCCTCCCTAAAGCCATCCGGTCAAGCATTTCCCATTTTCTCTTCTATTCTCTTGTTGACAAGGCATACCTGTTCCGTGGGGATGAAGTGAGTTAATAGAGCTTACTTTTTTCTTTTTTTTTTGTGGATTTCAAAATTTTCCTTTTTTTAATTTTTCAATATTTTTACTAGCTTTCTACTTTTTCTTGCAAAGGGTGACATTACTGACTTGGCTGTGAGTTCAAACAACGCTTGGGTGGTATTTTTTTGAAGTACTTTATTTGAAATGGGTTGTGTTGATAATTCAGTTCTTCTTCTAAAATTCTCTAAACTGGGGTTCTCTTATAGGTCTATAATGAGCATTATAGAAATGGTTGCAAACCATAATGGTGACTACATAAATTTATTGGAAGTGTTTTACAAATAAATTTATTGATCAAACAGAACAAATCCTTGTGTGAAGAGACATACTTTTCTTTGTAACCATTTTTCTATGCGTGTAGACTACATAAATGTTATTGTTTCACATACTCCATTGGTGCGTATTTCTTTGGAAGTTTTTTTCTTTAATATAACCACTGCCTAAGAATAAAGATGAAAGCATCCCATACTGGCAAGCAAGTTCTTGCAGGGCCAGATTGGTAAATGTGTGGCACAATAGAGGTGATGATATCCATGACTCATATCAGAATGCATATAGAACTGGTGTTGTCTGCAGTCCTAAAGCATAGGAAAGTGCAGAGTAGTAATTCCATGGTCAATGACTAATAAAATGAAGTTTGTAGTTGAAGAAACAAATGGTAATGTTCAGGTGTGTCCTGTATTACACTAATCTAAATATGCGATGCTAATAACAGGTTGGAGATCACCATGTCTTGCATAAAAAAAGTTAATCGAGTCAAAAGAACTGTATCAAACAAAAATTCCTGCTGCATTTTTAAAAATTCTTGTTTCAATCGTTGAAGTTGCTGTATGGACAATGACTTTATTTGTGTTATCTCTCCTTTGGCAGATTGCTGCGACGAGGTATTATTGTTTTCATTCTTGGGTTTGTTTGAGAAAGATGTTTTGATTTCTGGTTTGGTTTGTTTGATGAATTTGATTTGGTTTGTGTAGGTTTTAGGTTATATTTGATAGGAAAAGTGCAATAAAGATGAGTGGGATGTCGGAGAAGGCGTATAATCGGTCGCTTAGTGGGTTTCCAGGGTTATGGTTTTGTATGGAGTTTTTGGCTCACATGGAGGTATGGGGATTTTTATAAAGGGAAGTCCAAAGTGTTCTCAAAGCTGGTACCATATGCAGTATGTTGGTGATATGGTGAGGAATGTCATTACCTACTCTCTCATCGTAACCAGTGGATTTCAAAAAAAATTTATTAAATTTTTTTTTTTTGGGTGGGAGGGGGGGGGGGGGGGGGGAGGTTAAATAATTCTGCTGCATTTGGTGTTTTATTTTATTTTCTTTTTTTAAGTACTATTGTCTTAGTCATTGATGGGTTGTGCTTTTACTCACAGGTTAGTCAGCTCGGAGCTGCGGCTCAGAAGTACCAGGCTACTACTCAGAATGCATCATCCAGTTTATCTGCTCAGGAGTTGCAAACTAACTGTAATATGTACGTTCCTTGTTCGTTTGACAACCTGTTAGGGTTTAAGTCCTTTGATGAACATCCTGTCATGATTTTAAATCTGTTCTCAACAAAAGAGAATTCATTTCTGATGTTATATTTGTCAACATCATACAGATATGTCTAGGCTCTTGTTTCTCTTGTGTGAGTCTTGTTTCGCAGAATCTGATAGCTGCTCCTATTGAGCCTGAGTGGGAAGGTGACGATGAGGTACAAATGGAGTTTTACCATCAACACAGGTACAAATGTGTTGTTGATTATCAGTTCCTTCAGTGTCAAGGAGCTGTTCAAGCCGATGCTTTGACGGTGGATCACCTTGCCTCCTTGCAATATAAACTTCTTAGGAGGTAATGTTGTTAAAGAATATATTTTAATTTGATGCAATATGCAATATAATTATGTAGAACTAAGAGCAAAAACCATGAATGGAACAATCATCCCGTTACTTGTTTAGTTCTAGATAGCTTGTCCGTAAAATGAAATTTTATTCTCAATAAATCCATCTGAAATCTATGCATTGTGAAAAAGTAAAGAAAATGGAGAAATAAAAGACAATTCTCATCGTTCTTGATTGCCCTTGACAAAAGTGGTTCATTCCATATGAACCATGAGGGGACGCTTCACTTATTTGATTTTTCTATTATGTTGATCTATATCATGATTGTTTCCTTTTTTTCCCAAAATTATGCTATAGTACCGAATAGAATTTTTATTATGCAAGTCATTTAACTGGTTTTTATGTGAAGTAAATTTCATATTCACCCATCCTTGATTAGCATTCCTGTTATTGAATTGTGTATTCTTCTTAACAGAACATCATTCTAGAGGTGAAAAAAATCCTAGTTGTCCTCATAACCCCCCAAAGCAAAAACAGTCTTCAGATGCACCTGTTCTTTGTGCTGGTTGTGGGATGAGAACTATATTGTCTATCAAGGAAGCCATAAGGTTCAAATATACAGAGATTCAAGCTGCAACATCTGACTTTTCAAAGGACCAGTTAGTAGGAGAAGGTGGGTATGGACATGTATATAGAGGCTGTCTAAAAGACGGACAGGTTATTGATGATGTGAGTTTATTTGTTTTCTATGTTTTTGATGGTTCTATACTTTGTTAGTTTAGTAACATGTGATCGGGTTAATTCGTAGGATGATGACAGAAGAGATCAAGTTGAACCTTCTATGCAGGTCATAGAATTGGAGGACTCAGAATCTGGTACAATTAACAAAATATTTGAGACAGAACAAAACAATATGGTGCTTCTGTCTTGCAGACAGTCCACTCCTGTTTCTGTGAGTATTTGTTATTTCTTTTTTCCACTTCGGATTAATTTGTACAAAATGATGATGACATAAGAGATCAGTTTTAACCTTTTAAGCAGGTCACATAATTGGAGAACTCAGATTCTTTTTTCCATCGTGTTGCTGAAGAGATGGATGTAACTATTGGTGAAGAAGTTGGTTATAGCATCCGTTTTGAAGATCGCAGCAGTGCTAAGACGGTTCTCAAGTAAGATATTTCTCCTTTCTATTAACTTCATTTCCCCCTCAACTTATTCTTTCTTCTGAAATATTCGTTGCTTACTTTTCTGCCTACGTTTATACTTATTCTGTATGTGATATGCGTGGCAGGTATTTAACTGATGGTATGCTTTTAAGAGAAGCTATGAATGATCCACTCTTGGAACAATATAAGGTTATAATTCTGGATGAAGATCATGAAAGGACTTTAGCAACGGATGTTTTGTTTGGACTTTTAAAGGAAGTATTAAGGAACAAGCCAGATTTGAAACTGGTGGTTATGAGTGCCACACTTGAGGCTAAGAAGTTCCAGGGTTATTTCAGTGGTGCCCCGTTAATGAAAGTTCCAGGAAGGCTTTTCCCAGTGGAAATTTTCTATACTCAGGAGCCCGAGAGGGATTACCTGGAAGCTGCTATTCGAACAGTTGTCCAGATACACATGTGTGAACCTGCATGTGACATACTTGTTTTCCTTACATGTGTGAACTTGCTTTTAGGGCACCGCAACCTTCATGAAAGCATGATTTTTTTGGGCATGTGTTGTTATATGTTACTGTTATATATATATATATATATATATTTTTTTTTTTTGAGTGCATGGCCTTAGAAGGAAATTTGCCTAGTCCTGTCTCTGTGACAGTGCTTGTGCATCTACATGTGCATGCGTGCAGAGTTTATTTTAGGCAATTAGGTTATCATCAGCAGTAGCTTGTCTAGGTCCCATGCCACTGGTTGGAGTGTACCGTAGGAACTTTTGAGTAAAGTGCTGGTGCATTTAGTTGCAGTTTCTCAGTATTCTCTCATGAAGCAAATGGTGTCATCTTGCCTCTATGTCTGCTGACCACCCTGGGCCTCCTCTGTGATAACCATTTCTTTCTTTAGTACCCAATTGCTTTGTCCGGCCTAGGGAGGCTCAAAAAGCTGCGGATGAAGCTAAAGCTCAGTTCGGCCACATCGACGGGGATCACTTGACGCTTTTAAATGTATATCAATTGTTTTTCTAAAAATATACCACATTGATTAATACACGGTTAGTATTTACTAAGTTTTGGCGGATTAATGAGGGCTATCTTATTTCGGGAGAATTATGTTATTCTTGTTCACTACGATAATTTTGAATATTTTAGATAATAGGAGAAATCTATTGAGGTAGGTGACCTTATCGGGTCTCTCTTTGTGACATTAATTTAGTTTGGCAACCGTTTCAGCTTCTCATGCATTCCTAGTTTTTCTGTATAGTTTTGTCTTATTACACTAGTAGCTTTCTGTGACAGGTTTTAAATATTTTGCCAAAGGACATAGCTGCATCGACTTCCCGAGCTATAAAATACTTGTGTAAGGTAATTTTCAATTTATTTTTTATTTTTTTCTGTACCTTTCCATGTTCTGAGCATGCTATCCAAGAGTACAGTTTCCTCAGTTTGGAAGATTAAAGGCTTTTATCTAGCAGCTCAGTGAAGCAGTTTGGAATATTGCATTGTATATAATGATTTCTGCATCCCATGTTGTCTTGTGCATTTTGGTATTTAATGTTGGTAAGCTATAAGTGGAGATATAATAGTACATACTTCACTTACTGTATTTGCTGTTACAACATGACGTCTTTCTTGTATGCATTCACGAGGTTAGGTGAGATTCCTTGGACCTATTGTGCAATTATTCAATGTAGTGAAAAATCATGGAAGAGACAAATATATCTTCTCTTAGGAAACTTCCATGTCTAGTAGTGTCAAATTGAAGTCTTGAACGGTGATGCTGATATTGCTTGCCTTCTTATTTCTTCTTTATGTTTGTCATAATCATCATTGGAGTAAATGATGCTAAATTGGGGGAGGTTTCCATACTTATTCCCGATAATACTGCTAGTGCATTTAAGAATTTCTATAGTTTACAAGGGTTGGAAGGTTGTATCTATACACAGAGACAAATCTCAAACTGATCGCACAAAGTCACTTTCATTGTTCAAAGATGGAACATGCCCTTTAATGGTAATCAGCCACTTCAAAACTTTAGACATATTAATGTTTTAAGAACAATGACAGCAGCTGTAATGCATCCATGTGGGTTACCTTCTTTCACCCCTAATGTTTCCATGTAATTGAATGATGCTGTCAAGACCAAAGTATGGTGTTAGATGCTTTGACTTGAATCTTGTTTCCCTCGAGTATAAGTGAAGTCCTTGTGTTCTCTAGCATAGTTAAACAAACTATTTCCTAGTAGCAGCTATTCATAGTTACATGTTTTTTATTCTTAATGCTTACTAGATGTCACATGTTTGTGGCTCTGTTGCCTGTTCATTTGCAATTCGAGTAACTAATTTTGTTTCGTCATGACTTGATTCTTGTAGGATTGGATGCTGAGGAGTCATGTGAGGCAAGAGATGTGGAGAAACAAAAGGCGGCTGCAGCTGTTAACATCTTTTCCTTGCTTACACACTATAGTGAGCTAACCGGCAGATTGGTGTGTGGGAAGAGATGTGGCTCAGTTGGGATGGGTACTCTTGGTTCATCCAAACTCTGGACGAGCCAACCTCTGGACTTGACGCTAGAGCAGCAGCAATTGTGATGAGAACAGTGAGAAACACAGTGGACACAGGACGAACTGTAGTGTGCACCATTCACCAGTCTAGCATTGACATATTTGAAGCTTTCAATGAGCTATGCAAACTTCAAGAGTAGAGAACCAATGATGTTGTTCCACTTTCTTTGTATTTGAGATATTATTTGATAGATTTTGTGACTCAATGTAATACATTATCTTATTAATTACATTACTTTGCCTCAATTCATGGAAATGTTTAAGTTTGGCACATTAAAATTTTTATTTTCTAGAAATAAAACTTATAAGATGTAATAAAAAGTCATTTGATAGTAAAAAAAAAAAAAAAAAAAAAAAAATTTGCCACGGCTTAAAACCGTGGCTAATTATTGCAACGGCTAAAAACCGTGGCTAGTACTGGCCACGGCTTAAAACCGTTGCTAAAACTATTGCAGCGGCATAGAACCGTGGCCATAACTTGCAACGGTTTTAAGCCGTGGCTACTCCTGGCCACGGCTTAGAACCGTGGCTAAGATTGTTGCAACGGTTTATAACCGTGGCTAAATCATCAACCGTCCTCGAGATAAAACCGTTGCTAATATTTTAGCCACGGTTTTTAGCCGTTACTGGGGATTTAGCGACGCCTCTACAGCCCACGGCTCTAAGCCGTGACAATGGGTTACCCCCACGGTTTAAAACCGTTGCTAATGGGTATTTTTGGTGTAGTGATTTGACGTATGAACATCAATGATTATCATGGTAAAGGCCTAATTATTAGCAAGGTATGTGTTATTATTCTTGATAGTATCTGGCAAGTTAGAAATGCAAAATGCTTTCAAAGAGGTGAAACTAACCCATCGTTCCATGGGGAGATAAACTTGGAGAGTTTGGAACATATGAGAGAGACTGCTTTTTCTAACACAGCAGAAAACCAATCTCATATACCCACTGAAGCTGCACATCAATTCTGTATAGAACAACCTAGAAATGAAAACTACACAAGGCATACAGTTTTAATAATTGCTGATGTGGGTTTCTCTGTGCTTGATCATACAAGAAAGTTTAGACTAGTTGCTGTGGATAACAAGAATCTCCACGGCAAGTGTTAGCTTGGAAGTGACAGTTGACAGTAGTTTTGTGGCAGGATTGAGGACAATGATTAAAGCTATTAACGGGACTCATTCACAAGCATGAGAAGAAAGAAACTTTGTAAATTATATCACTGCATTAGAAATCATGTTCAATCTTGTCATTTATCCTGTACTTGGTTAAACCACAGCTTTACGTGACATGGATCAGAGACCTTGATTGCATCTTGATAAAGTTAGTAGTTATTCTATTAGGGTAGGCAGGGCTCTTTAGAACAAAAATAGAGTCCCAAGTGATAGATCTAAATTCCAGATTCAGGCTCCCCAACCCTAGACTTTTGTCAATGAGGGAGGTATATAATAGCATGTTCAAAGTTCAAGCCACAATCCACATAATAAAAGGGCATACTTCTGTATGCATGAATCCTAACCATTGTAATGACTAATATGATAAATTCTAAGCATTACATTGATGTTGTTATCAGTAAATGTACATTACAAGAAATTAAGGGCACAATACATTCAACCCTGAGCACTTGTCCCCAATACCTCTCATAAGTTTCTTGTTACCAACTAACAAGTGTTTTGACATGAGGCCAGTATTCTCAATATTCTCAGACAAACTCTTCATTCGACAATTAGTTTGGGATCCTGACTCTTTGATGCAGCAGGTTGCTAGGTGCGCCCTAACTTGCGAATTCACGAAGAGAAGAAAGGTAAAATTCTCACACAGAGAAATAGATACTTAGGTTTTGTTGATTTGAAAACTTGATGCCTACAGATCCATATTGAGTTGGTATTTATACATGAATTGTTGTACAAATACAAGGAAAAAATACACGCGGGTCGTTGACTTTTGACACACTGTGAGCGGCGCATGGGCGGGGTTTGGCCGGTTCGGCGCGTGGGCGGCGCTTGGGAGGTTCGGCGCGTGGGCGGCTTGTTGCAGTTCCTGAATCAGTTCTCCCCCTCTAGAACACAACTCGTCCTCGAGTTGGAATAAGGCAACGGAGGTGGTCCATGGTACTCGTACAGATCTTGAACATTGAAGGTCTTCGAGATCGTATATGCATCCGGAAGATCAATGACATATGCATTATCATTAATCTTGTGAAGGATTTGAAATGGACCTATCTTCTTTTGTTTAAGCTTGTTGTATTCTCCAGCTGGAAGTCGTTCTTTGCGCAAATGGACCATCACAAGATCTCCTTCATGAAATGATTTGTGTCTCCTGTGTTTGTCAGCGGCAGCTTTGTACTTCGCGGCAGATTCTTCCAACTTCTTTTTGACTTCTCCATGAATGTTGGTTACCCTTTCAATCATATGGTCAGCAATAATGCTCATTCCTGGAAGCTTTGGTAACAAAACCAAGTCTAGAGTATGTAACGGGGGTCTAATGTAAACAACTTCAAAAGGAGATTTACCACTTGAATGATTTGGCACGTTGTTGTAGGCGAATTCAGCTTGTGGTAACACATTTTCTCATTGCTTTGGATTTTCCTTAATCAAGCATCGCAACATATTTCCCAAGGTACGATTTGTAACTTTTGTCTGCCCATCAGTTTGTGGATGACACGTGCTGCTATACTGTAATGATGTGTCAAGCCTTCTCCACAAGGTACGCCAAAAATGGCTGAGAAATTTGCTATCACGATCATAAACTATGGTATTTGGTAACCCATGTAGACGAACGACTTCTCGAAAGAATAATTGAGCAATATGGGTAGCATCTGAAGTCTTCTTGCATGGAATAAAATGGGCCATTTTAGAAAAACGATCAATCACAACAAAGATAGAATCTGAACCTCTTTGTGTACGCGGCAATCCCAGGATGAAATCCATTGATAAATCTTCCCAAGGGGCATTAGGAATTGGAAGTGGCGTATAGAGTCCAGTATTTTGAGCTTGTCCTTTGGCAGTCTGGCATGTATAGCATCGTTTGACAAACTTTTCCACGTCACGCCTGAAATGCGGCCAGTAGTATCGAGCTTCTACCAGTGAAATGGTCTTATCTCGTCCCATGTGTCCACTGAGTCCTCCACTGTGTAGTTCTTGAATGATGTGCTCCCTAAGGGACCCTCGGGGAATACATAGACGATTTTCAAAGAATAGAAAACCATCATGTATTTGGTGCTTTTCAGTGGTTCCATTAGTGCACTTTTGCCATTCGTCCTTGAAGTCTTCATCCTCCGCGTACAAGTCTTTTAAATAATCAAATCCGATGATTTCACCTCGAATGAATGTCAGCAACATGACTCGGCGACTCAATGCATCAGCGACTTTGTTCAACTGTCCTGACTTGTGCTTGAGTGAAAAAGTGAACCTCTGGATGTAGCCAATCCATCGTGCATGCATCCGATTTGCTTTGGAAGAATTGTTGAGATACTTAAGAGCCTGATGGTCTGTGTTGAGGATGAATTCCTTCTGCACTAGGTATGACTCCCATTGCTGCAATGTGCAAACGACCGCATACAACTCTTGATCATATGTCGACCATTTCTTTCTTGAGTCGCTAAGTTTCTCACTAAAGAAAGCTATTGGTTTCATCTCCTGGGATAGAACAGCTCCAATGCCTACCCCTGAAGTATCACAATCGACTTCGAACATCTTCTCAAAGTCGGGAAGTGCAAGAACTGGTGCATTTGTCAAAATTTCCTTTAAAACTACAAAGCTTTGTTCTGCTTGATCTGTCCAAGCGAATTGTTTCTGTTTTAAACAATCCGTGAGAGGTGCGGCGATAGTACTGAAATTCTTCACGAACCTTCGGTAAAATGTTGCTAATCCATGGAAACTTCGAACTTCTGTAATTGTTCTCGGTGTTGGCCACTCTCGGATAGCTTTCACCTTTTCCTGATCAAGCTTGATTCCATCAGAGCTTTCGACAAAGCCCAAGAATATTAAGCTATCTGTCATAAAGCTACACTTTTTCATATTAGCATACAACATGTTGGCCCGCAATGCTTCAAAAACCTCCTTCAAATGCTGCAAATGTTCTTCCTCACTACGGCTATATATAAGGATATCGTCAAAATAGATGACAACGAACTTTCCAATGAAAGGCTGAAGTACCTGATTCATTAGCCTCATGAAGGTACTCGGGGCATTGGATAACCCAAAGGGCATAATTAGCCATTCGTGTGTTTTGAATGCCGTCTTCCATTCATCTCCAGGATGAACACGAATCTGATGATACCCACTTCGTAGATCAATCTTAGAAAATATTTTTGACCCTCCCAATCTATCCAGCATGTCATCCAGTCGAGGAATGGGAATCCGATATCGTACCGTGATTTTGTTAATAGCTCGGCTATCAACGCACATCCTCCAGCTTCCATCTTTCTTCGGTGTTAAGAGTGCAGGTACGGCTATAGGACTCATGCTTTCACGAACCAAGCCCTTCTTAAGAAGATCTTCTACTTGTCCTTGCAGAATCTCATATTCTTTGGGACTCATGCGGTAGTGTGGCAAGTTAGGCAAACTTGCTCCTGGGACAAGATCAATATGGTGCTGAATATCTCTCAATGGTGGAAGTCCAGCAGGTAGGTCGTTGGGAACGATATCGCTGAACTCTGATAGTAGAGGCTGAACTGGTTATGGCACACTTTGCGAGGTAGTTGTCTCTTTCGGTACTAAAAGGAGATTGGTCTTGGCCTTCGAACATGTCGGATTGTCTGGCTGCCTCATTGGGGCGAGAATAATCTTCACACGATCCTTGTAGAATGTGTAGGTATTGCTCCTACCATCATGCATCGTTTTCAAGTCGAACTGCCACGGTCGACCAAGTAGCATATGACATGCATCCATATCGACAACATCGCACAATACCTCATCTTGGTACTTGCCGATAGAGAAAGGTATGCGACATTGCTTAGTTACTCTTGTTTCACTGACATCTTTGATCCACCCAATACGGTACGGAGATGGATGAGGCTGAGTTGGCAACTGTAGTTTGCCCACCATAGTTTTGGAAACAATGTTTTCGCTACTGCCATTGTCAATGATAAGATCACATACGCGTTGATTAACAGTGCACCGGGCTTTGAAGATGTTGTGCCGCTGGATGTCCTCATCTTTCTTTGGGGTATACATTAGTCGCCTTATTACTAAGGATACACCCTCATCTTCATAAGTGAGTTCTTCTGGTTCTGCTTCCTCCTCGGACTTGTCCTCTGGATAATCTTCGCCTCCTTCAACGTCATCATCATGTGTGGCTAAATTGACTGATTTGTTCAGACGACATTGATTAGAATAATGCCCTGTTTGCCTGCAACGGTAACATTTGTGGCCTCTTTGAACGGCATAAGGGTTGTTGGAATTGGGCTTGTTTGCTGCCTCCCTTTGCGGTAGTGCTACAGGCTGTTTTTGAGGCTGGTTTGGCTTAGGCTCCTCAACTTGTGGTCTCACCATTGCCTTCCCTTTGCTTAGGTCAGGTCTTTGAGGTGCTAAAGATTGGGATGACACTGGATTTCGTAATCCCCTTTTACCAAGCTGTGTTTCAATCTTCAAGGCAAGTTGAATGGCACTGGAAAGTGTGCTGTGTGACTGTTTGAAGACTTCGTCTTGTATGTTGGCACGAAGTCCATCGACAAATCTAGAAATTTTCTGACTTTCAGATTCTCGAATGTCCACACGAGCTGCAAGCTTGTGAAATTCGGTAACATACTCCGACACAGTCCGGTATGCTTGTCGACAATGCTGATAGCGACTAAAGAGTGTTTGCTCATAATCTGGAGGTAGAAAGTTCTCCTTCATCAATTGCTTCATACGCCTCCAAGTTCGGACTTTGTTCTTCCCTTGTCGGATGCGTGTGGTTTGTAGTTAGTCCCACCAAGCTAACGCGCCTCCTTTAAGTCGATAGGCTACCAACTTGACCTTCATGTATTCTTCAGTCTCCCAATAGTCAAAGAATTTCTCCACTTCAGCTAGCCAATCAAGAAATTCTTCAATCACGAACAGGCGATCGAAATATGGAATTTCGATCTTCATACGATAGTTATCCTATCGTCTTCCTTGGTCGGGCCCAGGAGTGGTTGGTACTTCATCATCACTCGTATCCTGTTCTGGATCAAACTCATTTTTGAGCCTGAAATTGTCACAGTGATTATTGGGTTATCTCCATCGATTGGTTTCGTCTCGTCTCTGCTGTTGAAGATTGTTGTTTCGCCCGCCAACGAGTTGAGTCAAAATTTTGATCATTGCCTCTAGATTTTGTAACCTTCTTTCAATCGCTTCCACAGACTCCTTTGTTGCAAATCTCTCCACTTGTTGATTTTGCTGGCTAGACTCCATGTCGGACTTTTTATTTTATTATTTTTTTTAACAAATACAAGCACAAAATACAAAGTACAATTTTTTTTCCTGTCCCCGCGCGCTAAAATTTACGCAAAAACACTTCCTCTTTTCTTTTCTCTCTCCCTTTTCTCACCCACTTCCTATTATTATTATTATTTTTTTCTTTATCTCTCTGACCTGTCCTTTTCTCTTTCCCTTCCCCCTTCTTTGACTTTTTTTCTTGACAAAACCTACTCAACAAATGCCAACTACCTTTTTTTTTTTCCTTACACCGCACGCACACTCACTCACACTCACTCACAAATGCAAAGCCATTATCTTTTCCTCTCCCTTCTTTCTTCTCCTTCAGGAGGTTCTTCTTTCCTTCCCCTCTACAAATCCTCTACAGATCTTCTCCTCTCCTCTACAAACTCTTCTCCTCCCCAGATCTTCTCCTCTCCTCTACAAACTCTTCTCCTCTACTCTACAAACTCTTCTCTTCTACAGATCTTCTCCTATACAAACTCCCTTCTTCCCTTTCTTCTTCCAGAAACACTCTTCTTCTACTCACACCTTCATCCCCTTTTTTTTCCAGAATTTTTTTTTTGGATCTGAGTGGCCCTGGGCGGTGGCGAGGGTGGCGATTCGGTCGAGATCGAAGAGATATGTGATAAGAACAGGGCATATTTGGTGGTGAGTTTGCTTGGGTGGCAGATCTGGTGGTGAGTTTGTTTTTTATTTTTATTTTTTTTGGTACTGAAGCATTGAGATTTTGGGTTTCCTGGTCGGTGGTGATGAGGATGGGTGTTGGGTATGGCGGTGTGTGGGTATCGTTCATGGCTCTGTATTTTTTTTTTTTTTGGGTTGGGGGTTCAGGGTTACTGGATGGCGGATTTTGGGTCGTCGGTGGTTGTGTTGGAGTGGTCGGGAAAGCTTCGCCTGGATCAGAGGAAGGCTCTGATACCAATTGACGCAGCAGGTTGCTAGGTGCGCCCTAACTTGCGAACTCACGAAGAGAAGAAAGGTAAAATTCTCACACAGAGAAATAGATACTTAGGTTTTGTTGATTTGAAAACTTGATGCCTACAGATCCATATTGAGTTGGTATTTATACATGAATTGTTGCAGAAATACAAGGAAAAAATACACGCGGGTCGTTGACTTTTGACACACTGTGAGCGGCACGTGGGCGGCGTTTGGGCGGTTCGGCGCGTGGGCGGCGCTTGGGCGGTTCGGCTCGTGGGCGGCTTGGTGCAGTTCCTGCATCACTCTTTTTCACCATGTCATATATGAATAATGAATCTTTGTGCTATAAGAGCATCTACAACAGCCCTGGAAAGCTATCACTGTGACGTGTCAATGTAAAATTGCAGTATTTGGTTCAGTCGGGTCCAAAATGGTTAAGAAACGGAGGTGGCGATATACTGATGTTGTTTTTTTGGGTCCATTGACCATTAATCCCGTCTTCCAAAACCCATACTCAGAACGACAGATTGGGAGCAAAACGATTAATGAGGCACAAAGATCCTTTGACTTCTGATAGCGACTATGTATGATGGAATTGCAGTCCATTGAAAATATTCTTTCAACATCTATGGAATAAAGGTAAAGTTCTTTATGATAATTATGGAATTTTATCACCATAACCTGAAGCTCCCTGGTGGCAGTTGATAAGATTTGTCAAATACAATAATTGTAAACGGTTCATAAGTAGTAGTTTTTCTGAATATGAACAGATCCCTCCAAGTAGTTTGTAATTCATCCAAAGTGAGTACCCATGATTGGCTAACAACACCAAAGACAAACACCTTGTAAAATCGCTTCTGTGTGGTCTGAGGATGGACAATGAAGGTTCTTAATCCTTCTGGTGGCTGGATTACATTTGTAAAATTTTTATTCTAGGTATGGGGGGCCTTCTTCATCAAGTTTTGGTTTTCCGAGTAATAGCAGTAAGCCGCGGCAAAATTTTAATATATGTGTTTTTGTTGTCTCAAAAGGTAATTCGGGTTTATCTTCTTCACCTTTGGTGGTAATAAGATCAAATTCTCCATCTTGCACGTCAATAGCAGAAGCAGAAGCAACAACAATATGATTGTTGCAGTTGTAGTATTTATTTCTTATCACTAATTTTATCTATGGGTTGTGAAGACTATGCTTGGTCGAGCGCGTACAAGTTGGGTCTTGACGAATTCTAGATTGGATATTAAAGAGCACCAGGGTTTGCAAACTCTCTTGGATTCAAATAAATCATCTGCTGGAACTCTTAATAGTATTTCAATATGATTTCCTCGGGAAAATGCTCGTTCATTGTGATCAACATGCACCCTTCTTTTCTTCTTCTTTTGTCCCCCAAATCCAAATCCAAATCCAAATCTTGCTCTTTTAGCCCCCATCCCCAAATTCAAGCCCATTCTTCTCAGACTCATTGCAATTGACACTATCGTTATTGAAAATTCTCTTTTATAATCATTATGATCACTGCTTGAGGTCCAAGAAAGTTACAAAAGTAAACTTGTAATGGGATAGTTTATAGTTTTGTTAAGAAACTGGTGATATGAGATAATTGAAAAATGCTAGGAAACCATGTTTTTGTAATCAAGTTTTGTAACCATGGTGACGTGACATGATCTTGAAAGAATGATGAAATCCCCAAAGTGTTTATGTGTATCTCGAGGTTTTAAAAAATCTCCTTTAACGATGCCACATCATCCTGGTTATAAAATATGGTTACAAATACTGGTTCCCTAGCCTCACTCATTTCTAATTTGGGATGGTTTGTAATTTTGTCAAGGAAACTGGCGATATGGGATAGTTTCCTATTTTGAACTATGTGACACCGCATAAACTTGTTACCTTGGTTTCTCCTTCCAAAATATTACCAACCCCACCACCAAATAAAATTAGAAATAAAAAACGTCATTTTATGAGAAAATCCATACTAGTGGGCTATATTTTTACGCTTAATTTTTTTTCCTCTCGAGGATGTTGTATATCTTTCATGAGTTCGGTGGATATCAAGGGACTGTTGGTTCGTTAAGCAAGGATAGCAAAGGTTCGAATATCCCACACCATTGTATTAGTAAGCATGCCTAGACATTGAGTTGTATTTTGACTTTTATTTATGACCTATTTAATTTAATTTATAGTTAAAGACCCAATACATACACATGATTAGACTATTTGCTATATCATTGTATTTCAGTTTGAAAGAAAAGTTATGAGTTCACATTAGAAACAATTTATTGAAGTTTCAGCCCATTTCAATGTGCACTCCTCGAGATACGCATTAATGTGATATGATTGGACTTGGAGTTTTCTATCATAATCATGAAGTGAGTGAGAGTCTATCTTTGGCGGGATATAGACCTGTCGACTAACCAATGCCTATTGGTTCGTAAACACCAATTAAGGTTGTTTATCAAGATACATATTTCATGGTAATGACCTAAACTCTTATGTTGAGAAACATATGTCGAACCGGGCTTAAACTTTAACACGTTATTTCAAGTGTTGTCGTAATTTTCCTCAAAATTCCAACTCAAATAAAGTAATAGTAGGGTCCCTAATTGTAAACAATAACTTGGTGGATCCTTCCCAACATTCAAAATGGTTTTTTGTCCCTAAACTGTCAATACCTCAAACATGCCTATCATTACCGAAACAATTAACAAATATTCTTTCAACCAAGTATGTAGACTTGATCCGTCGAGCATTCACAACGACAACCACAACATGAATAATAGTGATCATCTCAACTTCAATAGTTTTATAGTAAAATAAGAAAACATACATTTACAAAATGAAAAATAGTTTGAAAGGAAATTTTTTGTAGTTTTATGATTTTTAAAAAGAATCTATTGGTTCTAGGAAATTATAAAAATTATCAAATAATACTAAAAATTATTGAAATACCAATCTACTGCTCATTTTTAGTATTGATTGTTAGGTCAAAACACGTTGATGACTTGGCTATGCCATACATATTCTTGTAAATCATAAAAACCAAATTGTCCATGTTCTTAAAGGCATGTGTGTGGCACATGAAAAATTTCTTCAAAATGAAACAAACAAATAACAAATCTAACTTTACGTGTGCTCTTCAAGATGAAATTGTGTGAGTCGCAAAAACAATCGAAAGGCAACAGACAACGTTACATCTACAGGTGGCATTTTGACCTGAACGCCACCAACATGACATGAAATCAATTCGGAACGGGCTGAGGTTTTTGAGTTTTTAATTTAGGATTGACTCGCTATTCCATTTGTTTCAGCGAGTCGATTTTGGGGTCACCCTCTAACATGTTTGACCTGTCAAGTATTTTACTTTCTAATTGGTTATTCTATTTCAAGTATGTTAGTTTTGTTGTACAAGTAATTGATATTGTTATTCCAATTTTTATTTTTAAAAATCTATAAAAAAAATCAAAACATGTTGTGACATGTAAATGTCTCATCCAATTAACTTGTCAAATGGGTCGGATTGAGTTGGGTCATCCCATTAATATCCGGGTCGGGTTATGGTTGATTTTTTTTGCATTATTCTTTTTTACACAAGAAGCCCTAAACACCTATGAAGCCTTTAGCTTGCCCCTTCGAACCCGAGATACCCCTTTGTCAGGTGCTAGAGCTTTAATTTATTCTTTCCCTGCCCCTCGCTTAATTTAGTCTAGCAAGTCATCCCAACCCAAACTTATTTTCCTTCCAGCCTTTGTTTAACCTATCCTACCTCAAGCCTTCCGAGAGGTTTGAAACTTCCCATAGTTCCCCTAAACGGGTTGGGTTAAGGTTAGACCCTCCAACCTACCTACCCGCCGTAAACCAGCCCAATTCATAGGCAGGCCTTCACATCTGCCAAGATCTGGACCCATTTCTTTCCCCATTTAGTCTTGGGACCAACAAAAGCTGTTGGTTTGTTTGTTATTCAAGAATTCCATCCCGACTTTCTTCATCACTACACGACTAATATAGAGTGCACTGTTTTCTCTTCTCATTTATAAAATTCAAGAATTCCATCTAATCCTGCACTCTCTCAATTTCTCTCTTCCCTTCCACAATGGTTTTCCTGAAGCTCGCCTCCATGGCTTCTACTGCAATATCTGTAACTCTTTTGCTTGCACGCTAACTGAAGAAGAAAACCAATGGGTAAAAAAATGTAATTTCTTTTGCTCTATTCAATTCCCTAGTAAAATTAGATATAAGTTACATGTTTTTTGTGGGGATGTATGATAAGCGAGAATCACTTCTGATGTAGTCGATTTTCGCTCCATGCTTTAACCCTGCTCCTGCTGACCTGCACAAGTAACGCACGTGAGTCACAAAGCACCGTGGGGTGGCCGATGACACTCCAATGCTAAAGTCAGACAAGGATCTAAGGAAGGTGTAATGCTGTAACAGAGATTTTGTAGCGTACCTTAGCTTACCAACCTCATGTCTTATTATAGTGAAAAAAGTCATGGTTTAACTAGGCCATCGTAGGAGTAGTTTAGGGACGAGATCTTCGTGAAGATCCCTCTCTAATTAAGAGTCGTGCTGTAGAAGGGAAGTTTCACTTTAGCTCTGCATTCCTAAATACACTGGAGATAGTTCCCAATCCAAGAGCAATCTGTAGAAGGGAGTTTTCCTGTGAGGAGGTGTTTGCTTCCTAGTTGGAAGTAGAGAGCAGCTGTAGTTGCCTGTCCGAAGCTGATTCTTGAGATACTTGCCTGAAGAGGGCTTATGGTTATTGAGAGTGGTTGTGAGACATGTGAGCTTAGCATGCTGTAAGAGTCCGGGTTCGCTTGGTCGGACTGAAGTTGAGCGGGCTTAAATCCGCTTGGGCTAGATCTGTGTTGGGTTAATGGTTGAGCTCGTAGTTCCTCGAGATCATCATGACACGTGTTCGTCTCACGTGAGTGACCATTTTTATGTATCATCAGCTCGATAGAGGGTTCTGTTGAAGATTCGCCTAAGGTGGTGGAATTTGATCACCCCACCATTGACTCGCCTGAAAGCGGTTGTGGTACCGACTGTGTCTCCTGTAGTCGTCATTGCTCACCGTCTCATTCTAGGCCATAACTAGAACTATTGGTAGGTTCTTTGAATACTTTGGTCCCTCATCTGCCTCCGGATCCTGTTGGATTGTCTCGTAATAAAAGGTCGGTTGTTCTTGACAAGGGAAAAGCCACGGAGGAGAGTCTGAGGACAGTGGCGGCCGTAAAGGGCGACATTGGAATAGTTCTTGATCAGGGGAAGTTTCATCCTGATGTAAGGATAAGTCTGTTCGCACCGGACTTGGTGAAAATGAGCTCACATGTCTGGCACCAAAAGGTGGATGTTGAGTATGCTTCGAGGAAACACATAAGCAGGCGTCACAACTAACTGATGGACCACGCTCCAAAACCCGAAGAGGATACGCTGGAAGAGTGTGTGGACAAGGGTTTTAAGTATCTTATGCTTGGCATGTCTCATATGAGCCACACGACCATTGCTGGGACGAAAGTAGAGACGGTTCGAGAGAGAGTATATAACTTGGAGTGTGTCTTCTCGCATGTGCAGACGCTGTATTCTGATGCGCTTTATGAAATTAAGCGGCTTAAGAAGTAGGCCGAAAATATGCAGTCGTACCAATAAACTGCAGTCGTTGAGGCTTAGAGGGCTCGTTTAGAGGACCTTGAGCATAATATGAACGAGGTGGTGTCCGAGAGGGACATACTTAAGTAGGAGTTGAGCCGACTCCGCCTAGAGGTTGAGGTTGGGCAGGAAGCTGCGGCTAAGGCGCACTCTGAGCTGCTGTCCTTTGCTAAGAAAAGTGCTTCGAAGGGAGCTAATTGAGCTGCTGAGAAGCAATAGTTGGAATCTGATGTGGAGTTCTATTCTTGAGAAGCGAGGAAGGTCGAGGACCAACTCAAATTGGGATGGCATGAACTCAGTGCTGTGAAGAGCAGTCTGGCCACATAGCAGTCTCAGGTCGATGCGCTAACTGGCAAGTTGGAGCTACTGGAGCATGACCTTATTGATGCAAAGGTGCGAGAATAAGAGTTTCTCTAGGAACAACGCAAATGTGAGTTCTGCTGGGCTGTTCATGGCCGGTTGGAGCTGTCGGCACTGATGAAGGAGGAGCATCCGGAGTGGGATCTTAGCCATTACAAGAAAATGTCATATGTAGACTTGTCTATTATCTCTGAGTCGTCGGGCGAGGAGGATAATTCGATCCTTGACGTCCAGGTCAAAGCGCATACAAATGCAACTTCTGCCCCTATTCCTCCTAGGCTTAACTCTTCTGTTTCTGCACCTTCCCTTGATTAGGAGCAAACTTTGTGTGTTCGTACATATTTTGTTTTCGCCATTAATGAAACAGTATTTTTCATTTCATACTTGGCCTCTCTATTGTATGTTTTTCATTTTGCCTTGTTGTCTTACTTTGGCATAGGCTGGTTGAATCAATAAGACGTTGTCTGGTCTGTTTAAGGCAAGAGCTTGACCACTTTGTATTGTGAATGACTTGGGGTTGTTGCTGCATAGTTATGTCCAATAGTGGCCATGTTGCGAACAGTTTAACTGGGGGTTGAGTCACCCAAGTTGTGTCTTGTCCCATAGGTAAGCCGCTTGAGCTTTTTCTTGTTTGTCTGACTGGTCGGCTGTAGCTGTTGCCGCGGGCAAGTTGTTGTGGCCTAAAATATGTGTTAGAGTGTTCACACCGAGTCAGGCGCCGTAAGCTTGGGTTGGCGTCCTTATTAGTTTTCATCTGCGTACTGGTTGTACTATCATTGTATCACCACGAGTGGCCTTTTTCTAATGTTAGAATGTCAATTCGTTTGAGCGTGAAGGCGCTGACTCAGCTAAGCTCATATAGGTCATCCGCAGTCCCGAGGGAGAGCGGAGGTCGTGTGGAGAGCTGTTTGAGATTCCCACCTTCCCAATCGTTTATGTCTGAGTAGATTGGTCGATAGATTCAGGGAGTAAAGGTTTGGCAACCAGGCTGAAGAGCAGTGGTCCCGTGGCAAGACGTCAGAATCAGATTGGGACAGACTAGGCATCCACCTTTCGAATTATTTATGACCGAACAAAGCGGTTGACAAATTCAGGGAGTAAAAGTTTGGCAACCAGGCTGAAAAACAGTGGTCCCGTGGCAAGCCGTCGGAATCAGTTCGGGACTGACTAGGCTTCCACCTTTTGAACCATCGACACCCTCCCTAAGCGGCGGGGTCTACGTGTTTGAGAGGGGTTTGGCGGCCACACTGAAGAGCAATGGTCTTGTGGTGAGCCATCAGAATCAGTTCGGGATTGACTAGGCTCCCGCCATCCAAATTATCTACACCTGAGTGCACCAAGCTATATATTTGGGATGGTTTGGTGGCCACGCTGAAAAGCAGTGGTCCCGTGGCAAACCGTTGGAATCAGGTCGTGGCAGATTGGATTCCCACCTTCTAGACTATCTACACCCTCGCAGCGCGGGCTACAAGTCTAGGTTTGGTGATTTGGCGGCCACTCTGAAAAGCAGTGGTTCCGTGGCGAGCTATCAAAATCAGTCTAGGACTGATTAGGTTCCCACTTTATGGACTATCTACACCCTCGCAGTAGAGGCTACAAGTACTGGTTTTGATCATAAGCTTTCGTTGCTGGTTGTCACCGGCTAGGCTTACTTGACTAGGTTCGGCGAACACTGACCGCATGGGGCAGTGATCCCTGGCAAGTCGTCATCACCAGGCGTGGCAGCGTTGATTAGACTCCCACTTCCTAAACCGTCGATGCTTGCACTAAGCAGACTAGGTGTCGGGTGAACCAAAAGCTATCGACATCAGTGTTGGTTGACTAAGCTTGCCCGATTTGACTAGAGGTTCCGCCCACTGAGGGGGCGTGCAAACCTAGTGATTCAGGGTGTGGATGAAGTTACCTTAACTCGGTGAGTGGTAAAGTCCGTACACCAAAGTTGACTAGGATCCTCGAGTGCTCGTGCCAAGCATGCAACAGGGTACTATTTGGATAACAGATTGATCCCATGGGCCCACAAAGGAAGGGCTAGGGTTTCCTGCGTGGTGCGTTACGTGTACAACCTAGATCGCGCGGTGACACGTGTATGGTGTAGGCTATATAACGTTTGAGTATATCAGTTACTCCCCCTCAATTGATGGGGTTGCATGCAGCACCATTAATTATTGACGTGATCGTCATAGTTTCTTTGGGAACCGCCATCTTCCATTTTCCAACACGACATTCAATGCTTGGCAATTAAAACTGGAGTGCCCATTTGGTGAACCATTATGTCTATATAATGATATTTTTCAATCGTTGTAGGCACCATCTTTTGCTGAGTTTATTTCCTGTAATGTTTTTGTCCGGAGAAGATGCTTTTGGTTTTCCAAAGGCTGAGGGAAATGCTTTGGGTTTTCCAAATGCTAAAGTTGGACAAGGGATTGAAATATTTTATGCTTGGTATGTATCATATGAGCAACGCGGCCGTTGCTGGGACGAAAGTAGAACCAGCTCGCTAGAGAGTATATACCTTGGAACGTGTCTTCTCGCACGTGCAGACTCTGTATTTTGATGCGCTCCGTGAAATTGAGTGGCTTAAGAAGCAGGCTGAAGAGATGTAGTTGCAATCAACTGCGGCCGCTGAGGCTCAGAGGGCTCATCTAGAGGATCTTGAGCGTAATTTGATCGAGACGGTGTCCGAGAGGGACGAACTTAAGCAGGAGTTGAGCCAGCTCCGCCTAGAGGTCGAGGTTGCGCAAGAAGCCGCGACTAAGGCGCATTCTGATCTGTAGTCCTTTGCTGAGGAGAGTGCTTCGAAGAGAGCTGATTGGGCTGTTGAGAAGCAACAATTGGAATATGATGTGGAGTTCTATTCTCAAGAAGTGAGGAAGGACGATGACCAACTCGAACTGGGATGGCATGACCTCAGTGTTGTGAAGATCAGTCTGGCCACATAGCAGTCTCAGGTCGATGCGCTAATTGGCAAGTTGGAGCTACTGGAGCGTGACCTTATTGATGCAAAGGTGCGAGAAGAAGCGCTTCTCCAAGAACAAGGCAAATGTGAGTTCCGCTGGGTTGTTCATAGCCTACTAGAGCTGTTGGCGCTGATGAAGGAAGAGCATCCTGAGTGGAATCTTAGCCATTACAAGAAGATGTCATATGTGGACTTATCTGTTACCTCTGAGTCGTCGGGCGAGGAGGATAGTTCAAACCCTGACGTCTAGGTCGAAGCGCGTACAGATGCAATTTCTACCTCTGTTCCTCCTAAGCTTAGCTCTTCTGTTTCTGTACCTTCTCCTGATTAGGAGCAAACTTTGTGTGTTCGTACACTTTTAGTCTTGGCCATTAATGAAATCAGTATTTTTTGTTTCATACTTGGCGTCTCTATTGTATGTTTTTCATTTTGCCTCGTCTTACTTTGACATAGGATGGTTGAATCAATAGGACGTTGTTTGGTCTGTTTGCGGCATAGAGCTTGACCGCTTTGTATTATGAATGACTCAGGGTCATTGCTGCGTAGTTTTGTCCAATAGCAGGCATGTTGCGAACAATTTAACTGGGGTTGAGTCGTCCGAGTTGTGTCCTGTCCCATAAGTAAGCAGCTTGAGCTTTTTCTTGTTTGGCTGACGGGTCGGCTATAGCTGTTGCCGCGAGCAAGCTGTGGTGGCTGAAAATATGTGTCAGAGTGTTCACACCGAGTCAGGCGCCGTAAGCTCGGGTTGGCGTCCTAATTAGCTTTCATCTGGGCACTGATTGTAATATCCTTGTATCAGCACGAGTAGCCTTTTTATAATGTTATAATGTCAATCCGTTTGTGTGTGAAGGCGTTGACTCAGCAAAGCTCATCTGGGTCATCTGGAGTCCTGAGGAAGAGCGGAGGTCGTGAGGAGAGCTGTTTGAGATTCCCACCTTCCGAATCGTTTATGACTGAGTAAAGCGGTTGATAGATTCGGGGAGTAAATGTTTGGCAACCAGGCTGAAGAGCGTGGTTCCGTGGCAAGCCGTCAGAATCAGTTCGGGACTGACTAGGCTTCCACTTTCCGAATTATTTATGTCCGGGCTTCAAATTCGGGGAGTAAAGGTTTAGCAATCAGGCTGAAGAACAGTGGTCCCGTGGCAAGCAGTCGGAATCAGTTTGAGAATGACTAGACTTCCACCTTTCAAACCATCGACACCCTCCCCGCACAGTGGAGGCTACGTGTTTGAAAGGGGTTTGGCGGCCATGCTGAAGAGCAGTGGTCCCGTGGCGAGCCATCAGAATCAGTTCGGGACTTACTAGGCTCCCACCATCCAAATTTTCTGCACCTGAGTGCACCAAGCTACAAATTTGGGAGGGTTCGGCGACCACGCCAAAAAGCAGTGATCCCATGGAAAACCGTCAGAATCAGGTCGTGGCTGATTGGGTTCCCACCTTCTAGACTATCTACACCCTCGTAGTGTGGGCTACAAGTCTAGGTTTGGTGATTTGACGGCCACACTGAAAAGTAGTGATCCCATGGCGAGCCATGGAATCAGTCTAGGACTGATTAGGTTTCCACCTTCTGGACTATCTACCCCCTTGCAATGGGGGCTTCAAGTCCAGGTTTTGATTAGAAGCTTTCGTTGCTAGTCATCACCAGCTAGGCTTACCTGATTAGGTTCGGTGAACACTGACCGCGAATGGGGCAGTGATCCCTGGCAAGTTGTTGTCACCAGGCGTGGCAGCGCTGATTAGACTTCCATTTTCTAAACCGTTGATGCCTGCACTAATAAGACTAGGTGTCGGGGTGAACCAAAAGATATCGTCATTAGTGTTGGTTGATTAAGCTAGCCCGGTTTGACCAGAGGTTCCACCCGCCGAGGGGCATGCTAACCCAGTGGTTCAGGGTGTGGACGAAGTCACCTTAACTCGGCGAGTGGTAAAGTTTGTACGTCAAAGTTTACTAGGATCCTCGAGTGCTTGTGCCAAGCATGCAACAGGGTGTTGTTCGGATAACAGGCTAAGCCCATGGGCCCATAGAGGAAGGGCTAGGGTTTCCTGCGTGGTGTGTTATGTGTATGACGTAGATTGCGTGGTGACACATGTATTGTGTAGGCTGTGTAATGTTTAAGTATATCAGTTAATCCCTCTCAATTGATGGGGTTGTGTGCAGTGGCATTAATAATTGACGTGATCGACGCAGTTTCCTTGGGAACCGTCATCTTCTATTTTCCCACATGACATTCAATGTTTGGCAGTTAATGCTGGAGTGCCCATTTGGTGAACCATTATGTCTATATAATAGTGTTTTCCAATCGTTGTAGGCACCATATTTTGCTGAGTTTATTTCTTGTAATGTTCTTGTCTGGAGAAGATGCTTTGGATTTTCCAAAGGCTGAGGGAAATTCTTTGGGTTTTTCAAAGGCTGAAGTTGGATCTCCATCATTAGAGTTTCCGAAAATTCTGATGCTTACGGAACCAGACAATTTGAGCAAGTCCACACTCCATGCTGATAAGATGCCTGCAGTATGTAGTCTTTTGTACCCGCCTCAAGGCGTTCGTAATATGTAGGTTTTCGTATCCACCTCAGGGTGTTGTTAGCATGTAGTATTTTGTATCTGCGTCAAGGTGCTTGTTGTTACATCTTTCCAATAATCAATAGAGTTTGTTTATTAAATTCTTGTTTTATTTCTTAAATGATTGTGAATCACATAAGTCTCTTAATAACTCTAAACTCAATATTGACTACGGAAAGAGAAACAAACAACTTAAAGCAAACTAACTGTAGATGGAGATAAACTGATCTTGGCCTCGAAGCGAATTCGGATAGCTTTCGCGGATCATTTAGCGGACTGTCGAGGTGTTACATAGGTCACTGAAAAGCAAACCTTGCAGAGGGGCAGATCTCCGCGTCGACGGAATGTCGGCGGGATGTGCCCTTGCTTGCCATTGCCATTACGACACGCTGGGCAGGATAGTTGACTGCCCTTATACCATTCGAAAATGGTGTCCCTTCCACCTTTTGGCCTTGCACTGGGTCAGCCTGCTCTGCATGATGTAGCTGAATTTGAGAACACTCTATCTGTTTCAATGCGGCGTAGTGACAGATTCATGCCGTAGGTTGGTCTCCACATATTATCCCTTCTGAGTTGTTAGCAGTATACTTAACACACTGGTGAAGGGTGGAGACCACTGCTTCCATTTGGTGTAGCCACGGTCTTCCCAGGATGAGGTTGTATGACGATGGTGCGTCTACCACCATGAAGTCCAGAAATATGACATTCTTTAGCCGTGGTTCTCCAGCTAACATGGCTAATCTAATCTTTTCGATGGAAAAACATTTCTCCCCGCTGAATCCGATCAGCGGGTGCTTTGATGACACTAGGTTTTCCTCCTTGAGGTCCATGCTGCGGAAAACATTGTAAAACAGAACGTTGAGCGATCTTCTTGTGCCAACGAGAGCTCTCTTCACTTCCCACTTTGCAATGGAAACGGAGATGACCAAGGTGTCGTTGTGCGGTGCTCGGACTCCATCGAGGTCCTTGTCCGTGAAAGTCAAAGTGGGAATGGGGTTCTGAATTTTTGAATAGCAAAAATGTTTGTCTTCATCCGCGGGTTGTATCTGCATATCCAGCAGAGTCCTCTTGCAGAACCTGTGCGACTGGTCTTGATTTGGTCCAACTCCAAGAAGGACATATATTATCCCAGGAGTCTCCTTTTCTATTTCTTTGACCGACTCCCCCTATCTTTGGTCTGTTCTGGCTGCTTCACAGACTTTAGGAAGTCTTTCAATTTGCCCTTGCGGATCTAGTGCTCTACTTCATACCTCAGACTTTTGCAGTCATTGGTGTTGTGGCCGCTTTCCTTGTGGTATGCACAGTACTTGTCGTTGTCCCTTCTGGCAGGGTCTCGGCGTGTTTTAGGAGGCCACTTCAATTCCTCCCAATTTTTCATGGAGTTGAGTACATCCGACAGACTAGCATTTAGGGGTGTCAAGACTTTGGATCTGACGTAGTTGGATGACTTGTCTGGCCCAAGATGATCAGAATCCAGTATGTGTAAGTGCGCTTCCTCTTGCTTTGCTCCTCATCCTCGTGTCTCTTTCCATCCTTCTTGTTCTTAGAAGCTGAGGGCTTCCTGTTGCCTTATAATATTCACATAATTATTACATAATATATCCATTAATTTATATATGTTAGTGTTTCGATTATTATATTTTATTCTAATTATTTCATTTTCATGTTTTTATAGGAATTTGAGCGTAAATGATGAAGTTGCATTAAGGCGGCAATTTGAAGAACGATCAATTGGTTGGTTCAAATGGCGATACAAAGTAACGGGTGACAAGTCGAATATCACATGCCTAAACCTTACCCAAATAAATCAAATTCACCTATTACCTAAGCCCAAGTCCGAAAGTTAACCTAAAGCCCAAACCCAACCTAACTAGGAGAATAGAGAAAACCCCTATTTAGAGTCTTCATCTCTCCCCTTCCCTGGGGGGCTCATTTTCCACGTTCCTTTGCTCCTTCTGTCTTTTTCCAGCCACCGAACCAATCCATCCTACCGGTGATCCTCGCTCGATAGGAGGACCGACAGTGCAACCACCTCGCCAATCACCATCCCTATCCCTCACCGTCCAACAATTCTATCTCTCTGTTCCTTCGTCTCAACACAACCATAATCACAAACCAACACCAAACACTTCACGCCACCTCCATCTTCCTCACGACTTCTTCTTCTCATTCTCCATTCATCATCTCCCTCTCCCCACTCTGTCTCGCAACCGGGTCACAACAGCTCACTCAGAGCAAGCAAAACAGCAGCAGCAGAGCACGAGGAAGACGACCCCGGCTCCTCTTCCGTTCCCCCAGTTTCTCTCTCTCCTGCCCTTCTCTCACCCTTCCTTCATCTCTATTTTGCTTGCAGGTTCCGGAGCAGGACGACGCAAACAAAAAAGAACATAGATGCTTGGATAAGAGCAGCAAGGAACAACTCATGGAGGATGAAGAACTCGAGTTTCTGGTGGGAAATAACATTGTGTGGCTATTTTCACCCAGTCTATCTGCTTTGTACCACCACACATCTTAGCATCCATTGAGGAGTAGATGGATTTCACCTATGACCATGGTGTGACATCATCCACCATGATCTTCTAGACCCCGCGCTGAGGCGAAGATGAAACCACAGGGTTTCCTAGAGTTTGTCATATATGAATTTATTGTTTTCTATATGCTTAAACGCTAAATACAGTTGATTTCTGAATTTCAATAATTTGCTTTCACCGATTATATCCGAAATAATTATCTAGACTAATCGGTAGTTAGAAGTTCCCTTTTTTGATATTCGAAACTTGCTTTAATTAATTAATTTGAATCTGTGATTGTGTGCCGTAAGAAGACATGCAATGCTAGGGGTTTAGAATTAGTTAAAATAAACCTGCGATTGTGTGTGCCGTAGAAGGACATGCAATGCTAGGGGTTTATGCCTTTGCTGAAATCAATTGCAAATGTAGATTAATCTTTAGATTAGTCGTGTTGATTCTTGAAAACAATAATTTAGATTACACGAATCTCGAAGAACCTGTGGTGGATTCGATGTCTCGGTCCACTCTCTTATCATCTTACCAGCTTAATTTTAGTTGTTCAATTTAGTAATTTCCATCTGCTGTAACCCCCAACTTTAAATTAGTTTAAATAAGTATTAGAATTCGACTGTCTCATCAATCTTCGTGGGATCAACCCGTATTTCCTATTGTCTATTAGTTAGACAGACGTGCACTTGCGGTATTATAAGTAGGGTTTATTAGCTTATTAATTTAGGTTAATAAAATCTCCATCAAGTGTTTGGCGCCGTTGCCAGGGATTGTAACAGTACAATCGAAATCTAGTGTTGTGTTTGCTACTTTATAAATTAGGTTAAATTTTCTTTTTAGGAACAGTGTTACGAGTCACTTTCTTATTTGTTTTATTTGCTTGAGTTTGAATTATTTTTGCATTTATTTTGCAAGCGCTCACACACATAGTAGCTCAAGTGGGAACGAAGTGAAATATTGCGATTCGCGAGGAAACTCTCAGAAATCGAATTCTACCCGGGGTCGCAAGTAACCCGAAAGATGTTCACGCCGGAAGTAACTTCTACCCACCGCATCTGCATGCGGTTTCTGTGTGATCACTTGTGTTTAGCTTGTTCTGGGTAGTATTGCATGCAAATTTGAATAGTGGCAGTATTGAGTTGAAACTTCTGTGCCCTCTCTCGCGGATAGGTTAATCACCATCTATTTTAGGGTTAGGAACCTAGGCCATCACTATTTAAAATTTGTAGCAAGATAATTATCTAGGACAGGCGTGACACTTATAGGGACCCTCTCTGGACGTTTGATAGCTTAAAGTGGTCGAGTGAAGGAACATATCCCATCTGGGAACAGTTCTTGAACTGACATTTCACTTTGAGCTAGAGAGTGGAAAGAGAGGTAGGAGCAACTCTGTAGTGGCGGATTGATAGGAAATTACCGTGCCTCTCCCATGGTTAGGTAAATTGAATTGAATTTCAGCCCTACATTAGTAAAGAAAAGCTCTAAGGCCGTCTGCCATTTATTTTGTTTGTGCATCATTTAGGTGTCACTTAGGGTTCCGTTGTTTTTATTTTTTAGAGCTAGGTCATCTTCATATAGCGGTTAGGCTTGCATTTAAAAAAAAGAAAAAAAAATTAATTAAAAAATAATAAAAAATAAAAATTGAAGTCTGTTTAGGAGTGTTGACTTTAAACTTTCGATATCCAATAGTTTATGCGTACCTGGGTGCGTGATTCTAAGAGTAGGCTTGTCCGTCAAGACTTCGAGGAGTTCTTTGAAGTCCCCATTACCTATTTAAGTTCACCATCCTTGTCCACTGAGATGGCTGAGGGGAAGGCCTTTAAGGATTACTTCGCCCCTTTTCCTAGCAGTGCTCCGTCTTGCATTGTCTTATCTGAGACAAATGCAAACAGTTTCGAACTCAAACCATCTATTATTCATCTGCTGCCTTCTTTTTATGGTTTTGAGAAGGAAGACCCTTATCTTCATGTCAAAGAATTTCTTGACATCTGCGCCACCCTGAAGTACCAAAACTTTTCTGACGATTCGGTCCGTCTTACGTTGTTTCCCTTTTCTTTGAAAGATAAGGCGAAATCATGGTTAAATGCATTAGAGACAAGATCCATCACATCATGGGATGCGTTGTCAAGAAAGTTCTTGACAAAATACTTCCCCATTCATAAAACGAATGCCCTCCGACGAGATTTATCTAATTTTTAGAAAAAAGAGGGCGAACATTTTTATGAATGTTGGGAAAGGTTCAATGAACTCATTATCAGGTGTCCTCATCACGGATTTGAGAAGTGGTGACTAGTTCAATACTTCCAAGATGGTTTAACTCCTCAAAACCGTCGTATGATTGATGCCACTGGTGGTGGGTCACTAATGAAATTGAGCATCAATGAAATATGGGAATTCTTTGAGACACTTTCCAAAAATTCTCAGCAATGGGATTATTCGAGAAAGGAGTCTGATAGGCATAAGGGCGGTATAATGAAGTTAGAGATACATCTGTTCACCCCCCTTTTGCCTCGAAGTTAGAGACGATTGTTATGACCATGACTCAAAAGATAGATGCGCTTTTGAAGTTGACTCAACCTGCACTTCCCGTAAACGCTTCATCTGACGTCTTTGCCGCATGTTCAAGTACTGGTCATTCAATAGCTAATTGTGACTTGCAAAACAATTATCCTGCATACTATGATGAGCAAGTAAACTCTTTTAATGCGACGTGGCGACATAGCAATAATCTGCAACCTAACTATTACAATTCAGGGTTCGCCAAACATCCAAGTCTCTCCTAGGTCCATGGCCCACACCAAAGGGGACCTGTTGTTGTCTCCCAGACTCCTCAAGCCCCTAGCCCTGTTAGGCCCCACCTTAACCAAGTTCCTCCATCTAACACATCAAGTTTAGAGGAAACAGTTAATCGGTTTTTGTAGCGCTCAGAAAGTATAATTGAGCAAAATTCTAAGGACATATCTGAGTTGAAAGCCACGACTCAACACCAATCTCAAGCCCTCAATAGACTTGAGATAGCTGTGAGTAAGATTACTCAGTCTTCTTCTGAGAGAGAGCCAGGGAAATTTCCTAGTCAACCTATTCCAAACCCAAATGGTCAATTCACAGTTGGTAGTACATCTGAGTCTTGCAATGAAGATTTCAAATCTATTACTGCCTTTAAGAGTGGAAAATAGGTTGACAATCGGGTACAAGTGCTTGATTTGAGTGTCGTTGCATCCCCCGTCTAAGTCAAAGAATGTTGCATCTCCATCTGACAAGGAGGCTAATAAAGCCTCACCTTCTACAGATGCTCCTGTTGACTTTGACCCCACTCAGGCATCTTATTTGCCTAGAGCCCTGGTTCCATCACGATTAGCTCCGACAAAGAAAGGAACAAATGTAAACGACGTAATGGAAATTTTTAAACAAGTTCACATAAATATCCCATTACTCGATGCTATCAAGAAAGTTCCTAGCTATGCCTAGTTTTTGAAGGATCTTTGCACACAGAAGCGGAAGCTACATGTGCAAAAGAAAGCCTTCCTCACCGAGCAAGTGAGCTCAATTATTCAACACAGAACCCCGCCTAAGTATAGGGATCCTGGTTGCCCGACTATTTCTTGTATTATCGGTGATCATATGATAGATAAGGCATTATTGGATTTAGGGGCGAGTGTTAATTTATTGCCATATTTTGTTTATGAGCAATTAGGTCTCGGTGGGTTAAAACCGACTAGAGTAACACTATAATTGGCAGATAGGTCTGTAAGAGTCCCTCGTGGTGTTATAGAGGATGTGATTATCAAGGTTGAAAAATTCTATTATCCTGTGGACTTTATAGTTCTTGATACAAAACCTGTTCACAATCCCTCTAGTCACATTCCAGTCATTTTGGGTCAACCATTTTTGGCCACATCCAATGCCATTATTAACTGTAGGAATGGAATTACCAAATTTTCATTTGGCAACATGACCATCGAACTCAACATTTTAAATGTTAGTCAACAACCTCCCGAGTCCGAGGATATCCATGAAGTTGACATGATTGAGAGTTTGGTAGAAAATTCCTTTCCGCAATCCTCCTTAGATGATCCCTTAACGACTTGTTTGACTCATTTTGGTTTAGACTTTGATATTAATAATTCCATTAGGGAAATGAATGCTTTGCTTGATGCATCCCTAATATGGTTCCTGGTTCTTCATGGAAGTCTAAAGTGGAACCCCTTCCACTTAGTAAGTCAAAACCCGTCCCTTCGGTTGAGAAGCCACCCAAGCTTGACCTTAAACCATTACCTGACACCCTCAAGTATAATTTTTTAGGTTCTGATGATACTTTACCTGTTATTATTTCATCGACATTGATTGTTGAATAGGAAAGTAAGTTGCTAAACGTTATGAAAGAACATAAGGCATCACTTGGGTGAACTATAGCGGATATTAAAGGAATAAATCCAACTGTTTTCATGCACCGTATTCATATGGAAGATAATGCCAAAACTTCATGTAAAATGCAACGTAGACTTAATCCTAATCTTAAGGAGGTTGTCCGAGCCGAAATGCTCAAATTGTTGGATGTTGATATTATTTACCCCATTTCAGATAGCTCTTGGGTCAGTCCAGTTCAGGTTGTTCCCAAGAAATCGAGGGTGATTGTAGTCACAAATGATAAGAATAAGTTAGTGTCTGCCCGCATGACCACTGGATGGTGAGTTTGTATTGACTACCGTAAGTTGAACTCAGGCACGAGGAAATATCATTTTCCTCTCCCCTTTATCGATCAGATGCTTGAGAGGTTAGCCAAACATGATTACTATTCTTTTCTTGATGGATATTCCGGTTATAACCAAATCCCCATCGCACTCGAGGATCAAGAGAAAACCACATTCACATGCCCTTTTGAGACTTTTGCATATCGGAGAATGCCTTTTGGGTTGTGTAATGCACCTGCCACCTTTCAGTGGTGTATGCTTAATATTTTTTCGGATGCATTCGACAATCTATATTGAGTACTTCCAATTCGATTGGGTTGATTGCTATTAATGCTTCTGGCTTCGACCAAGAGCTTGCAAGAGAGGCACTTGCAAAAGCAATTATTTTGCATGAGTACCCTCTTGCAATGGTTGAGCACTATGGTTTTAGAATGTTGATGGGTGTTATCCAACCACAGTTCAAGGTAGTGTCTAGAAATACCGTAAAAAGTGATATTTCAAAGATTTATGATCATGAAATGGTGAAAACAATGAAATTGCTGGAGAGAAACAAAAGTAGGGTTGCAATTACTACTGATATGTGGACTGCGAGTAATCAAAAGAGGGGGTTTATGGCTGTCACAACACATTTTATTGATGACCATTATGCATTGCAAAGTCGTATTATAAGGTATACATATATCCTTTCTATTTACATTTACTAATATAATTGTCTGTTAAATCATAAATGTTATTGATTAATAGTTATATATTATTGCATATTTATTGTTAGGTTCATTTATGTGCCATGCCCTCATACTGCTGAAGTTCTTTCTGATGCATTGATGGATTGTTTGATGGATTGGAATTTAGACCGTAAGGTATCTGCATTAACTGTGGATAATTGTTCAACTAATGATAGCATTGTCAGTTTTTTGTTAAGGAGGCTTAATTTAGGCAGCATGATGTTAGGGGGTGATTTATTCCACATGAGATGTTCTGCACACATTTTAAATTTGATTGTGAAGGATGGGTTGGAAGTTATAGGCGATGGTGTTGAAAGAATTCGAAATAGTGTTGCTTATTGGACAGCCATGCCAAAAAGGGAAGAAAAATTTATGGAAGCAGCTAGACAATTGAACATTTGTTGTGATAAGAAGTTGACTTTAGATTGCAAAACAAGGTGGAATTCCACTTATTTGATGCTTGAGACTGCCTTGATTTTCAAGGATGTTTTTCCTAGGTTGAAGCAACGAGATTCACAATATATATGGTTGCCACGTGATGAAGATTGGTTGCTTGCATCTGATATATGTGAGAAGTTGAAATTGTTCTACAATGCAATCGAATTATTTTCTGGAACCAAGTATCCTACTGCCAACCTCTTTTCCCTACGATTTGTTCGATTAAAAAGTCATTAGATCAGTGGCGTGACTCTAATTATCCAATGGTAAGAGATATGGCGTCAAACATGGTTGAAAATTTTGACCAGTATTGGACTGCAATTCATGGGTAATGGTTGTGGGAACTATTTTGGATCCTCGATTCAAAATGAAGTTGATTGGGTATTTGTTTCCCAAACTCTTTGATCAGGATGATGTAGAAGAAAAAATCCACAGAGTTCGGAACTTATGTTTTGACTTGCTAAGTGAATATATGAGCACAGGGTCTGGGGAAGGTTCTAGTTCTTCAAGGGTTAGTCAAGCTCAGGCATATGTTGGTCAACTACAATCTGTACCTGTTAATGATGTTCTTGGTGATTATTTTGTGGATTCTATGCGGAGCTCTGGGGGTGCACCTAGTAGTACCGTCAAGTCGGAGTTGGATTACTATTTGGCTGATGATGTTATTCTTCCGGAACAAAATTTTGACATTCTGAATTGGTGGAAGACTAATGGAAGCAAATATCCGACCTTGAATCGGGTTGCTAGAGACATTTTAGCGATTCCAATCTCTACAGTGGCTTCGGAGTCTGCATTTAGTACGGGTGACATATTTTTTAGTCCACATCGCAATCGACTTCATCCAAAGACATTAGAAGCTTTGATGTGTGCCCAAAACTGGTTATGGGTTGATATTAAAGGTAATAAAATGTCTAGTTGTGAATATCTTTCTTATTTGTTTTATGTTTGCTTATTTTTTTGAGTAAATAACTTAGTTTGTTTATCTTGTGATAGATGAAACTTTAACATCACCATATCGGAGGTCAACTTTTGAAGATGATGCAGATCCTCCTGAGGTAAATAAGTATTTAAATAAGTCTATAATGAACTAATGATATCTTAGGCTTTGCTAAAATGGATTATTTTATTTGTAGGAACAAAGTTGCATGTCGATTGCATGATCCAAAAATTCTTAATGTTTTTTATTTCAACGACTTGATGGAGGTAATGTAAAACAATGCCATATTTAATACTCGTCTTCATATGCCATTTTTTTAAGAAAGTAACTTAGAAATAATTTTTTTTTTAATTTCAGGCTGGCTAAGTTCTTGCAACAACAAAAGAGCAAATGTCTTATGGTTTTTGTTATTTTCTTGGGTTAATGTGAAGGTTAAGACTTGAAAATCAGGTTTTTAATGTATTGGGATTGGGTTTTACGACTTTTGTTTGTTATTGTTGTGTGCAGTTCTGATTGTTTAAGTCTAGGTTGTTTAATGTTGTATACATTTAAGGTTGTTTAAAGCTATTATCAGGTTTATAATGCTATTATCAGGTTTATAATGTGGCAATGTGGCAGGTTTATAATGTATATAATGTGGCAATGTGGCAGGTTTATGTATATAATGTGGCAGGTTTATAATGTATTAGGCATGTTTATAATGTATCGGGTTTATAATGTGGGTGTGGCAGGTTTTTACTTTATCAGGTTTATAATGTGTTGTTTATTGATGATAGTGTCTGATCAAGTTAAGCTTATGTTTGTATGGTAATGCTTATCATAAACAACAACTTTCTTAATGTGCTGCTTTGAGTTTGAATGTATAAACAGCAGGCCCAAATTATAATGAACAAAATGCCCAACTTGCGGATCGGGGCGAGTCGGGGCGGGGATCCGACAATCCAGCAACCGAATCGCAAACCGTAAACGGATTGGCGGGGCGGATATCCGCCAATCCGCATGGGGCGGTTACGATTTTAAATTAAATTTGTAAATGGATTTGCGGGGCGGATTTGGGGCTCCGATTATCCTGACGGATCGGGGGATGGATTTGCTCAAATCCGCCCCGTTGCCATCCCTATCTCCCCTTTATTGATCAGATGCTTGAGAGGTTAGCCGGACATGATTACTATTGTTTCTTGATGGGTATTCCGGTTATAACCAAATCCCCATCACACTCGAGGATCAAGAGAAAACCACATTCACTTGCCCTTTTAGGACTTTTGCATATCGAAGAATGCCTTTTGGGTTGTGTAATGCACCCGCCACCTTTCAAAGGTGTATGCTTAATATTTTCTCGGATATGGTAGAAAGGTTTCTTGAGGTTTTCATGGATGACTTCTCAGTGTTTGGGGATTCGTTTGATGAGTGTTTGCATCATTTAACCCTAGTGTTAAATAGGTGTGAAGAAAAAAGTCTTGTCTTGAATTGGGAGAAATGTCATTTTATGGTTAGGCAAGGTATAGTTCTTGGGCACACAATTTCTAACAAGGGCATTGAAATTGACAAAGAAAAAATTGATTTAATGTTGAGTCTTCCACCACCGAAGACAGTGAAAGACATTAGATCTTTTCTAGGCCATGCTGGTTTTTACCGTAGGTTCATTAAGGATTTAGTAAGGCTATTAGTCCTCTATGTAATTTACTTGCTAAGGACTCTGCCTTCGTATTTGATGAAGACTGTTTTGAAAGCCTCCTTTGAAAAGCTTAAACAATTGTTGACTTCAGCTCCAATCATCCAGCCTCCTAATTGGAATACACCTTTTGAGCTTATGTGTGATGCTTCTGATTTTGTGGTTGGAGCTGTCTTAGGACAACGGGTGGACAAAAAGCCCCATGTTATTTATTATGCCAGTAGAACTCTACAAGATGCACAACTTAATTACTCCACCACGGAGGATTTACTCGCTATTGTCTTTGCATTGGACAAATTTAGGTCATACCTTATAGGATCCAAAGTTATCATTTTTACTGATCATGCAGCACTAAAGTACCTTTTTTCCTGAAAAGGATGCTAAGCCATGCTTGATTCGTTGGGTCCTATTGCTACAAGAGTTTGATATTGAGATTCGGGACAAGAAGGGTTCTGAAAATGTTGTAGCTGACCATTTGTTTAGACTTCTTGTAGAATCATCTACTGCAGATGTGCCATTGAATGAATTCTTTCCTGATGATCAATTACTTGCTATCTCCCAGTTACCTTGGTATGCAGATATTGTGAATTACCTTCTTACAAGTCAACTCCCTTCTAATTGGTCTAAACAAGATAAGACTAAATTTCTTGCTGAGGTAAAACATTTCTTTTGGGACGATCCTTATTTATTCCAGAGAGTGAATTTTATAGTGTCATTCCTTTTGTCATAATCAGGCGTGTGGAGGTCACTTTAGTTCTAAAAAGACAGCTGCAAAAGTTCTGTAGTGTGGCTTTTATTGGCCGACTATTTTTCGTGACACCCAACGAATGGGTTCATTTCTCATAGGAATATGATGCCTCTTACTAACATTCTCATTGTGGAGATATTTTGATGTTTGGGGCATTTATTTTATGGGACATTTCCCTCCATCATTTGGCTATCTTTACATTCTTCTAGCTGTTGATTATGTTTCCAAATGGGTAGAGGCGGTACCTTGTAAAACGAATGACCACAAGGTTGTGGTCAAATTTCTGAATGATAACATCTTTCGTTTTGGTACTCCGCGTGCTGTTATAAGTGATGGTGGTTATCATTTTTGTAATAGACTGTTTGACCTGCTAGTTAAGAAATACTCCATCACTCATAAAGTAGGTACTCCATATCATACACAAACAAGTGGGCAAGTTGAAATATCCAATTGAGAAATTAAACACATTTTAGAGAAAACTGTTTGACCAGACTGTAAGGATTGACCACAACGTTCTAATGACGCTCTTTGGGCTTATAGGACAACGTTTAAGACCCCGCTTGAAATGTCTCCATATAGACTTGTTTTTGGTAAGGCATGTCATTTGCCTGTGGAATTGGAACATTGTGCTTAATGGGCTATCAAAACCTTTAATTTTGATATAGGTGAGGCTGGATCACATCGTAAGCTCCAACTTAATGAGTTAGAAGAAATTAGGAATGATGCTTACCAAAGTGCTAAAATCTACAAAGAACGGACGAAGGTGTTTCATGATAAATCCATTCTTCTCAAGTCCTTTGAAACTTTCCAAAAGGTTTTGTTATTTAACTCTCGATTGCATCTATTTCCTGGCAAATTACGATCTCGATGGCTTGGACCTTACATAGTGAAAACAGTGTTTCCACATGGAGCTGTGGTGATTGTTGATCCCAAAGATGGTCGTGCTTTTAAAGTCAATGGTCAACGTCTTAAACCATTCTTAGAGATGCCTACATCAGAAGTCGAGGTTGATGTGTTGTTATTAGAGGAACCTGTGTACTCAGATTGAGGAAGAATATATGTCGGGCTGACGACGTTAAACCAAGCGCTCCTGGGAGGCATCCCAGCTTCGGTTGTGTCATTATGGTTAGTCTGGACTGATTTTCGAGTTATTTCTAGTTGCATTCCACTCATACTCGTTAGTCCCGTAACAATTTTGACTTACAGCTGACGCATGTAATTTTTTCATTTACTATTTTTTTTGAGTCCTGTATTGTTTTTATCAATTTATCATGATGAGTCCGCAGTTATTATGTTTTTAAGTGTTCATTGGTGGGCGATTTCATTGAAATTGGTAAGAACTTTCCCATGGTAATATCACTCTAACTCTCATCTTTTCTTTTTCTTGCATTTGTTAGGATCATCATTTTATACATTGAGGACAATGTTTGGTTTAGGTTTGGGGGTGAGGTTTATGAGTTTTGCTGCATTCTTCAAAACATTTTAACTGAAATGTATTTCACAATTGACTATTGTATTCTATTCAATCTCCATTGAATACATAGTTAATTATGATTGTGTGAAAATTTTTCGATTTGAAAATGCATTCAAAATCTAAGTTCCTTTCCAATGAAGAGGATGTGGTTTCAAGTATGCGTTTAAATTTGATGAATGCATGCTTTCACTTATCACTTTTATATATCAATAGGAAAACATATGGTTTGATAATATCTTTAAGTTAAAAATATTTCACGAGATGTCTCAACTCGACTATTCTTGCACTATATGCCAAGTTAGCATAATTTGAAGTTAATCAGTAAGATATTAACTAGAAAACCTTAGAATAATAGTGGAGACTTAACCCTTGTGAGTTTCGAGACATTCTAATTTTCTTGAGGGTTATTAAATGAACTCTGACTTTTTGAGTTTGCATTATCTCGTTGATAATCTCATTATTCTTGTTTCTTTTATTGATTTCTTTGAGAATGACGTTAAAATTGAATTATTACACTAGAACATCTTGGTTTATTTAGTTGAGATGTCATAATACCGACTATAGCTTAGGAAGTTATATAGGTATTTTTTTTTCTTTGAACTGTTTTTTAGCCTTTTAGCCTACCTAATGATAAATATCCGTTTGCAGCCCTTTGAGCCTTTAAATAGACTTTTTCTTTGCTAACCCCATCTCGATTACCTACTCCAGTTATGGAGTAATATCCCATATTATTTTTATCCTTACCCAATGTCTCTGAGAATGAGTATGGTTGATGTATTTTGGGAATGGGCAAATAAAAAAAGAGTTGAAACTAAATATTCCATGAATCCTCGAGACTAAAATGTTTCATTGTGCATAAGGGGAAAACATGTCATTTGAAAAAAAAATGAAGAAGAATTTCGGAAGAAAAAATAATGGTGTACAACATTGGCTTATTCTTCAGAGCCCCACATGTTTATTAAAGGGTGTATCCATTCTCAGAGAATTTTCTCGTATCCTTTTCCAATTCTTGGTAGCCAAAATCTTAGCCTCATTACAACCTAATAAAGACCTAATTGAGTAAAAGTTTGGTTCATAGACATGGATATTAAATAGACAAGAACTATGGTGTGTGATTCAACATTCTCAAAGTAATTGATATTCATGTCCGTGAGATCATATTCATTTCATTATTTTAAAAGTCTATTTTTCATGATTATTATATGTGAGATGTTTGTGTTTCCATAATTTATTCTCTTTCTCACATATAAACTGAGTGATAACTAACCAATCTCTGAGTGACAAGAGAGATTTGTAGTCGAAGCGTACTATCCAAAGATTATCTAGTCGTATCTTTACTCAGAAAAAAAAAGTTATGTTGATAAGGCCATGCACACACACACACTTTGAGTTGAGAAGAATTGATGAAATTTATTTAACTTTTGGGTATTATTAAATCGTTGTTAAACTCTTTGATATATTATTGTGACACTGTTAGTTGTTTTCTGAAATTTTTGGCAATTAGATTATTACTCTGAGGATAATAGATAGAGTGATTAAGTTACCATATTTTGGAAATTTATTGAGTCATAATGTTTGTGGGTAACATTTCTGGAAACCTTCGCGAGACTATAACTCGTCCACTAGAGGTAATCTAGGGGTTTAAAGCCTTGTTGCACGTTTAAGGTAAGTGCAACCGATTATTTCTGCGAAAGTGAGTTAAGATTTTATTTTTATTGTTTTGCTCGAGGACTAGAAAAATATAGGTTTGGGGCTATTTGATATTCACATAATATATCCCTTAATTTATATATGTTAGTGTTTCGATTATTATATTTTATTCTAACTATTTCATTTTCATGTTTTGTAGGAATTTGAGCAGAAACGATGAAATCGTGTTAAAGGCGGCAATTTGAAGAATGATCAATTGGTTGGTTCAAATGGTGGTACAAAGTAACGGGTGACAAGTCGAATATTACATGCCTAAACCTTACCCAAATAAATCAAATCACCTATTACCTAAGTCCAAGTCCGAAAGTTAACCTAAAGCCCAAACCCAACCTAACTAGGAGAATAGAGAAAACTCCTATTTAGAGTCTTCATCTCTCCCCTTCCCTGGGGGGCTCATTTTCCACTTTCCTCTGCCCCTTCTATCTTTTTCCAGCCACCGAACCAATCCATCCTTCCGGCGATCCTCACTTGATAGGAGGACTGGCAGAGCAACCACCTCGCCAATCACCATCCATGTCCCTCACCGTCCAGCAATTCCATCTCTTTGTTCCTTCGTTTCAACACAACCATCATCACAAACCAACAACCAACACTTCACGCCACCTCCATCTTCCTCACGACTTCTTCTTCTCCTTCTTCCATTCATCACCTCCCTCTCCCCCATTCTGTCTCGCAACCGAGTCACAGCAGCTCACGCAGAGCAAGCGAAGAAGTAGCAGCAGCAGAGCACGAGGAAGACGACCCTGGCTCCTCTTCCGTTCCCTTACTTTTTCTTTTTCCTGCCCTTCTCTCACCCTTCCTTCATCTCTCTCTCTTGCTTGCAGGTTCCGGAGCAGGACGACGCAGTCGAAGAAGAACGGAGGTGCTTGGATCAGACCAGCAGGGAACAACTCGTGGAGGACGAAGAACTCGAGTTTCTGGCGGGAAATAACATTCTGTGGCTATTTTCACCCGATCTATCTGCTCTGTACCACCACACATCTTAGCATTCATTGAGGAGTAGATGGATTTCACCTATGCCCGTGCTATGACATCATCCACCATGATCTTTTAGACCCCGCGCCGAGGCAAAGATGAAACCGCAGGGTTTCCTAGAGTTTGTCATATCTGAATTTATTGTTTTCTATATGCTTAAACGCTAAATACAATTTATTTCTGAATTTCAATAATTTTCTTTCACCGATTATATCCAGAATAATTATCGAGACTAATCGGTAGTTAGAAGTTCCCTTTGTTGATATTCGAAGCCTGGTTTAATCAATTAATTTGAATCTGTGATTGTGTGTGCCATAAGAAGACATGCAATGCTAGGGGTTTAGAATTAGTTAAAATAAACCTGCGATTGTGTGTGCCGTAGAAGGACATGCAATGCTAGGGGTTTATGCCTTTGCTGAAATCAATTGCAAATGTAGATTAGTCGTGTTGATTCTTGAAAACAATAATTTAGATTACACTAATCTTGAAGAACCTGTGGTGGATTTGATGTCTTGGTCCACTCTCTTATTATTTTACCAGCTTAATTTTAGTTGTTCAATTTATTTCTCTTAATTTAGTAATTAACCCCAACTTTAAATTAGTTTAAATAAGTCTTAGAATTCGACTGTCTCGTCAATCTTCGTGGGATAAACCCGTATTTTTCACTGTCTACTGGTTGACAGCTGTGCACTTGCGGTTCTACAAGTAGGGTTTATTAGCTTATTAATTTAGGTTAATAAAATCTCCATCACCTTCGGTCTCCCTCTTGGTCGGATTGAAGTTGAGCGGGCTTAGATATGCTTGGGCTAGATCTGTGTTGGGTCGATGCTTGAGCCCGTAGCTCCTCGAGATCATCATGAAACGTGTTCGGCTCAAGAGTGTGACCGTTTTTATGTATCATCAACTTCTAATGTGCCCAAATCAGCCCCTGTCGATTTGGATTGCAAAAATGAACAATGGTGAACCACAAACAATCGTTATGGCGGCAAAAGGAACTCCGATGGTAAATTTAGGCACTTGAACAAGGATGAAGATATACTGATAAAATTAGGGTTGCATGTGTGTTCCTCTCTCATCCGTTTTGTTCACCTTATATAATGAGTGTTTCACTCCTTCATTGACTCTACCGTTGAAGGCGCGATGGAGGGAGGAGATCTTGCTTAGAATCTTATCCGTTCATGCCTAATTCTTTTTTGGCACTTGGATCTCTTTAGGACCCAATGCTTGATTGGACCAAGAGTTGCGCAAATGGACCTTGGGTCTGTTATAGTCTAGAGGTTTATATTCCGACCTTATTGTCCTGGGCCAAACTCCAAGATTCTTACTGCTTTGGGCTCGCATAATCTGGGTTTGGGCACCTGACTTACGGGCTGAAAAATATTTAACTTGGACCAGGCTTGGGTCTAACTTGTATCAGGCTTGGGCTTGACTTAGATCAGGGTTGGGCCTTTTCCCATTTGAGCTGACCTATGCCATGTGTTTGGTTGTGGTTGGGTAACTGTTTTTATGTTTCATAAGTAGTTAGTGGGGCTATCTACAGGGCCATTAACTCGCTATGCATGGTGACCTGTGTGACACCATGATGGCATATTTCAATGCCTTTTTGACTTATGCACTGCAATTAATGCTTATGCAACGGTTGGGTTGATTATTTCTTTCATACGTCAAGCCTATGTAAGCCTGTTTTGGGGGGGAGTTTGATTTTTTACTTCCTAGAGCTTTTGCTGTTTTCTATATTCAAACTTCCCAAATTGGATCAAGCACAAACCTTCATCTTATCCAATCATGTCTGGAAATACTCATTTTGCTCGCAATCGACAACGATTTGCCTTGACTTCTTTAGGGGGTCGTTGATGATGGAGGAAGACATGGTCGAGCTCTACAGATCGTATGAGATTTTTGATAATCTGAAGTTGTCGCTCCTTGCAAAAGTGAATCTCAAACTTGTTCGAGGGAAGGGTATGTCTGTTTGTACAAAGCTATGTTTAAAGTTGGTATGCACTTTACTTTCCTTGACACCATTTGGCATTTTCTATCGTACCATGGTATTCCTCCCATATGTTACCAAACGAGTGGAGGATCCTGATTGTTACTATGATCACGATGAAGGAGGCTGGGATCCATCTAACTATGAGGTTGTTGCATTTATGACTTCTATCAGGATGAATCAGAATGAGATCTGCTATCTAAGGAAGCCATCTTGTCTAGGTGATCTTCCAAATGACTTCAAGAATTGGTAGATGTATTGCTTCTGTGAAGTACGGGTACTTCACTTCTGGTGATTTGTTGATCATTCACAGCTTTAGATATCTGAGTAAGTTTCCTTTATTCATTTTGCTTCTGTTTTAGTACAATATCAGTTGTTGTTTGACTTGTTGACTATTCACAATCAGGGGCACATGACTCTGTTTTCCTCTCTCGCAATAAAGAGAAGGCGAAGGCTCAATTCCTCACACTACCATTGATGCCCATTTTAAATGTTCTCACACCAGAGAACATTAGGCGAAACGACCTGTTCTCAATAGGACTGATAGTGTGGGGTGTTATTCTGACTGCTCCGATTGGCGCATCTTCTGGGACCAAGGTCCCAACATCTGAACCGTAGAAGAGAAAAGTGATGAAGATGCCCAACCCGTAAAAAAGCTCTAGAGTAACTGATTTCTTCATCCCGTAAGTCCAAAAAGATAAAGGTTGGAACTGTCCAGACTGGGCATCCTATGTTTCTGACCACTCAAGAGTCAAAACTTGTAGAGCAGTCATTAGTTGTAGTTCCTAGTCATACGAGTGAAGAGGTAACGATTGAGTTTGATAGTCATCTTCAGAAGGTTTTGAAATAGTCTGCTAGCAACTTCTTCCCACTTTTCTGCTCCGCTGACCGCCATGGTAGCTAAACAGATCATGTTGGCTAACCGGCTAGAGTTTGCTCTGAAGATTGTTGTCATTGCCCAGACTGCTCTGGTAGGCGAACGCGTTGAAGTTGATTGTCAGAGCGTCTTCGTGAGTCATCTCAACTGCAGATGTAACACGTCTTTTAGGGGTTGGGTTCCGAGCGCATAACTCATGGTGATGTTGATCATAAGCTGGAGGATTGTGAAAACAGGCTGGCCAGAGCGAACAAGGAGCTGCGGAAAATTTGTCTTGGTCCGAACAGACTGGACTTCTATAATAAAGTAGGCTTAAAGAGGAGTTAAGCTGTGGATAAGTCGTCTTGGTCCGAACGGACTAGACTTCTATAATAAAGTATGCTTAACCCTAAAGAGGAGTTAAGCCGTGGATAAGTCATCTTGGTCCGAACGGATCAAACTTCTATAATAAAGTAAGCTTAATCCTGAAGAGGAGTTAAGCTGTGGAGAAGTCATCCTGGTCCGAACTGAATAGACTTCTACTACAATGTAGGCTTTATCCTGAAGAGGAGTTAAGCTAGACGGACTAGGTCACTTAGATGCGGTGATTTGTCGTCATTCTGGATAGCTAGGATTAGACACGGCCACTATGCACCATCTTGGTCCTTTAGACGGTCTAGGTCACTTAGATGCGGCGAGTCATCATCATGAATAGGACTAGACTCAACTGTTGCGCGCCATCTTGATCCTTTAGATGGACTTGGTCACTTATATGCGACGAGTTGTCATCATCCTAAATAAGAATAGACTCGGTCGTTGTACACCATCTTGGTCCTCTAGTTGGACTATGCTTGCTTTTGTATGTAGAGTTGAGTATGAAATGGAATTGTTTTTTTTTAAAGAGAGTGTCTTTATCGATAATACTTCTTTAAATGTTCTACATAATACTCTATCCAATCAGGCTTTCTGACCGGTAAGCTATTTGCCTGATCGTTTCATTGTCGTGTAATGGCATTCTCTCGCTGTAGACTGGTATCCCTTGGCATTCTCTTCCAAAAATTATCTAAAAACACACAATATCACGAATTAGTGAAATTATATAAAACATGAAAATATGCTAATCAATATCATCAAAGCTTATTCCTGATACTTTCGGGGTCGGCTACATGGATTTTGGTTCTCCAAGCAATGCGGTTTTCCCACATATCCTCGCCTAATTCAAGCTCAAGGATGTCTTCCTTTACTGCTTTTATCCAAGTTTTCAACAGTCATCCCCTCCGTCTACACCCTCCATTAACTTGCCAATCTAGACATTTTCTAATTGGCACCGTACTTTGTCTCCTCCGCACGTGGCCAAACCACGTTAAACGTCTTTCTCTAATTTTGTCATCTATGGGTGCTACACCTAAGTATCTCCTAATTCTTTCATTCCTAATTTTATCCTTACGGGTTTTCCCACACATCCATCTTAACATATGCATTTCTGCTACCGCCATCCTATGCGTAAGTTGTCTCGTAGTAGCCCAATATTCTGAACCGTATAGCATGGCAGGTCGAACAATTGTCTTATAACATTTCCTTTTTAACCTTGTAAGCATCCTTCTATTGCATAATGCTCCTGACATCATTCTCCATTTCTTCCAACCAGTTTTAATTTTGTGGTCTACATCTTCTCCAATAGCCCCATTCTTTTGAATTATAGATCATAGATATCGAAAGACCTCTCACTCTGGGACCTCCACGCCTTCGATCTCAACTGCATTACTCATTCGTCGTGATTCACAACCAAAGTTGCACACTAGATATTTTGTTTTCGAATTGATTAATTCTAAAATCCTTATTCTCTAAAGCCTCCCACCACCTATCTAATTTCTGACCTAGACCTTTGCTAGTCTCATCAATTAAGACAATATCATCTACAAATAACATGCACCAAGATACAACTTCTTGCAGATGTCTCTTCAAATCATCCATGACCAAATAAAAAAGGTATGGACTTAAGGCTGACCCTTGATGTAGTCCTACTGACACTGAGAATTCATTGGACATCCCGCCTACTGAGTGAACACTAGTTACATCCCCTTCATACATATCTTTAATGATATCGACATAACATTGAGACACTTTCCTCATTCCAAGAATCCACCAAATTAACTCCCTGGGGACCCTATCGTAGGCTTTCTCCAGATCAATAAAAACCATATGTAAATTCTTACGGTCCTCTCGATATTTTTCTATAATTTGCCTAAGCAAGAAGACTGCCTCCGTAGTAGACCTACCCGACCTAAATCCAAATTGATTATCTGAAATAGTAGTTAAACTCCTAAGTCTTCGTTCTATGACCCTCTCCCAAAGTTTCATCGTATGACTCATAAGTTTTATCCCTCTATAGTTCGAGCAGTTTTGAATATCCCCCTTGTTCTTATAAATTGGTACTACAATGTTATGCCTCCATGAATATGGCATATTTTATAGTTTCCAAAATCCTATTAAAAAGCCTAGTTAGTTATTGAATCCCAACTTCTCCCAGACATTTCCATGCTTCAATTGGTAGATCATCCGGTCCAATTGCCTTCACTGTCTTCATTCTTTTCAAAGTTTCTCTTACTTCTTTGGCACTAACTCTGCGATGAAATACGCTAATCAAAATAAATTAACTAATTAAAAATAGTGGGGGTGGGCACTGACCGGTACCACCCCCATATCTGGACCGTTCCTTAAAAAAATTTCGGTATGGTTGGTTAGGCTTGGTTTTAGGGAGTTTTTTGAAAATTAGGACAAAGTCGTATTGTATTGGGATCGACCTGTACAGTTTGGTACCAATTTTGGTCCGTACATTTTTAACCATAAGAGGACTTCACACTCAATCGATCTTCTTGTAATTTATGGGTGAGAATGTGAGATACATATTCAAAATCATTAGTTTGCTTCTAGTGGCAAACTGTGTGTACATTAACAAATAGTTTATAGCTAAAAAATTGCAACTTATGATTCACAATTTTGGTAATAGTAATTTGTAGCATGTGGATATATAATTTGTAATAAAAAAATGTAGAATGATGATTATATTAGAAAAAATAAAAGATATTATTTGTAAGTAGCAACTACCAATTGATGTAGGTATATTAAGCAAAATCTAGGTTAAGAACAAGATGTGGTTCATACTTGTAATTGCTTAGCCAATATTCAAAATTTCCATAGAACTTAATGACCTTTGATTGCTTATCTAGCTTGCAACTCACGATTAGATAGCATGAATAGAATGATTTGAATGTTGAGTTTAATTCAATGAATTTGGTAAAATATTAAGTTTAATTAGTGCAATCACAGTTATTCTTGAACATTGTCATTCACGAGATAGTGAATGAATTATTGTAGATTAATTCATGAGCATGTGTTTGGTGTGTAGAGATAGAAACCTTAGCTATACTCATAATCAATTTCCCTTTAAGTTTTTACTATCCTTGCAAAAATTTTCTTAGTATAAAACCAGAAAAATCCAACCCATCACCATTTCCTTGTTTATTTAGTTAGCTTCTTTACATCTTAACATTAGTTAGCAAGCCCTCTAATCCCCAATTTAGAACGATCACTACTTATTTTTTACTACGACTACAATTTTCCTTTTGTTTTGCTATGAATGATTATATACACACTACAAAAAAAAGCTTCATTAGCTACAAGAACTAGAGACGACATCAAAAAACGGTCGCTAATTAAAAGCTTTGCGACGACAAAAAACCGTCACTACATGTTTTCATAGCTCTCCGCACATAAAATTTCAAAAATTGTGATTGTGACAGGAAAACCGTCGCTAAATTTAGAAACACTGTCGCAAATTAAAGAATTAGCCATGGTAATGAAACCGTCGCTAAGCTTTAAAAATAAAAATCTATTAGCTACGGCATTAGCCGTCCCTAATGGATTTTGAAAAAAAAATACATATATAAAAAACATTTAGCCACGGCAAATGAGTCGTCGCTAAGCTTTACAAATAAAAATCCATTAGCTACGGTATTAGCCGTCTCTAATGGATTTTGAAAAAAAAAATACATATAAAAAAAAATTTAGCCACGACAAATGAGCCGTTGCTAAGCTTTACAAATAAAAATCTATTAACTACGACATTTGCCGTCCCTAATGGATTTAAAAAAAAAATACATATATAAAAAAACATTTAGCCACGGCAAATGAGCCGTCGCTAAGCTTTACAAATAAAAATCTATTAGCTACGGTATTAGCCGTCCCTAATGGATTTTGAAAAAAAATACATATATAAAAAAACATTTAGACACGGCAAATGAGCCGTCGCTAAGCTTTACAAATAAAAATCTATTAGCTACGACATTTGCCCTCCCTAATGGATTTTGAAAAAAAATACATATATAAAAAAACATTTAGCCACGGCAAAGGAGCCGACGCTAAGCTTTACAAATAAAAATCTATTAGCTACGGCATTAGCCGTCCCTAATGGATTTTGAAAAAAAAATACATATATAAATAACATTTAGCCACGGTAAAATAATCGTCGCTATGTTATAGAAATAAAAATCATTAGCTACGGTGTTTGCCGTCCCTAATGGATTTAAAAAAAATTTAATATATAAAAAACATTTAGCCACGATATATTAGCCGTCGCTAAGTTTTACAAATAAAATTTGGTAGCTACGGTATATTAGCCGTCCCTAATTTTGCTTTTGGTATCAATCTATAGGATAATCCAATGGATGTGATCTAATCTAATCTTTGTTGTTTTCTTTGTTGTGATCAACGGATGAGGATAATCCAAAGCTGAAGGCAGATGCAAAGGCTCGTGGTGAGACGATTAGCACAAAGAGGCAACCTCTGGGTCCGAAACCTAGGTTCATGGTTGAGGGAGCTACTCTTGAAACCGTGACTCCCATTCCTTATGATGTTGTTAATGATCTTAAAGGAGGTTGTTACAGGTTGTTTGTGTGCCTGGAAGATTATTGCAGATACTGGGCCTAGTTTTTCACCTTCTTCTACTGAATCAAACTTCATACAGAAGAGAAGTGCCAATAACCACAACAGGGCAGATAGAAGAGAAGAGTCGAGGTTCATCTTGGATCATATATACATATTTCATTTAAGGGAGGTTAGCTCGTGGTTGAGGGAGCTACTCTTGAAACTGTGCACTGCCAGTAACCACAACAGGGCACTGTAAGTCTCATGTTTTCACTGAGAATTAAGGTTGTTCTTGATTGTTGATATCATTTAAGATTAAGGTTCAGTGGGGCGCGTAGATTCTTTATCAGATGGGAATAATAAATAAAATTTTGATAATAGGAATCCTTTTCATCTGTGACTTGATGAAAATAGGAATAAAGTTTGAGAATATCATCTACCAAAAGAATATTTGACTGTCTAATGGCTGTGACTAGATATGTGTATGTGCATCAGCCAAATCCTTCAGTGCCATGTGATTTTCAGATGCTATACTTGGTTGGTTCCTGCAGAACTTTATATGAATGTATTTTTCTCTCTCCGCCACATGTATATTCCACCAACTTTTTTTAAAAAAAATTCATTATTTTTGCCCTTTTACATGTTTTATATTTACCAATATGTCATCATAGAAAATGAATCTCAACCTTCAAATTCAATCCTAACCATCTTTTATCTCCATTGCTTATGATTTGACTTTGTCCCGGTCAACAGTGAATAATAAAACACCTATCTGAATTGTAAAATAGATAATATATATATATATATATATATATATATATATATAATTTCAATTTGAGGTTGATAGAGTATAAAGTTGTTTGGGATTGTATTTTTTACAATGGAAAAGTTATTGATTATACGAAAAATAATATAACTGTGTTCAGGTTTGAAACATTTCTTTTGAATGACAAAAAAGACAATGAAAAATCTGAAAATTAATAGAAAAAACTAATTTCAATATAAAAAATGAATTTGAATTAGTAATTTTTTGTGCTACAGCAAGTTAGTGTTAACAAGTTATAAAAAATGCCGTCGCTAATGAATTTTTTTGAATTTGATTTGCAACTTAGCCACGGTTTGAAGCCGTCGCTAAATAGCCATGGCAAATGCCGTCGCTGATTTTTCAATTTCATTTGCAACTTAGCCACGGTTTTAGGCCGTCGCTGTTTTGTGAATTTGATTTGCAAATTAGCCACAGTTTGCAGCAGTCGCTAATGAACTTTTTTGAAAGAAAAAAAAATACATACACAAAAAAAAAAAAAAAAAAAAAAATTTGGGCGCGAATAAGTTTGGGAGCCGCGAATAAAAGCACACACACAGGGGAGAGGGAGGACACAGAGATTTGGGGTCGAAGGAGAGACCACACGGGAGAGGGAGGACGCAGAGAGATTTGGGGAGGGAGAGGACGCCGAGAGATTTGGGGAGAGGGAGAGGGAGGACGCAGAGAGCGATTTGGGGAGAGGGAGAGGACGCAGAGAGATTTGGGGAGAGGGAGAGGGAGAGGGAGGACGCAGAAAGTAAGGAATTCAATTGTTGACAGGCTTCTTCAATTTCTTGAGATGGAAAAGGACTACGTGACTGCTGAGACATTGGTAAGTAGTAATTCTTTTTCCTGAATGATGTGCAGTTACTCATCATATTGGATCTGCAGTTAAGTCTAGTCTGATTGGCTTGTCTGTAGGTGCTTGTGAAAGATCTTCTCAGAAAGTATCCTCAGTGGAGTCATGATTGTATTGCAGTTGTTGGAAATATCAACAGTAAAAATGTGCAAGAACCTAAAGCCAAGGCGGCTTTTATATGGATGCTGGGATAGTATTCTTATGACATGCTTGATGCTCCTTATGTTCTGGAAAGTCTTTTTGAAAACTGGGAAGACGAGCATTCTGCAGAGGTACTGTATGAATATATAATTTTTAAAGTTAAACATCATTAGTAAGCCATTCATATTGTATGTCATAGACATATATTCTGGGTTGCGGATTAATCTGTATTTGTTTCTAGATGCATTTCTTTTGGTGAATTGTATCAAAACTCTGAAGTTGTTACCATCTCTTCCTTCAAAAACAGTAACATTAATGAAAATTCGTAGATAAGACATTCATGTTTCACTTAATTCGATTTGCACAGATACATTTAATAAGATCTGTTACTGAAAACTATTTAAGAACCTCTAGCAGTATTTCTGGGCTGAACTTGCTAGGAGCGTGGTTCAGGATATGTGGTGCTATGCTTAAGGCAGGCTTCCAATCACACTTATGTTGTGTAAATTTATCTTGCTCAGTTCAAGGCTTCATTCATTTGACTCATCTTATCAGTTATCAGGCTCCATCCAAGTTTATCCCGAGCCATTGGGGTTTTCAAAAAGCCCATTAGCTGATAGTCTGATACATTGGGCAATGATTTTATTTTTTGTGAAAAAAGTAGTAACCAGGGGTGGAGCATAGACTGCAACAATTGCCCATGATTATCAATAAAACAAAAAAATTGGTTAGATATTGACGTTTTCAAAAGGGGAGCAATTTATGAGATCAGTGCTTTAAATTTTGATGGGATACTTTAGCAAATTTCGCCAGGAACTCTCTCTGCTCCCACCCCCACCCCCTCTCCTCCTCCCTCCTCTTCACTACAAACTTTGTGAGTTTTTTTTGAGTATTTTTCACCTCTCTCCTTAAGATATTAGGTGAAGATTGGAAAATTTTATAAGTTTCTATACTAGGGATCTGAAGTAAACTGTGGCCTTCAAGAGTGGAAGATGTGATCTATCAGGTTTTGTGTTTAATACATACTTCTTCTTTTCTTCTGGATTGGTAAAAGTGCTACAAGTACAAATCTAGTTGCGAAAATTTTCCTTATCAAACTGTAATGCTAAATATATGTATAGCAGAGATTTAGCCTTCAGTGCTTTTGAGGCATCAAATTTCAAAGTGTTTCGTTTCAGTTGAATATGTGAGTTTATTCATTAAAGGTAGGAGTGTGAATTTAATCAATTATTAATATGTGAAATATCTGAAGGTAGTCATTTGCTATTGTAATTTCTAGTTGTGAAAACTTTTTTGTGTCAATCTGTAATGCTAAATAGCCTAAATATATATATGGCAGAGATTTAGCCTTCAGTGCGTTTGAGGCATCATATTTCATAGTGTTTGGTTTCAGTTGAATATGCGACTTTATTCATTGAAGGGAGGAGTGAAATTATTAATATGTGAAATATCTGAAGGTAGTCTTTTGCTATTGTAGTTTCTTAAATAATGGGAGCAAGTTTCTTGTTTCAAATTGAATTCTCGAATCAAATGTTCTGTCTTGTTACATTCCAGTGGCCCGTATCAATGATAGTATTGTATGAATTGAAAAAATAAAATAAAAAAATAGAAGATTTGGCCTCTCAAATTTCTTTGCCTAGTGGACGGTTGCTAAACTAAAAGTCGAATCAAGTCATATATTATTTCTCCGTGCTATGCAGGTTCGATTGCACCTTCTCACTGCAGTGGTAAAATGTTTCTTTAGAAGACCACCCGAGACCCAAAAAGCACTAGGAGCTGCACTTGCTGCAGGTCTTTCTGATTCTCATCAGGTGAGACTTTGATTAAATGTTATATTGTTGGAAGTACATAGACCTTGATGCCTTTGTCTTAAAACAGTTTATGCTTGGATAATGTATTAAATGGTGAATTCACTGCAGGGTGTTCATGACAGAGCCTTATTCTACTACAGGCTTTTGCAGTATAATGTATCTGTAGCAGAATGTGTCGTGACCGCATATTCGATGAGTTTTAACAGTTTGTCTGTTATATACCAGAAGGTGACAAAATTTTCTTCCTTATCATTATATTACTTGGTTCATGTCTATGCCCCATTCATTAAATTGTAGTTCCTTTATAGAGATGATTGGCTTGTGATTTTGTCATTCTTAGGGAGATGTAGACAGAGAAAGAAAAGAAATTTAGATATGGTTGTGACACAGTCCACTGTGGAAGAAAGTGGGCTACTTATTTTTGCAGCCACCCTAGGATCTTGTTTATTCTCATTACATGAATACCAGGATCAGGGAATCCTCCAATGGACTAGTTGATTCCCTCAAAGAAAATATGCACATAGGCATCTATTTTTCTGTTCTGTATATTCAGGACATCTATCTCTTACTGACCCAAAAAATGTGATGCTTCATGCTAAAAAGTTAAACAATACGAAATCAAGCTTCAAGCCCTGATCACAATAAATGCTTTCCTAACAAATTGGAAATTGCAATAAAAATGATCACATCTACCAATAATATTAATCCCTGACTCAAAATTTTAGAAACTATTTCCATAAGACAGTTAGGACTATTGAAGTGCCTTGAAATTGTTTTCCCTAAACCTTCGTAAGTTGAATGTGATCTCTCCTACTTATGGATTCAAAGCAGTATGTATATATGACAAACTCACCACAATTGATAAAGCATAAAGAAGATAGACATACTTGTTGGGGTCTGCTTAGTGAAACATCGCAACATCTTTCCTAGAGTTTGTCTTACACTTTCATGAGGAAAACGTGTCCGTTGAAGTTTCAGAACTCATACATATCATGGAAAAAGAAATACTGCTTTTCCTAAAAATCGGACCATAGTGGCAATGTAACATATAGAGTTATTTGTTAACTGCTCTCTGACTGTTTCTGTGAGATGATTCCATTTATTCATTAATTACTATCAGCAAGCACTGATATTATCTTGTATTCTTAAAATCCATATTTCAATTTCTGAAATATTTGGAATGGAATCATTCTTTTTCATTACTGAGGCTTGTTTAAATGTTGCAGCCATCATACATGTTTACTGATAAGGAACACCGGGGACCATTTGAATTTTCCGAAGAAATTGGAAATATATCTATCGAAGCACAAACTGTAGATAATGTTATGTCAGTCCATAGAGTTGAAGCAAATGATAATGATCTCCTTCTAAGTACTTCCGAGAAGGAAGACAGTAAAGGTCTTAGCAACAATTGTTCAACATCATATGATGCTCCTGCATATGATGCTTCCAACATAGCTCATGTTGCTTCACAGACACAATCAGAAACAACATTTCCAACTACCACCATGCCAGCATATGGTGGGCTTCCTAGCTTGGCTATTGATGATCTACTCGGTTTAGGCCAACCCGATGCACCTCCACCTGCACGTGCGCCTTCACCTCCTCTTTTGAAGCTCAATTCAAAAGCAGTTATAGATCCTACCACTTTTCAGCGAAAATGGGGCCAGTTACCAGTGTCTTTCTCACAGGTTTACTTTGCTATTTATTTTCCTTCATCCATTCATTTAATATTTTGAGTGTTGGTGGTAAATATCTGCTATTCCTATCATGTAAAATTTCGGGAATCCTCTAGTGTTTTAATTTCTTCAAACAATTATTTGGCAGACATCACCAGCATGGAAGATGGCAAGCGCGCATTGGCAGGGTCTCAAGGAACAAAGACCGCTACTTGAAGCTTTAATTTCAGTAAGATACTTGAAGCTTTAAGATACTTGAATACTTGAAGTAAAGGTCGCAGGTACCTTTATCTTGGGACATTCAGTAAGATACTTGAAGCTTTAATTTCTTCAAACAATTATTTCTTGTTATCATTATTACCATCATTGCCTTTATGCAAGCATCTTCATCAGATATTCATTTTTGAGAGATTAAAGAGAGAGCTCTTAAAGCATATGTATAAGGCACTCCATGCTCTTGGAAGACCATCTTTTTAGTCACTAGGGATGCTTTTATAAGGCTGAGTTTCAACCCAATATAAGACTGTACAAGCTCCATTTTTCAGCAACTAGACTTTTATAAGGCTGATATCTCTTGGATCATATTAAAGAAAGAGAGAAAGGATTTCTTTGCGCATTTACGTGCTCCACCAAAGACTAACTTTAACGATTTCAAATTCTTTTTTTCTTTATTTATTATTTATCGGTCAAAGTTCTTAGATTCTAATATGAACATGATTTTCAGGTAACGAGCCCAATGAGTGCTGAGTTCCTTTATGCAGGTAAACTCATTGTACAAGATTATTCTCACTTAGCATGCTTATCATTTGGTTTATCAAGCGAAAGCAAAGGTTAATAGATGACGTTGTCATTGCAGGAATTTCAAGAACAGGTTAAAGCAGTAGAGCAAGAAGGATGAAATGAAGTGGAAGATACTTGTTAGGAAAATTGTGAGAGCGAAGAACATTGCTGGAACACCATTTTTTTCGTCAGGCATTGTTGTTATTTCCTGACAATAAGTGACTGATCCCTCTGATTATTAACTATAATCATGAATCTAGGAGCCATTTTGGTACAAATTGATCATAATGTTCCATTGTACCTCACAGTTACATTAATAGAGAGTCACTACCTTTCAAGGTCCTTCATTATGTTGGTATTTCTAATAGCTGCACATTACGGGTTTGAGGTCATGCAATTGTGTTCGGGTTTGCGAAAATTAATATAATTGTGTTCGGGTTTGAAATGTTTCTTCTGAATGACAAAAAAAAAAGCAATGAGAAATCTGAAAATTAATAGAAATAGCTAATTTCATTATAAAAAATGAATTTTCATTTGTAATTTTTTTAGCAACAGCAAATTCCGTCACTGTTTGGTCAATTGGATTTGCAACTCAGCGACGGCTTCGAAGCCGTCCCTAAATAGCCATGGCAAATATCGTGGCTGTTTTGTCAATTGGATTTGCAACTTAGCGACGGCTTCGATGCCGTCGCTAAATAGCCACGGCAAATACCGTCGCTATTTGTCATTTTGCGACTGCCTTAACCGAAATTTTAAACAACTTTAGCGACGGAGTTTTTCGACTTAGCGACGGTTTTTAGCCATGTAGCTACGTGATAGTTTACCGTTGCTGATTCAAATAGCGACGATTAAAATAGCTACGGTTGTTGAGCCGTTGCTAATTCATTTTAGCTTCGGTTTTTTGATAATTAGCCATGGTTTTTAGCCGTTGCTGAATTGACTTTTTTTTGTAGTGACATAATAATTGATAAATTACATATGGACTTGAGTGTTGTTGTATGTATGTGATTGACTAAGGAGAAACATGCAAGGTTCTTTTATTTTTATAATAAACATATTTTTATTGAAAGAGTAACTGAAATTTTTTTGCAATGTACTGAACAACAAGAAGGTTTTTCAAACAAGATCCAAATTACCATTGTTAAATAAAAAAAGGTAAAACAGAAGAAGAGCTATGAGCAAAAATTTAGCTAGCAAGTGTGCCACCCAATTCTGGTTCCTGCGAATGTAGATGCTTCTTACTGAAATCACTTTTGGTAGTTGTTGGCTTAGCTTCCTCCAAAAGATCAACTATTGCCAATCTAGGTACTAGTGCTCTCGTGCTACTACCTTGACTACCATTATGGAATCATCAACAATGACCACATCCTATAACTGCCTCTGCTATTGTAGTAAGTTTCGCTTAAAAAATGGAGTAGATACTACTATCACAATTACCTTTACTAGCTCCTACAATCTTCCTAGTTGCATAGAAAACTATTAAACCAAGAACACTTTAAGCAGTTCCCTGTCAGGCAACATCAGACAACAATGTGAGCACTTCCATTGATTTTCTTGTTCCAATCATCAACATTAGAGTCGATTAGGGCCCTGTTTCTACTAGTGCTAGGGTATTCCAATAAATGGAATGACAAATAGCTATCTCAAATAACTTTTTGAGGGTCAAACTTTTTTGTTAAAAACAAGATCATTCTCTACTCTTCGTAGGTTAGAGAGTACTGCTGCAACATTAGTGAAGGAGTTGCAACTAGCAGACTCAAAATCTTTTATGTATTCAAAAGCTTGTTTCTCATCAATGAGATTGGTAACTTATTGTCATCTTATGGGAATAGGAGAGATGACCCAAACTTGGAGAAAGAGATTGCACTTAAAAGAAGAGAAGAAAGTTTGTTCATTGAGAAGCATACAAGTTGAAGATTAGATTGTATAACTAATTAAAATATTGAAGTGCTTTCTGATGCATTTAGATTTGTCCTCACCAGTCCCGATGATATCTAACCTGCAAAAAGAGCAGCGGTTAAGCCCAGGACCACCGTTGTGGTGGCTGAAGGCACTCTGAAGATAAAGTCAGATACCGGTTTGAGAAAGAATAAAAATTGAATGTAAAATTGCAGTGTCTATACTTGCGTACCTTTCTTCCTTGTTTCACCAACTCTTATAGCGAGCTTTCCCTCCTCAATTGTCTCTGCGATTGAGGGCATGATGGAAGGAGAAGATCTTGCATAAGATCTTACCTGTGCATGACTCAGTACTTTGGCACTTGGCACTGTTTAGGACCAATGATTGGTTGGGCTAGAGCTGATTTCATGTGAGTGGATCTCAGGCTTGTGACAACTTTTAGATCCACTGTTCGGGCTTTATTGTCCTGGGCCAAATTCTAAGACCCATGCCTCTAAGGCTGGCGTGTCTTGGGCTTGGGTGCCTGACTTACGGGCTAAACAATGGTCTTGTGCATGGGTTTACTTAGGATTGCGTTGAAGCCTTTTATGTGCTAGGGTTAGCCCATGCCACGTGTACGATTGTGATTGAGTGACTGTTTGATGTCTCATCAGCTACTCTCCGTAGTTAGTGGGTCTGCGCACTGGGCCACTAACTGACAGCTTGTGGGGGTTTGTAGTATGCCATGATCGCATATTTTCGGGGCCTTTTCGGTGTCACACTGCATTAAATGTTTATGCAGTGGTTAGGTAAACGTGCCCCCTTTGCGCCAAACCTATATAAGCTTGTTTTGAGGGGAGTTTTTACCTTTACCATCTCAGAGCTCTCTTTGTTCCGTATTGTGTTTTTTTGCCCCGGTTGAGCTTGAGTTTTTGTTCAATCATGTGTGAACCACTTAACTTCTCGCGAGGGAGGCATCACGGGAGTTTAGACTTCTTTAGAAAGTCACTGTTGTCTGAGGAAGACTTGGCTACCCTCGGTAGGCAATACGAACTCCCTAGTAATCTGAGAGTGTTGCTTCTCACAGAAAGGGACTCTCACTCAGTTCCATTGGGGGGGGGGGGGGGGGGGGGGGCATCTGCCTTTACAAGGCCATGTTTGAGGTTGGCTTGCGCTTCCTTGTGTCTAGCGTCATTTGGCGCTACTTGTATTCTTTGAGCATCGCCTCAGCTCAAATAATGTTGAGCGGGTGGGGTGTGCTGATTGCATTCTGGTCAGGGCGAAGGATGTAGGAATCCATATGTCGGCGAGATTTCTCCACTCCTTGGCTTCCATCAATATGAATAACCAGGGTGTTTGTAGGGTGTGGAGGCTCCATTTCCTGACTCGCCAATTTGAGGATCCGGAGGATTGGCATATGTATTGCTTTTTCGCTTATGCCAAGTCTGAGTACTTCTCGTTTGATGGCATGAAAGTCATCTGCGACTTTTGGAACCTCTTTAAGTTATTTTCACTTTTCCATTAATATTTTTCAATAACTGACTCACCCGTTGTCATTCACTAGGGTGCCCGACTCTATCATCCTCTATTATGAAGAGGAGCAGATGAAGGCTGACTTCCTTGCTCTACCTCTAATGCCTATTTTGAAAGTTATTCATCGAGATAATATCAAGCGGAGCATATTATTTTCTGGTAAGGCAGGTGACGTGGGGCGTGCCCTATCCGTGCCTATCGGTTCTTCTTTAGGTGCAGAGGCGTCGACAACGGGTCTCAGAATAGGAAGGTGCCAAAGATGCCTAGCCCTTTGGAGAAGAAAGCCTTGGAGGGATTGCTTACTCTCCCTTGTCGCTCCAAAAGGCTCAAGTTAGGGTCCACTCCTCATGCTGCTTCTTGGAGCGGGGAGATGAATATTTTGGACCAGACTGTTGATGAGGAGTTTTTGGTCGACCATCTTCAGAGGTTGCTGCTCCTGGCCCATTTTTCGCGGAAGGACAATCTGCACTTGAGAGCACTGCCTGCGATCCTTCCTTGGGTTCTGGATTTGGAAATTTGTCTGAGCCTCCTTCCACTGCTGCTGTTAAGGGGAAGCAAGTTGCTGAGTCTTCTCCCTTAGGAGATGAAGGGGAAGAGGCAGTGTTGGCCCCTATTTCCGGGGCTCCTCACACTGAAGCTGGAGTTAGTTCTCACGCTTTGATGTATACTGAGGTGGATCACAAGGTTGCCACCGTTGATTAGATGAAGATGAACTTCTCTTGGGTAGTTAACCAGCTACTGTTGGAAAAGGCGGCTATGGAGGCACACATCACTCGTGGTCAACAGCTTCTGATGCTAGTAAGTTGACAACTTGGTTGTTTTGCCACTTAGATTTTTTGTCATATTTTATTGATCATTCCCGCGCGTGGTTTTGTAATCTAGGGCTGACCCACCTGACCCATATTGACATGGCGGGTATTGAGGTAGGGTCCATTTGGGATAAGATTTGTGCCTTGGAGATGAGGTTTGTTTACTAGGAGGCCAGCTTGCTGACGCCTGTTAGGAGGTGGACTCGCTGAGAGAGCAGTTGGCCGCTCAGGCTGATCTAGAGGCCCAGCTGGCTGAAGCCCGGAAGGGTATGACCACCGCTTGGTTGTTTAGTTTTTTTTGGAATCCCAACTGAAAGGGATCCAATGGAGCCTGGACGAAGCCCAAGCTACCCGACCTGAGCTGTTGTCCGAACTGAAGGATGTTTGAGAACGACAGGACAAGGCAATAGATGAGCATACTGCGTTTGCTAAGCGCCTGTCGAACTTCAAAAATTATGCCACTAACTTCCAGAGTACGCTAGTCAGTGAGCGCGTTGAGGCAGTTTGCCTAAGAGGGCTTTAGGAGGCCCTTCAGACACAAATTTCTGAACTTACTCAAGAGCATGCTCATTGCGACGAGGTAGCTTGAAAGGTGGTGGTTTCTGAAGAGAGCATGGCCAAAGTAGTTGGGGAGATAAATAACTCTAAGGCATAGTGGAAAACTAGAAAGAAGGAGCTTCGCGAGGCTGCTGATAAAGCTCGGGCTCGTGATGTTGCTGATGAAAGGCTAGAACTGATAGACTATATCCAGGAGCTCCACAGAGATTGGGATCTCTCCATCTACCAACATCTTGCTCATGCTTGGTTCGAGGAGGCATATGACTCTTCCTCTGGCCCGCGAGGTGGTCCTAAAGCGAGTTCAAGTGTCGCAAAGACGATTGCCCGTCCTGTTGTCCCAGAGCCTGCTTCAGACTCTGCAGCCCATGAAGTTGCTTTTGACTATGTTCGGCCTTTTAAAAGAAAAATTATCAATTAAAAAAATTTCCCTTTATTTGTTTTTATTTGTATCTGTGTCTTGAACTGTCGTAGTTGCCATATCTAATTCTTGCTTAGATTAGGCTGAGTAGGTGGTAGGCTGGTATATCTACCCCCAACTGAAGTTGGGTTTCAGTGTGGACTGAAACCCTTTCTTTTATGTCTAAGCATACACTTTCAATAGTAGTAACTTAATCTGTTATGAGAGTTAAGTTATAGGATAATCGCCTTTGTTTGTATGGGTTGTACTCCCCTAGTGACGTGAATACTGTATCCCTTAGTAATTGATTCTGCGTAGGACTTTTCCTCATTTCGAAGACTGCATTTCCTTGCTGGTTTCTGACCTTCGTAAAAATTAGGTTGCTATGCAAACTGTATCTTTTTGTTTGTTCTGAAGAGGACTTTGAACTTCAGTCGGGTCGTCTTTGCCTTCTGATTTGAGCTCCCATAATATGCTCTGCTCCTGGGAAGGAGTTAGTTTGTTGAGGAGTTTTTGGTACCCCAACGGGCTAGACTCCCTATTTTTATCTGGTTCAATCCTTGAGAGGTCTTGAGCTGAGAAGGAGTAGTCTTCGCCCATCAGGAATAGTCCTATTTTGACCCCAATTCTAAACAAGAGTTGGGTTGCAGAGGGAACATTCTTATTTGAACAGGCTCGGCTTCTATGCATATCTTGTTTAATCTTTAAGAAGGCTAAATCTCATAAGATGTCCTAGTCCTGAACATGATCTGAGGTGTTGAATAATCATCTTCGCTCGAATGGGCCAGGTTCTTGTATTCCTCAAGCTCTGTCCCCAAGAGGACCTGATTTGGGAGAAGTCATTCACATCTGTTATAGGCTTTATAATATACCTCAATCCTGAACAAAAGTTGAGCGGTTGAGTAACCATCTCCGCCCGAGCGGGCTAGGCTATTGTGTTATTTAGGTTTATTCCTAAATATGACTTGTGCTAGGAAGGGGGGTGTTACGCCTGTAAAGGCTAGACTCTATAATAACCTCAATCCTGAACCAGAGTTGAGTCGTTTGAGCCATCCTTACCTGAACAGGTTAGGTCCTCGTATTCCTCTAGCTCAGTCTTGAACATGACATGCGTTGGAAAGAGTCAGTTATGCCTATAAAGGCTAGGCTCTACAATAACCTCAATCCTGAACATGAGTTAAGTTGTTTGAGGATCCATCCTTACCCGAACAGGCTAGGTTCTCGTATTCCTCTGGCTTAGTCCTGAACAAGACCTGAGCTGGGAAGGAGTCTGTTACGCCTGTAAAAGCTTGACTCTATAATAACCTCAATACTGAAAAGGAGTTGAGTTGTTTTAGGAGCCATCCTTGCCTGCATGAGCCATGTCCTCATATTCTTCTAGCTCAGTCCTGAATAGGACCTACGCTGGGAAGGAGTCGGTTGCGCCTGTAAGGGCTAGACTATAATAATCTCAATCCTAAACATGAGTTGAGTTGTTTGAAGAACCATCCTTGCCCGAATGGGCTAGGTATTCGTATTCCTCTGGCTTAGTCATGAAAAGAACATGCACTGGGAAGGAGCATGTTATGCCTATAAAGGCTAGACTCTGTAATAACCTCAATCCTGAACAGGAGTTGAGTTATTTGAGGAACCATCCTTGCCTGAATGGGCTAGGTTCTCGTATTCTTCTAGCTCATACTTGAATAGGACCTGCACTGGGAAGAAGGTTGTTACACCTATAAAGGCTAAACTCTATTTGAATGGTGAGCTGTCCATGGACTGGGATCGATCCCATGTGTTATACCTTGGCTCCTTGGCGGATTAAGTAACTTGTACGGTGAGCGGTCGTGGCCTTCAATGAGGCTAGGCTCTACCATTTGTGCATCATTTTGGTCCAGTAGTCGGACCAGATCAGGAGTGGTGAATTGCCCGGGGACCGAACTTGCCCACTTGTGAGGAACTGTCCATGGACTGGGTTCGCCCACTTGCGGTGGACTATTCGTGGACTGGGTCTAGTTCGCATGTGTGCCATTGTGGTCCTGAGGTTGGATTGGGCTATCTTAGGAGTGGTGAGTTGTTCGCGGACTAAACTCGCCCGCTTCTGGTGGACTGTCCTTGGACTGGGTTCGCCCGCTTCTGGTGGACTGTCTGTGGACTGGGTCCAGACCACATTCGCGTTGCCTTGGCTCCTAAGGCGAACTAGGCCACTTATGCGACAACCTATCGTCATCCTGAAAAAGACAAGGTTTGGACGTTTGTGCACCATTTCGGTCTCTGTGTTAGAATCAAGCTTTGGTGGGATGTAAGTTGTTCGGGGAGTGTTCTCGACCTGTCGTATCATACCTTGGATCCTTAGGCGGGTAGGTCACTTATGCGGCGAGCCGTTGCTACATTCGGTGAGGCAACGCTCGGCCGCTCGTGCACCATTTTGGAACCCGTATAAGGATCGGGTTTTCCCCTATAGAAGGAGTAGAGCGTGGAGTTGAATCATTTTTAAGGAGATTACCTTTTATTGATTTGTGATAGCCTTATAAATGATACGTTTTAAGCCCATAATTCTATATTTGTTATGTTCTATTATCTAATAAAATGTTCTCATCGTGTGCATTTTGTATATAACCCAGGAATTCAAGTATTAATCATCAAATATGCACAAAATGACACAATAAGGCTAAGTTCAATAACAAAGTCTATTGGAAGATTGAACTACATAAGAGCGGACTTGGCTATTTGCAACTGACTGAGCTTTGATCACCTACCTCATCCCTCCAATACGTTCAAACTTGGCCAAATTTAATAAAACGAACTCAGATAACTAGAGCCAATTAGAACGGTGTTCATAGGACCTCAAAAAAGGAATAGACTGTGATTGAACTCTTTCGAAGTAAGGTTGCTCTAAGGCCAATTGGTATGCACTGATAAAGACCAGTGTGACTGCATCATCATTTCTTACCTTTTCGCCTAGAGAGTGGTGCTTCGATGGAGTTTTTCACAAGTCCAATTTTATTTTGATTAGGAACACAGAGGTTCTTGAAAGTTTTTAAGTGACAGCTAAATATAGTAAGAAATCTTTGGATCTTAAAGACGCCCTTCAAAGGCTTAACCAGTTCTAGCATACTAAACAAGGTACAACCTGGCTAGAACGCATCTCTGCCTAGTGTGGTGGTTTAGGGAATTTTTACGTAATAAGCTACCTCTTATTTACTTACAAGACATGTGGGAAAATCTAACTAGGGTGAGAATTGATTTTGAGATGTTCAAAATCATTCTCCATTTCAATTAGAATGGGTATTAAAAAATCAATCGTCACTTTCACATAATTGAAGATAATCAACTTGTTGCTTGCTAGATGGATATATAGGAATTGATTGAGCCTTATTTGTGTGTCATGATTAGTGTGCCCTTTTAGGTACATTTGCATATTGCAATTAGTTTAGGTCATATCAATTAAGGTTGCATAAGATTTTAGTCATTTACAAACAAAAAATTTTAAAACTAAAAAAAGTTCAATTTAAAAAAATAAATAAAAAAATCCAATCAAGATTGATTCAAATTCAGAGTCAATGAGGTTATCTTGTGCTAGGACACTACACCAAATTGACATATTTGTAATAACTCCCAAAATAGTAACACTTTTGAGCTGTTACAATCCATCAAACAATTTCAAGTCAAAATTAAATTTAGTTAAAAAAATATGAAAAACAGTTACACAAAAAAAATGATACAATAAATTAGATCACCATGAATAGTATCATTTGTAGGACCATACTATTCATGGTGATACAATAATTGTATCATTTTGTATGTGAAAATATGTAAAATTGCTTTGTGAATTGTTATAGCTCAAAATTGTTACTGTTTTGGAGTTTGTTACAAAAATGCAAATTTGGTGTAGTGGGAGCCATACAATTATGTATTTTCATTGGGAAGATGACGACAATGCTGAGGTAAATTACTATGCCTCGGTAACCCAAGGTCAACCCTTAGAATCAAGTTTTGATTATACCAATCATTTTTCACAAAATGGATATGGAAACCAACCACCTTGAAACAAACACCAACCCAATTGGGGTTATCAACATTTTAGGTCCACACCATCATTTGATCCCCAATATATGCATAACAATAAACCTTACCTTAGTTGTCTTAAAATGCCTTTGGTAGAGACCAATCCATATCACGTTATGCAAAATATGCAATCCACATCATCTTCGTATCCAATTAGCTCATGGGAGAAAACTAAGATTTCTCCTTCATTCCAAGAGAGCCTAGATCAATATATGTAATCCTTAAGTGATTCCATACGAGAGATAAAATTAAGTCAGCAGGCTGTTGACCAACTTTTATTTGAAATTTGGGATTTAAGGCTTCAAAATGATGCATTGATGAATGTTGGGGATGAATGTGAATAAAGTATATTAGAGGGGAGTGAGAAATTTGATGAATTGTGCCACATTGATATACCATTGTACCTTTATCAACCCCTCAAACTCCCCAGGTAGAACAAGATGAGTGGATAAAACATGTGAGACATTGTGATGAGGTGGGATTGCGAGTGAATCATGAGTGTTGTGTTCAAGATGAAATTAGTCATGGCGATTTTATACCTAACCCTATGCTTATTGATGTAAATCCTACGTACACACAAGATCTTGACATAAGTGATTATTCAATTGAATTGTTATGTGACTCTTGTAATCTTTTGACTATTGTTGGAACATTCATGTCCAATACAAAGGTAAATCCTGATAAATTTGTTAACATTCTCCCCAGTATTAGAAATTTCATTGAGTTTAGACTTGAATTGCATGTTTCCAAAACCTTGGAGGATAATTTTGTGAAATGTAAAACAAATTGTGAAGAACTTGAAGAAGACGATGACCAATCCACGCGTGACCGATGGCCTCTCCTAGAACACCAAATTGAATTTGCAATATTCTTTTGAGGAAACATTTTCTGAGCTAAAGATAAAATTTAATCGTGAGAGGTTTCCTTGGATTCACTTGTGGGACATGTCAAATCAATTGCATCTTATTGTCTCGTATAATCATATTTGGTATGACCCACAAATTTTTAGGTTGTTATTGATGATTTAATGTTAGACTAAGATTTTAGTGTATATATTAGGTCAACTGAATTTAAAAAAAAAAAAAAAAAAGGAAAAATCACTTGACTGTGATTTGATTAGAGCCTACTTTTGGATTTTAACAGAAGTCATTTGAGTCCTCATGTCGTTTAATGGTATATCCTTTTCCATTCTATTTATTATTGTTTCCCTCTTATAACATTGAAGACAATATATGGTTTAGGTTTAGGTTTTGGGGGGGGGGGGGGGGGGGGGGGGGATTTTTCAAAACTTATATTTCATTTGAAAATGGATTGTCCAATTTATTGAGTCAATAAAAAAAGATTTGTTTTTTTGTTTTTGTAACCCGAGTACTTATCCATAATGAGATTAGGTTCCATAAATCTAACTGCAAGAGCATCTGAGTGTAAGATTTGAAATTTTGAAAGTTAGTAATTTGTCAATATTAGACAATAGTTTGTACTACTTATAAGCCAAGCGTTTTCTAAGAGTTTGCATTGAGAGTTGTGTTTTAGCTGATGTTCTTGTTTAAAGTTGAAAAAGTGGATTAGTTATCTGGTGAACATGAAAATAATAGTGAAGACTTGAACCCTGTGAGATTTCTAGCATTTCTCATTTCTGAGGGTTATAAGCTAATTCTAAATTTCTTGAGTCCTATATTATCTTGTTGCATGATTTCTATAATTCTTTGTTTCTGTAAAAAACTGAGAATAAAACATCAAAGTTGAATCATACCACTACAGTACATTTTGAAATTCACCCAAGGCATATAACCGTGTTATTCTTGAGAAATGAAGAAAAATCATTATTTACCTAGATTAAGCCTTTTAACCTTCCCATGTATTTTTTAACCTTGGAGCCAATTTGAAGCATGTCATATTAACAATTTTGTAATTAATCCACTAATTGAAAACCCCAAAATAACCCAATTATATTTTTCCCGACCCTTGTACTTTTGAGAAAGGTTGGAGATGAATGATTAAAAAAAAGTTTTATCACCATCAATGGATAGGTATACACTTCTTAGTGCCAAAACGAGTAGAAAGGGCTTCACATTCCATTACCATTTTGTATAAGGCTAAAAAAAAAAAAAAAAAAAAAAAAACAACAACAACAACCAAGTAGCCATTGTTTTCCACATCCATGAAGATGTACGTTAATAGAAAGCAAAATTCTGGATGTCGAGGAAATGAGCGAGGAAACCAGCGAGGGAAGTGAGGTGGAGGGGGGGAAATCGTTCACCCCCTCGGGATGCGCGCGCAAAAAACAACGGTTCGCATCCCGAGGGGGTGAACGGTTCCCCCCCTCCACCTCACTCCCCTCGCTGGTTTCCTCGCTCATTTCCTCGCCATGTAGAAGTGCCCTAATAGAAAATAAGGTGTTAAGCTAATCCATAAAGTTCAATACTTATAGAAGATATCTAACCTTATCAAAAGTATTTTTGTTTGTTCTTAATCTTCAATGTTGCCATTTCCTAAGCCCTGCTACAACCTAGTCAAAATATTTTGATTCTTAGAAAAATATGGCCGAAGTGTGGGTGAATTAAGAAATATTGTGGTGAATTAATCAACATTCTCAACGGATGATACTCTTTCTTGAGATCATATTTATTATATTCTCGAATTTCGGTATTTTGGCTTGTATGTGAACAATCTCTTATTCATTGTTTCATCTTATTCACATACATTTGAGATAAAATAGTCAAATCTATGAGTGATTTCATTCTGAGTGATTATATACCTTGTGAGATTTGAAGTTGAAGCGAATTTTTTGGAATGTGATCTAGATATATGTCCATTTTTAAACTGAAATTTGAATCGAAGAAGATGATCAAACTCTTAATATAAACTTGAATGAATAATTCCCATGTCATTTGAATAGCTTACTCAAGTCACTTATTGACTTAATACTGATCAAGAAGTTACATGAATACATCTCTTGAGGCTTACACATTCAAGTAGGAAGTCTCCGAGATTAAATAAGGAAAAAAGTTATTTCTGACTAAAGTTTTTAGTTTGAGTATCGAGTATCACTAATGTTTGTGGGTATAATTTCTGAAAACCCTCACGAGACAACAACTCGTCCACTAGGAAAAAACTTGAGGTTTAAAGGCTTATTACATATGCTAAATGTAATTGTGATTCCTACGAAAGTTAGTTAGTTTTTATTCTTCATTTGCTCAAGGACTAGCAAAATGTAGGTTTGGGTGGATTCGATAGCCTTATAAATGATACACTTTAAGCCCATAATTATATATTTGTTATATTCTATTATCCAATAAAATACTCTCATTACGTGTATTTTATGTATAATGCAGAAATTCAAGTATTAATTATCAAATATGCACAAAATGACACAATAAAGCTAAGTTCAACAACAAAGTCCATTGGAAGATAACACGTGCATTACTAGTGATTTTCAAGCCCAATGTCCATAAAGTCAAGCCCATAAAGCACCATCATCTATGGATCTCGAGAAAAATATTTGAAGATTTGGACATCCACATGGCAACTTCATCCTAGCTAAAAAGAATCTCTACATATTCCACCATCCATTCTTCAACATATATTTTTTTTTAATCTTTTTCTTATTTTATTCTACCATATTCTTTTATCTTTTCCCTATTCCACCATCCATTTTCCACATATTCTCTTTTTTTTTCTTATTTTATTCCACCATATTTTTTTCCTTATTTTATTCCACCATCCATTCTACCATCTAACACCTCTTCACCTATAAATACCTCATGCTTGGAGTATACTTGAGGAAGGAAGGGAGGAAGAAAAACCAAAGAGTTGTAATCAAATTGAGAGAAGTTGTAGTATTTGTAGAGTTTAAAATAATAAGTTGAGGGAAGACGTAAAGCTTGCCATGTTTGGCTAACATCCCACCTTAAGGTGTAAGCCCATGGGAGGATAGCTCCAAAATGGTTCTCCTTTGGCTTAGTTTATTTCCAAGTTTATGTATTAGAGAAGAAAGTAGTAAGATTGATCATGTAACTTGATTATATTATGAACCAATGAGGTAAGTTAGATATTTTGTGTTTCACCATATGAATTCAATTCATGCTTTCTTCTTCTACTTCTTAAGTTCAAGATTAGATAAGCGTATATCATTGCAATTTTTGTAACAAGCTTCTACTTATAATGTTTACATATTATTAGTCTAAGTTTCATTTTGATTTGTTAGATATTTGGTGTTTCATTTAAGTATGAATTCCTTGTATGCTTTTAAATCAACACTTGATTCTTAAATTACTAATATAATTAAACTTTGAAATCAATTTGTTCATAAAGCCAAAATTTTCATCCTAAGGTGAGATGAGAATCTACCTTAGTATGTGTTAATGAATTTGGAATGATCAATCTAAGAGTGCCCTAAAAGTACCTTCTGCTCATGATGGTAAACTCAAAGCCCTAACTCTCAGATTTAGGTTTTAGTTTTGCATTTTTATTTTAAACACTTCACCAATTACTTCTTTTCTAATTAGGTTAAGTTTCAAAAGAGATTTGAAGATTAATTTTCCTAATTTTATAGCGCTCCTTGTGGGATTCGACCCGTACTTGTCATTATCTAACTCAATAGATAACCGTGCGCTTGCGGTATGATTTGAGATCGATCAATTTGCTTCATGCCACCCTCGCTGTTCCTTACCAGTAAGCCCTGGGCTTGTTGGTCCATATTTCTTTGGGGGGGGGGGGGGAGGGGATTTGAGCCGATCGCAGTTACTTATTCGACAGTTTCATCACCACGTAAGGACATTCTCTGGCATAAGGCCGATCTCCCTTGATTGTCCATGTCTCTCCTTTGATAGAGTAATTTAGGCATTGATGCCGTGTGGAGAACACTTCTCTCATATGGTGGAGCCAGAGCCTTCCCAGAATAATATTATATGCGGATGAGGCGTCCACTACGATGAACTCCATCATGAGGAACTTTGTTGTTTCCCTTGTTCCTAGGGTAGGTTGATGCACTGACTGAGCAACTTTGAGCTCCACTGAAACCAACCATCACCTAGTTCTCTGACTTCAGTTCCTCTTCTCCCAGCTGCATCCTACAAAATCCTTCCAGAAACAGGATGTTGTCTGAGCTTCCAATGTCCACCAACGACCTTTTGATGCCCCATTTTGATATGGCAATCGTGATGACCCCTTATGTCACGCCCCGATTTTCGAGAAAAACGAAAATCCTAAAATCCACGTAGGATTATCCGTTTCCCCAATAACTCGGGACGTGAAATTCAATAACAACAGAAACATTTAGCAGCAAAGACAAATAAAGTGTAGAAAAATGAACCGACTAAAATTTATAACAAAACTCTAACCAGGAAAAACTGACGTCGCTATCCCCACTAGCGAAACTCCCGTAACGCTGCTCAAAAGTCTCTAAACCTTAAAAGCTAATCGGCTACATTCCCAAAGGGATGTACCCAAGAAGCAAAAGCTCACTTGGGTCAGCAATAAAGCTGGTGTGAGAAATCTTCATCCCAAAAATCAATAAAATCGCACGTGATAAACATCAAGCGAAACACAAACAACAAACCATCACACCAATAGGTAGTTCCTCAACGAGGCAAAGGTGTGATGCAAGAAAACACAGTCCAAAGAATTTTGTTCCTCAACGAGGCAATCATTTCATCATCCTAATATGTAAATATTCATTTACCTGTACTTACCCTATAGGAGTTGACTATGGCAAGTCGGACCTGCAGAAATATTAGTGGACTTGCCATCATGCATAAAAAGGATTAGAAACAAGGCAACGTAATTTATTCTTTTATTTGAATTAGGTTCATCTTTTTAACGGATTGATCACTTAGACGATACCACATTCGCACCACCTCCGTGCCGAACATACATGCCTGTATGCCTCTCTCATATAAAGGAGGACTACTCCGTCATCCATGCCCAAGTGGGGACATCACATACAGACATGCATCGCGGATACCCCTAACTATATGAGTACCAAAAGCCACTCTTGGGCTATCAATGCGCATAAACTCACGTCACATTTTTTACGGATAAATATCAAAGCCTATTTTAGGCATACAAATTCACCACATTTTCGAAAGACTAACCCGAAGGTTATTTTAGTTTCTCTAGTAAGAAATGGGTGCCCCAACTCCGCAAGACGACCCACTGGTCATTTAGTTTCTCTAGTAAGAGAGGGGAAATAATAAACAAAAGAGGTGTGGTAGTTCTAAGTGATACAAGTCCAAGTGGTTTATCTTTTCAAAAATCCAGGTTTACCAATATCATTTATTTTTCATAATTCAGAATTCTTCCACAATGACATTTTGTCATACATGAATTGATTCACAATCTATTCACCCACATTTTTGGGGAAAACATAGCATATTCATTAATCATGCTATGTAACAATATGGCAATCAAACCACTCCTTGATTCAAATATCCAAATTCTTCATAATGCATAAACAAGTCAATATGCATACAAATCTCCAAATTTATCACAATGCATTAATATTCATCAACCATTCAAACACCAACCAAACAAAGTCACACCCAATCAATAAAATGGTAAACATGGGTGACCCCAAACATGAACCCAGCAAGCTAGGAAAATCTCACACATCAAACAGATCAAAAATATTGGAGATCAAGCGTTTGCAGCACAAAACACCACAAATAAGGCAACCTCATTCTCAAACATGTCTAAAATCTCACAATTGGATTACCTGAAATGAAACTCGTCATTTCCATACAAGCAATATACATACAGTATACATATACACCAATTAAAATGACCAGCCCTAAGATAATCTCTCTTCCAATGTTAACAAGAAAATTCTTCTCACCAGTATGGATTCAATTTAATCCTTCAATGTTTCCTATCATCAACCTCTTTCTCTCCCTAATACAACTTCAAATGGGTTACTTCCACACATGTTTCCATCACATAAATCAAACAACCCCATAACTCCCTCAATGACATGAATAAGGATCATTTTCACCACTAAAATGGAATACTTTTAATTATGTGATCTGATTTTCTACCTTTGCATATGTTAAGACTCGATCCACCTCACTTGTCGTTCACCATGTTGAACACACAAAACTGATATCTAAGTTCTGAATATATATTTCTTATGATGATCCAATTAGATATGTTTATTCAACTCTTTCAATCATGAGTATCCAACCAAGGGTAAAATATGACAATGGCTAAAAGATGAAGGACTATGAGTTTAGAATATTCAATCATACTTAACATCTATCAAACCAATTAGAATAAGGATGAATATATCCCCACTGAATTGCTCATCCAAAGAGATAAAGGGCTAAGAGTTTCACTTACACCTTACACCCAAAACCTTTGAAATGGGATTTAAATCAAGCAATATAACAAGCCTAAGAATCCAATCCAAAATCATCAAGGACACACAAATACCGGTCATCACAACGCCAAACCAAAATCCAAATCCTAACCACACATTCTCGCAACAAAACTCACAAACCCCATCATCAAATCCTCACAAATACAATCACTAATTTAGTCAAGAAACAAGGATTTGCAAAAATACAGGGAATAAGAAAACTCACAGTAAAAGAGGAAGAATGAAGAAAACTCACTGATTTTAAATCTTATAGCATCCACCCCATTCAACACCTCCTCCATATGTTGAAAGCTTCCCAGCAACTTTGCATCGGAGTTCTGTATTTGGTATAACAAATCAGTAGGACCAACACCACTCCCACTAGTACCATCATGTCGCCTTATTTGATCATTCGCAGAGAACCCCATTTGCTGCCCATTCTCATCCTTCAATGCAAAATTGTTGTTGTTGCCACCAGATGAATAAATGGTCTGAAGAAGGTCATCTACATCAAACATGTCATCAACACACAACTCCTACAATCTCTCTTGAGTAGGAGGAAACCCATCGAAGTAATTCAAGTCCATAATCCCAATGTTGTTCATTTCATCTTGACTATTATAACCAAACCCATTGAAATCATTAGGCTCCACTTCATTAACACCAAACCCATTGAAAAAGTTAGACCCCATGACAGCTCCACCATCCTCAATTGGCTCAGTCTTCACTGTACAAACAGCAGTATGAGCTTCAACAGCTGCACTAGACACCCTTTCATCCACACCCAACATTACCATCGTTGCTCTCCTCTCCTCTCTGTTTTCACTAAAACACCCATCGTCTATGGCCGAATCAGGCCATTGCAAGGCAGTCTCACGTCGAGAAACCCATCGATTCAACCTCATAATGTCTGCTTTAATTTCACTGTTTGATCCCTTAGCATTAATCTGCATAACTGATACATCAGAGACCACCAAGGTCCTTGCATCCACAGAGAACCAAGTAACAACCAATGCTAGAAAGAATAACATTCCCATGCCCATATTATCCTTTTGTGGGCCTCGGTCCTTGCGACAAGTTCATAACTGATCTCATCCATCCCTGATCTTTTGATTGAGAATACTGAGAAATGACGATCCCTTGAGACAGCCAAAAGGAAGGCATCATCATGAGAAAATTCCATCTTAGTCATTGTTAGACTGTGAGATTGCAAGCGACCAACAGCCTTCCATGATCCCACTAGCCATAGCCATATCTCAGCCACAGCCAGTATCGTCACCATAAATCACAGAGTTCGTCGCCATCATCGCCACCACAAATCACAGAGTTCGTCGCCATCACAGAGTCGTATCTGAAACCCCATCGCCTCCATCAGCACTGAATCGCCTCCATCAGCCCTGAAACAGACCAACAAACCACCATCGAACAACCCTTCATCTCGCACCTCAACTCACAGAGTCGATCAACAGACCGACGAATCAGTTCGACGCCGCCACCGAGAAGAAAACATGAGGGAAAGAGAAGGAAAAAAGAAGAAGGAAGGAAAAAGAAAAGAAAAAAGGGTTTTCTTGGTTTTCTCTTTATAGGGTGGGTGGCTATTCGCCCCCACTGGACTTCTGAAAACACCCACCTTCTAAACTCACCAAATAAAACTCTAATTTCGAAATTCACATTCAATTAAATGTAACCCTATTTTATTTAATTAAAAAAAATAAAATAAATTATCTTTATGAAATTTAGGGGTGTTACACCTTACATGTCCTACTCGGTGAACGTTAGGTTTAGGGTTGGATGTTCTACCTGGGCATGTTATACTGGGCGGTCTCTGATGTGGGGACCTGTCCGCAACTCTCGGATTGTTCGTTTCATTCACCGGTTAGATTTTCCAGATCCGTTGTCTGCGCTGTGCAGGGTGTAAATGACGTTTGCAACCTCTTCTTTGGCCTCTAGGGCCGCTTTTTCTTTCTCTTGGGGCTGTTTCTCGTCAAAATTTACAAATTCGCCAAGTCTTCCTCTTCGAACCCAATACTCGATCTCATTCTTGAGACTTTGGCAGTCCTGGGTGATGTGACCGTGATCCTTGTCATGGGCACAGTATTTGCCTTTATCTCGATTTGAATAATCACTTTTGATCTTTGGGGGCTACTTGATGTCCTCCAAAATTTTCATGGCGGAGAGGATTTTAGCCAAGCTGGAGTTGAGTGGAGAGGAACCTTCCGCCGACGTAGTTGGTGTACCTGTCAGGTTTGGCCTTGTCAAACTAGGTATTGTTGTCACTCTTACTCGATTTGGACCTGTCTCTTCTTCACACCTCATTTCTTCCCCTGTCCCGGACCCTGGGGGTCTGTTTGGCTTCATTTTCATGTTTTTTTTGCAGTTAGCATCTTCTCTAGAGTGATATACTTCTCCGTACTTTTTAGCAAGTCCGCCATATCCCTCGAAGGTTCCAGGGTGAGGAAGTTATAGAACTGTCCTCCTCAGAGGCCAGAAGCGAAGGCGGTCACCGACGTATCGTCGCTGCAACCGTCAATCGGGGTCAGCTCTTCATTGAAATGAGTGATGTATTCTCTGAGAGTCTCCTATTTCTGTTTGAGACTCAGCAGGTAGTGCAACCTCTTTTTTGTTCGCTGGCTCCCCACGAATCTTGTGATGAACACTTTTGTCAAGACCTGGAACGAATCGATAGATCTTGGCTGAAAACTGGGGAACCAGGTCATCGCAACCTTCTTCAGGTAGGTGGGAAAAGTTTGGCACATGATGGTCTCTGAACTTTTTTTAAGAGCCATCACATGATGGTAATGGCGCAAATGGTCTGACAGCATAGAACTCTAGTTTTGGTGGGACAAACTTTTTTGGAAGTGGGGCGCTCATGATTTCCTCCAATAATGGGGGGATGGGGAGATCGTACAAGACGTCTAGATTGGTTGCCCCTAGTAGGAGTAGGTTCCTGACTGCGCAATCTGTTTAGGGATGTGGCCCCCATGTTTTCCATCGTCCCTTAGGTTCTTCTGCTGACCGGTCTTTGATCCTCCCTGGGGAGATTTTCACTTTCCTTGACGCACTCTTTGGCGTCCTCTTTTGTGTGAGATTTCCCCGGATCTCTGCTGCCATCATGCGGCTATTGTCGATCATGTGCGAGCCTCTCCATCACTCGTGCCAGATGATCCATATGAACCAGGATCAGGTCTATGCAAGGATGGGCAGTGGTTGTTGCAACAGCTGGGTCAAGTGAATGCTCTGCCCCTTCGGTTGGATCTATTCAACCCTGTGGGGGGGGGGGGGGGGGGGGGGGGCTTCTCTTGCCGGAGGGTTGTCTGGTTCAGCATTGTTGCTCAGGATCTGGTGCTGGTATCCATTTCTTGATGTTTTGTTTAGCTTAGAAAGAACTCAGTAAGTTTGTTTCAGGGAAAACTTATTGTCATTTTCACCACGGATGACACCAAGCTGATGCCTTCATATCTGTCCTCGCCAATCTTGATGATATCTAACCTGCAAAAGAGCAATAGTTAAAGTCAGGACCACCGTTGTGGTGGCCGAAGACACTCTAATTCTTAAGGCAGATACCGGTTTAAGAAAAGTGTACACTGAATGTAAAATTGCAATGTCTATACTTGCGTACATTTCTTCCTCATTTTACTGACTCTTATAGCAAGCTTTCATTCCCCAACTGTTTCTCCAATCGAGGGCGTGATGGAGGGAGGAGATCTCGCACAAGATCTTACCTGTGCATGACTGAGTACTTCGACACTTAGCTTTGTTTAGGACCCAATGCTCGTTTGGGCTAGAGCTGACTTCGTGCGAGTGGATCTCGGGCCTGTGACAACTCTGAGATCTATTGTTCGAGCCTTATTGTCCTGGGCCAAAATCTAAGAGTCGTGCCTCAGGGGCTGGCGTGTCTTGGGTTTTTGGGCGCCTGACTTACGGGCTAAACAATGATCTTGTGCATTAGTCCATGCCACGTGTAGGATTGTAATTGAGTGGCTGTTTGATATTTCATCACCTTTCCATGTGCATAAAATTTGTGCTTATATTATATCAGTAATATTCCACCTTTTTTTTTTATCATTGCATCATTAACAACTTGACTAGAATCTCTACGCAATTGTTGTTTTAATCTAAAGTGGATATTGATTAAATTAATTTAAACACCCCCACCCCATACTGCATTGGGGGTTTTAAATCTTTATAATGGGTAAAAGATTACCAACCTTTAATTTATGGTAAGGCCTTACTCAGAAAACAATATGTAAATATGTTGTTAAATGGTCTTTCAATAAAGATGTGATGCAAAGCAAGCTAATAGTTATTATTTGGTTTTAAGTAAAAATTGTGATTTCGCTAAATATTAAGTTTTTTTAGAACTTGAAATTTAAAGTACCGAAATCAAAATACATTATCTCGACGAGTTATTTCTAAATATTTCGTTTTTTGAGTAAATTTCGTCATTTTCTTATAAAATCAAAAGGTTATGAAGCAAATTACATTTTTTCAGCCGAAATATTTCATTTTTTGTAGATTTTGATATTTTTATGTAAAACCCAAAAATTATGATGAAAATTAAATATATTTAATATAAGGATAGTTGTAGTAGTTAGGCTTCATTTAATATATGTGTTTGTCTCTTAATTGTCTCTTACTTCATTTAAATATAGTTAGGCTGCATTTGTTAGATTAATTTACTTGTCTCTTACTTTTTCACATATTCATATATGTATTTGACATATTCTTGAAATTTTTACGTTTTTGTCTATATACAATGAAATATTTCCGAAAATATTTCTTAAAATCAAAAGACTAAAATTACTTCGAATGACGAAATCACAATCCTTTGTTATAGGATACAATCCCACTACAACCCATGAAGCACATCCATGCTTAGTTTACATAATGAGATTCGATTCGAATTTTTACAGATAGCATTTCAGGTAATCGACCACTTTGGTATAGTTAACCTCCGGATAGAGCTTAGAAGCCTCCTCGTCATCACTAACTTCAAAGTTTGTAAGGCAGCCTTCGTAGCACACATGATAATAATGCGTCAAGCCAGCTTGTTGCGCAAATTCCAGGTCTTTCAAAAAGAAAAAGAAGAAAAGATTAATTAGGAGTTTCAAAATGAAATTCAATTTATATATATTTTACCATCTGTATGTTTTCATGAATTGTGATCACAAAAGGTTAAGCTATCGGAGAAAGTGTTAACTTATATATACATTTGATAATAATTTACTTATAGATATCGAGTTAAGATATATGTTGCACACAAATAAAGACATGGTTTTAACACTCCCATTCCCCTAAACTTTGTGGGCGAAATGTATTATGGATGATACCTTTCATGAGAGATAAGAAATCCTTCTCGGATATGCTAGACTTCTTTAGTACTTTTCCAATGAGTTTTTCCCATATTTCTACGACCTCTCTTTGCGATAAAATGAGCTCTGGAGGTCTAATATAGATTGTTTTGTTGAGTGTACGAGGATCATCTATCATTTTAAGAGTGTATGTTGCAATGTCGTCCTCATCAACATAAACTCCTATTTAGCAAAACAAAAATGTATTAGTAGAAAGATGATCAGTTATACTAATTGAAACTGTTTATTGATTCAGCTTGGAGCGAGCTCCTCGAGATGTGCATCAGTGCTCATCTCGAGGGGGATGGGTGGAGGACCCCCCTCCTTTCCCCCCCCCCCAGAATTACACTTACTGATTTCTCTCTCTGAAAAATGTTTGCCATACTTATACCTTTAACATTGCCATCTCCAGTCAAGAGCACGCTTTCTCTTGAAGGTGTAATAACACCGAATTGACACAAACCACCAAGAAAGTATCCAGCAAAGCAATTTGCAGAAATATAAGTGTAAGGAATATTAGCATCTTGAATGGCCTTCCTCACAACCATTTTTTCATCGAATGTTGCCCTCCCAGGTTCCATGGCGTGCCCCATCCTTGCTGGGTCCATACCAAATTCCGATGGCAGGAATCGCTGCAGATATTAAAAAATACAGTGAACTTTCACTAAATCGTTAGTAAAAAGTACAATTTGATATGATAATTGAGTCCCTTGTTTTTTTTTTAATCAATTATTTCAAAACCAATACAGTATATAGTAACTGAGGAGCTCATAGAAGTTCATACGAGATACATGGATTAGAGGGTTTTTATATAGATTTTCTTATAATTACACAAAAAGTTTGAGGGGTACTTAGAATTCAAAATGTTTTAAAGTTGTATTCAATCACACTAAATTACCAAAATGCCATGAACTTTAATTTTTCTTAATTTTCATCTACTGAGGATATAAGAGTCATTTGTAATTTTGTGAGCCAATTTTTTTTAAATTCCAGAAAATGTGGATGAAGACACCCTATGCTGTTCATTTGGGGCTCTGCCTTTAAAGTAGTAAAGATTATAAAATGGAGTTGCTACGTGTAGTCAACTGTTTGACTCAATGCCTCTAATTTTATTTTTAGATTTAGTTTTATAAAAATTGCTTGGTGTACCCAACCACATTTTGTTTACCATAAAACAAAATGTCGAGAGAAAAAAAATTACACATGTTATTGATTAAGGACTTGATACGAAGGATTCCTAATGTAAATTCTCGGATGTAGGATTTTTAAAATTTTTAAATGCATTTTTTTTAATATGATATAACAATTGCCACAAATTTGAATGTGTATTGATTTACATTTTTTATTTATTCATTTTTAATACATATTGTTTTTGTCTACTTCTCTATGATTAATGAAATTTAAATAATGCCTGACAAAATTTTGTTTTATAGATAATGATTTTTTGTTCTTTCATTCAATAATCAATTAACACTCCTAAAAGAGTAAATTTCACCATAAAATGATTTTTATTAAGAAAAACGATAAATCGGTATTATATATTGGTGTAACAAAGTCCAAAACATTTCAAAATATTGGTGCAACAAAGAGTTGGTGCAACCGAGTCAAATAGTCGATTACACGTATCAACTCACTTACAAAAATGTGGATGAAATCTAGTGACAAAAAAAGTTACACATGCCTATTTCACCCACTTATTTCATTCACCTGTAAATTTTAGAATGCGTTGATGTTTTGCGAAGATAGTCTCTTAACTATATAGAATACTCTTAGAAATAATAAATTCATTTGGAGTTTCGACAACATGCTATAGCCAAGGTGAAGAATTTTCAACCATTCATTTTTGCGATGAACTTGATGACTATATCTCATAGAGTTTCCATCTGCCATGTGTAAGCTATACAGTAAAAATTTTAGGGACCTCGTTGAGATAGCATACATAGATAAGCCTCTACATATGGGCTTCGACTTCTAACTTAGCCAGTTATGGTTCTAACTGAATACTTGCCTCTTTTGGTTTTTGTCTGAGTTGATTGTTTGTCTTTTTTATCGTACAAGTTTCATAAACTTGCAAATTTTTTTGTGAGAATGATCTATAAAGCAAAGAGATCATCCCTGCAAAGAGATCAATGCTCAGAAATATTTAGGTAGGTGAAGTAGGCGCATATGATTTTATTTGTTAAAATTTTGTGTCCCCGGGTTCAACTCATAAAAGGTAGGTTGAAAGGAAAATAAAAGAAAATCCTGGAAATGCTTATTTTCTTAAAGCCTAAAACTGGTAAGTGAAGGATCTTTTCTGTTTTATTTTCATTATCTTTTTATTTTGGATGATGTTTTAGGCAAGAAAAGAATAGAAAAGAACAAGAAAATCTTAGTTTCATTGGAAATGCTTATTTTCTTAAAGCCTAAAACTGTGAAATAAAAGCATGGAAACAATATAGCATGCAAAATAAACCAAGAATTCCTTATATATACCTTCACATTTCCAGCTTCCTTGATTGCCTCCACAAGTTTTAGCTGCAACAAAATATGATGGCTCCTTATATGAACCCCAGAAATAGCACATATAACAACATCAACCAATTTCACAGCATCCACAAGACTCTGATGATCATGGAACGAACCCTCAACGAGGATTGCCCCTTGTGCCTTGAATGAAAGCAGCATTTGGAGCTTCTCAATCTCAACGCCCATGTCAAGGCGGCGTAGAACGTATGTAATGTGCCCTTGGGCTAAGCTAGCCTTCACCAGCCTCCTCCCCAAGTACCCTGTTCCTCCCACAATGAGAACTTTGCTCTTAACAGCCATATCTTACAAAGCTTTCCTATTACCCTCTCTCTCTCTAATCAACTGTGATACAAGTGAAGAACTTCTAGCCCAAATGTCCATATATATACACATAAATGGTGTGGAAGTGAAAACTAATGAACCTTCCAAGTCTTGTAAACTTTGACAGGTTGGCTACGGTGGTTGGTTAGCGACAAAGGAAGAAACAAGTTAGGCATCTTGTTTTATTGTAAACAAATAAAGGAAATATTTTCTTAATATTTCAGAAAACAAAAAATAGTGTCCTTGTGTAGGTTGGTCAAGACAAATGATGCTTGTGGGCTCATGTGTCCATATGGGTTGTGTTAAGCACAGTGGACTAAAAAAAATTGATTTATTGAAATTAACTAAATTATTGAATTGATCAAGAAAAACATGGTTTCATTATTTTTCTGTTGTTTTGGGTTTTGAGTGGTATTACCTTTTAAATTTGTATATATTTTTGTAACTTTTTTACTTTGTAGCTAGTAGTTGAACAAATCTTTCTTGTGTGCGATTCTTGAATATCTTCTATTGACATTTGGCAGACCAACATTTTCAAAGATTGGTACTAAAAAAAAATCATTTTTCTCACCGTCACCCATTTTTCTACGTGGTGGAGTGGGTGCATAATTTGATTAGAGTTTATGATTTGCCGACCTTCAGATATACAGCTGTTGTTTGAACAACTAAGGATTATTCTTTTCTTTTATTATTCCAAGTTGTGCTTAGTTATTTCTAGCTCAATTTTTTGTTTACTTTCCCAAGTCTGTTTGTTGTTTGAGTGATTCTACGTGTCGAGGAAACTGGCAAGGGAGGGTGCCTCGCACGTGCCCGACTTTGTTTCAAAAAAAAAAAAAAAAAAAAAAGCGGGAATTCTTGTTTGAATTTCGTCGTTAAAATTTAAGAGGGAGGGAGGGACCAAAAAACAGAGAAAACCAGATGTGATACCGAGCTTCTCTTCTCTTCAGTGAACAAACAAGCTAGGTTCAGTTCTTCTCTTCTCATTGCTGAAGAACCCACTGCAGTGAACAAACAAGCTAGGTTCAGTTCTTCTCAATTTTCAAATCCAAATAACATGTGATACCGAGCTTCTCTTCTCTTCCTGGGTGATTTCGAGCTTCTCTTCTGGGGAGAGGGAGAGCTTTGAGCTTGTCTTCTCTGGTCTGGAAGAGAATAACTTCATCACCCCTCCTTCATCTTAGTTCTCGCGTCATCTTCCACTGCCCTTTTTGTTTAGAAGTTGTACTAAGCTTTTCGTTTGTTGTACTTCTCATTCTTTTCTTTGCTTTGTTGTCTTAAGCTTGACGACATACTTGCTTCTTTGTTTTTACAGCATCGGTTCCTGATTCTGTCAAGGCTGAATTGTTACAGCGTATCAGATCTTTTCTTGTATCGGTTGCTCTTTGATCTCTTAGATGGTGGCATTTACCATAATGCCACTACTAATCTCAACGGGAAGCTAAGGTCTTGGAGATCACTGGTTCTTAGTTTTCAAACAACCATATATTTATCGGGAAGAAAAGTTTATTGTTATTTGTTCAACAGCTTATGTATGGAAATGCCTGTTGAAGTAACAATGTGTGCAAGGAAATTGTTGTAGATGTTAGAAGCTTGAGGAATGTGTTAAGTTTCAAGGTGGGGTTTGTAGTAAGAGAAAAAAACTGTTAATGCTTATTGTAGTTATATAGTGATTAGCTGATTCTCCGAGTCTTTTTTTTTTTGAATAAATAGTTGTCTCCATCTTGTCAAGAAACCAACCTTTTGTTTGGATGTTGAATACAGATTGTTTTGCCAGGACTTGTTGCCATGATTGTGCAACACTACAGCTTTGATGATATATAGACCCTTCCTTTTCAAGTTTCAATGTCTATTGCTGTGGAAGGTTTTTATGAAGAAAAAAAAATATTTGATAGTTTGACATCTACAGGTGCGCGAAGCATTTCCAACCTGAAATAGCAACCAAACAGTCTGATGTCTATTTCAGGTTGCTAAAGAGGATCACACTATAATCCTTGCCTTCGACTCCAAGTCAGAGCTATAGTTCTAGAAAGAGTTTTGAATTCAAGTTGCTTTCATTATGCGAGGAAGACACCTTTTCTTTGAGCTCTACATAAAATGGATTGAGCTTTGCCAGCAGAAACGATAACACCAAACAAGTATCATCTTGACAAGGAACCCAACTTGGATGAAAAAGGTTTTTTTTCCTCCTTGCATCCCCTAAAATTTACTGACATTGCAGAAAAGAAACAGTGATATGCTAAACCTATGACAACCAAGCATCAAGCCATCTAACTGCCCAAATTCTACAACATGGTACACAAATGGTAAATTTGCTCAGACAGATGGTATTATCATCTTTTAGATATATTAATGCTAATGCTTCTAATACATAACCATTGGCCAATACAATCCAACCATGAACATCCCGTACAACAACTTCAAAGCTAAAATTCAAAACTAAGATATAATTCAACCTTTTTTTTACGCCATTGTGCAAATAACACATAAAACATTGAGCACCCCTCTTACAAGAGATGAAAACATGAAAGCCTCCCTCTTGATAGGCCTTTCATTACACACCCGATTAGTTGACTATATTGTTTTCGTTTTTTTTTTAGCTATAACCATACATATGCACTACTACATGAGCTCCGGTAACTTCTCTGCCACCAAGACAAACCAAGTTCAGGCTTGATCACCCTTTCCTACTTAATTCCAATCCTGTGCCACACTTATAAACAACCAAACCTGCCAAAGCTTGCGCTTGGTGTAAAAGGCGAGGACAACACAATAGACACATCATCCCAGTGACGGAGCCAGAATTTTCGTTGAATGGGGGCAAAGTGATGAATCATATTTAACTAATGATAATATAATAATTAAGTACTTTAATATAATTTTTGTTAAATTTTGAACAAGACATAAAAAACTATACAAAACACCAATTGCTAAACAAAACTCCATCTAATCCATGGGTGAGGAAAATTGATCAAACTATCTACTTTGTAGGTGCACAAGAGATAAATATATAGAGGACGGCGACACACTTGCCTTTCAAATATATATAATAAGGCGAGAACTCGATATCGTGCAATTCTATCGATATGGTCAATTCATTTGGTGTATAAAGTTAAGGGCCAAAAATACTAATGGGTCATTTCTCCAAGTAATCCTATGAATAAAATACTAAACTATATGTTGATATACAAATTCATCTCGAGAAAATACTTAAAAAAACATTATTCTTCTTCAAAGCAGACAAAACAGGTTGGGGCGCTGGTGGGAAAGGAAAATAAATCAAACAGAAAGAGAAGGAGAGGAAGAGAAGTGGAGGCGGAGCGGTTGTTGTTCTCGTAGTAAACATTCTTTTTATCCATAACCCTCCTCACCCCATGCCGCCGGCCGAGTTCGAACTCGTGACGTGTGATTCCATGCGCTATACCTCTACTAACTCAGCTAGTACACTTTTGCCAGTAAACAAATAAAGGGTTAAGAAAAGAAGAAAGGGAAAAATGGGGTTGTCAGCGTCGCTGAAAATAGTGAAAGAGAAGAAGGGGTGGGGCAGGATGGCGTCGTCGATTGCACAAGTTAGGCAAATTGAGAAGAAAAAAAAAAAATTTATTTTTTCAAAAGTCAGTGGGGGCACTTGCCCCCGCTTGACCCCACGTAAATCCGTCCCTGCATCATCCCACCATAAAAAATGTAGATGCAGCACTACTACCAGGTAACGACTTCCATAGGCTCAAAGACAAACTTTACTGGTTGATGATACCTTCAGAGATGCGCTTGTTCGCAGAGGTCAAGTACAGCCAAGGTCTGTCAAAACAAACAAAAATAATTCAAAACACCCATTAAAAATATGTTTTTAGCTACAACTACAAATGATAACTAGATTGGCCTTTACATTTTTTATCTTCCCAAGCAGTAGGATCAATGTTTGATCCTCCAAAACTCACTGCCAGTATAGATAAAGGAAGAAATATGTTACTATTACAAACTTAGCAGTTAGCAATACTATTAAAGTGAGCACAAAGTCCTTGCACTTTCTGTGAATAGAAAATCATTGTAGTATCTGAAACCAACCTCAAATATCCCATGCAGCTGATGAGTAGTGTAGTTATAGAGAAACAGAGGTAGCCCTGGTGTTATAGCCCTCACAGAATCCCTGATACGCTGTAACAACTCAACCTTGACAGAATCAGGAACCGATGTTGTAAAAACAAAGAAGCAAGTATGATGTCAAGCTTAAGACAACAAAGCAAAGAAAAGAATGAGAAGTACAACAAATGAAAAGCTTAGTACAACTTCTAAACAAAAAGGGCAGTGGAAGATGACGCGAGAACTGAGATGAAGGAGGGGTGATGAAGTTATTCTCTTCCAGACCAGAGAAGAGAAGTTCGAAGCTCTCCCTCTCCCCAGAAGAGAAGCTCGAAATCACCTAGGAAGAGAAGAAAAGCTCGGTATCACATGTTATTTGGATTTGAAAATTGAGAAGAACTGAACCTAGCTTGTTTGTTCACTGCAGTGGGTTCTTCAGCAACGAGAAGAGAAGAACTAAACCTAGCTTGTTTGTTCACTGAAGAGAAGAGAAGCTCGGTATCACATCTGGTTTTCTCTGTTTTTTGGTCCCTCCCTCCCTCTTAAATTTCAGCAACGAAATTCAAACAAGATTTCCCGCTTTTTTTTTTTTTTTTTTTTGAAACAAAGTCGGGCACGTCCGAGGCACACTCCCTCGCCAGTTTCCTCGACATGTAGAATCACTCTTGTTGTCTTGTTATATTTTGTTTTGATTCTAAGAATTGATAAGGGGTCTCAAAGGTTTGAAACACCATTTCTCTTTTTTGACACCATTACCTTCACATTTCTGTCTAACATCACCACTTTTCACGAATTGTTTTACACTCATCACCTTTTTTACCCTTTATGTTTTTCTCTATTAAGCAATAGTTGCTTCTCTCCCATCGCCATCGATGCTGCAACTTTCGCTCTACCACCATCACTTTTCTCCCACCCTACGACACTGTCGCCGCTGCTCACCTGCCCCATTTTTTCCTTTTTCTTTTCTCTTCCTCTCTTCCCTCTCTTTTCTTCTCATCAATAGGAGGTTGCTGGCAGCCCCATCCCGCCATCACTGTTGTTGATCGCCTCCCCCCCCTTTCTTTTCTCCTTCAATCTCGCTCCAACATCATCGGAGGTTGAGGTGAGATCGAAAAAAAATTCATCACCCGCACAGTTTGAATAAGATTTTGTCAAGGTAATTCTTGACTCTAAAGTCTATCACTATAGTCAGCAAAGGAAACATGAGGCAACAGATATTCACTCTAAAGATTTTCGATCATAATCTTTCACACAATATTTTTCTTAAGAAATACTGGACCAAATACATAATGAAGATCTCTAAAATTTGATTTCAAGTTATAACTTATGGCAGAGAAAGGGACTTTACATTCCTCTCCAAAAAAACAAAGTGTTTTGTTTTGCACAGTTCTCCTTCTAATGCCATACAATGTTTTTTTTTGCTTTTTTGTTTTTGCTAATAGATATTATATTACTCAAAACCAAGATACACAAGTACATAATTGGGGTGCAAGTTCCTTGCATCCTACTTCCTTAGCAAAACGACATTAAGGGTGTGTTTGGTTGGATGAAATTTTATGTCATGAAAATTTCTAAGAGGACTCCTACATTTTAAGCTAAATTGATGCATCACTCTACATTCACCATTTGATTTTGTGATCAATGGTGGGAATGAAAGTCCCATGAACATAAGAATCACACTCCTTGGTCCCCCAAGACATGTGATTCTTATGTTCATGGGACTTTTATTCCCACCATTGATCACAAAATCAAATGATGGATGTGGAGTGATTCCTCAAATTAGCCTAAAATATATGGATCACTTCATGGATTCCCATGGAATAGAATTTCATGCAACCAAACACACCCTAAGAGTTGGAAGGCATTTTCTAAGACTACTGAAATAGCCGCTACTGGTTACACTAATACCATATAGTCAGACATAAGCAAAAGGAGGTCTAGAATAGATTGAGCTTCAGCCATCATAGTTCATATGGACTTCAGACCACTGGGAAGTTCTGTTCTATCACACAAAAACCATATTTGCTGCCACTTTTTGTCCACATTCGCTGCTAGGAAAATTGATTTTTTGTGTTCACAAAACACACAAGAAATTTTAATTCTTATCCAGTCATCATTTTTTATTGAACAAAGAAGGAAGGTGGTTGAATAGGTTCTCTCTGTTGACGTTGATTTTCATGCAGTGATGTGTTCCATTTATTCCTCCAAGAGCAATCGGTCTGTGCGATTCCCTGTAACTTTTGAAAGTTTGACCCTTCCCCCAACCAAAATTTTCCATACTATCAATTTAATTCTCTCTGGTACAAGGGCTTTCCATAATTGTTCAAGGAATTTTTTGTTGAGGGTTCATATGAAGATGTGGGAATTGATCAAGAGCTAATGATAAGAAGTACTTGTAAGCTTTTGACACAGAGAAATTCTTTTTGCTGAATTCTATTGAGGTATATCTTCCTGAATATCGTAGACAGTCCAGCTTGTTTGATTTGCAATATCCTCTCCTACATAGAATTAGAGCAAGGGGTGTTTCGAATAACTTGATTATTTGTTTTATGGAAAACAATTATCTAAGAATTGAAGGCTAGTAAGTGGAGGATATTGTAGGTGGGAAGCTAATCTAGGAATACTTTGTCACCCAAGGGTCTTCCCAAATATTGATTTTTTTTTCCATTGCCTATAATCCAATGATAGCTAGAGTAAAATCTTTGATGATTTTTTTTGAAGCTTTTTTAGCTTGGAATTAACTCCTTGTTTGTGTCGATGATTTTTCCCAAGAGTATTGAAAGGGAAGTACAAAGCTTGAAGTAATTTCGATTCTGGATTCTCAATTTTATCTAATAAATACCATAATGACTTGGAAAGAATGCCATTGTTCCAAGGTTCCATGGGGATGTTGAGTCCCCTTTGCCTTTGTTGTTTGTTATTTTTTGCCATTGGCATAGGTGAGGGCTGTTTTATCTTTAGAGTACCTCCACAAAGAGAGTGGTTTTGAGGAGTTTATAATTGAGCATAGTGTAAATAGGAATGGCCAAGGCCATTGGGTTAATCGTTGTACCAGCTTGGGATAAAAGGTTGTGATGATACATCAAATAAGACTATACCCACGACCGTACACATGGCAAATATCACTTATCACGGGGACCAAGTATTTCAATTCAGGGTCGACTCGCAAATCCCAAAAAAGCAGATCCAGCCATTAAAGCCCAAAAGAGCCCTTCTGAACATAATACAATTTTTTGGAATCATGCATACTAAAAAAACATCAAGAATGATCAAGTATGATGCCATTGGCCAAATCTTTACATTAGCTGTCCTACCAATTTATTTTCAATTATGGGAATATGGACCTTACAGGCCTAGTTTCAGTTGTGCAAAGGTACGTTTGCGCATTCATATATTGCCATAGCCAAAAAAAACACCAAAACAAGGTTGATTCCAAACAGTTCTGCTATGATTAATCTTACCAACAAAAACTATCTTCACTTAGCTTTGATCCATCATCAGGGTTGTCTATGAGGCATCATTAGCCCCATTTACGTCATAATACATTAAGGATGTGTTTGATTTTTTTTCGTGAAAAACCATGAAAATAGTTGAGATGACAAAGCGAGAAAAGTTTTCACTCGAGTTTTCATGGAAATGTTTTTCTTAGGCCCCTCTTGATTTTTTTTCCATGATTTCGAGAAAAGATAGGTGGTGGGAGATAACAAATTTCATACCAACTCCCCTCCATTCTCTCCTCTCTTCCATGATCTCTTTACTAGCTCAAGTTTTTTCCATATAAAACAAAAATTAAACAGTTTTCATGGAAATTTTTTTCTTAGGCCCCCTTTTTTTTTTACCATGATTTTGTGAGAAGATAGGTGGTGGGAGGTCACAAATTTCATAATAACTCCCCTCCATTCTCTCTTCTCTTCCATGATCTCTTTACTAGCTCAAGTTTTTTCCATGTAAAACAAAATTTAAACACACCCTAAAAGAAATTTTATTCAAGGTTCAAGTGTAAGACTTGAAAAAGTTGCACAGAAGAGACATTAAATGATCCATTAGAGTACCATTGGTACTAAAACAGCACAGTTTTATATTCAGAAATTACAAGCTCGGTAATGCAAGACGAAAAGAACCAGGCATGGGTGGGTTTGCAGACACCGGAGCACCTAGCAACTTCAAAATACTGGCAGTCTTTGTTAAAACATACTCAGACAAGAAAATCAAACAACAAAACCGTAGAGAGAGAGATACAGTATACAGAAACCAACACGGCTATTTCAGATAACTGCTCTAGCAAATCCAGAAATGATGATCAACACCCATGGGAGATTTTCCATTGCTCAAAGAAACCTATGTATTGTTAGCATGTTTTTTTTTTTTTTTAAAGTTAAAATATATACAATACCTATGACAGAAGAAATTTGGTCAAATCTACGTTGTGGAGCGCATTGTCCTTTGTTCTAAAGCTCCCTAACAGTCGATTCTTAAAATGTTGGCAGCATCTACTCTAAATATCATTAAGGTGTGACCGCAACTAACCTGTGCAAAAGGTTATTTACCCAACTACTTAGCCTTCTCTTTCAGCTATCCCTCTTCATCGTAATCTTCGTCCTCCTCATCTAAGCTTCCATTCAGTTGCGCATGCTGAAGAGAATCAATGGCCATCTTGTCTAATTCGGAGATGGACCAACCAGGATACTCCTCATTTTTTATCTCAGGAGGCACAGAAGGCACTGATGACAAGGGTGGACTAACATCAGCAGCTGCTGTTGTTTCTCCATTCTCATCCAAGTCCAAATTGAGATCGAAGTTCCGAACCACTGTATCAGAGCTGTTACCAATCACTCTGCCATCCTTTGATACCTTGGCCCCTGTCTCACCGTTACTCAACCTTCCAAGGGCCAAGTTCTGCTTATCATATCGAGGAGACACATCTGGATCATCTTCACACTTCTCAGCTATGGCATTTTCTCTCTCTACAGCTCGACTACCCCGCCCTCGTCCTCTTCCTCTGCCCCGCCCACGCCCTCTGCCACTGCTGCTATAGCCCATTTCATGCTGAAACAGATATACAAAAGTGACTATTAGGGTCCACTCTAATTTCAAAAAATTGTTTCAGTAAGAAATCAACATCACAATTAGATTAAATATCTTACCGTTCTGCTTCTTTTTGTCTCCTCATCACTATCATTATCTTCATCATCTGTAGCCTTCCTGACATTAAAGAAAAGTTCAATTATGAGGTACTTTTTCACATAAATCATCATAGAGTTCTAGATATGAACAAAAGATACCACTTTACTAACCGTCTCTTGGTGACTGATCGATCCTCACCAGCAGCATCAGAACCACCACCACCTAAATCTGGAACCTTGCCAACTATTTCCCTTAGGAAATCAAATACGTTGAAGCTTTGTACACACTGCTTTCTGCAAGTTTGTACACTCAGTTAGTGATGGAACTCGTATTCTGAAAATAAGAGTATGAAAGTTGAATACATTTCAAATAATCTCCAGGGGTGACAACTATTGAACAGGTCTACCTTCACGAAACTAAAAACACAATGCTTTTTCATCTAAATCTCATTTCTTGATTTCTTATATCCCATTTTATCAAATTTCATGAATTTTGGGGGAAAAACTTTTTCTGTGAAAATAAATTTTCAGTGAACAAAATAAAGAAAAGCATGCTACACTTCCCTCTTCCCATAATAACATCAGAAAATACATAAGTAGAATCCACATTTATTTTGGCAATAACAATGACTCAATGGCGTCTTAAATTTTAAATAACAACTACAATATCAACAATAAAGAAATGTAGTAGTTAACTTTAACATAAAATGAAAATCATGGTTTGATAACAAGACTAGATTTCAGAGTGACTGACCACCCTGAAGAAATTACAGGCTCCATCCACCCTTGCTTCTAGTTCTAGTTTATATTTGGAATTTGAAGAAAAATGTATTCTTGGAAAATAATGGAGAATGAAGCATCCAGTTAAATTAAACAAAGGATCGTGATATTTTGTTGTTGCTGCATTGCCTGAACAATAAAGTGGTTTAATAAAGTACTAAGCCAAGTCAATTTTAATGCCAACTTACAAGTGCAGTGAACTCATGGTCTTTGCGCCTCTTTTAAGGGTTATATCATACGTCCTGTCGCAGAGATCTTGCAGAAATAGTTCCAATGCTTTAGCTGCAAAGGCATAATGCAAAGAAGATTAGATTTTTCACTTATTTTAGAAGTAGAAGGATGTGACTGTAATTATGAAAATTAGCGATGAAAACAAAAAGTTAAAGAAACTTCTATACTAGAAATATGTGAAACTTAATAAAATTCACTCCCTAATACTTACAAACTAAAAGGGGAACTGCCATTGCAATCTTTCCAACATCTTCATCTGCTTGCATTATCTTTTTGATTCGAGACTGCAAGGAAAAAACAATTTTATCATCCACATTTGTGGAATATATCCCTAAAATCAAATAGAAAATAGTATCATTTCACTTCCAACTTCAAATACAAGAAATGTGCTAAACAGTTCTTGGTTGTGTTTTAATAGCTTACAGCATCATCAAAATATAGAGTACTCTTCAACAATAATTCTACTGATTGGAATTTGTCTACTATCCAGGTAGACATTACTTAAGCAAATGATAAATGATGACACGTGCTACGATTCTGCCTAGTTGCAACTAACTATTTTTCTTTTTTCCCCCTCACTTTTCTTAAGGAAAGGCAGACATGTTCAGACTTGAGAGTAAAGAGAGAGAAACGGAGAACCCGTGCACACCCAAAAACAAAGCATGGGGCTAGGAAAGAGATTCAGAACCCCCAAACCCACACAGTATGACACGGATATGCCCCCATCCCCTGACAAGAGAAAACCATGAGAAAAGCTCCCAGCTGTATCTTTCCCAGTTCCCCCTCTGTTTCCCACTCCCAAACTGCTCCACAATGCTAAGACACCTATCCATCACAACTCCCACCCAAAGAATTGAATTCGAGATCAGATTCATTCTCTCCCCAATCTTTTCATACCACTTACAAGTGTTTGACATTAAGTGTATCTTCCGATTATTTTTAAATTCACAACTCGTTAACTTCCAATTTTTTTCCTAGTTTATTCTAAAAATAACAATATGTCAAATGTAGAAGAAAAAAAAGAATCTGAAAGTCTGATCCACTATAGAAAAGCTATTTACCATATGTTAATTGAGCATAAGTGACGAATTTGATGAGGTTGAGGCAAAGTAGCGTGTGATATTAAACATTAGAGTGAAGAATCTGAACCAAAAGCAAACATTGTAACTAAGCTTGGACGAAGATTAAAAATTTTAACGCTCAAAGGTCAACAATGGTATAGCCCGTCACAAAAAGGGAGGAAAAGATGACATCTATTCAAGGAAGCACGACTCTTCAAAAAAAATTGTAGTATCCGTGTCCAACACGTATCCGACACCGACACTAACTCGACACGCATCAAGCACGTGGTCAACTTGTCGAACACGCCTCTGATACACCTGGAACATGGTCAGGACACAGTCAAGAATCGGTAACCGACTTCGTTTTATTTTTTTTTACTTTTAGATGTGTGCAAATAATTAGATAATTTTATGGTTGTTGATCCATCTGAAGTTAATGACTATTTCAATTGAGATTTAAGATAAATAAGGAAAAAAGCCATTAAAGCATAGAGATAATTTATGTTTCTTTTTAACTTTTGCTGCTTCTTTTTCTCTCATTTCTCTTTCTCTCCTCTACTTTTCTACTATATATTTTCTCTACTTTGTTTTTCTTCAATAGAGTTTCACCTTCTTCTCCGCCTTTGCACCTTTTTTTTTTCTACGTTTTTACTTATTCTTAATTTTTCTACTTGCAACAAACATGAAGACGCTTAATTAGATTATTGTTTATGTTTATATAATTTAGTAAAAAAAATAGTATGACGTGCCGACGTGTCCCTGAATCCTAGTTTTTGAAAAATTGTCGAGTCAGCGTGTCTAGTCCGTGCTCGTGCTCGTGCCCGTGTCCATGCATCCTTGCAGGTATTTTATCATAAAAAGATAATGTCAGTTTTTACTCTCCCAAGATATACCCTTTAACGATCTCCCCCCATACAAAAAAGATTGGAATTCATGCCCCATACATATTGCATACGAATTCAGAGGGAACTAAAATGTCAATATCACAAACGAGATAGCAGATCTTAAAATCTTAAGAGCAATGTGTCATAGCACAATATTCAACCCCTACACGAGATCGACCTAACACAGTTACTAGTAACAAAGGTATGTTAGCCTGAGGTCAGGTGTCAATCAGAACCTATGCAGTAAAAACGGATAACGGGCCCATATAGGTCCAAAAGCGTTATAGGTTAAAATAGGATATATCGAGATATAACGGTATATAACTGAATAGTTTTTAAAGTATATTTTTAATACCCCACAAAGTATTAATGTATTATAGAGTAAAAAAATAAATTTATGTTCATAACATTAAATTCAAAAACAAAAAAAATATTCCCTTAGTATGAGTGAGATCGCAAGAGAGAGTGCAATCAACTCTTCGTCTTCTTCCTTTCTTTTTCTCTCAATCTCTATCAAACGACGGGCTCTGATTATCTGTCGTTTGACGACGGCGAGCTTTGGTCCTTCTTCTTTCCTATGAGTTTAGGGTTTTAGTTCGATCTAGAATGAAATGGGTGATTTTTTTATTTTTATATATTAAAAAAAATTAAAACGGAGTTATTGAAAAGAACGTTATCCCAATAATGGCCATATAACACTGTTATATCGGAGCTGTGATACCAAAACGTGATAATGTCATAACGTAAGGACTCACTCCCCTTAAACGTTATATCGGCATTAAACAGAGCAACTCCCAGCCTGCATTCATAAAAACAAACACTTTTAATGAGTAATCCTTTACCAGGTGCACTCTGAATTAACAAACAAATGCGATAATGGTTTCAAACTAGGGCTATCAGGGACATGGCAACTATTGACTCCAATGACATTATCACACGAGTGTTATCAGGAATTGAAATAGTAAGACTTATCAATTAATCAAAGGCAGGGACTATTTGGCACCACAACTTACTCTCACCCACACCACTCATCCAATTTTTTTACCTGTTTTCCCATACCACCCATTTAAACCACTATTCATCTTTTTTTTCTCTCACCCTCTCTTCTCAATAACAAGAATAACATGGAAAGAGGGTAGCAAAGAAGGGGGCGATCGATTGTGAGGGACGGTAAGAGACGAGCAGTGATGGCGAGAGATAGAGAAGATGGAGCCACAACCACTGTTGTCCCTTCTTCATCTTCTTCTCCTCATTCACCTTTCCATCTTCTTATCTTCCCCTCTCCTAGTTCTCCTACTATCTCTTCTTCTCCCACTCTCTCTCAGTTCTCCTTTCTTCTTCTCTCACGCTCTTTTCTTCTCGCACAGGCCGTTAGAGTTTTCATTCGCATGTACCTTTGCAAGGATCAAACTTATTTTCCCTCGCAACGGTTTGTGCAAGTAGGGAACTCATCCTCGCACGGGTCGCCGCAAAGACGAAAAAATAGTGTGAGGGGAAAGAGGATAAGGAATGGCAGAGGGGCGACGGCTGAATCAAGGTCGAGATCTTGTAAAGGCTCCAGGTTTTCTTCTTCTTCGACAACCTCTTCAATTTCGATTTGAGGGAATGAAGAGGAAATTGGGAGGGGAAGAAAAGGGAGTCTAGTGTGGAGCGAAAAAGAAGAAGTTGGGAGGGGGGAGGGAGTTTGAATTTGGGAGGGGAGGAAGAGGGGTTGGGGAGAGAGTGTCCGTGGAGGGAAGAAGAAAAAGTTGGAAGAGGAGAGGCAGTCTTCCCAGGTTTGAATTTGAGAGGGGAGAAAATGAATTTAGGTTTTTTCTTTTATGGGTGGTTTGAAAGAGAACATTAGTGAGGAAGAGAAAGTGCATGGCATGGAAAATAAAAAATTAGATAAGTGGTGTAGGTGAGAACATAAAATCAGACATCACAAAATCTCGTGAAATTTCGATGAAAATTTTGCTTTTTTTTAATACGAAAAGAAAACGAGTGAAAAAATAAATTTTTTCGAGGGGTTTTTCGAAATTTTTTGAGGTTCTTTTCGTTAATTTTGGAATTTTTTGAAAATTTAAAATAAAAAAATACACAATTTTGGAAGTTTTTTAAAAAAATTTTAGGGTTTTTTTCGTATTATCATTTGTTTTAATTATCTACTAATTTTTGAAACCAGCCCCCTGATTTTCTAATTATCGTTTCTTCTACTTATAGATTGATTTTTTAAATCGCCATGATTTTCTAATTATACATTGATTTCATATTTGTTTCATTTCTTAGTATTTTGGCTTCATTTAATGTGTTTAATAAATTTATTTATTTGCATCTTATTTTTTCATATATTTATATTTCATGTATCCTCGAAAATTTTAGGGGTGGGCAAAAACCGATTTAAATTCGGTTAACCGACCGAACCGAATTTGAAAATCGGTTCGGTAACCGAACCGAAATATGAGTAGAAAGAAAATAATTTAAATCGAACCGAACCGATTATAAACGGTTCGAAATCGGTTTACGGTTTTGAACCGACCGATTTATAACCGAACCGACCGATTAATTAGATATATATAAATAACTAAATAACAGGTAGGTGTCAATACCTGATTAGTGCAACAAATGCACTGCAATACACCCTGTTGCACTGAATCACCCCATTCTCTCAAAGTTTTCAATTTTGGACTAAAAATTGGGTCTGTAAAAAAATTGGGCCTGTAAAAAAATTGGACACGTTTTAATGAAAGTCTTTCAAATGCTTGAGCCTGAAATTTCGGCCCAACCAAACCGAACCGATTCGAAATTTGGTTCAACCGAATTCATCGGTTTACAAATACAAAATTCGGTTTCAGTTTGGATTTTGGGCAAACCGAATGAAATCGGTTCAAAATCGATTTGGGGCTCAAAACCGAACCGAACCGACATTGCCCACCCCTAGAAAATTTTACATTTTTTCTTTACATACCGAAATATTCTAAAATGCGGGACACCAAAATTAACTCAAAAACAAAATCACAATCCTTGAGTGAGAGTAAGTTGTGGTGCCAAATAATCGTTACTTTAATCAAATTGCAACTAAGCATTGTTGACTGTAGTAAAGTTATAGTTTGGTTATGACTAGGGTATTTACCGTGTCGTTGACACTATAAAAGTTTAACATGATATATAAAATTTATTCTACTTTAAATATCAAAATAAATAAATATCAAAATGTTGGGTATGGAAATCGAACCCAAACACTCTGGTGTGATTCGTTAGATTCTTATATTTCCCATCTCAAACACCATCTTCATTTGTAATATAGATGTGCAAACCTCTTTATGTTAATGTATTGCTATAATAACTAATTAATCCTCCATTCAGCAAGTACAATCACAACAAGAACTGCATGTGCCAAACCCCGGCCAAAACCCTAATGTCACCACTCACCAACTACCAAACACAAATCCTAAACAATAAAACCCCAATCACTTAATCACACCATAACCCCAATATCATAATACCCATCCCAAGATTAAACCCCTAAACACACTAAAATCAATAAAAAATAATTTGTTAAAAAAAAAAAATCGCCAGTCTAACCATCAAAATCAACAAAACAAAGATATGGGTATTTCAAAAAGGAACTTACAGCCGGAAACCGGGTATCGAGTTTTTTTCGCATGGTTGCGCCGAGATTCCCCACAGAACATCAAACCAAACAAGTCATGAGGACCACGCAAAACCGATAAAAACAGAGTCTGGGGTGACCTCAGATATAGAGAAAAAACAAAGAAAGGTGGAGTCTTGGAAATCGCCGCAGAGGAGGAGAGAAGAAGGAGAAGAGGCAAAATAGAATTGGTTTCTCGAGTCTCCCTCTCTGGAAACCGCTCTTTTCGGACTCTAATTAGATTGTGCTCAAAATAATACCCATTCTTCGCTTCCCTTCAGTTATTTTGTTTAGTTTGTTGAACGATTTGATTTTTGGTTTCCCATTGGGGATTGGGTATTTCTGACGTGCCCATGCACGACCTCTTCTCTTCTATGTGCACACACAGGCAAGGCAAGGGCTCTTGACGGCACGTGGATTGTGATGTACTATACAGGTCCACCCCTTTTCTTGTCACATCCACCACTTTTGTTGTCGAAAACAGTTGAAAAAAAATTGTGGAAGATTTTTGGTTCTAAAATATTTATTGTCTAAAACTAAGATTTTTGGTCCTTAGTGTATGATTACTTGGACCATGATATTACTTGCTTAGAAATACATTGAAATGACATAAGTTCACGTTTACCAAATGTGTAGACATAGTTTTTACCAATTTTAAATCGTTCTAATATTCAATAGCCATAGCCACATAAGAAAATCACATAAATTTTTCTTAACATTAGGTAATTTTTAAGTACTTGGTCCTACCTACATAGGTTATTCATGTACTCTCAGTTTTTTTTATGTTTGTCGAATTTTAATGCTTTCTTATGTAGTCATGAATGCAACTCTAGCTCTTAAGCAAGGACTATGATTTTGTAAGATATTTTTTGTTTTCATAACTCAACCTTATGCATGGTATTCTTGAATTTTTTTTATACATTGTTGTGTATGACAACTACTTGAGAAAACTTCATCCTTGTTTATATAGGAGTACTTGGGAAGGAAGTCACTCCATTAGTGTGTTCTTAGAAGGATTTTTTTTTTGGAGGCATTGGCGTATTCGAAATGGGATAAAAATAAAAGAAAAACCCTCTCTCTAACATTTTTCTCTACTTTTTGTGATGCAAGCAACTCCAAAAGCATTGTCACTTCTACATCTCTAAGTTTCTTTCGCACTCTTTGTTTCTACAACCCAAAGCTACACCTCTCTCTCTTCTTCTATATGTATCTCTCTCTTTATATATATAATTTTTTTTTCATGGTTTTCACAACATGTGTCTACCATAAATTTTTTTATGGTAATTAGACTGTGATTTAAAGCTATTTCCAAGGTGGGGTACATGGCATGCAAATGGTTTTAAACTAATGTCTACTACCATACAATTTAGTTAGCGACTTTTTAACACCACAACTTATATTGTCCCACACCACCTAATTTTTTCTTTCCCAAACCACTATCTTTTTGTCTCACACCACCACTTCTCTTACACACCACCCATAAAAGGCAAAACCTAAATCTTTCTTCCATCCCAAATTCAAACGATCGAAAACCTCCTCTCCCCTCCCAATGTCCTCTTTTTCGCTCCACACAACTTCATCTTCTTCCCATACACTTTCCACTCAACTCTCTCTTCTTCCCTTCACATTCCCCTCCCGTTTCGCTTGCACTAGACTTGTTCCACTTCATCGTCCCTCCTATTACAGTCACTCACCCCCCACTATCTCAACAAGTTTCTCACTCTCCATGAAGGACTGTGTGTGATTTCTCCACGAAGGAGTGCGTGTGATTTGGTTTGGCATTAGGTGTGCGATTTGAGATCATTCAACAAAACCCACATTCTAGAGAGATAATTTTGATATCAAGATGGAACCCTAAAGTGAACTCACACCATGTCATGTAATTTTCCATTGTAAAATGTTTAATTTTCATGTAATTTTGCAATGGAATCCTAAATTGTCATATAATTTTCCGATGTAAATTATTTAATTTTTCAAGGATTATTCATCTAAGTTTGAATTGATTAATTTTTTTTAATGTGGTAATGGTAGTGGGGATGATCCAGGTAATAGACGGCGCCAATAACGGTGTCTAACCGAAAGGTGATTGTAGAAAATCGCAAAGAAAAAATGGAAAAGAGAAAAAAATAAAAAAAATGCAAGAATAGTGGGAGAAAGAAGTGAAGAAGAAGATGACAAATGATGAAATGGAGAGTAATTTGATAAAAGCAGAAGAAGCGGCAAGACTCCTGATCGTATCGCAAAGTGAAGCCTAGTCATATTATCAAGAAGGTGGGGTTGGTGAGGGTGTTGTAGATGAGGGTGAGGGTGTTGGACATGAGGGTGAGGGTGTTGGACACGAGGGTGGGGAGTTAGAGGTGGGTGAGGAGTTACACGAGGGTGACCAAGTTGCTGGTCTCAAGGATGAAGAAGATGTAAGTGTTTCGTATCCTGAGGTCCCAAGGATGTCTCCTTATAAGAAGAATAGGGTATTCCCCGTGCTGTTGGCACGATAAAATTTTAAAACTTTTCAAAACATAATCACCCTTAAGTTTTCATCCTTCATACTTACATGCCTAATAACCTCCATCAACAATTGAAAAAAAAAAAAAATCAAAATGTTGGGTATGAGAATCGAACCCATGCGCTCTTGGTGCTTTAAGTTCTATACAATCCGTTAGATTCTTATATTTGAGTAAATCTCAGCCGTCTTTTGTCTCCAACCTCAAACACCATCCTGGTTTGTAATATAGACTAAGGTATCCTTGCACGAAAAAGGTTTAAAAGTTGTCAAAATATGATCACCCTTGAGTTTTCAAAATGTTGGGTATGGGAATTGAACTCATGCACTCTTGGTGTTTTAAGTTCTATGTGATCTGTTAGATTATTATATTTGGTTAAATCTCATCCGTTTTTTATCTCCCACCCCAAACACAATCATGTTTTGTATAAATAATAATAATTACTATGGTCATGTGTTGGGATGGTGACGAGGTAATTATTATATTTTTCCATTTTTTTAAATATCTAAGTTTACTTGTTCTTATATTATTTAGACATTGATTTAGTTATTGTTATTTAGGGGCGAGGCGAATTGAGATGTTGGCATCAATATAAAAACTTTTTAGTTTGGCAATTGAGACAGGAGCCGAAAAAAGTAAAAGGACAATGGAGTATAATAGCGGTCTTCGTCCCTTGATAGACTATTGTAAGGATCATGTTGATAAGGCAACGATTTGTGTTTTCGTGAAGCGTTGACAACCTGAAACCAACACTTTTCACCTCCCTTTTGGAGATGAACATGACCCTTGACGACGTCTATCGTATAACTCAGCTATCGATCGTTGGTAAGCTGGTTACTATGAAAAAACTAAAATGAAGGTGGAGGAATGTGTTAAATTGTTGGTTAATGGTTTGGGCATTAAAAAGACTGAAGCAAAGAAGCATGTCCAAACGAATCTTAGTATTGTTGAGATGAAGTTTATTAAGGACAATTGTTATGAAAAAGTGAGGGTACTTGATTATCTTCAAAGGAAACAACAAATTGGTAGGGGTTTGCTTGTTATTTATCATGGGCATGACTATATTTGCCGATAAGACTGGAACCAATGTTCGAATTGAATATCTGAAGTTGCAGATGAAGGTGTATGATATTGAGAAAATTTCTTGGGGGTTGGAACTTTGGCGTTCTTGTATCGTCAATTGGGTTGTGCAAGCAGGGGTGGTACACAACAACTATTCAGATATTTGCCTTTTTGGAGGCATATTTATACTTTTTTATTCAGCTAATTCCCCTTTAATTGTTTTAGATTTTTAATAAATAATTTTGTTTTTGTTTCGTTTATAGAGTTGGATATACAATCATTTCAGGCTTTGGGGTAACGCAAGTATTTCGTCAAATGATACTCTCTCCACCATGGCGAAGTGGGAATGCACATGTATGGGTTGTGAATGATTATATCATCACTCTTAGGGAACATCTCAATGACATGTCTTCTAAATAGGTAAAATTGAGTCATTAAGTAAAATATTGATCTCATTTTGTCTTTCTCATTAATTGTTTTGATTTTTAATTAGGCACTTTAATAATTTTCATATTTATATGGTCAGATAATTTGGGACCCTTATGTGAAATCCAAACGAAATACTCACCTTCATAGCATCACATGGTTCCATGATTGTTTGTTATGTCTAGACATCGAAGAACCCTATCACCCCGATAGAGTGACGAGACGGATAGAAAATGTACATGTCATTTCAAATTCATTTATTCAAGCCAAAGTGGAGAATAAAGGTAGATCTGGCAAGAATTACTATGTGAAACACGAGATATTGTTGCCATTTGCTGACACTTAGCAGAATCATCTCTTGCCAAGTGACAACCAAGGTGAACCCATGAAGCTTCCATAGAATTGAAACGACGACTACCTGGAGTGGTTTCATGTCATTAGCAATCCCTAACCACCGAGAAATACCTGAATTCATCCATTGAGAAGACAGATGTTTCTATGGAACAATAGGGTAACTTAACCTTACTTGAACAAATTTGCAAATTCTTTTACTTGATATTTTTTCATGGTTTTTACTAACATCAAATGTTTTCTTGCAGAATAAGGCGGTTGATGAGGCTCTTAAGTTGCTCGACACTTCTATTGCTGAAGGCGGGAATGTTGACAAGGTTTTGTTACTCTTAAGGAAAAAGAAAATACGTGATTTACTACACGAAATGTTTGTGCATGTGACCTTGGACAATGTAGAGGAAGAGCAAGACAAACAACAAGTGAGTAGTGATGGTGCTCCAGGTGGTGATGCTGATAGTGGTGAAATTGGTGGTGGAGGAAGCAAGCTTATAACAAAGAAAAGGCATGACCAAACAATCTTCTGATGTAATGTCAAATGTAAATTATTGAATCTTCTGATGTAATGTAAACTAATGAATCTTCTGTTGAATGGCAAACTCTCTTTACTTTCTCCAATCTTGACATCAAGTTTTATTATGACATTTTTATGTGGTTACATCCACACCAAGCTTGTATAACAAAAGGATCAAGAAATCAAGGGTTTGTGATTGCTAAGACTCTGTAAATGTAGGCTCATCTGAACCTTGAAAATTTAAAATTAAGACATTCATTAAACCTTGAGCAAATTACTTTCAATTTAAGACAATTTTTTTTTTTGAAAAACTATAGACAGAGCCTAGTTTTTGGACCCCTTCGCAAAGAGCATTACGAATGAGAATTTTCATTTCACAAAGGGTCATGCGAATGCAGACCTCCTACTCGCGTGACTCTTGAGAATGAGAATGTTAAAAATATGTTTAGATGATGGATTCTTCCAATAAACATTGTATCAAAACCATAGAAATTTTAAAATTCAAACACCACAAATTTCGAATTTTGGACAAAGTCCAGAATTTTAACACAATCGTTGTGGATCCTATTCACAAATGATATGCACTCATAGAGAACTCTGCATGTGTAGACTTCAAACTCGCAGGATTCTTTAAATTGGGAATCTCAAGATATTGTTTGAAAGGTGGATTCTACCTATAAACACTGTTGCAAAACCATATACAGAAATTTCAAAAAATTTTAAAAACTTTCAAACATCACAAATTTTCAATTTTGGATAGAGTCCAGATTTTGACATAGTTGCAATGGATCCTGTGAACAGAAGATAGGCACTTGTCGAGGTTGCGAGTGTAGACCTTCTAGTCGCAGGATTCTTTAAATTGTGAATGTCAAAATATTGTTTGGAATGTGGCGTCTACCTATTAAAAAATGGAAAAGAGAAAAAAAAAATGCAAGAACTAATAGAGAAAGAAGAGAATGCAAGAAATAAATCAAATAAAAAAAATTGCAAAACTGGATAGAGTCAGCTTTTCTATTCAAACACAATGGACCTGGCGAATCCAGACCAACTCGCATGATCTTCTGCGTTTGCACATAAATCCTTACTTTGTCCATTTTTCCAATATGCACTACGGCTGTTTGTGTTCTACTCGCCTTGGTCACAGTAAGTTTGTTCGACAATCGATTTAAAAATTGCGATTTGGTTTTTTTCTAAAAACTGGTTGGACTTGAGGCTTCCCCATGCATGATGATATGATTTTCAACGTACCATCTTTAATCTGTTATGTCTAATCAACTTATGAGTTGGAATGGTAACGGTTGAGGAGTGGAGTGTTAACCATCAAATCAGTTTAAGGGTTGTGGATGGTGTTAGTGGAAGAAATAATTTTGTAATGGGGGTGTTCTTCATCTTCCACTTATAAACATATGAGGAGATGAATCTTCATCTTCTCAAATTTCTTAAAGGCAAAAACTACACAATGTCGAGTTCTCCTCCTCTTAGGTTTCCTCGTCGAGTTCCAAGTGTGGAAAACGTTATTTCTCCTTCTCTTGGTTTTCTTCCCCGAGGTAGTGAAAACGATGTTCGTCTTCCTCCTCCTGGGAATGATGTTCCTCCTTATCTTGCTAGTACGTTTGAAGATGAAACCTACGCTGAGATTGAAGGTTTGTTCGAGGAACAACTCGAAATCTTCAGGTTTGCCCATGAGATTGGGCTAATGCAAAGAGTGGACTCCACCTCCAGTGTCTGGCGGATGGGCTGAGGCAAGTGCTACTTGGGTTGACTCTCATGCTCCCACTGGTAGTGGAAAAGTTTATCATGGCTGGGACGACTCGGAAGAGGAAAACTCGGAATAGGAAGATCATGCCAACTGTAGGGAGCGTCTTGATGACACGTGCCGAACTTCGACATGGATGACGAGGAGGACGACGCCGACTTCCGTGATCAAGATTTTGATGACCCTAGGGACGTATATGATGATTTCAATGGTTACAACTCTGATTAGTTCATCATGTTGTCATGTGTCATTCTTCTTCTCCTGGCTTATTAACTTTGTGTTTAATGTGTACTGTATTTTATTTTACTCTAATGAAATGAAATGTTGTTTTCGTACATGAATATTGGCAAAAATTTACCTAGAATTAAAATGGTTATTTTGTGAATAGATTTCATTTAAATGTGATAACATTCATCAAAATATCCAAAAAATGGAGACAAAGTCAACCCGGGAGAAAATGAAACTAAACCTGGTCTAATATTTCGCAAAACAAAAAGTGAATCCAAACAACCAAATTGACACAATTGCAGTTGGATCCTGCGAACAGAAAAAAGGCACTCGCGGAGGTCATTGCAACTGTAGACCTTCTAGTTGCATGATTTTTTAAATTGAGAATCTCAAAATATCATTTAGAAAGTGGATTCAACCTATAAACATTGTTGCAATACCATAGAAATTACAAAAATTTTAAAATCAATTGCAAACACAAAAAATTTCAAAGTTGGGATGGAGTCCAGCTTTTTACAAGTCGCAATGAATCTGCGAATAGATGATAGGCACTTGCAGATGTCATTGCGAGTGTAGATCTTTTAGTTGCTGGATTCTTTAAATTGGGAATGTCAAAATCTTGTTTGGAAGGTGATTTCTACCTATAAACATTGTTGCAAAACCATAGAAACTACAAAAATTTTAAAAATATTGCAAGCACATAAAATTGCAAATTTGAGACAGAGTCCAATTTTTTAAGCCAATGCAAAGGTCTCTGCGAATTGGAGATACCTACTCACAAACGTCCCTGCGATTGTGAAACTCCCATTTGCAAATACCTCTACAGTTGTGGAAATTTTATCCGCAGTGTCCTCTATGTTGGGGTCTATTTTAGTACTTTTGTCAGTTTCACAGGACTATGTGCGAGTCTAATATTTGCCTTCGCAAATAGGGTTGCGATTGTGTCTTGTTTCAATTTTCACCTGAAATATATTTTTCTTTGATGATGGTTGGATTGATGTTAGTATAAGTCGATAATCAAATGAAGAACGCTCTTTGTTACATTGAAGAATGTGAATAAATCGTAAGCAAGATGGGTATCCAATTCAAATAATGGAATGTGAAATATATTTATATTGACATTTAATTATAAAAAATGTACAAGTCATCTATAAATACAAAAGTGGTGACTTTTCTAACAAAAATATCATATCATATGCCCCAAAACAAAATATGATTTTCATGTCAGTATATTGGTTTACATGCCAGTTATAATATATAATACAAAAATGTATGCGTGCATTGATCCAATATTGCAATGACCTCCTCCGAGTTATTTATCTTCTAAGCATTCTTGGCATTGTACTTCCTCAACAACACATCACCAATGTGGAACAAGGCATCGAACAAACTTTTCCAAGAGATTGCTTTTGGAAATAGGCGAGAAGGGCAACTAGGTAGTGTATGAGGCAATGGTGGTTTCGGTAGCGTATGGAGCAAGACTAAGTGAGACTTTGGGTAAGGTGCATCATGAAACATACCTTAACGTCGTTCAAATGTGAAGGAGTTGAACATATGGAAAATATGTAGTGTTTTGGTTCCCATAACACACAAACACACATCGGTAACTGTTGGTCACAAGCTCTAATATATCTTGGTCATAAGCCAATTTGGTCTGTCAATGCGTACCTAGGATTCTAAAACTATCAATGTATTCTTTACCACCTTTACCCCTAACTTGTGCCACTTTCAAAGACAAAACTCGTAATTAGTTTCTAGCTTCATTATTAACTCATTCCTTGCTTCAAACCACTCTGGCGGTCGTAATCTAGGAAATTAGCTATGCATCGAAATCCACAATTTCCATCGTCTCAACATTCTCAATGTTGTCAACAGTCCCGAATCCACAACATAATTTGCTTCATCCAAGTATTGTTAAACTTTTTGGGCTTTTGCTTACAAACACTCTATTGACTTTTGAGTACTTTCTGAGTCTCGGCGTACTCATGACCCGATGGGTCCCTTTTAGGCGACCTTTCATGCTTGGATAACTTCTTCTTAGGTCTTTCTTTTAGTTTGGATGGTTCGATATTATAGTTGAATTAGGGCAACTTAATTCTAGAAGCTTCCTCTTCAACACCAACTTCTAATCAGAAGTGGATTCATTAAACCTTTGCTTAAGGGCGTCAATCACTGGGTCTATAATCACATCCGCCCCTTCAAAAATAGGTGTTTTGCCAAGTTGCATCCAATATTTGTCTAAGGTAACCAATGGAAGTTGTCCAGTAAGGGTTAGACACTCTGTTATTCATGAGCACAAGGGAACACATAAATGGTTGGAATCACACATCCACACTTGACATGATCATTGCCCACAGATTCACACCTTCGCATTTCCAAAAGCATCAAATTAAGAGCTATGTGCTCCATGGACCCATGAAAGTTTTCCAAGAACATTTGACACATGCTTAGTCTTTACCTTCGTCAAACTTTATTGAAACGATGATTCAATCTGTACATGTTGTCTTTTGATCATTTCATCAATTACAGTCCATACATTCATAAATGGGCATTATGAATTTGCCAACATATTCTTCAACTTGGGGGTGTGCGCCCTCAACACGACTGGTTGTCTGTTGCGCAAAATGCATGAAAGTATAGGTCAACGCACTAACAAAGTACGCCTTCGGCGGATACCATATCATCCTCAAATAATCCAAATACTTCGGTGTGGTGCTTATTTTCTCTCAAACTCAACAGTGGCCTTATTCCATTTTTCCTGTGTACTTGATTTATACAAATCCAAGAAAGAATCTATAAACTCATACCACACCTTATTATGCTTAAATTGTTTTTTTCAATTCTTTTCAACATTTGTATTTATGTGCCAAGTGCAACACAATGTCCTTGCTTTGGGAAAGACTAACTCACTAGCCTTTATCAAACCCAATTTTATCAGTGACAAATACAGTTAGCAACTTGTCTGGCTTAAAAAATTCCAAGAAGTTTTTCCAGTGGCCAAGCGTAAGACCCTTCAATCTCATAAGACATAAAACAACATGCGACATTGAACGTCTTACCAGACGACATGACACCCACAATCTCAAACAGCGACATCCGATAATGATTAGTTTTATAAGTGCAATCCATAATCATGACTGGTGAAAAATATTTCGCTAGTTGAATTGACTCAAGATGTGCCCAAAAATTGTTTGTAACTCTATTGCTCTCATCCATAGTATGTCACTCAATGTAATTATTGTTGCTTAATAAGTATATAGTGTGTTGCAAAGTCGTTCTACCTTTTAGTTGGACTGTCTTTATCCGAGAAATAACATTATAAATATTCTTCAAATTCAACAAATTATTGGGATACATCTCTTTCAAACCGGCCAAGATATGATGAGGGCTGACACTCGACTTTGACATATTCTGTATATATACGATCTCCTCTTCATTCAATCTGCTAGCAAACGAATGACCGACAAGTGATTTTGCTCGATGATGATTGTGGATTCCATATATCACGTGCAATTTCCAATGGTCATTACCTTGTGGGATCCCTCTCAACTTAAATGGGCAACCACACTTCTTTGTACTATTTAATCGAAAGACATCTTTTGCCTATTGTCTCGCCTCCCTCCCCTCTCACATCCCAAATTGACCCCCTTATGTTTGTGATCAGCCGGTTCCGATTTAGTGAAAATAACAACTATGATATCATCCTTACCGATGCCTTGGCACCAAGCTATCAAAGCTAACCTTGATGTGAATACCTACTAAATACAAAAACATGTTACAGACACCAATAAACTTGTAACCAATAAGCAATAAACTTGTAAGAATAGTTATACACAAATTAACCTAACTTCCTCCGTAAGAAATAAGTTGCTATCGTCATGCATCTCTTCCAGTGCTCTTTCCTCATTGTTGATCTTATTATTACTATGAACATTGCCATCAACATAATTGTTTGTAGGTATGTCAAATTTTATTACACCCTTGAGAAGGGACTACACACAAATTAATAATGAACTTATAAGTAAAATCGACAAACAATACCAACAACAACAATATCACAACAAGAAAAAAATACCAATGCAAGTTCATCTCAAGTTATGAGTGTTACCTCAAGTGGAGTGAATTGTTCTTCCTCTTCAAATTGTTCATCTTCTTCAACCTCACGTCCATGTACAATCATCAACTTCACTAAATCCATCCATTTCGTCGTAAAAAGGTCAACCAAACTTTTTTCAGACAAATTTGAGGAACTACAAAAGAGATAGAGCAGTCGATTGAGTCGATAGAGGACGACGTGCCGGTGACAATGGCAAGTTTCGATGAGCTTGGTGGGAGATAAAAACAATGACAATGACAATGGGAGGGAGAAAGACGTCTGCGAGGGAGAACAATGTTCCCACCCTAAAATTGTTGAGGGAGAAAGACAGTTGTTTGTGTGGTGGTGTGAGTTAGCAGGTAAAAAATATCGGTGGTGTGGGACAATAGAAGTTGTGGTGTTAAAAAGTCATCCTTTAATTTATGGCGGGAGACAATGTTTCAAACTACTTCAAAATGGGTTATCTTACTATCATGATAGGCACTCATTGAATGCACTTTGGATTATCGTAGGCACTCACTGGATGCACCTGTAATTCTTACCTACATACGTACCATAGATTTGCACTCTGAAATGCACATGAAATAAATATCTATCATCTATTTGCATGTTTCGGGTTATTTTAAACATATACCTAGCATCCAAATTCATTGTAGGCATTGTTTCAAAATCAGTGCCTACTATCCAAAATTCACGATCAACATTGTTTTAAAACTATTTCAAATGGGTGTCACACCCTGTAAATGACTTTTAACCAGTGCCTACCGTCCAAATTTTTGGTAGGCACTGATTTATGCTACTTCAATTTGGTTATCATACCATGCACTAGTTTTTAATAAGATGTCTACCATTTGGAAAACAAAGATAAACATACAGAGGAGGGAGATTTGAGAGAGAACATAACAAATGCCTACCATCTGGAGAATAGGGAGAAATACAGAAAGAGATAGAGACAGGCAGGACATAATAGATGCCTATATATATATCTTACATAGATGGGTGAAGTCCATGGACAAAGATTTTTAACAAAGAAAGTTGCGCGCCCCCATTTTTGCCACCTAGAAGCTCCATAATAAATTGGTCTCTTGCGATGATGATCTCTTTGCCGTGTAGATCATCCTTGCAAAAATCTCAAGTGTTCGAAATTTCTAACTCCATCAAAATTCATCAAGTTCATAGTGAAATTGAACGATTAATAATTCTCTAGTTGGTGTAGCATGTTACAGAACTCCAAATCAATTCATTTTTTCTAATAGTGATCTAGCTACAAGGTTAAGAGATCATCCCCACAAAATATTAACTTATAGTAAATTTTCTAAGTTGATGAAATAGGTAAGCAAAACAAACGCTCGTAACTTTCTACGACAAAATTTTTTATGCCCGGATCCCACCCCATGCATAGAATCTGAAATTATTTATAAGGAATGAGAATTTAATTCTCAAACTCATCCACAACAACTTTTTCAACCCAAAAAAACTAACTAAATAGAAGAAGGATATAAACTTTTTAGCCCAAACTCATCCATGGTTTTGAAGTTTGAGGAACTCATCACGTGCAAACCATTCTTCACTCAAACAACAACTCTAGAAACCATAAACCTTGTGTTTTCGTAGGTGATGAATATGAGCGATTGCCACCCCTAATTCTGACCACCATTATCATTAGAATTTATACGCCAGTGGCCCACCACCCTCACCTCCTTTATTTTCTATTCCAGATACGTACCCTAAACTAGTATCTAGAGTTATAGTTTAGGCAAAAACTGGATGAGATAAGTTATGCACTCGATGAGTTCGAGAAGGTTTTCAACATAAGGACTAAATAAACAATAATTTTTTTGTTCGAATTTTTTGCCCATTTAAATTTCACGCAGTGCCCAAATCCCTAAACCAATATTACTTAATGGGCTACTATTATTTAAGTGATAAAATTATTTAAGCACCAGAGATTCTCAATCAATCGACTATTTTTTTTATTTTTTTATTTATTTTATTTTATATAAAGGGTACTTTTATATTTTTGATATTTATGGATGGATGAGATTGAATTGTGTCATCTAATGAACTAGATCAAATTGATGTAGGGTTTGGGTATAAAAATATCCATTAGGTGGAGTGTCTGATGAAACTTAAACTTTCCAGTTAGGGCTCTCGTAATTGTTTCAATTTTCACTCAAAAATTTGATTTGAGTTATTCACCATCTTTGTCAATTAGATAACTAAGAATATTTTCATTGTTATTTCGTAGCAGGTTTGTTGATTAAATGTCAAGTCATTCATTTGGTTTATTTATATCTATTTTTTATCTTTATTCTTATGTTTTATTGGTTTGTTTGATCTTATCTTTTCTACCTGGGTTCCAATCACGACCATTTTTACATTGATGCATGTCATACTTTATCTTCTTCGATTCCAAAGGTGTACCTAATTAGAATCCTTTAGATGAGGTCATAGGTTCAATTTGATATAAGTGGTGAGTTTTGTGTATTATGTATTAGCCTTAAATTGCCAACGATTTACTAGCTAAGTTGATAGAGGTGTGGCGGATGGTATCACATGTCACGTTTTTGAACCCAGCCAGCGGTAAAGGGTGAGGAGGGTTAAGGATAAAAAAAGTATTAGCCCTAAATTATTTATTCAGTTGTATAAAAATTGTCTTCGATGTGATTAACATATAAATTTTCTTGATTCCAAACTTAGGTTTTTCTTTATCATAAAATTTTTAATAGAATTTCAAAATTTTTCCTTTTTATTATTGTTATATGTCATAGTCCACATTTTCTACTAAAATTACAAAAAAATTATTATATTGTTGTACAATATTTCATTGGTGAAATTCTGAAAATGAGGAAAAGAAAATGCTAAGGATATTAAATCTTGTTTAGTTATTTAATTTAATTTTATTATAGGTGTCATCTCATTTTTATTTTGGGCAGTTTTGCTGCTTCCAAGCAAGGGAAAATCACAATTTCCTCCCTATCTTGTACCTTAACAAGATTGGGGAGTTGTTTGCCGCCCTATGCCACATACAATCTTGGAATGCCAAATTGGCAATTCTAGTTAGTTTCTAGCTACTACTCAAGGGTGCAGAGCCCCTTCCCATCCTTGACCTTCATGGACAAGGATCTCGAAGGAGTTTGCGTACTGCACAATGATGTTCTTGTCATTTCGGTTTCCATCGCGAGGTGGGAAGTGAAGAGGGCCCTAGTGGACACGGGAAGCTCCCTCAACATCGTGTTCTACAGCGCGTTCCGCAGTATGGACCTCAAGGAGGAGAATCTGACATCCTCAGACTATCCGTTGATTGGATTCAACGGAGAAAAATGCTACCCGATAGGGAAGATAAGGTTAGCAGTATTAGTGGGAGAGCCACAGCTGGGAAAAGTCATGTTCTTGGACTTCATGGCAGTAGACGCATTGTCTACCTACAACCTTATCCTGGGAAGACCGTACCTCCACCAAATGGAAGCAGTAGTCTTCACCCTTCACCAGTGCGTTAAGTACATCGCTAACCACTCAAAATGAACAATATGTGGGGACCAACCAATGGCACGAGACTGACATTACGTTGTACTGAAGCAGATAGAATGTTCCCAAATCCAATTGGAGCCCACGGGGCGATTCGAAATGAAGCCAAACCCAAAAACTGTGGACGAGTCTCACAACTTACATCGAGATGAGATCCCAATAGCGGTTGCTCAACTCAGAAATGGGAGACATTCAAGCAATACAGGAGCAACTCGCTCTTCAACCTAGTGAAGCGGACATGTCAATGCAAACGGGAGTACAACCCCTTGATAAACAGTCAGCGCAAAAATAAACTCTGACGCAAGGTTTACTCTTCAGTAACCTCGGCGACATCAATGAAACGAGGCAGTTCGCTAAAGGTACCAATGATCCAACTAGGGCCATGTGAATTCACTTCAGAGCCGGATCAACCTCTATCTGCCGACAATGATTCTATTTCAGTTGTTTATTTTCTTTTCCATAGTCAATGTAGAGTCTTAGTTCTTAGCAACGTATGTGCTTTGCAATCATTTAAGAAATAAAAAAAGAATTATGCAAACACACTCTATTTATTACTGGAAAGATGTAACAATGACCGCTCAAAGGCGGGTACAAAAGACTACAAACTACAAACATCCGGATTCGGTGTGACATACAATAAAGACTCGCTTGAACAGTTCGACTACATTAGAAGACTCAGAAGCGACAGATAAGGTACCGAGAGTAAGCTTGAGGAGCTCTCCGACGAATGTTATCCGTGAACAAGAGTAGGATGAAGGATCGGCATGAGCAAGAGCATGATGAAATAGCGCACCCAATTTAACGCCTCTATAGACACACCCCTCAAATATGGTCCGAGGTGGTACAAAATCAGCAATTGGAGGCCCCATGAAACACCAGTCGAAGCTACGGCCAACTCGCACACTCGATCTACTCGACCAAACGAACTTGGGACAAGTATCAGGTTGAAAAAAATCGAGTGCATCTTCCCGTTGAAGGGATGATAAGGATATCCAGGAGTCAATGGTCCACTCCGACAGGCCATGTACAACTCCACCCCAGCTCGAGATCCCAAATTCTAGCGCAAGGCAAGGCGATGGGGTTAACCGAGAAGTGATGGAGGTAACCGCAAGGCAAGGCGATGGGGTTGTTGGCGTTATATCTGAAATTTGGCGCTCCGGAGTAGCGACAGGGTATAGCGCATAAATAATAGACTCATCCCTTGGGAATGAGTCCGTAACTTTTCTTCGCAATACGAGAAGAAATTACAATGTGTCAGCAAACCAACTGCGCGCTTACCTGGAGCAGGTGACCACACATAACGACAAGTCTCATCATGAGTCATTGGTGCAAATGTCAGAACACTCAAAGACTATAGCATCGAAGATCCCCATTCAACATTTAGAAAACCCAAAACATGATCTTGGAGTAATAGCATCTGAGGAGGAATGCTCTGTGGAAGATAATGCCTACAATGATGAAGAAACACCATTATATAGACATAATGGTTCACCAAACATGCACTTCAACAATAAATGTTAGAGTCGAATAACGTATGAGAAATGAGGAAACGACGGTTCCCGAGAAAATTTTACAGGACCACGTTCATCCAATTAATGATGTTGCATGCAACCTCATTAATTGGGGGAGTAACCGATATTCAACTGTCTCGCGATCTACGCCATACATGTGTCCACATGCAATCTACACTGTACACGTAGCGTCTTGATCTTACGACAAACCCTAGCTCTCCCACTATGAGCCCATACCACAGACATGACACGAGCATCAGAAACCTTAGTCATTTTTGACACACGGATCACACCTGCAGATCACTAGTTGATTTAAGGTACTTCTGTCTCTTCAAAGAGAATTTCGTCTGCATAGTGCACTATGCCCATGGACGCAGGCTCGCACGCCCTCAGTAGGCGAAGCCCTTATCTAACCAGGTAAGCTTAGTCAGTTTCGGCTAATGACGATGGCTTCTGGTTCATCCCGAAGCCTAGTCCGCCCAACATGGATGTCGATGGTTTAGGAAGTGGAAGTCTAATCAACGCTTTTACGCCTGGTGACGACGACTCGCCAGGGATCACTGCCCCTTTCGCAGACAATGGTCGCCAAACCCGATCAGGTAAGCCTAGTCGTTTACGACTGACAACGACAACTTCTGATCAACACCCAGACCTATAGCCCCCTCTGCGCGGGTGTAGATGGTTTGGAAGGTGGGAGCCTAGTAAGTTCCAACTGATGTCGACTGTTTGCCATAGGACCACTGCTCTTCTACAAACCATGGTCGTCGAATACTCTCAAATTTGTAGCTCGATGCGCACATGTATAGATGATTTGGAAGGTGGGATCCTAGTCAGTCCCTAATTGATTTTGATGGCTTGCCATGTGACCACTGCTCTTCTACAGATCATGGTCGCCGAACCTCTTCGTCTCAAATTTGTAATCCCCTCCGCGCGTGTGTAGATGGTTTGAAAGGTGGGAGCCTAGTCATTCCCGAACTGATATTGACTGCACGCTAAGGGATCATCGCTCTTCAACATACCATGATCGCCGAATCCTTATTCCCCGAACCTATAGTCCATTCTGCTCGAACATAGATGGTTCAAAAGGTGGAAGCCCTAGATGGCTCACCACACGACCACCGCTCCCTTTCAAAACGATGATGGCAGAAATAAATCACGGTTCAGGCAGCGTCCTCACATTTACACGGGCTGACATTCTATTATTAGTAATGGCCACTCATGCCCACCTAGAAATTGTTCTGCCAACACGCAAACGAGTGCTACATGGAATGCCAGCCAGAGCTTACGAAACTTGACTTGAGATAAGCACTATAGCTCAAAGACAACGCATGTGCTAGACTATCACAATTCACTCATGCCAACAACTGCAACCGACTGTTAGATAGGTGAAACATGCCCCCAGTGGCTTACCTTAAGGATGGGCTACAACATGGGTAGCATAGCCCGCTTCTAAACCATCCGCATAACACCCACTATTGAATATAACTAAGCAACTGTGACTTTGAGACCTCGCAACAGAACAGGTCAGAATCACTCGCAACACAAATGGTCAAACTCTCAGCAGCAGACAGACCACTCGACTTCCTATTGACCCAACTAGCCTATGCCAAAGTAAAGCAACAAGGCAAAATGAAAAGCGTGCAATAGGGAAATCAAGCATAATACGGGTACAGAATATACTCAAGATAAATTTGTTTTCATTAATAGTTGAAACAAAAAAGGTACAAGTGTACAAAGTCTATTCCTCATCAAAAGGGGGTAAAAAAGCAGAAGAGCTAAGCTTAATGGAGGAGGGAGCAGGAGTTACGACCGTACGCGCCGTAATCTGAGCGTCATGATCCGAATCTCCCTCTTCATCCGATGACGTAGAAACCACTGATAAGTCTACATACGACATCTTCTTATAGTGATCGAGGTCCCATTTCTGATGCTCATCCTTCATCAACGCCAGCAGTTTCAATCTACCGTGTACAACCCAGCGGAATTCACACTTGCCTTGTTTTTGGAGAACTTCTTCCTCACGCGCTTTCACTTCAACAAGTTCATGCTCCAGTAGTTCCAGCTTTCCAGTCAGCTCGTCGACATGAGACCAGTGTTCTAAAAATCGGTCTAGGCGGCCGCCTAGGCGGCGCCTAGGCGCTAGAAGGTGGAAAACCGCCCAGATTAATGGTTGGGCGGGCTGTCTGGGCGGCTGGGCGGGCTGGGCGGGTCTAGGCGGGTCTGGGCGGGTCTGGGCGGGTCTGGGCGGCCTAGGCGGGGTCTAGGCGGACTCTAGGCGGTCTGGGCGATTTTAATTTTTTTTAATTTTTTTTAATTTTTTAATATGGCTAATTGTGTTCTTATTTTATTTTATTTCCTACTTTTTAATAATAAACTATTTAATTATTTTTTATTCAGTATATGTCTAAATGTAGCAAATGATGATTACTTAATGGAATTCTCGAATGATCTGTCGGTACCAATTTTACTAATGTAGATTTTATCAAATATAACTGAGGTTATTTATGCAATTTGAAGAAAAATAAAAGAGTACACATTCAAATTTATATAAAGTACCCATCATGACCAACTTCAGTCATTTGAGTTTTAATAAATTTTGTTCACTATTGGTAATTTTTCATGTTTTTAAATTTTGCATATGTATACTGGCATTAAATTGGATGTAATTGATAATGTATTATGCTTAACTTTTGTAAATTATTAAAGTAATAATACAAAACCTAAGACCGCCTAGGTACCGCCTAGGCGCCCGCCTAGGCACACGCCTAGGCCCCTGGGCGCTAGGCACCTGCTCGCCGCCCGCCCAGCGCCTAGCGATTTTTAGAACACTGCATGAGACTGCTCCGTAATCAAACAACTCTTTACAACACTGAGCACATGTTGCTCCAATTGAAGCTGGTCCTCAACTTCCTCGCCACCCAAGCATTGAATTCCACATCGGACTCTAATTGTTGTTTCTGAATAGCCCAATCAACCTCCTTCAAGGTGTTCTCCTTAGCAGAAGACCACAACTCAGAGCTCAATTTTGTCGCAGAGTCCTGCGCAACCTCTAGATCACAGTGGATCAGATCCAACTCCCGCTTGAATCTGTCCCTAGCGGACATCGCCTCTGCTAAGTCAGACTCAAGGGCTTCCAGATGAATCCTCTGAGACTCAGCAAAATGGCTGACTGTTCCAGCCTCCTCTTCTCAATATGCTTCCTCAGCAGCTCAATTTCATAAAGCACATCAGAATACAACCTCTGCATGTTCGAAAAGACACGTTCCATGGTGTACTCCCTCTCACGAGCCGCCTCAACTTCCGTCCCAGCGACGGCCACCTGGCTCAAGTGAGACATTCCCAACATAATGTACTTTAAACCCTTATCCATACCCCCTTGTAGCATATCATCCTTGTGTTTTGGAGCGTGATCCATCAGCCAACTATGACACCTGCTTATGTGCTTCCTCGAAGCATAATCCACATCAATCTCCTGGTGTCGGGCGTAATTGCTCATCTTCACCACGTCCGGGGCAAACAAACTTATCTGCGCGTCCGGATGGAGCTCTCTTTAATGAGGAATTACGTTAGCACCACCTTTCTTAGTTGTCATTGCTCCCAAGCCCTTCGCAACCGTTCCTTTGTCACCAACAACCGACCCTTTATTGCGTGACGGCTTAGCGGAATCCAAAGGAAGATAAGGAAGTGAGTTTTCCAACGGATCCTCCATCACCTTGAAATGTGGCCTGGAGTGAGATGGGGACCAATGCGGACTATGAGAAACTTGGCATGTGTCACCACAACCACTATTGGACGACCCACCAGTGGAACGATTGCACTCCGGGACCTCAAGCGAATCCTTATCAAAACCCTCCAGCAGAACGGTCCTAGACGAGTCAACACCAGTAGGCGCCGCCACAACGCCCAACATCAACATCTTGCTCAGAGCTTCAGCCTGCACGGTACTCAGATTCAATGCATCTGCAACCTCAGCTAATCGTAGGTGGTCCCTCACCCAACCAGACACTTCAGCCACAACCTTGGTAGGCCGATCAGCCTCACGCTCCTCCCTTACTAGAGCAGACCATTTGGAAAATGACAGTCCTAACACGGGACTTTTTCGAACCTACAAAGGAGGCGAGTGTCTCAGAAATCCCCTCAATGTTAGACAAAAGAAGAGCCTTAACTATGACGACTTTCATTTTCTAGAAGGGCCTCACCTTCGGACTTAATTCGCGATGAACGATAAAGAGTGGGGGCCTCATACCAGTTGTCCCACAACCTACTACGACTAAATTTGGTTGGACACATGACTTCCTCCACACTCTTCTTCGATGGGGAATTTCTTTACAGTGTTTCGCTCCACTGAGGTAAGAGGAGTATAGGAGAACCTCCCTGCGAAGAAACGCAAGCAATGGTTTAGCACACAATCAGCGCAACAAAATTAGAAGATAAAACTACATTTACGAAGTGACTTGAACTCTTATTCGAGCGGATGACCCTTGAAATGGAAGTACTTCGAATTCGCTCGAGCCAAGAAATAATACTTTTGCCAGAACTTGAAGTCATCCAACAAGTTCCCAAAGCAAGCCGACGATGTCATCTTACCAACAACGTGATCTTTCAGCCGAGGAAAAGTAAGCAACTTGATCATCCGCGGAGTCACGTGAACGCCAACCTCCTTCGCTCTGATCAAAATAAAAAGAATAATCTTGTACCCATTGGGCACCAACTGGGCAAGAGGAACTCCAAGAAAATCCAGGAAGTCCTAAATCACGTCAAGAACAGGGAAGTGGACTCTAGTTTGGAGTACCCCGCGGTGCAAACAGATAAACCTTGTTGTCTGAAACATTGGAGTCTAATCATTATTTAGAGCATATAGTGGTAGGTCCTCAGGGACCTCGAACATCTTTCGGATTTCAGCAAGGCCCGATTCAGAAAGCAACTTATCTTCAAAAAACTCAAGGCCCTTAGCCAAAGTCGCATCATCAAGATGGTTTTGGTGAGCCATGAAGAAGATGAACAAACTTTCAATCAAGAGATGAATAGAGCAAAATCTCTAAGAGCAAAGGAAATAGAAAAGTAAGTCTCCGCATAAAGAAAAATCTAAATAGGGATTGGATTCTCGCCTATTCTCCACTGAACCGAGGCACACTCAATTAATGAAGCGTGCAACTCAAGCAACGATTCAGAATCAATCATCAAGAACGACATATCTTTTCAAAATGTGACTTAGTGAACCGATGTAATGGCCCACTAACTTGGGGGGAGTAGCTGATGATACACCAAAATGGTCCCTCCTCTACGTCGTACACGTGTTATGGTGATCTCGATGAATGATATGCCCTAGCGTCTGCCCAACACTGATCCGGCCCAAGCGATTTTAAGCATGCTCGATGCAGTCCACCAGACGGACCCAACTCATTACAGTCTGCTAAGCCCACACGTCTCACAACTATCCTCAATACACAGAACTCATTTTAAGGCAAGTATTTCAAGGATCAGCTTCGGATAGGCAATTACAACATCACTTCGCTTCCGACTAGGAAACAAATTAATACCAGAGTATATGTCACATATGTAGACTTTTATCTATGGACTACTCTCCGATTGGGAACTATCTATCGCGTATCTAGGAGCACAAGGCTAATGGGAAAACTTCTCTCCACAACACAACTCTTGATTAAAGAAGGATATCCGCGAAGATCTCCTTCCTTAAACTACGCCCATTGATGGTCTGGTTAAACCAGGACTTCAGCACTATAAATAAGACATGAGGTTGGTAAGCGAAGGTACGCGACAAATTTTGTGTTTACAACATTACGCCTTTCTCAGATCCCTGTTTGACTTTAGCATCAGAGTGCCATCGACCACCACAACGGTGGTCTGTGGCTCATGTGCAAGTCAGCAGGTTTGCAGGTCAAGGTTAAAGCAGGGAACGACAAATGACTGCATCAGTTTGACATCATTGGTGCAAACCAAGGAGTATCATTATGACTTGTTAATAAGATAGCCCAAAGTTTTTTTTAACAAAGGATTTGGTAAATTTAATAAATTTACAAAACTTTGTAAATATAATAAGTTTACGAAACTTTGTACAATAAATAAATTAAGGATTTTTTTATATCTTCTAACTCATATAGTAACCGAAGAAGAGTATTTATATTGCTGAAATGCTCCATATGAACCATGGGACTGTTGAAAATGTTTTTGGAGTTAGACATGTGGTAGATTTACCTCTTTTCAGATTTCTAAAATTACCCCTAAAAAGATTTTATTACCGGACTTTTAATTGAAAATGTATGTAATATCGCATTTTGATGCACCAAAAGTATTGTAGCTATGGACAATGATGTTTGTTTCATGGGAAAAAAATTGGAAAATAAAAATTTGTGTTTTGCACAATAATTGTTGAGTTGATTGGGGTAACAACAAATGGAGATAGTGACATAGTGTGTTTGATTTTGTATTTAAAGCGGTGGTAATTATGATGGTGTTAAATCTATAACACAATGGACAATGAAGCTGAAACTTGCATTCAATTTTCTATATTTTTGTCTTTTTTTTTTTTTAAACAATAGGTGTCAAAGTTGTGCATTGATGGGTCTTCGAAATCAAATTAAAGTTGGAAAATTGATTTGATAGTAGTGGCGGCCAGAGGTGGTTCACTGATACATATAGGAAAAAAAATGTTATTTGTGAATTATAGGAAAAAAAAGTATTGGTTAAGCTTGTAAACTCAATATATACTATAAAGTTGTGCATATTGGATTATAAATTATGTAGGCTCCATCAAAGGTGTCAATGAAAGAAGATCATATCAAGTCATGAACAAATCAAAGTCGAAGTCAAACAAATATGAAATCAATCCAAGACACCAAAGTCAATGATATGAAGGCCAGTTAAGCATTGTCAAAGCTTCATGATGACAAGTCTAAGAAGGTGGACCAAGTTATGGGGCAAATGAAGTCTAGCAAAAAATAGCTTATATATAAACAAAATTCAAATAAAGAGCCAAAGCTATGTGGAGGCAAAATATTCAAAATAATCAAATTAAAATTTGAATTTGAGATATCTTTCTCATGAGAATGCATATTCTCTCATAAGGACGGATACTCTATCATAAAACATACCCATGTGCTTAAATGACACATCCATTGTGATCATTACAACATGTATTTTGGTATTCCAATCTATGACGGCCAAGCCAAGATAAATTGTGATAATCCAAAATAAATAAATAATATAATGGCTTTAATTATTTAGTTACTAAAAGAAGGAGGAATTGGAAAGAGAGGTAGAAGGAGGAGCTGGAAATGTAGGAAGAGCGGGAAAGAGGAGCTGGAAGGAGAAGCTGAAAAGGGAGAATGAGGTAGAAGAACTTTGTTTCTAGGTTATGACAAATAAGGTTCACGTGTCCAAAATCTAGACAACAACAGATGGTTCATCCATTTCTATACCTATAAATAGGTTGTTTCAACTATAATAATCATATCAATAAGAAGAAGATGATGATTTCAATTTTGGATTTGTTCGATGGTTTTAGTGAATTTTTGTTTGTGGTATTGACTAATGTATCAAATTTATATTGCATACCAATTACTGGAGTGAAAATTGGACTGTTAGGGATATTGAAATTCGTAATCAAAATCGAAAATGAAATAGAAATTAACATATACATGAGGATTTGGGTAGGTTTCACACTTAATAACTCCCACAATTTTCAGAGTTTCATTAAATTGATTGTTTCATTAGAAAAAAGACGTTGTAAGCAAGGATTGTTTCTAGTTAATTTCATTATCCTAATTTTAAGAAATATTTCTGTGTGTAAAGGAAAAACGTAAAAATTTCGAGAATACATAAAATATATATAATGAATTTTGAGGATATATTAAATAGGTAAAAAAAAGATGCAAGTAAATAAATCTAGTAAACACATTACATAAAACTTAAATACAAAGAAATGAAACAAACATGAAATCAATAGATAATTAGAAAATCAGAGGGTGGTCTCAAAAATCAATATATAAGTAGAAGAACTGATAATTAGAAATCAGAGGGGTGGTTTCAAAAATCAATAAATAATTAGAAGAAATGATAATACAAAAAAAAACCCAAAAATTTACTAAAAACTCCCAAATTGTTTCCAAAAAACCCTTGAAAAAATCTAATTTTTGTATTTTTACAAAACACAAAATTTACTAAAAACTCGAAATTGTTCGAAAAAATTTAATATTTTTTTCTTTCGCCCTTTTTCTTTTCGTAATTTCAAAAGGACAAAATTTTCGCCGAAATTTCAAGAGATTTTGTGAATTTTTATTTCTTGGTCGTAAGCTTTCTATCCACATATAAATCACAATATTTCATTGAAAACTGAAGAATTTATAGCTTATTGAAATGTGCTAGGTTCTCAGCAAAGTTCACAATGTCCTTTAGCTCGAGTAAGATAATGATGTCAACATGACATCATTAGTCCAAATTTTAACCCGAACTTTTACTAGGTCTAGAAAATAGCTTGTAACTCTGATTTTTATACCCCTTTTATTGTTATGATTCTCTCATCGAAATCTATACGAAATTACAATTTTTTCTTTTAAAAAAAATGTCTCATATGTTGTAGCAATAAATATTTCAATTATATGAAATATTGTGGAATATGTCAGGGTAAGTATCTCGTAAGTTAGTGTACTAATACAATTATACCTTCGAAAGAGTCTGAGGTATTATTATACGCATTTGCAAATGGCATGCGTGCTAGATCTAAGGCAGTTTTGGAAGTGTCTAATATCCTGCCAATGATATCAAAATCTAGTGTGTAAGAAAATATATAAATGTGATATAAAAGAGAAATAACACATGACTGTAGGTAAAGTAAAATATATAATTTACATGATATAAAGTAACCTAAGGTTTTCACAAGATTTTCTAAATGGTTTGATTTGATCATAGATAAGGTATGAATAAAAAAAATTGCTCACTGGGTTGTGTAACTCATGATGACACACTTAACACTTAACACTTTTCAGGATGAAAAAGCTTGAGGATACAAAAGTCTTTTCATTTGTGAGGATTCTTGAGTGATTCTACGTGACGAGGAAACCAGCGAGGAAAGGGAGGTGGCAGGGGGTGAACCGTTCACCCCCCTCGGGATGCGCGCGCCAAAAAAGTGGGCACACATCCCGAGGGGGGTGAACGGTTCACCCCCTGCCACCTCCCTTTCCTCGCTGGTTTCCTCGCCCACTTCCTCGACATTTAGAATTTCTGTTTAGGAAATAAGTGTCATCTAAATATTGTAGTTCTAAGTTGTATTTAAGCAATGTAATATTTTGGTTTGATATTGTAATGATATACTAGTTTATATTGGTATTGGTTCTTTTATTCGAGTTGTGACATCCATGTCAAGGTACAAGGCCATGTTCCAAAGTACCTTTCACATGTGACAAAAGATAATATTTTGTTTGGAAAAAAGGTTTGGGCATAGAAAAATTGATTCCATTCTTGATATGTCGTTGTCAACAAAAGACCATCTGATAAAGCAAAGAGGCGTTCTGATTATGGCCGTTTCGAAAAGTAGAACATGAGCTCAGCAAGACTTCATCCCTCCAAGATCAGTCTACTTATAGATGCATCCTCATTTACTCATAAACTATAGGAGTTCATGAGAAATTTGTGAGAGCTATTCAAGACCAATAGATCTATAAAGAAGAAGAAGAACAAGTTTATCCCACTTTTCAAAAGAAAATTTCTCCATATTATCTTTGAGTGAGCATCAAAAGAAAGATAGAGATCTAGGACTTGAGTTGTGAGCTTAATCTAGAGCAAACAACTTCTTTGTTTAATATCTAAAGGCCTTAGTGAGAAAACTTTTTTGTCACCCCAAAACTTCATATTTGTGAGGATGAACCTCACTTCTACTCTATTTATAACATATATGTATGAATTATTTTTAAGGAAATATATCAATCATTAAATCGTAATAAGTTACAAAGATTTGTTGGTACGTGAGTCCTGTTGTGATCATTGAGTTTGATACTTGGTACCTCTATTTGAAACCAAATGTTATACGAGTCCAATTCGATTAATACACAGGTGGATAAATCACTGACTCTTAAAAAAAGCACCATTCTTACCTTCTTTCCATTTATACCTTCAGCAGAAAAATTCATATTGTGTGAGTTTCGGCCAAATTAATTTTGTTTTTTTTTATTGTGTAAAACACTCTAGAAGGACCAGTGTTACTGAAGTCAAACACACATTTTTTTTAAGAATCCCATTTGGTCAAATTAGAACAATAATAAAGGAAACGGCGATGACTGTAATCTGTAGGAAATGTAAAATCACCATCCCAAGATAATCAAAAAAAGTCTACATGCTTTTGGACTAATACTGATTACTACTTACAACATTAGTTTCACCACTCTGCTGAAAACGGTGACAATATTTTAACTTGGACTAGAGCTACCGGGTCATTTGACATTACACTTTAATATTCACACACCTCTGGCCGTCGTTGGCTCATTCAAATACATGTCGTCTTCAAAGGATTCTAAAACAGTCTCCTCTAAGTTTTGAACCTATCTCATTGCTGAAAGGAGTATTAAATGCTTAACATCCATATATCTTGGTACACTCGTAACCTAATGAGTCCTCTTCATTGAACAACCTTAGCATCATGTGATGTAAATCTTATAATTGAACCGTAGGTTGCATTGCAATCAGTGTTGTAGCATAGATAGAAATAGAAGACAATTGAGAAAGAAGAGATCAATTTATAGTTCTTTGTTTAGTTATTCCTTACACCATGAACAATTCTGTTTGCCATTTTCCTTATTTTTTTCATCTGCTCGGAGATAAGGGTTTAATATTTGCAGTTATTTTCCTATAACTACAATTCTCAGCAAAGCTTGACATTTCATCCCTGATTTTTGTAGCAAGCGGACGTCATAACAAAATCATCTGATTTAAGTTTAGACCTACGTCGGCCATACTAAGCATTTGAACCATCAAGAATGGGAGAAAGAGATGGAAAACTATGAGGTTCCATTTACACTCTATGCAGCTTATCTTATTCATAATCTATGATTTTAAAGTGATTTGAGTAATTTTTTTTTCACAATATAAAAAGAAATTTTTTTAGAAGAATTTCATTTACTGATAGATTGCCCTGCTAAAGTTGTTCATATGGAAGATTCGGGTAGCTAAAGGGTAACAATTACCCTAAATAATTATGGTATAATGTTTTTTTTTAATTCAGGTCAGTATCCTCGACAAAAATATTTAATTATAGGCGCAATGTTTGAAACAAACTCATATGCGTTTTTTGTTCTTTGATGTTGCAGTTGTCAATGATTTCAAGACTTAAGAGTGATCATTTCGTTGAGTTGGTTGGTTATTGTCTGGAGAATAATAACCGCATCTTGGCTTATCAATTTGCTACTTTAGGTTCTTTACATGACACTTTACATGGTAACTCCAACGTCATTCCTTTTATTATCAACTTTGAGTGTCAGTCCCTAGGATCCGTTTGAGTTTTCATGTGCTGAAAGCTGAATTATTCATAAATTATTTGGCGCAGGGGGGAAGGGAGTGAAAGGGGCTGAACCAAGCCCACTTCTTAGCTGGAGCCAACAAGTAAAAATTGCTTATGGTTCAGCAAGAGGTCTTGAGTATCTTCATGAAAAAGTCCAACCACCAATAGTCCATCGAGATGTTAGATCAAGCAATGTGTTCCTAATTGACGAATACTTGGCGAAAATCTCTGAGTTCAATTTGACCAATCAGTCACCCGACTTGACAGCTCGCTTACATTCGACTCGAGTTTTGGAAACATTTGGATATCATGCTCCTGAGTAAGCTTACGCTAATTGATAGTTCACTCTACTATTTTCAAACTTGAATGAGAATGATAGTTTCAGGTGAAAAAAGAAGGGTTGGTCTTGAATCAGTCATAATAACTTTAAACTTTGAAAATTTCTTTACTTTGCCTACTTCCTGTATATTGGTTTGGGATTCAATATGAATAAATGAGAGTATTCACTATATTATGAAGTAGTTATTTATAAAAATAAAATAAATAACACCCTATGTATAAAATATATTCTTAGCGGTACAATAAGATGCATTCCATGTGTCTGCAAGTATATTAAGATTCATCTGTACAAATTAGTTTTCAGGTTGTTTTCGGTATTTAAGTTGTATTTGGTTTGCTAAGGAAGTGATGGGAAAATGTTCACAACTATGAATCTAACTACAACCTAGATATGGTGACTTGTATGATTATCCTTTTGCTCCATTTTACTGATTTTCATGTATAGATCCCAAGTTAAACAACGATTATCTGCCAAAGGCTGTAGCAAAGGTGTTTTTCACTTCTTTCTGTTTCTTAACAATTGTGATCACAATCTAGCTATAATTATTATATAATAATGATTTGAAGTTCTTTTGAAATCTAAACAAAAATAGAAGTAAAATGAAAGAGAATATAGTTGGTTAATTTGCTAGGGTGCAATGAAGTAGGTCACATATAAACTGGTTTATTCAAGTAGTCTAATTTTCAAAACTGGGCTCATACATTTTGCTTTTGTAGAAATTGTTGTATTTCTTCTTACCAGATCAATGATTATCAAGGGGTGTTTGTTTTTGTCTCTAAACCTAATTAGAGGTTTGAAATTTACAAAATATGGAACACTCTTGATGAAATTCAGATCTCTAACTAGATCAATTAGCAACATCAACACCCCTTAAGTTGTGCTTTTATCTGAAAATCAAACAAGTTTATCAATGCAAACTGATGTTTATTTAACTATATCCATATAGTGTAAGCTTGACAGAGACTCCAAGATCAATAACACATGGAGGCACTTATTCCTACGGTGAGTCTTCAAATAGTGCTGCTGGTGTTTCTGGCGATCGACCTATACATAGAAAGGTTGGTGACCCTTGATCTCAGCTTTGTAATGTAGTTTTTCTTATAAAAACCTTGAGAAATACTTTTGTATTTTTATAACTCCAAAACAAAAATCAGTTCTCATTTTTGTCAGTCCCTATGCAGTGGGATTATGTTCGTATTAGCTTAAACTTAGACTTCTACTTGACTTTGAACACAAAATTCCATTTGAAATTTCCAGCTAATTGCCTAAGTATTCTGATAATGAGTTGCACAGAGTGTCAAACAAGTTTTTTTCAATGGCAAATATGGTTGGTAATATCAAGGTCATCTTAATCTGTGATACTTCAGTGCTTGTACGCAAACATATCTCAACTTGATGAATGCGTTAACTCTAAACACATGTGCACGAGTCCATGTTAACAGGTGTTGTCACATAATATATCTACTTGTCCTCCTAGCTCACTTTTGCAGGTTGCAGTAAAAATTAATCAACAGCCTGTTTGGCACTTAATTCACACTTATGAAGATATCATGAGAATTACTGAGAATTTGAGTGAGAAGTATATAATTGGTTATGGAGCATCAAACACTGTTTACAAATGCGTACTGAAGAACACCAAACCAATTGCAGCAGGCGGCTTTATACTTGATATCCACATAACTTGCGGGAATTTGAGACAAAACTTGAAACCATTGGCAGCATTAAACACAAATATCTTGTTAGCTTACATGGCTATTCACTGTCGCCTAATGGAAATCTACTCTTTTATGATTACATGCAGAATGGCTCGCTCTGGGATCTTCTTCATGGTTTGTTCTCTTATCCTCATGTTATGTTCTCTTCTTTTCTTATGGAACTGATTTGAGAGGTTACTTATTGTTCTTTCTTCAACAGGACCAGCAAAGAAGGTAAAGCTTGATTGGGATACACGGTTGAAAATAGTTGTGGGAGTTGCGTAAGGGCTTGCTTACCTTCACCATGATTATAATCCTCACATTATTCATAGAGACGTCAAGTCTTCTAATTTTTTGGTTGACGATAATTTTGAAGCCCATCTCTCAGATTTTGGTATTGCTAAATGTATCTCGTCATCAAACACCCATACTTCGACCTATGTCATGGGCACAATAGGCTATATTGATCCCGAGTATGCTTGCACCTCTCGCCTCAATGATAAGTCTGATGTTTACAGCTTTGGTGTTGTTCTTCTCGAACTACTTACTGGGAAGAAGGCAGTTGACAATGAGTTAAATTTGCATCAACTGGTATGCTACTAATTATCTGAGAATTCTTTAATTCCTGCTCCACTTTTTCAAGTATTAACATTTCAGATTCTGTCAAAGGCAGATGATAACACGGTCATGGAGGCAGTCGATCCTAAGGTATCAGTTACGTGCATGGATTTAGGTCTTGTTAGGAAGACATTCCAACTTGCACTCCTGTGCACAAAGTGGCACCCATCCGACAGACCCAATATGCACTTCATGACAGACTACTATTTGTAAGCAAGCCCTTTGATCTAGTAGTTTTGTTTCATGGATTAGTTTTCCCCATCAGGATTTGTTTTCATATTCCTTAACAGATTTTTTTCCATTGATTTTGTGTTTCTTCTGTACTAGTACAAGATGGTTCAATCAAATCCAATGACAAACTACTGTTTGTACTTGATACTTCACTTCCTGATCAACAACAACCTGGCCCAATCGACTCATATGTAATGAATCACGATCTTTTCTCTGATATTTGATTTGTTTCATTCGTTCCTTGTATTTTGTTAGATGTTTTGATTTTGATTCATGGTGTTTTCTGTAGACTTGAGCAAGAGACCAGGCTATTTCTATACGTGAATTATGTGACAGATCTGATAACAAGTGACTTGTGGGATGAAGTAGAGCAGTACTTGTTGGGGTTTACAACGATCAACAATAATTGGCACTCTTGGAGTATGTTTTTTGAGATCCGCAAGCACAAATATCTTGAACTACTCTATAAGTATGTGATTTTTTTGCATTTCTACTTTGTTTTGCGATTTTATTAGTCTGTTTTTAGAAAAATGAAATGATGGGTTTTTGTTTGTCATTTTCAGGCAGGATATGAGCAAGGCGCTAGAGGTCTCACATATTACCACCACTGCAACCATCACCATATCCACCATTTGTAAGACGTGCTACTAACTCCATTCCTAGATTTCATCTAGGGTCTTCTTCAGGTGTCTCTGGGTCAAGTCCAGGGACTTCTGTTGGCATAATCCGTCCAGGATAGTAGGAGCGAGGTGAGACGCAGAAGGAACAACAGGTGATCTCGAAATCCCAGCCAGAACATAAGAAACATTAAGCTTGAGATCTCGAGCCCGGGCAACAACTTGATCCTCTACTGACGGATTGTACTCGATATCATCCAAGGTTTTAGTACCCTTCGGATTCTTCGACAGCCAAACACCTAGCTGAAGCATTTTGTTCTCGATAACGCACGAATCATCAATCAAAAGGCCGGCGAAATCCGACAAGCCATATGAAACAACAAGTTTTTTCTCATGGTCATCTAGAAGCGAGAAACTTTCTTCTTACTTATCTCGAGAACTCGATTTACTTTCTCATCCTCGCGGGCATAAAAATCATCCCCCAAACCATGACCTCCTTTCTGGAGAGAAGCAAGATGATAGGGGGTCTTGGAGGATTTAAGGACGGAGGAAGCAAGCTTTTTCCTTTTCGAGACGCGGCCCAAACTGATGGCCGACATCTTGGAGGGGCTAAGAGGCCTAGGAACTTTCCTTTTATTATTAACTGAGCCAGTATTTCTAAGGCCTCAAGCAGAGACCGAAGCGGTGACCCCTACATCACTAACGCGTGCAACAGTAACCTCCAAAGCGAGACCTGACCTACCCGGTGAAAGCAAACCACCATGGATAATGGCATCCGTAGTGAGAAAATCTTCCACTAATACTCGGGGAAGATCACAAAACTAACAGACGAACTCCTGCTCTTCCAAAGACAGTGACAACTTGACCTTCTTAGGCTCCCATAATGATCACAAAATCTGATTCCCGCAAAACCTAAAGTGATTGGAAGAAAGAGAGGCATTAAACCAGTACCTCAACCAACTCGCATATTCCTCTTGCAGGTACTCAAAACAAAGAGGAGAATGCAGGCGACAGGTGTGATTAGGGTTCACGCTGAACCCTCTCAGATAATGCAAAACCCTAAATTCATGGGGATACGAGTTGAGGCATCCCTCGCTAAGGTTGAAATCATTATTTTCCAACCATTAGGGACCAGTTGAGCAGGAGAAATACCAAATAAATTCAAGTACTCCTAGATGATTGTAGGAGCCGAAAGCCTGAAACCAGAGTGGAACATACTAGGATACAAAACAATGTACCCATGCTTTAGGACAACGAGTAGTCGTGACGAATGCTGTCCAGAGTCGCGTGTGTTGCCTGCTTGGGCATAAAGAAAGCTTTGCAAATATCAAGAGCATCCCCACCCAAAACCCTGAAGTTAGACATGACTATAAAACGAATGCAAGGAATCAAAGGGTTAACAATAAAAAAATGAGGAAATGCAGAAGAAAACAGGGCATACACAAACTTCTCCTTTTATAGGAATGGGCAATGAAATGATCACACTTGGGAGAACATGAAAGGTATGACAACCGCACTAAATCCCAGAAATCCCGCCAAAACAAACAAGCGAATGAAACACCGGAGAGATAACAACAACAACTGATAGCAAGAGTACTAAATGAGCCGTAACGTTGCAATCAAAAGAAAAATGCCACATACCCATTAACTAAGGGGGGAGTAGCTGATAATACATCAAAATAAACCGATCATCACGATCTTACACGTGGCATAGAGATTCATCATGAGGATATAACATCTAGCCTATTGGGTCAACTCGTAAAACCCAAGAAGAATAAAGCTAACTACTAAGGCCTAGACGAGGCCTGCTAATGAGAAAAGGTAAACATGGCATAAATCCAAGCCCAAACGAATCAGAGCCCGGATCCAAGCTCAAAACGAGTTAACTCATAAAGAAGATGAACATTACACCAAAAAAGAGTTTTGGAGGGAGTTACACCTTTCCAAACGCATCTCCTTTAAGAAGGAGACTTTTACAAGAGACATCTCATTTTGTTGCGTCTCACATGCCTAAGTCACGCATAGAGTTAACCACGACCATTATAAAAGGTAAAGAGAACATTCAACACATATATGCAACTTTAATGAGTTTTGTCCAGATTTATATCATTCTTCCAACAGAGTTACTGACTTAAGCATCGGAGTGCCTTCGGCCACCAAAAAGGCGGTCCTTGGTAGTCTAACAATTGTTTTGCAGGTCAAATTCACAAGAGGACAATTTTTGGACGAATCAAGTATATTAAAAATGTTACTCTAATTTTCACATTTGCAATGATTAAAAGAAAACTTAACTACTTAAGAAAATAAGCAAAGCGAATTTTTAAGAAAAACCCCCGTAGAAAACTCAATCTACACAACATCATCAAGCCAAAAAGTATCTTCAAGATCATTTGAAGCGCCCTCATTTTCATTTTTATCATGATTATCATCAATATACTGTGGATTTTCTTTTTCTTAAAGTTTGTTTTAATAATTAACTATGGTATTCCCCATGCTGTTGGCATGATAAAAATATAACATGACAAACATACTTTATTCTACTTTAAATACCAAGATAAATAAATATCAAAATGTTGGGTATGAGAATCGAACCCATACATTCTTGGTGCGTTAAGTTCTTTGCGATTCGCTAGATTCTTATTTGGGTAAATTTCAACCATCTTTTATCTCCAACCACAAACACCATTCTAATTTGTAATATAGACTAGGGTATTCCCCGTGCTGTTGGCAAGATAAAAGTTTAACATGATAAATAAAGTTTAGTCTACTTTAAATATCAAGATAAAAAAAAATATCAAAATGTTGGGTATGAGAATCGAACCCATGCACTCTTAGTTCTTTAAGTTCTATGTGATCCGTTAGTTCTTATATTTATCTCAGTTGTCTTTTATCTACAACCTCAAACACCATTCTGATTTGTAACATAGACTAGGGTATTCCCCGTGCCGTTGGCACTCCACGTACAATTTTTTTTCAAAATATGGAGTTAAGGGTCTTTGTTTGAATGCAACTTTTGATGTTCATTTCATACTTTGATTAATACTTAAAACTATGTTTTAAAATGCATTCCAACAACATCAATGGAAAGAGACGTTAAATGCATATTTTGAAAACTTAAGTTTTTGTATTGATCCTTGTTTTCAATGGAAAGATTTTCAAAAATGCATTCCAACAACATAAAGTTTATTAAAATCCGACAATTATGTAGATAATTATGGAAATTTTAATTTTGAGAAAAAAAAAACAAAAATTTTACTCTTCGCCACATGTACATTCCACCAAAATTTTACAACATTTTTTCATTTTATTTGCCCTTCTATGTGTTTTATAATTACAATACATGTCATTATAGAGAACAAATCTTGACTCTCATAATCTTCCCAAGTCTCAATCCTAGCCCCTATTAACACCAATCTGATTCTTTATATAGACTAAGGTATTCCCTGTGCCCGTTGGCATGATAAATAGAGTTTATTCTACTTTAAATATCAAGATAAATAAATATCAAAATGTTGGATACAAGAATCGAACTCATGCACTCTTGGTGCTTTGAGTTCTATGCGATCCGTTAGATTATTATATTTGGGTAAATCTGAGCCGTCTTTTATCTCCAACCTCAAACACCATCCTGATTTGTAATATAGATGTTTCAAAAAGAAAACAAACTAAACATTATTATTGATGATACATCAAAATAGACAGATCATCACGATCGTACACGTGGCATAATGATTCATCACTAGGAAATAGCGTCCAACCTATTGGGTTAGCTCGTAAAGCCCAAGAAGAATAAGGCTAACTACTGAGGCCCTGACGAGGTCCGCCAATGAGGAAACATAAACAAGGCCTATATCCAAGCCCAAACTAATCAGAGACTGTATCCAAGCCCTACATGAGTTTTCTCATAAAAAAAGGAACGTTGCACCAAAAAGAGCCATGGGGGAGTCACACCTTCCCGAACGCATCTTCTTTAAGAAGAAGACTAATACAAGAAACATTTCCTTCCGTTGCGCCTCACATTCTTAAGTCACACATAGAGTTAACCACGACCATTATAAAAGTTACAGAAAATATTCGACATAGGTATGCAACTTTAATTGAGTTTTATCCAGATTTACATCCTTCTTCCAACTGAGTTATTGATTTACACATCGGAGTGCTTTCGGCCACAAAAAGGTGGTCCTTGGCAATCTAACAATTATTTTGCAGATCAAACGACGATTTTTGCAGAGAAGGACGATTTTTGGACACGTTAGTTTGACATCATCCGTAGGGAACGACAAGTTTTCCTTTAAGAAATAAGATCCATAGTAACAAAGCTCACGCAACCCGATAGAAGATCAATGGAATACTTCACAAATCTTCAATCTAGCGATGAATGATATGACTTGCCGCCCAATACTGATCCAAAGACGACCATTGAAACCATCATACCTACTGGAATAAAGCTCCAATAGGTAACGATTCAGACATCTCTGACATCATGGGGAATTCTCTCATATCCCCGAGTGAAGATGCTTATGACCCAGATGAACCGCGTGATCGAGATGATAGACAAAATCATCCAAGACCTGCAGGACAGTAGCTTTCGAGAAGAAATCACCCAGCTTAAAAGACACCGAACTAACAATAGATCCAAGTGTAATCAGGGAACGTCCAAAAGTCTACAAATGAAAAAATCCCAAATACCAGATTACGTTCTCGATTTTGATAGTGAATCGAAGCGAGATTCTTGAAGCTATGGTAAAAGATTTCAGATGGCCACTGAAGATGAGGGGAGATTCGGAGAAGAGGAGCAAGAGCAGACACTGCCTTTTAAATAGTTAATGCCCTGATCCCTAAGCTATTTAAAACTTTAATTGAGTTTAATGCCCATTTTTCCAAAAATTCAATTCCAATTTTTTTTTTTAAATTTTGAAAAAAGTGAATTTCAAAATTTTTTAATGACAATGTCGATTTCGAATTTTTTTGGAATGAAAATAGGAACACCTGGTTTCGGTTTGATCAATCCGAAAAAAATGTTGAGATTGAAAGATTCTTGAAGCCCAAACACATTTAAGGCCAAATAGCAAGTAATATTAGCAAGACTGAAAGGACAATCTTGAAATTTCACAAAATGAAGTTGATTGAAGATAAGCACGACAGAAATCCCCTTCTCTCCTTATGATCGTGGACTAGCTCTTGTGCGCACGCGCTACGCACACTAATTAAATTAAACTGTCAATTAATGGGTCACATTTAGACTAAAATAAGTTAACTTACATTTATCAACAATTTTGGGGAGTTAAGTTTGGGAGTCACTTTTGAGTCAAGTTTTGATTATTTTTCACTTCTATGGATGGTGTTTGTGGTTATGTTTTAAAGAGAAAGGGTAAAAAGTGTAAAAAAAAATCAAGAGTAGAGTAAGTCTAGGCAGCCAGGCTTGGCAGTCATTTTTTTGCCAGGTTTGAGATTTTTTACATTTTTACTCTTTCTCTTTAAAATACAACCACAAACATCATCAATAGAAAGGGTAAAATCGTAAAAAACCCAAAACCTAGCCCAAAAGTGACTACCAACCCTGACTGCCTAGAATTATTGATATATAGGATTAAGGGCATATAAATTTGAGTAAGTACATATTACTTAGGGAGTCTTGTTTTTTTTTTTTTTCACCTTTTATTAATTTTATTTAAAACACAATTACAAATACTATTCATAGGAGTGCTAGAATTGTCAAAAAAAACCTCAAAAAACACAAAAGATGCCCCTAACAAGGCTCCCTTAAATAGGGTGTTTATTTTATTTTATTTTAGGCTCAATAGGATAGCTTATAATTATGAAGGGATTTTAAAGTTTTTTTAAGGCATTTTCGAAAGTCGAAAATAATATATTTTTACTCACATGCCTCAATCTAATATTTTTGTCTTATTTAATATGTTAGAAATTTTTAATTTTGTTTAGGACATTTTCGACAATTTAAACAATATGCACACACACAATAGCAACAATGTTTAAAGTTGTCTAAAACACATTTTTATCGAAATGCCCCTCTGTATTCTGTTTGTTTTATTTCATATAACTTAGGAATTTTTAATTTTACTGAGGGCATTTGTGAAAATCAAAAAGAGTAAAAAGTATATAAGGTGTAAAATTGTATTTTATGCTTTTAGTGGGTCCCAATGCTTCATGTTGGGAGAAGAGAAATTTGGCACGTGAAAGATTCATAAGTTTAAAAGTTAAATTTTTTATTTTCATAAATATCCCTGATAGTGTTTTGATTTATGAAGCACTCTAACAAAGGAAGTACAAATGAGAAGAAGAGAGGGGCATATTTGGAACTTCAAAATATTATACACGTGTTAAAATTTCTAATTTATCACTGCTGTTACTTTTGTTTTAATCTTTTTTTAATGAGACAAAATGAGAACTATGATTTTACATGAGGGCAATTGCGCCATTCCAAAAGAGGAGAGTTGCTTGAATAGTCAACAACGACAGCTGTTTTACAGACTGGGACAAAATGGAAATTATGGCTTACATAAGAGGGCTTTTTTGAAAATTAAAAAATTGTGCGTTACAGACAGGCACTGTTCATCCACTTAGTTCTCATTACAAATGTTAGATGTAGAGTGAAATAAGTAATAAGAAGTCAATTAAAAGTGTGATGGCTCAGTGGTTGATCACTGGCAGATGCTATCATTAGGTCATAGGGTCGAATCTAGCCGGCGATATCTGGGTGGGAGGGGTTAAGGGATGAAAAATAAAACTTAAAAAAAAAAAGCATTCTCATGAAGCCAAAAGATTTATTTTTTTTGGTTTGTTTTGATTTTGAGTTCCATTTATTATATAGTATTTGAGTTTGGGGTCGGTTTTGAAAATGAATTGAGTTTGGTGTCCAATATGGCATGATCACCGTCAAAGAATTTTTAATGTAACAACAGTGCACTTGATAAAGTCAAAGGTCTAAACTGAAACAAAAAATTCATTCTTGATAAGATCTCAATGGATTCAGAGAACCTCAAGATGAAAACATATTTTGAGACAAAATTAACGACAATGATTAGAAAAGAAAACATTACTGTCTTCGTTTCCACACCATCATCTCAGATCCACAACCCCGCCTCCCCTCCTCCCCCAAATCTAAACCCCCCCCCCCCCCCCCGTCCCCCCCACACACACACCGGAACAACAACGTCACTTCCACCTCACCCCAATCACCTTCTATGTTCTTTATCATTAAAAAAGAAAAATTGGCACTCACATCACATGATTCCTCAACTAATTCTCTCTCCCCCTCCCCTTTTACCATTCCATTTCGATATCAATCAGTGTTGCCCGACACCACAATAGAAAATCTCCCATGCTAAAAACCCCACACCACATCTCTCGCAAAGTCATTATCCTTTTCATTATCACAATGGTTTATCTTCTCTCCCTTTCATCATTTTCTCAATCACCAATGCATCATATCTCCGCCGCCACCACACACCAACCCTAGTCATCCCCTATGCAATCCCATCACAAGCCATAAAAAAAGCTTGTAAAGCAATGTCATTACCCAAAACCAGTGAATCCACCATAACCAGAGCCCCTAACATTCACACCCAGAGGATGGCAGTGGTTAATGTTTTGTTGGGATGAGAAGAGGAGTGGGCTTCAATCACGTCCCGGTTTTGAGAAAATTTAAACATTTCTAAAAATAAATAAATAACAAAGTTCAAATACAACATATATGACGTTTTTATTACAAATTTTGAAGTAAAACCAAAACAAACGCTTAACTTGGAAACTTTTTGACAATGGCCGCTTCATAAATAAACTTCCAACAATGCCGCTCAAAAACTCTCTAACCTGAGAAAGGCTAATTGACTACATTCAAATAAGAACATACCAAGAAGCAAAAACGCACTTGGGTCCGCGATATGGCTGGTATGAGTAATCTTCATCTCTAATAAATAAAATAAATTACATAAACTACATACACAAGAAAGCAACATCACAAAGACACATAAATCCTCAACGAAACAAACATGTCATTCTAATAAATTTATTTCGTATTTGAAGTAAACATTTATTTTACCTATACTTAATGATGATACGTCAAATAATACGGATATCACAACCGTACACATGGCAGAGATCGTCTATCATGATGATCAAATATCCCAAAACCAGGCTAATTCATAAAGCCCAAAAAAGGGCCCAAACCGGGCCCATCGGAATAAACCATAGTCAAAGGCCCAAATCCATGTTCGATAAAGTTCTCCCTTAAAGAGGAGGAACGTTACAGAGAAAAAGAGTTGTGGAAGGAGTTATGCCTCCGAGGACGTATCTTCATAAAGAAGAAGACCATTGCAAGGAACATCTCATCTCGGTGCGCCTCGTATGCTAAAGTCACATAGAGAAATAACACCAACCATTATATATGGTAAAGGGAACATTCGACAAAGGTGCATTCGGTCACCAAAAAGATAGTCTTTAGCAATCTAACATTTGTTTTGTATGTCACACTTACAGGAGAACGGATTTTGGACGCATCAGTTTGGCGTCGACCGTGGGAAACAACAGTTTCCATATTCAAGAAGAGAGTTTGCAGAAAGAAAACTTTCTCAGCTTTGATCAGCGTTTGAAAAGCTATCGGGATAGATGAAACGTCCTACAGACCATCAACCTAGCAATGATCAAAGTAATCCTCCAACTAATGAAGTATACCAATGTTGCACAACTCTGAATCGGCAACAACCACCAGGCCAGTCGTGCCCAACAACAGGGAGCCACAACATGTGATAGCTCAAACCTCCCAAACATCTAATGGCGCTGCCACAGACCCTCGTGTGGACCTCATGGCCCAGATGGACCGTAAGATCAAAATGGTGGACAAACTCACCCAATAGCGCACGCAATTTGCCGACCCTGTCCAAGCATTGCCCCAACAAAATTATGCCAACCAAGTCCAAGAAAGTAATGAAGTTCGTGTAGAACCTTTGCAAACAAATCTCAAAAGCAGCGAACCGTCGCATGATGGCCCCCTACATAGTGACGGGACCCATGCTAAAATCTCATTCAGGATCAGGGTCATAGATCCTAATGGCTGTACTAGCTGGCCAGACCACCATTATCCGACGCACTCATGGTGACTCCCATGCCAAAGAAGTTCACCTCACCAAAGTTTGAAGCATATGATGGCACAACCGATCCGACATACCATTTGCGACACTGTCATCACGTGATGGCATTGAAAGAGAGCACATAATCAATCTTATGCAGAACATTTTTGGCCAATCTCACCTCCACAGCGATGAATTGGTTCAACAGTCTACCATCAAGGTCGATAGACTCTTTCCAGACGTTAGCTACTACCTTCATCACGAGATTCATCGACGGTCAATGGATGAAGAAGGGACCATACTACCTACTTCACATCAAACAGAAGGCCGATGAGACAATAAGGGAATACATCACTCCTTTTACTAAAGAGTTGACAATAATCGATGGCTGCAACAACGACATGGCCATTGCCACTTTTACCTCCGGACTGAAGAGATGACCATTTTTTGATTCTCTGAATCAAGACCCTCCAAGGAATATGGTGACTTTATTGAAAACCGCCTAGAAACACATCACTCTCGAGGAAATGGTGGCCGCTAGGAAGAAGAATGAATTCGAGAAGAAAGGCCACTCAAGAAAGTGAGAAATAAGAGAAGAAAAAATGAGAGATGACAGACCCCGGAAGGAGAACGTTTAGCTAAAGAGGCATCAAACCAATGAAAATCTGAATTCAACCAGCAAGAGCCCAAAAAACTGCAATCAACAAGGCCCAAGCATGAACGGGTAACAAGTGTGGTGAAAAAGACGTATAAACCATACACAACCTTGAAAACAAGTCGGGTGAACATACTGAAGTTTATGGTGAAATAGGAAGACGTCAACTGGCAACTCAAAATGAGAGGAGACCCGAAAGGGTAATATAAGGGCAAGTATTGCTTTTTCCACAAGGATCACGGACATGACACTGAAAACTGCTACAATCTGAAAGATGACATTGAGCACAGGGTTCAGAGAGGATGGCTTGACGAATTCATCGGGCTACCACATAAGCAACCCAAAGGGAAAGAGAAGGTGGACACCACTGCAGGATAAAAATAGCAACCCAGAAAACTGATATACGCCCTACACGACATAGCTGGAGGAAACAAACAATCAAGTCAACCAAAGAGACGATCAATAACATCTCCTACTCGAGCTTATCTATATCAAAGTAGGAGCACCAATGCCATCAAACGAGATAAAAAAACCACTATGACAACTCACAACGAGAAACACGAGGAAATTTGCACCTCAAGCGGGGATCAACCAACCGACATAATCCGAAGCCCTTACTAATAGACGCAAGCTTGATCCACATTATCCATGACAAAGGCCAACAATGCCTCCTCCATTACCAACATCGGAACTGACGCAAACAAATTTAACTCGATGAATAAAACCTTATACTAAAACGCATGACAGCCTTGGCAGCCGGTGCTGATGTGAGCATGATTGGATAATTCGGTACTGGATTCTATCCTGCTCGTCGGTATCACCTGTCAAGAACATACATTCAGGGATTTGATAAATAAGCATTCCGAATTTAGCTACCTCACGACAACAATATATGTAACAAACGACTATCAAAACTACCGAAGAATCATGAATGAAGAAATTGCAATGAACGAGTTAAGTCCACTCAAGACAAAGCAACACCAAAGCATACTCCAGAGCAATACGAAACCAAACTAGACGATCAGAAACAAATACCATTCGAACAACAAGGGCACTCAGGAACCAACCTCTTATCGTTATAAGAAATGACATTAATTGAACAACAGTCAGAAATATGCAATGCATATTCACAAACGGACTCTATAACACAACGTAACTGTATGGGAAGAAAATGACAAAGACTACTATAGATTTTTGAGCACCCGAAATGGGATTATCAATAAAAATTCGAGTTCAAACGCTCCATCTTACGCCCGAGCAATAAAATTAAGGTATTAAAGCCAGACAATGTGAAGCACTCAGCATTGCAAGCCACGAGCAAAGGTAAGGATGCATAAGTAAGACACAAACAACAAACTCTTGATCTAATCAACCACGAAGTAAAAGTTGGGACGAATAAGTCAACTTACTCATAAAAAACTTTGGGTCGACTAGTATGTCAGACCAATGAAGTAAAAGTTGGAACGAACAAGTCAATTTACTCTTAAAAAACTTTGAGTCAACTAGTATGTCAGACCAACGAAGTAAAAGTTGGGACGAACTAGTCAACTTACTCGTAAAAAACTTCGGGTCGACTAATATGTCAGACAAACGAAGTAAAAGTTGAGACGAACAAGTCAATTTACTTGTAAGAAATTTTGAGTCAACTAATATGTCAGACCAACGAAGTAAAAGTTGAGATGAACAAGTCAACTTACTCGTAAAAAACCTTTGGGTCGATTAGTATGTCAGAAGATTGAAGTAAAAGTTGGGATGAACAAATCAACTTACTCGTCAAAAACTTTGGGTCGACTAGTATTTCAGACCAACAAAGTAAACGTTGGGATGAACTAGTCAAATTACTCGTAAAAAACTTCAGGTCGACTAGTATATCAAACCAACGAAGTAAAAGTTGGGACGAACAAGTCAACTTACTCGTCAGAAACATCGGGTCAACTAATATGTCAGACCAATGAAGTAAAAGTTGGGACGAACAAGTCAACTTACTCATAAAAAATTTCGGGTCGACTAGTATGTTAGACCAACAAAGTAAAAGTTGGGATGAACCAGACAACTTACTTGTAAAAAATTCAGGTCAACTAATACGTAAGACCAATGAAGTAAAGGTTGGGACGAACAAGTCAACTTATTTGGATCACCTTCAAATCGACTATTATGTCAAACCATGAAGTAACAAATCTGGACAAATAAGTCAAGATATGTTCACAAAGTCTTCTGGCTCCACCAACGCATCAAAATATAGAACACGTCTACAATCAACAATCCTCATCCAATCTTCTGCTTCCGCAATCCTCAACCCGATTTTTGTTGCAACAAACTCATTTTTAGCTGAGATGAGTTGTTCTTCAACGGTGGTCAACATTGCGAAAATATTTGACTTAACCTCGTCAAGCGTAGCTATTAACTGCTCCACCCGCTCCTCAACGATCTGGCGACTGGCGGATTGCTCAATAACTGAATGCATGGCCTCATCATGACCAGCCTTCTTAATGGATAATTCCCTCTCCACCTCGTCCAACCGAGTATGAACTCTATTCAGTTCAGCCACCAAAAACTCAAGAGCAGCTGCAGACCATCTCGTGTAGTCTCCGCCTACCTCAAAGAAGCTCGATTAGCCTCATCTGTCCTCTCATGCTCTGTCGCACTGCGCTTTCAACACGTCTAACTGACGAAGGACATGAGAAAACACCAATAATTTTGCTGCCATTTTCCTTTCAAGAGCAGTCACCTATCTATGACCAGCCTGATAATCTGATCCCATCACCCCAGCATAAGTAAGATGGTTCATCCAATCCATTATCTGCTTACGATCATAGTCGAGATGACTGCTAGGCTCCCATACAGGCATCGGAGGCCTCTCCACAACCGTGTATGCCATTTGTTGATCAATTTGCATGCACTATTCTGCATGTCAATTTCAATAAACCAACAAAACTTTACATCCGACTTAATACGGATGTCTTTCGGGTTGGGCTCCTTCCAACCAATCTGTGGATGAATAACTAGGGGATCAGGGAGCACAAAAGACCCACCCCGACGATTGGAAGAACGGTCGGAACATTGGTGGTAACAGATAAACCACTCTTGCCTTTTCGCTGTGAAACATAAGTGGCGGGAGTAGGGCAAGTAGTAGTCGTAGTAGCAGCAACAAAAATCGAACAAGCAGGAGAAGAAACTAAATACTCCATCACGTCGTCAACATGGATAGAAGAAGATGGAGGAAAAGGAGGAGCATCAGATCTTTGACCTCGATCAGTAACCTCCTTTTCGCATTGAGGATTAAATTCGAATTCGGCCAAGGTCTTTGTCGTATTCGGATCCTTGGACCGCTCCATTACAAGTTGAAGCTTGTTGTTGTCAATGACTCGAGGGTCATTATCCGACCACTCAACGAAGTTGGGCACACAATAAGCTGAGAGGAGTTTTTTCTCATTATCATCCAACGAACGAGTTATTTCTTTATTGCTCCTCTCCACTACCAAATTCATCTCCTCTACCTCCTCGAGAGAGATCATCCTCCTTCCAACCTCTTTATTGGAAGAACTCAGATGATGAGCAGTACGAGTAGAATCAGAAAGTTGTTTCCTCTTAGGAACATGGCCAGAGCTTATCACCAATCGCTTTGATAGACTGGCAGGCCTTGGAAGCTTCCTCTTTCTGGTGGTCAAGCCAGCGACACCAACGCTAGAAGAAGCATCGAGATCTATAACATCCTTATCAGAGCTCACTTTCCTATCAATGTTGGCATCACAAACGCCAACAGGACCAGAACGACCGGCGATCTCAACAACTCAAGACGCAGTAAGCAAGACCCACTTCGTCTCGTTCAAAGTGTACAAGCCACTATGCGGCACAACATCTTGAGTAAGGAATGAATCCATAGTAACTACAGGAAGTCTCAAGAAGCGGTTAGTGATCATCTGCTTCTCCACAAACAATTGCAAGTCCCCTATGTTTATTAGGGACTCAAAGCGATTGCACAATCTGATGATCTCACAAGTTAAAAATGTCCAGACTTGACAAAAACATAAAACCAGAACCTCGACCAATCCCTAATATCATCATTAAGCTTCCTAAAACAGGCAGAAGAGCGAAGGAATCAAATATTCTTGGTCACCAACAGACCAATCACATAATGAAGAACCCTAACGGTCAAGGGAATGGCAGTAAGAATGGCTCTCATTTTAGTAGAAACCATAACCTTCCAACTAATAGGACCTATTTGAGCAGGAGGAATGCCCAAAAAGTCTAAATATTCCTAAAATATCTCTAGGACTGGGAATAGAAGGAAAAACTGGAACATGCACGGGTAAAATGCAATATAACCGATCATTGGACGACAAGGACTGTTATTCTGCCTAGGCAGAATGATCTCAAGGTCAAATGGTAGAGAATACTCGAAACAAATACTATTAAACATCGCCTGATAAGCCTTTTTGGGCGAGAAGTAAGATTCACAAGCAACAAACACCTCACCTTCTAGTATATCGCCGACAGACATCGTAAGTGAGTGAAAGAGCAAGGAAAATGAAGAAGAAAAAAGAAGAATAAGCCCTAATTTCGAAGATAGCATAAAGAAAAAAAACTTATCATGCCCCCTTTTATAGAGCCGAGCAATGAAGAGACTACTCATAGTACGACATGCGAGATATGATGGTTGTACTAAATCCAAAAATGTGCACAGAAACGAACAAATGAATGAGAGATCAAAATACAAAATCCACCAAAAGCTGCTAATAGTATGGGTGGGCATCCCATCCCACGATCCCGATCCCGTCTCATCTCGACCCGATTTTTTTGTGTTCTTTTGGGATTGATCAAACTCATCCCGATCCCGTCCCGTCCCGATCTAGAGTGGGATGGGATTGTGATGAAGATTTCCAATCCCGCCTATCCCGTCCCGTCCCGAATTTATTTATTTAATAATAATTATTATTAATTTTAATCAAAATACTCTTCTAAATTAAAGTTTAGGATGTGTTGAAATTAATCAATGTAAGATGAAATTCTATATGAAATCTAAATGAATTGAATAATTAATTGTAAATGAAATTTAATATTTATTTGCCTTCCAAAAAAAAGTTTAATATTTATTTATTTATTTATTTATTTATTTAATATCTATTATTATTTATGATGTAAGTTATATGTACATAAATTTGACATTATTGGTGTGAGTAGTGTGAGATAAAACTTTTTTTGTTATTTTTTATTGGACTATTTAGTACGTGCTCATCCCGTCCCGATCCCGTTTGAGATGAGACGAGGTCAGGATGAGGTCTATCCTGTCCCGTCTCGTCCCGATCCCGAATGAACAAGATGGGATACAGATGGGTCTATCTCGTATCATCCTGTCTCGTGCCCACCCATAGCTAATAACATTAAATGCGAGGCAATGATGAAATCTAAAGTCCAACCGTCGTCGAGTTAGTGGCCACGTCACCATACCCACTAACTAAAGGAGGGAATAGTTGATGATACATCAAATATGACTAATATCACAACCATACACATGGCAGAGATCCTCTATCACGAGGATCAAGTATCCCAAAACTAGGCCAATTCATAAAGCCCAAAAAGGACAGATCCAGCCATAAAAGCTCAAACCAGGCCCATCAGAATAAAGGTCTCCCTTAAAGAGGAGGATTGTTACAGAGAAAAATAGTCAGGGAGGGAGTTACACCTCCGAGAACATATTTTCATAAAGAAGGGAACCGTTACAGACGTCTCATCTTGTTGCACCTCACATGCTTAAGTCACGCAGAGAATTAATAACGACCATTATATAAGGTAAATGAAACATTCGACAAAGGTAGGGAACTTTAACTGAGTTTTGTCCAGATTTATCTCCATCTCCAACTGAGTTACTGACTTAGCATCAGAGTGTCTTCGACTATCAAAAAGGTGGTCTTTGGCAATCTAACATTTGTTTTGCGGATTACACTTATAGAAAAATAGATTTTGGACGCATCACTTACGCTGTGAAGGTTGACCATGGAAAGTCTGACCTGCATAAATGTTAGTAAACATCAGGAAGTACACATTTTATCTTATGAAAAACATGTAGTTATCATTCAATGATCAAATGTGCATTAGTTTTTTCGCTCAAGGCAATCACACATACATTAGTAGTAATTAGCACAAATTTCACGTTATGGTAAAATTAATATTTTCCTTATTATTCAAAACTAAGCTTCTTTTCTACAATCACACTCTCCCCTTTGTCGAACACACCTCATCCAAGTGTGTCTCACTTGTCTTCGAAGCGACTCGGAGCGTGCATGTCTCAAGTGGGGTGCCACATCAAGAGTCATGCCATCACACCCGAAGTTCGATCCATGGCAAGTTTATTCTAATCATTATGCGTACATCCGATCTTATTTGGAATGAAGTACTCAATATATAAGCAAGTTTGTATACTAAAATCATATACCAAGTGATGCAGTCATTTTTCGATCCCTGCTTTGACTGGTTTTTGCTGACCTGCTGATCTGTACAAGTAACACATGTGAACCACTGACCACCGTTGTGGTGGCAGATGGCACTCCGATGCTAAAGTCAGACAGGGATCTGAGAAAGGTGTAATGCTGGAACATGAAATTTGTAGCGTACCTTAGCTTACCAATCACATCTCTTATTTATAGTGCAAGGAGTCCTGATTTTACCTGGCCATCATAGGCGTAGTTTTGGAATGAGATCTTTGTGGAGATCCTTATCTAATTAGGAGTCGTGCAATAGGAGGGAAGTTTCTTATTAGCCCTGTGCTCCTAGATACACGAGAGATAGTTCCCAATACGAGAGCAATCCGTAGAAGGGAGTTTCCCTGTGTGAAATGTACTCCGGTATTTGCTTCCTAGTTGGAAACAGAGAGCAATTGTAGTTGCTCGTTCGAAGTTGTTCCTCGAGATATTTTCCTTAGTGGGACTTATGGGTATTGAGGATAGTTGTAAGACGTGTGGGCCTAGCATGCTGTGAGAGTTCGAGTCCGCCTGGTAGACTGAATTGAGCGGGCTTAGAACTGCTCGGGCATGTTCAGTGTTGGGCTGATGCTGGGGCTCGTATTTCCTTGAGATCATCATGACACGTGTATGGCTTATAGGTGTGACCATTTTTATGTATCATTAGTTACTCCCCTCAAGTGAGTGGGATGTTAAGTCGGTCCACTGACCCTTTGAAAAGACAACTGTACTGTCTCGATGATTGGACTCGAAGCGTTTGTCTTGAGCGGCGCATGACATTAATGTGTACGCGACTGCTCAATGAGGGAAAGTGTGGTTTGCCTTCCCTATAAATATTTACTGTCTCGAGGAGGATTTCCCCATTGTTATTTGCGCTATCTTCTAATGGCTGACAACGTTAAACTTTCTTCCAAGGATCCACTATCCCTTGCTCGTATTAATTTCTTCAAAGGTAGTTTGGTCTACAAAAATGAGTTGGTCAGGCTTCGTAGTTTGTACCGCCTTCAGAAAGATTTGCAAAGCATTTGGAGTTTTAGGTCTGACTGTGCCTCCTCATGGGTTCATAGGCTTGCAAAAAGGCATGTTCGAGTTTGGGCTCCGGCGTCCAGTGTCAGATGATGTCTGGCACTTCTTTACTCATTTTTTAATGCCTCTCGCTCAAATGGTGTTGAACAGGTTTAAGATACTGCTCGTAATTCTCCTGAGGGCTCATGATACAAGCCTATGTTTGACCTCGTTGGTGATCCATCATCTGACCGAGGCTTGATTGGATTTCACAGGTATTTGTGTGTTGAAGTGTCCTTGTCTGCGGCTGGCGGCGGACAACGCCTTATCTTGGGAAAAACACTAGTTCTTTGCTTCGGCAGATTCTGGTTACTTCAAGCTCAAGAGTCATAAAGTGTTTCGATACATCCAGTTCGATCTTTGTGAGTCTCTTGGTCGTCGGTGCGTGCATATTTCTATATGTTCCTTCTGCGGTACTGGTTCTGATGTTGTTCCTTTGTTTCAGGGCGGTTTGTTTTTCCATCTCTCAGCGAGGAAGAGAAGCGGATAGAGATGGAGTTTCTCAAGCTCCCTTTGACTTCCGTTGAGAAGGTCATAATGCCAGGCAATGTTTCACGCTGCGATATTCTTATGGTGCTCAATGCATGTCAGGTTCACCTGCTGAAGGGGTGGTTGCTCGTCGCACGAGGAAGAGAAGTCTGGCCTTGCCCAGTCCATTCAGGTATGCAGAATTGGAGGCGAATAAACCTCCCGTTGTTGTCCCGAGGAAGAGGCAAACTTCAGTCAGGGTGGCTTCTCCCCCTAGTATGTCGTGGTCTACACAGGCGACACCCTTGGGGGTTGTGGCCTTTCTCTAGATGCTTCGACTCCCCTTGCTGACTTAGCGGGAGATGAAGTTGGACCGCGTGTTGAGGTTTCAAGTCATCATGGTCTCGAGATGGCTACTCGTGCCCTGGAGTCATACGAACTTGCTTCGTTGCACCCCGAAGCACGTGGAAGGGTTCTTATTTTGGAAATGTCATTCGCGGATTTGCGGATGTCATATTCGGACGCTCTCTATCGGGCCGATTCCTTGGAAGGTCGGTTGCATGATTCTGGCACTGTCGCTAACCGCGAGGGCATGGAGGCCGGCAAGAAGCGAGCGAAAGCAGAATGGGTCGTCAAAAGGCAAATGCTGGAAGCCGCAGTTGATGAAGGTTTCACCGTGCTCTGGAGGCGGAGTGGTTGCTGGCGAAGGAGCGCTCGCACTATGAGGCCTTGTTGGGCCCATTGGACTTCGACATGTCAGGAAGAAGGTCGTTAATCTTGTCTGAGGTCGTTCATGGTAGACTGAAGCTTCTAAAGCTGATTAGGGAAGAACATCCCAATACTGACCTTGACTTTGTTCGCTCCAGGAGGGCTGCTTTCGGGCAGACCAATAGTGGGGAGGGCTCTGGCACCGCGAGGATAACTGATGAGGAGGATGCTTCTCCTTAGAATGATTGTAACGTCCTCTCTCGAATAGATAATATATAGACATGTTTTTTTTAATGAAAGTGCAGTTTTTGTCCCATATTATCGTGTTTACTTTAGTTGTTCGTAGACCGTTGAGTTTGCACTGCTAAGTGGGATGCCTGTCTTCATCAGTCAAAAGATATTGCTGTTTTATTCGCTCCTATAACGGATTAGGGTTTAACCAGTAGAAATCATTGTTGGTCAGGGGTTGACCAGGCTCCCTTAGTCATTGTCTGTAACGTCTTACTAAGTGTTAGTGGGCTAGCACTGACTTCTGCTCCTATTCTTTTGCCTTTTGTGATTCGCACTGAGCGAATTAGGCCTTGTGTACTGGAAGCTGTCGCCGTCAGTTGCAAACTGACTAAGCTTACCTGGTAGGTTCGGCGATCATTGTCTGTATTGAGAGCAATGATCCCTTGGCGAGTCATTGTCATCAGTGGACTAGCGCTGACTAGACTCTCACTTCCTCAGCCGTCGTGACCCGCGCAAAGCAAATTAGGCTTTGGGCACCACAAGCCATTGTCGTCAGTCACAAATTGACTTAGCTTACCTGGCTAGTTCGGCGATCATTGTCTGTATTGAGAAAAATGATCCATTGGCGAGTCGTCGTCATCAACTGAACAACACTGACTAGACTCTCACTTCCTCAGCCGTCGTAACCCACGCAAAGTGGATTAGGCTTTGGGCACTAGAAGTTGTCGTCATCAGTCGTGAACAGACTGAGCTTACTTGGTAAGTTCGGCGATCATTGTCTGTATTGAGAGCAATGATCCCTTAGCGAGTCATCATCATCATCGGACCAGTGCTGACTAGACTCCCACTTTCTTAGCCATCGTGACTTGCGAGAAGTGGATTAGGCTTTGGGCACCAGAAGCTGTCGTCATCAGTCGCAAACTGACTGAGCTCACCTGGCAAGTTCAGCAATCATTGTCTGTATTGAGAGCAATGATCCCTTGGTGAGTCATCGTCATTAGTGGACCAACGCTGACTAGACTCCCACTTCCTCAGTTGTTCGTGACCCGTGCGAAGCAAACTAGGCTTTGAGCGCCAAAAGTCGTCGTCATCAATCGCGAACTGACTGAGCTTACTTGGCAAGTTCGACGATCATTTTATGTATTGAGAGCAATGATCCCTTAGCGAGTCATACTCATTTGCGGACTAGCACTGACTAGATTCCCACTTCCCCAACTGTTGTGACATGTGCGAAGCGAATTAGGTTTGGGCACCAGAAGTCGTCATCATCAATCACGAATTGCATGAGCTTACCTGGCAAGTTCGACAATCATTGTCTGTATTGAGAGAAATGATCCCTTGGTGAGTCCTCGTCATCAACGGACCAACGCTGACTAGACTCCCACTTCCTCAGCCATCGTGACCCGCGCTAAGTTGATTAGGCTTTGGGCACAGAAGCCGTCGTTATCAGTCGCGAACTAACTGAGCTTACCTAGCAAGTTTGGCGATCATTGTTTGTATTGAGGGAAATGATCCCTTGGAGAGTCATCGTCATTAGCGGACCAACGCTGACTAGACTCCTACTTTCTCAGCAGTCGTGCCCCGCGCGAAGCAGACTAGACTTTGGGCACCAGAAGCCGTCGTCATCAGTCGCGAACTAACTGAGGTTATCTGGCAAGTTCGGCGATCATTATTTGTATTGAGAACAATGATCCTTTGGCGAGTCCTCGTCATCAGCAGACCAACGTTGACTAGACTCCCACTTTCTCAACCATCGTGACCCGCGTGAAACGGATTAGGCTTTTGGTGATATTCGAGTCTGGACATAGCTGGGATGGTCGAGGGTTGTAACGAATAGTAGTGGAAATTTTAGTAAAACCAAAATATTTTATTGATTATATTTTTTGAGGTGCTCTACATTCCATGGTTGTTTAAGCCCGTTGCCATCAGCGTCTTCCATCCAGTATTCTTCCGGCCTGTTGACTTTGGCAACTCTGTTAGGTCCTTCCCAGTTCGGATTTAGTTTTTCTGCTCCGACTTCTTTGGTGTTTTGCTGGGACTTTTTGAGTACCCAATCTCCCACCTTGAATTCGCGTGGCTTGACCTTTTTGTTGTAGTATTGCGCCATCCGTTGTTGGTAGGCAAATATCTTGGTGAAGGCTAGATCCCATTTTTTGTCGAGGTGGTCTAGTCCCACAAGCAAGGCTCGTCGTTGCCGTCTGGTCTGAACTCTTCTGTCCGGAAGGTTAGCACGTCGAGTTCTATTGGAACCATGGTTTTCGAACCGTATGCTAGGGCAAAGGGTGTATTTCCGGTACGAGCTCTTTTAGTTAATCGATATGCCCAGAGTATTCCTGGTAGCTCTGGAACCCATTTTCCTTTGGCTGCGTCGAGCTTTCTTTTGATGGCTTATAAGATCGTCTGGTTGGTAACTTTCGCTTGACCATTGGCCTGGGGGTGTCTTGGTGAGAAGAAGTGGTGATCAATACCCAGCTTCTCGCACAAATGTTTGACCTTACTACCTTCGAACTGAGTTCTGTTGTCACTAACCAATACTCTGGGGATGCCAAATCTGCAGACGATTACGGCCCATATGAATTTTTTGATCTGGATCTGCCCAATTTTTTATAGGGGCTCGGCCTCGACCCACTTAGTGAAGTAGTTGATGGCCACAAGAAGGAATTTTTTACCAGTCGATGTCAGTAGCTGCCCAACGATGTCCATTCCCCATTGCTCAAATGGCCATGGACTTGTCATTGGAACTAGTGGTTGGGCCAGCATATGGGTATATGACGCGAACCTCTGACATTTTTCGCACTTGCAGACAATATCTTTGGCGTCTCGTTGCATGGTCGATCAATAGTACCCTAGAGTCAAGGATTTATGGGCAAGGGTTCTCCCGCTTAAGTGACTCCCGTACATACCACTGTGGATTATTCCCAGGACTTGGCCTACCTTTGAAGGCGATAGACATATGAGCAAGGGCCCTATCACTGATCTCCTGTATAACTTTTCATTTAGGAGAGTTTACCTTGCTGCTCTGTGTTTAAGTCTTCTTGCTTCAACCTTTTCGGTTACTAGGGCCTCGGTTGCTATATATTCCAGTTTCGGGGTCATCCAATTTGGTTGTGTTTCTGAAGCACAAATTTATGTATTTTCTCATTCGTCGATGCTTGATTGTTCTTGATATTCGACGAGACCGCTTGAGACTTCATCGGAGGCCAAGGCTTTTTTGGCTAGCTTACGGCTATTTTGTTGTCCTCTCTGGGGCACTGCGTGAGTTCACAGCTCTTGAACCTTCCTATTATGCCAAGTACCTTGTCACGGTAGGTTATCATGTGGGGGTCCTTGCTGTTGAAATCCCATTTGACTAGCTTGACTACTAGCCTCGATTCGATGTAAGCTATCAGGTGATCTATACCAATCCCTAATGCTAGCTTTAGGCCGGACATAAGGGCTTCGTACTCGACCTCGTTGTTTGAAGCGGAGAAGTCGAACCTGACTGCCTTTTCAAAGGTGAAGCCAATGGGGGAGCGGAGTGTGATCCCTTCTTCGGTCAAGGATCCATCACAGTGCAAGATCCATGCTTGAGCATCCGTGTTTGAGGGCTGGTGATCTAACTTCAGTTCTTGTCTGTCGGTGAACTCAGTAATGAAATTTGCTAGCATATAGGATTTGATGGCGATTCTTGGAGCGTAGTTTATGTCAAATTGTCTGAGATCCCCTGACCATTTCACCATCCTGCCTGATAGCTCGGGTTTAAGCAGTATCGAACGGAGTGGATGCTTTGTCAAGAATGTTATGGAAGGGTCCTGAAATAGGTCCTCAGTTTCCTGGAGGATACGACCAGTGCCAGAGCCAACATTTTCTTATTCGAATAGTGTGCTTCCATTTCCATGAATGTTTTGCTGGTGTAATATACTGGTCTCTGGGTTCCTCGGTCGTCCCATATGAGGGCCAAACTGACAGCGTGTTCAGAAACAAACAAGTACAAGTAAAGTGTTTCTCCTATCGCTGGCTTCGAGAATAGTTATGGGCTCCCCATGTATGCTTTCAGGCTCTAAAAGGCTTGTTCGCACTCTTCGTTCCACGAAAACTATTTGCTCTTCCGTAATATCTTAAAGAAAGGCAGACATTTGTCGAAAGATTTTGATATGAATCTTTTGAGTGCTGCTACCCTTCATGTCAGGCTCTGAATGTCTTTGATGTTGGCCGGGGTTTTCATGTCGATAAAGGCCTGAATCTAGTTTGGGTTGGCATCGATCCCTATTTTGTTTACTATATAGCCCAGGAATTTTTCAGAGTCGACTCCGAACATGCATTTTTGTGGCTTGAGCTTCATCTGGTATTTCTTGCATTGGTCGAACGCTTCAACGAGGTCGTGCACATTGTTAGGGCAATGGAGGCTTTTGACTACATGTTGTCTATGTTGACCTCCATGTTCCTGCCGATTTGTTCTTTGAACATCTGATTAACCAGCCGCTGGTATGTAACGCCTGCATTCTTTAAGCCAAATGGCATCACCTTATAGCAATATATCCCCCTTTTTGTTACGAAATAGATTTTCTCTTGATCTAGGGGTGCATCAATATTTGATTATAGCCTGATTAGGTGTGCATGAAGCTGAGTAGGTTGTGCCCTGAAATAGCATCCACGATCTGATCGATGCGAGGGAGTGGGAAGCTGTCCTTTGGGCAAGCTTTGTATAGGTTAGTGTAGTCTACACTAGGGGAGGGCACGGTCCAGATCGCTTCCAAATTTTGAGGAACCTAACTCGAACCGTTTAAAAATAACGGATCCGGTCCGGTCCGGATCCCCTCATTTTGAACATTGGAACCGAACCTAACTCGAACCGTTTGGAACGGTCCGGTTTCTACGGTTCCAAACGGTTCCTACAAATATGAATAAGTGAATAACCACACTTCTACAATTTACACTTCTCTGCTTGTTACAGGTTTTCAACAAACTTTCTCAACTATTTTTCAACAACGGGACAAGAGGTATATAAAGTGAACAAGAGGTATATAAAGTACCTTCTGCATAAGGAAACCAGCAACAACAGGCTTCAAATATTTTGCGACACCTTCTGTGGAAGCATGGCCTCTGTGAGCAGTTCCAAATGCATCATTAACATAAAGGTCAGCAAGGGAGGCCAATTTCTTTGCGAATTCAGGATCAGTCTCCTCTTCCTCCTTGTAAAACCTCACATTCTCAAGGAGTAGAACACCTCCATCTGGAATTGCAGCAACCAATTTCTCAACTTCATCGCCAATACAATAATTAGCTATCTCAACCTATAAAAGAGAAACATGAATCAATACACAATTGAGTGAAATTTCATCTCAGGACTCTATCAGTAGTCTAATGTAAGGGTAACAAACCTTAGTTCCAAGGAGTTCTGACAGCCTAGGCATAAGAGGGTTTAAACTGTATTTGGGTGTTACACCTTTTGGGTGTTCCAAGGAGTTATGACAGCCTAAGTCATCGAATTCATTCATCCATCCATTGATACAGAATCCCATCACATGACAGATAAACATCATTTACTTGATAAAATCGAATAGGCGAAGATGAAAGATGAACAGAGATGAGATTGGAGATGGGTACTTACAAGATGGCTGGAAAGGATGAATTTGGCTCCATTGCTCATCAAGTATTTGATAGTTGGAACAACAGCTCTAACCCTTGTGTCATCTGTGATGTTTAGGTTGTCATCCAAAGGCACGTTCAGATCCACACGAACGAACACCCTCTTACCCTTCAGATCGGCTTCCTTCATATCACCCACACTTTTCTTCGTCACCATTTTCTTTTCTTAACCTAAACACGGAGTGAACGAGCGAGGTGATCAAGCAAAATAAGGTGGGAGTAGGGGTGGGTTACTTCTCTTCTCCTCTAAAGACTAAACACTAAAGAGTCTTAGATTTGAAACGGGTCCAACTCGGACCGTTTCATTTTTAAAAGTAGGAACCGGGACCGGATCGTTTTATAATGGATCCGGACCAATTCGAACCGTATCTAAAAACTGATAATTAAAATCCGGACCGTTTAGAGCAAAACGGTCCGGTTCGATTTGAACCCGCGGATCGTCAACCCGTTTGCCCACCCCTAGTCTACACACACTCTCCATTTTCCATTTTTCTTTTTTACGAGAACGGAGTTTGCCAGCCAATCGGGGTATCGTGCTTCCTTGATCATGCCCATGTTGAATAAACTTTGTACCTCCTCGTTTATGATCGCATTTTTTTCAGGTGCCATGGGTTTTTTCTTTTGCCTGGCAGTTTTTTTTAGGGGTCCACCTCGAGGTGATGGGTTATTATTGACGGGTCGATTCCCACCATGTTCTGCATGGTCTAGGAGAAGATGTCCTAGTTACGGTGTAGCAACTCCATCAGTTGCTTTATCACTACCTCGCTTAGGCGGGATCCGATCTGAATGGCTTTGCTATTGTGGGGGCTGTCAAGGTAGATCATAATTGTTTCTTCCTCTGGTTGTTCGATGTTTGGTCTGCCCCGAGGGGTTACTGGTGCCTCGTTGTCTGGGATCAGTTGTTTCCCTCCTACACTTTGGGCAGAGTAAAGAGTCATCTTAGCCGCTGGGCCAACCCCAGATCCGAAATCGTCGGGTGGCAGAGGATCATGTACTGACACTCCCTTGCTGCTACTTGGTCGCATTTCAGTGTACCAATCGCTTGGCTTGTTTGGTACTTTACGCATTGATGCAAGGTGGAGGCTGCTGCTTTCATCTGGTGTATCCAAGGTATTCCTAGGACGACATTATACGCCGAATGTGTGTTGATCACTATAAATTCTTGGAATAGGGCTTTCTGAGTTGGCTGCTCTCCTGCCATTGTAGTTAGATGTACCTTTCCAATCAAGAATCGCCTTTCGCCACTGAAGTCGGTCACAAGGTGACTATCAGGGGACAACGCTGTTTCGTCCAGTTGCATGCTGCGAAACATGTCTGGATGTTCATCGAGCTCTAAGTGTCCACTACGGATTTCCTTACTTCCCAGCCTACCAAACAAATTGTTACCAATAGAGCATCGTTGCGTGGGAGTTGTACGCCCTGGAGATCTTCCTTCAAAAATACCAGTGGTGCGGATGGGCCTCATTTCCCACCATGTTGTATTGGTTGTTCGGCATGTATCGCTTGGATCCTCATATTTCGTAGAAACCTTTTTCTGGACCTGTTGAAAAGTTCAGATTCGGAGTGTGCTCTATGAAGCACACATATTCTATTGGCTGATGGCTCCTCAGGTTTGTTGGTGCTGCCTTTATTCTGGGAGTGCGAGTCGGTTGTCCGTGCATGACAGGAACTACTGAATAGGGTGGAGTAGGGATATTTGAGCGTTTGACGTGTCCTCTGGTTCTCCGTTGTTGTGTGACCTAGTGCTCACTATCTCTTTGTGTTTTGGAAGGAGACGACACTTAGTGTAAATTTAAGAACTTTGTAGTCCCCATGGACGATGCCAAACTAATGCAATCGTTTTTCGCTTTGACTTGGTTCCTGCTGATCTACACAAGTAACACACGTGAGCCACGAACCACCATTGTGGTGGCCGATGACACTCTGATGCTAAAGTGAGACAGGGATCTGAGAAAGGTGTAATGTTGTAACAGAGAATTTGTAGCGTACCTTAGCTTATCAACCTCATATCTTATTTATAGTGCAAGGAGTCCTAGTTTTACCAGGCCATCGTAGGTGTAGTTTAGGAAGGAGATTTTTGTGGAGATCCTTCTCTAATTAGAAGTCGCGTTCTAGGAGGGAAGTTTCCTTTTAGCTCTGTGCTCCTAGATACGTGGGAGAAAATTCTCAATACGAGAGCAATCCGTAGAAGGGAATTTCTCTGTGTGGAATGTACTCCAGTATTTGCTTCCTAGTTGGAAGCAGATAGCAGTGTAGTTGCCCGTCCGAAGCTGATCCTCGAGATACTTGCCTTAGTGGGACTTATCGGTATTGAGGATAGCTATGAGAATGTGGGCCTAGCATGTTGTGAGAGTTCGGATCCGCCTGGCGGACTGAATTGAGCGGGCTTAGAACTGCTCGGGCCTGTTCAGTATTGGGCTGATGCTGGAGCCCGTATTTCCTCGAGATCATCATGACACATGTATAGATTAGAGGTGTGACCATTTTTTATGTATCATCACCAAGTATATAAGCAACTTTGTATACTAAAATCATATTTTATAGTCAATCCACTGTTTTTTTTTTTCACAACTTTATTTTGAGTTATGGAAAAGAGCATAAAAATCAACTAAATCTCAAAATGCATCTTAGCAAGTAAATTTTCATAACAATCAAATTCAAATTTCAAGTAGGATCACATATATAGGTTACATAATTTACCCTTCCACAAAGGATCTACAATGCGGTCATTTTTTTTCAATAACAACAGTCGTCAATAATATTCCAATTTCAATAACAACACTCATCAATAATATCTCAATTTAAGTAACAACACTCATCATTAATATATAGTTCTAACACATCAATAATATTTAGCAAAATTGTTACAACAATTCATCGATAGTTTTACAAGAACCTCAAATAATTTTAGAGGTACCCATTAAGGTGTCACAGTCACCTTACACATCTAACATTAATTTCAGCATCTTTTCAAATATAATAAATTTTAGGTTATAGACTTCACATCAACACGCACGAGTCACTAATATCACACGTCAAATAAAGATCACACTTAGAATGTGTTTGCAATAACCGTACATATATTGTTATAAAATAATTAATCTTTATTATATCTATTAGAAAAAAAAAATACTAAGCAAATTGGCAATCACATGTACCCCAATAACATGCTTAACTAATGTCAACATTTACATTAAAATAAAATTAAAAAATAATTTGCAAACACCGATATACATTTAAATATCTAGCACCTACACTAACCATATAACTAATTTGCAATCAAGCATGCAGGGGCGGAGCCAGGATTGCAGACAAAGGGGGGCAAAAAAATAAATCACAGATAATTTAATTCTTAAAATAAATAAATAAATATGATTAAAACAAAGTTTCAAAAGTAGTACAAGAAAAACATATTTTATGTGTCAATGTTGTTGCATATTGGATTTTAGTAGAAACTCTCTGCGAGTTCTCATGTTCATAGGGTTTACCAAACTAGGCCTGAAGGCTGTAATCCATGCCCGAAGGCTACAATATTGTTGTCACTTAATATCCTCTGCGTTGTAATCCATGCTCGAAGGCTATATAACTGACCCTATAGGGTTTATCAAACTAGGTCCGAAGGCTACAATATTGTTGCCACTTAATATCCTTGTAGCCTCTATCTTGCAGGGAGACTTGCTTTCGCTCTGGTCCGTTGTCTCCACCTTGCATGAAAATGGCTTATCCACCTTGCGACCTCTTACAAGGAGAGTTGATGTCTGATCAACCAAGCTACAATTGGTGGATAACTGTTAATATTAAGAATGTTACCGTCCAATTGCTTAGCTAAAGCAGGCTACTGTGAAGACTAAATAGTGTTGATGAGGAGCAAACAAGCAAGAGAGAGCAAGACCGCCTCCATAAATCGATCTATGTCTAATCGAAATCTTATTGTGCGATTGGAGAAATCAATCTCCGTTGAAATCGTCTTGTGCGATTGGAGGGGATTGGAAAAAATCGATCTTTGTCAAAATCATTTTGGGCAATTGAGAAGACGGAGAAGTGAACTTGTGATTTTATGTATATTTGTATTTTATTATCTATGAGAGGGGGCAATCTAAAATTTTAAAGGGGGGCAAGATTGCAAATATTGTTAATTTAGTGAGGTTTCTCAAAAAGCTAAGGGGGGCAATTGCCCCTCTTAGCTATAAGGTAGATCCGCCCATGCAAGCATGTACATAAAAATAATCTAACAATAATATCTAACACCTCTCAATCATATATATGTTTTTTTTGGTTGTTTTTTTTAAGAGTGAGAAAAACTCACTTCAATTAACATCTAGCAACTTTACAAATACAATTTACTAATCATAATCCAACAAAATATCATATAAGAGAGTGAGAAAACTCACATATTTGGAAGCGATAGATCAAGTTTTCGTAAAGCCTTTGCCAAAACATCCAAAATATTGAGCACGCCAAATGCGAGCACGTGCACACACATCCCACATCACAAGCCGCAGTAAAAATATCAAAATCCAATCTAAACTCGAATCCGTGTGTGTTCAAACACGTACACATCACTCGAATCCCATAGACTTGAGCATCTCTTCTTATTTTCTTTAATTATTTCTGATATATTCAAATTTGTCGTTGTTGATCCTGCTGATCACGATCCTGCAAAAATGAACAACGGTTAGTCAGGGACCACTGTTATGGTACCTGAAGGCACTCTGGTGCTTAAGTCAGATATCGATGCAAGGGAGAGTGAAAACGGGAAGTAAATAACAAAGTGTATGCGTATCGTTCTTCTTCATTTCATCTCCTTTTATAGTGAGTCTTCCTTTCTCAACTATCCCTACGATCAAGGGCGTGATGGAGGAAGGAGATCTCGCATAAGATCTTTTTTTTATCCCTTAACCCCTCTCCCACCCCAGATGCCGCAAGCTGGGTTCGAACCTGTGATTTAGTGATACCATCTGCCACTGTTCAACCACTGAGCCATCACACTTTGGCTCTCACATAAGATCTTACCTGAACATGCTGAGTCGCTTTGGCATTTGGCTCTGTTTAGGACCCAATGCTTGACTGGGCTAAGAGCTGGTTTGTTCGAGTGGATCTTGGGCCTATGAAAACTCTGAGATTCATCTTCAGGCCATATTGTCCTGGGACAAACCCAAGGCTCGTGCTTTTTGGGCATGGACACCTGACTTACGGGCTGGACAACAGTTAGTGGATGGATCTGCTTGGGACCGTTCCCGTGTTAGGGTTAGCCCATGCCACGTGTACGACTGTGATCGAGTGACAGTTTGATGTCTCATCAATTTCTCTTTCTCATCATTCTCTTATTCTCTGTAGACTTTCTTTCTTCTATCTTTCATTTTCCTTTTCTCTTTTCTTTCTTATTTCTCTCCCTCGTTTTCTCTTTCTCCACCCCCCTTCTATTTCTGTTTCTCTGCAAAACAAAACCCAGAAAGTTCTCACCTTTCCTTTCCGATGGTCTCAACCATCAAAAGGGATTGAAAATCCGTCCAATGGTGCCCATGAAGTAAGTAATAAAGCAGTTGAAAATCAACATCCTCTCGATCCGACTCAGACTCCAACATCGGTTCAGGGTCCCAATCGAGTTCAACCTGGCTAATTTTGTTCAGGTTTTTTGTTGTGTTTTTAGGAATATTGGGAAGCTTAGAACTCGCAGGAAGAGTTTTGTCGATTGGGTTTACTAACATAACTTGTTACTTTATTTTAGTGGGACTTGCATTAAGTCTATATGGTGAAGGTTGAAGGCATTGTTTTTTAGTCATACCTTTTGCTTATAAGAAATAAGAAGAATGGAGACTAGATATTTGGATATGGAGGGTGGAAGAAAACCTTAGAAGAGAAAAAAAGAAGGTGTGAATGAGTTACTTGTTTTCCTCAATGGTTTGGTTGAGTCCATGTTAAGATGACCTATAATAGGCTTGCTTTTAGGGTTTGCTTTAATGTGAGCTTCGGAAATGGATTGTCAAACAATTTTTTTTAGGGTTTGCTTTAACTTGAACTTGGGAAGCAAAACCCTACTCAGTATCAAACCTAATGAAAACATGACCCAAGTTAAAATATGAAAAATGAGCCCAAGCCCAATAGAGAACAACGTAAGTTTATAAATAAACCATTTTTTTAATAAGCTTTAGTGCAGGAAAATAATGAATCAATCATTGTAAATTTGGAATGAAAATAATTTGTCTGCATAGTATATTAATATAGTTGAAAAAATGTGGATGTTACAGTTGAGGGGGGGGGGGGGGGGGAGATATAGCAAGGGAGAGAAACAAATAAAGAGAAAGAGTGGTCAGGTGGGTTGATGGTGGTGGCAATGGTTGAAGTTGGGTTCAGGTCGGTTGGAGAAGGTAAATGTGAGGTAGTATCAGATTTGATTCGTGATACGCTTACATCACTAGATATTTTTGTGTGTTTATTGTTATTTAGTTTGTTTATATTTAGTTCAAGGCCAATTTTTTCATTAAGGAATGCCCATACAATCAACTAACACTGGCTATGAGTCCAAAAGAGTAAAACAAGTTTGTAATATCTAGGGGTCATCATTAGTTTCACATTTATAATAGAGGGATATCGCTAACTAACCCTTGTTTTTTTAATCTAAACCTTTGACATTATCAAGGGCAGTGTTGTCACATTAAAAAATCTATGATAGTCAATTGGGTTGACTATGCCATTTTAGACTCAAACTCAAATAGTTTTCAAAACAGACCCCTATATATAGTTTCCCAATTTCAAAACTCAAATGGACCCCAAAATCAAAATAACCCTTATATATAGTTTCCCATTTTGTAATAGGGGAATATCACTAATTAACCCTTATTTGGGGCAAATAAACATACTCCCTTGAAACTAATGTCTAATTAGGTATATCGCCAAAGATGGCTAATTAGATATATCCCCATGGACTGACGTTTCCATCCTTTGAATGTTAAAGTCGTATATTTTGTACCAAAAATACCCATCATTTGAGGAGCATACTTCAGTCCAAAATTTTAGTAATGTAACAATAAGATAACAACTCATCTCGAGGCACAATAAAGGTGTACAATAATCATATAGACTTCGAGTGTAATAAACATCTCTAGGTAGTAAATAATGACATCTTCCCTACGTTTTCCACCAAACAACCCCAGTAACACTACCATCGACAACCATCAGCACTCATATTTCTATCTCTTTGTAAAATCAATTTCTCTTTCATCTCAACACAAACCCCTCTCTCTAAAACTGAGAAAACATAGAGGTTGAGATAACGACACCCATTTCCGCTATCCCAACAACTCGAATCGCCGCCAACATTACCTTGGAGCCTTAAATAGTTGTCTGGTTTGTCAGTTCCAAGCAATTCAAGAGCTGTGTTTTAAACAGAACGTGAATTGGAGTGCTAATTGAAGTCTCCAAATTGGATTAATTGTTGGAGTTCAAGTTCATTACATTTTCAAATTGCCCATTCGAAGCCAATAGAGAGTTGAAGCTCCTAGTGATGTCAAGAAGTTGTTGGTCTTGATTCGTTTCTTAGGTGTAGATTCCAACTGGTTCTGGGTTTGAAACGGATGACGAAGTAGAAGAAGGTGTAGAAGCTCCACCAACACCTACTGATCTTGACTTGGTTTGACCATTTTCTGAATGGGTTTGTTTGGATCCCTTAGCCAACCGTACCCATGAGCATATGTAAAGAAATTGTATTGTTATATTAAATTGTGTAATATAATTGTGTAAATTCATTGAATAGAATACAAGCTTAAAAAGCTAACTCTGACCTAACCTTGTGGAGATAGGAAACCTAAGACTTCTATTTTATTCTGACTTTTCTAACATATCTTATTCTGTAACACTTTCCTATTTTGTAACATAGGTAGAGTTCTATTCTTTAACACTCCACCACAAGCTGGACATGTAGACGCAGATGAAATGTGTAGCTTGGAGGAAACTTTGAAGTCCAATTTGGTGATGAAATCATGACTATCGAGTAAAGCTGCTAATGGTTCGACTCAAGACATCATGATTGTCGAATTCTGAAAATTTCTGGATGATTCCTATATGAAGAAATCATGACTCAATTTGAGTCTTGGTATTGCTCAATTCAAGTCAACATAGATTTTAGATGATTCCTGTATGAAGAAATCCTGACTCAATTCGAGTCTTGGTATTGCTCAATTCGAGTCAACACAGATTTTGGTAGTGATTCATGTATGAAGAAATCATGACTCAATTCGAGTCTTGGTATTGCTCAATTTGAGTCAACACAGATTTTGGTAGTGACCAAAGATGGTGGGTGTGAATAGCAGAGTGAAAGAGATTCAAATTTCTTTTTTTCCCTCCATTTCTTTTTCTTCTTCGTTTAGGTGGGTGTGAATAGCAGAGTGAAAGAGATTCAAATTTCTTTTTTTTCCCTCCATTTCTTTTTCTTCTTCGTTTATTCCCTATTGTGCGATCTGATGTGTGACCGAACATGTGATAGGGAGAGAGAGAAAATCAGTGAAAGATCGCGTGGTCTACATCTGTCTTGGTGCTGCTGTCGTGTGCGCCAGAGAAAGATGTTGTTTTGCTGTTAAGTTGAGATTTTTATTTTATTTTATTTTATTTTATTTACTGCAAAAATAATCATTGCCTGTAACTTGTCACATTGGTGGGATAAACAATGTGTATTCTTTGTAACTAGAGACTGTATGATGAGACTTGGATTGCTTCGCTATCCCTTCTAACGTCCTTCAGCTGCATTATCATTATCTTCAGTTCGAGTGCCCAATTTGACAATGTCTTGTACAAGAATCTTCCCATCTTTATCCTTAGAAAGATTGTTGATAAGCTCTTGGATTCCTTCTTTGTCTATAGTGTCCTTAAGGTAAGCAGCTATAGCTGCCACCTCCTCAGGAATAACTTTCCCATATTTATCTCTGTCAACTAGGAGCCAACCTTCACCAAGTTTGGCATCCACATCATCTATCTCCTTTTCAAGCTTTTGGAGCAAGCAGCAACCCTGTCTATCAACACTGACGAAACCTTGTTATCCATCGTTGTTTCAACACCTTCATCTTCGTCCTCCCGGAAAAATCTATATGCTTTCTTACCGTCTTCTTCACCTTCTGTGCCCTCTTTATCTACCATAGTATTATACAGTTCTATCTCCTTATTGACAAGTCTTATGAACTCTCCACGCTCCATTTTCACAGAAGATGCAGACGCTAAAACAGCCAAAGCACGGCTGAGCTCATAGAGCTGCTCTTGTTTCTCCAAAGTTTTTGCTATTGCCTGCTCTTGGGCTTCTGTGATGAAGAAGGCAGAGAGAATAAAGCTCCCTGCTATTGTGTGTTGCTTGTGTTGTTGGTGCAGTATTGAAAGAAGTGTTGCTTGTGCTGTATTTGTGACAATTGGTTTTGCAATTGTTGAAGGATGATTTTTTTTTATGATGGAGGCTTTGTTTATGATTGAAGGCTCTCTTATGATGTTGTTGAATAAATTGAGGTAGGCTATTACTACTGTCTTCCCTTCCCCGCCTCTTGTGTCTAGGTAGTCGTCGAAGGCAAAGAACTTGATTCCCCTGATTTTTAGGTCAGCTAAGAACCTTGCTCTGATACCATGTAAAGAAATTGCATTGTTATATTAAATTGTGTAAATTCATTGAATAGAATACAAGCTTATAAAGCTAACTCTGACCTAACCTTGTGGAGATAGGAAACCTAAGACTTCTATTTTATTTTGACTTTTCTAACATATCTTATTCTGTGACACTTTGCTATTTTATAACATAGGTAAACTTCGATTCTTTAACAGCATACGATCAAGAAATTGAGTTCAAGCTTGGGATGGGGAATTCAAACTACAGACCTAATGATGGAGAGTTGGCAGCGGTTGACAATGTGTGGGAACGAGATGAATAAAGGGTTGTTAGTTTAGTATTATTTCACACTGGGTGGCTTTAGTTCAATTGAATTTTAGTTCATGCCACACCTTTTATTCGATCTTGTTTTATTTAATTATATTCAATTTGCGACAATGAAATAAGGGGAGAGTTGGTCGGTTCAAATTGGTGGTGGCAATGGTAGTTTTTGTTCAGACAAGATATTGATGGTGATAGTGTTGGTTCAGGCAAGCACGAGAGGAAAAAAGGTCGGTTCGAGTGATTGAGCTGTTGGTCGATGGGACATTGAAGGTAAGGTGGTGGGCGGCTTCTTCTGTATCAAAGGATGAATGAAGAAGATGATGGTAAAAGAAAACAAGGGTGGAGGATCAGAGAAGAAGATGGAATAATTGTGGTTGGACTTGCATTTTGATAAAGGGGAAGCTGAAAATTGGAAATGGGGCTCTCACAATGCAGGAAGTGATGTTACTTCTCTTCTCACTTATTTCACTTTTGATGATGATGATGATTCTTTAGTGGGTAGCAGTGAAGAGAAGGTGGGAGGATGGGGATGGAGAAATGAGGAGGAAATTAAGGGAGAAGGAGAGGTGGAAGTGGTGGGCTTGGGGTTAAGATTTAAAAGAGATAATGAAATATGAGGTAGCAGTGGCGGCGGATTTTCTTTCTTTTATTTATGAGATTTAAATTTGGATTTGTTTGATTTTGACACTCATTTGTTTAGGCCTAATAGAGTTTGATCCTCATTTTAAATTTTAATTATCTATATTTGGAACACAAGACGGGACAAGAAGGAAGTCCCCTTAGAGAGAAGTGAGGGGTATAACCCACCAATAAAGTATGATCCTTATGGGGTGTAACCGTCATTTTCTTACAGAAGTGTTAGGTCTTCAACGTAGTTGACTGGACATATTTTCTTTGTGGACCAAAATACCTTAACTTAAGGAATATGCCTTCAATGTGCAATGTCCACAAACCTACCAACAATCATATTGCGGATCTTTTTTCTCAAGGTAATAAAAAAAGGATGAAATAAATGGATAAATTTCAAATCCACCGATCTTTTTTCCTTCCGTAGATATATCATGTTATTCTTCCCTTATCTCTCATCTAATTTAACGGGAGGGAATGAGGTCGTTGTTATGGATTGCTTGGTGCATTGGAGAGACGCAGTGGTGGAGGGAGGTGGTTTCAGTTCAGAATTATGAAGGGTGGGGAGGAGACAACTGGAGAAGAAGATAAGTGTTGTTTTGGTTTTGGTTTTGGTTTTGTTTTAGTCTTAGCCATTGATGTTCCCTCAAAGTGTTCATTTTATTTTGGATCTGAAGAGGAGCAAGATGGGAAAGAAGCAAAATAAGAGTTTCAAAAGTCTCGCATGAGTGGGTAGAAAGTTTTTTTGATCATTTTTACCCATCACGTGAGGGTGTTTACGACTTCCGTGATTTTGGTGACAATTCTCGAATTTAATTAAAAATAATGACTAAAGTCAAATTACGTATTATGAAAAGGGGCTAAAGTCAAAATAACCCAAAAATTGGGATTTTTTGGTAATGTTTTTTTTGGACATCTGTCAGTTTAATCAAGTTTTCAGACAATAACAAAAAATGGCATTACTAATCACTAATGTTGTGACATTTAATCAAGTTTTTAGACAATAACAAAAAATAGCATTACCATGTCATCCATAGAATTCTAAGTTGTCACTCACAGGTAAATTTGATGATTAGTAGCTCCTGAAATCATGTTGCTTACGTTTTTATTTGTGCAATGTTTGATTAATAGATATAGTTTTTCGTATGCAAAATGCAGCATAAGGAGGATGTGGATTAGTGTGCTTGGTCACATTCATTATCTCAATTTACCATTGGGCACTAGGATTCCCTTTTTAACATTGTGAGGCCTTGTTACAGGTTGTTGCTAATCCAGCACATCTTAGAATCCACTGCGTATTGTTGATTCCAGTGTCTCTGTTTATGTTGGAAGATGACAACTTCCACCTATTATTAACAACTTCACGTATAATTTGCTTCAATTGGAAGTCAATTAGTTACGTTTTTGGTATAAAAGAAACTTATTAAGGCGCACTTGGTTGCAAGATTAATGACATAAAAAGGGCATGTGTTAACAAAAAAAAAATTTGACACCAATTTTGCTTGTGTAGGCAACCAAACACACCTTAATTGGTTTTTTTGATCAGCAACCAATAGGGACAAATCATGTTGATGCTTTTTATTTATTTATTTATTTTTTAATTTTGAATTACTACTGATGATACGCCGAAACGTCCTTTCATCTACACCGTACAAGTGTCATGATGATCTCAAGGGATAATAGGCCTAAGCATCAGTCTAGCACTGATTTGGCCCAAGCGGCATCAAGCCCGCGAAATATAGTCTGTCAGCCAAACCTGAATTACTACAACCTGCTAAGCCCACACGTTTCACTGCCTTTCCCAATACCCGTAAGACCTATTCAGGCAAGTATCTCAGGGATTAGCTTCGAACGGGCAAGCCAGCAGTACTTTGTCTCCAACTAGGAAGTAAATACCATGATATACGTCATACGTGGAAACTTTCACATGTGGAAAACACTCCAATAGGGAACTATCTCCTGCTTATCTAGGAGCACATGTCTAATAGGAAAACTTCCCTCCACAAGACGACTCCTAATTAGAAAATGATCTCCAGGAAGATCTATTTCCCTAAACTACGCTACCAATGGCCTAACTGAACCAGGACTCCAGCACTATAAATAAGACACGAGGTTGGTGAAGAAAGGTACGCTACAAATTCCATGTTTACAACTTAAAGCCTTCCTCAGAGACCTGTCTGACTTAAGTATTGAAGTGTCATCGGCTACCACAACGGTGGTTTGTGGCTCACGTTCGTTCCTTGTGCAGATCATCAGCAAGTCAAGGTTAAGCGGGGAGTGGAAATCGATTGCATCAGTTTGGCGCCATTTTTGGGACGACAGAGTTCCTCAAAGAGAACAGTAGCACCACCTTTCCCAAAGAATCGATGAGATGGTGAAAAAAAAGGTTTCCCAGCGATGGAAACGTAGCGAATTATAATGTTGTCCGCTCCGGCGCCACCGCAACCACGGGAGGAATCATTGCAGACCCCCGTACCGGCGGTACTATCGCAGACCCCAAGGACAAATGTACTATCAATTCATATACAACAGATCCTGCAAACAATGAAGGTACATCGTTCTTCAAACAAATCTACTATCAATTCACAGAAAATTTATTTATTTTTTGAATTAGCAACAAACTTTCACTCTTCCAAAGAGATTTTGTTGGGAAATGTCTCAATTATATCAATACTTTGCAGGCTTTAGCAAAATTTAAAAGTTCTTTGTCGGGGAAATTTTGCCTTTGACTTAGAGATTGATGGATCTAGGAGATTCCCCAAATTAATGGTTCTAGACAAGTTGAGGGTGTACTTGCATAAGACAACTTGGTGCCCAAGTCAGTATAGATAGTTAGGTACAAATGATAAACATTTTGTACCTAGGAATATGTCCAACATTTGTATTTATAATAATATTAATTTGTAACTACTCATGTGGTCGACACATCATGTTACGAAATTTACGATATAATTGGGAAATGCCCTAAAAAGTGATGCCTTATCCCTAATTACTACATCATGGATTATGTGGTAATGCCCAATAGTTAACTTGAACTTATATTGATCGAGGACTGTCCCTAACGAAATTCCTTGATCGTAAATCGTGAAGGATTATCAAGGACTATCAACAATATGACTTCGGTCAATACCTCAATTTTGTTGGTCAAAGATTGGTTCGCGTTCTAAGGATAGTCATCCACTGCAAGTTAGTAATCCGCTAGTTACTAACTAGCCGAGTTAATCAACCAACAAGTCTGGATTCCAAGGTTAGTCCATATTTAGTAACCGGTCGTTTTTCATCCCGGTCTGAAAACTATTTATGAGGTTGTATGTGACATCTTACTCATCATGCATCTCAATGCAACATAATGTGTAGTTTAAGGAACGAGTAAGAAGGGTCACACTATACATATATATATATTTGGTGAGTTGGCAATACCACTTCTTGCATGAGTGTGGATGCCCACCTCCTTGACACAACATGCTAAGTCATGTTGAGTCATATTGATACATATAGAGAGGTGGCACCACCACCTTGTACCTGGTAGTTGGATGTCCAACTCATTGTAATAAATGTGCAATATATAAAGGCTTTGTAATAGATGTATAGAGAATGAAAACCTAATTAAAGTACTAGTGATATTAGTTTTTCATTTTAATATCATATCTTGAGATTGAATTCAACAGACAATATATTTGTGTTATGTATATCATAGAATCGGCTCTTGGAGTTGTTCTTGGTAATTAAACTTCAACAAATTTTACACATTATCAGCACCAACCACTAATCGGCTGAACTTCTGAGCTCTATTTATTCGATCGGAATCCAATTCAAGAACTTGGGTAAATGATATTATTTTTCTTATTCTCTTTTCGATTGGAGGTTGGTGGATGTAAGTAGTTCAACTCATTTTGTTTTCAAGTTATATCATATAAGTTATATCATTGCAAACAATTTGATTGCTTGTTAACTCATGAATAGTTCTATATCTGCATAATTCATTGTGCGTGAATTCATTAAGATTGTGAATATTTTGAATTGATTTATTTGATTATTTATATGTGACACATGCATGTAATGCATATTGACCCATTGTGTAGTAATATGAAATGCGGAATTTAGTCAATAAAATAAATAATAATAAAAATAGTGTTTGCCAAACTCATGTTATTGTACCAAGGTGGTTGTTAATATTACCCTCATGAGGTTATAAAGGAGGCATGTGACCAATCTACCATTGGAATATGATATTCACAATGCTAGGTGGAATTAAACTATTTTGTAGACATTCAAGTGAAAATTAGTGATTTCCCATAACATTTAGAAGTACTGAGCTTATGGATTTTTATTGGTAACTCAAGTTTTCTTCTAACATCAAATAAATGGATAATATAAATATCCAAGTGAAGGGTAATTTTTATAAAGGCCAAAGGATATGAAATTTCTTACCCCTTAATAAGTCAATGATATTGATATGATGACATCTCTCGTTTGACCCACCGCCTTATGGTTGATCCTATAGATGGTAGATAATCAACAATCTTAAAACAATTTTGTGGAATATGTTATTGCTTTGAAAAACCAGACCCTACACATATTATGATCTAATTATTGTTTGTAAAACATTCCATTGAATGTAATGAATGTTGATAATATTTCTCAGTTAGTTGATATTTGGTTGTTGCATGAATTTTGTGTCATCTTTTAAGGAGATATTTTAAAGAGAAAATAGATCATCCAAGATCCCATGTACTATTATCTCGAATGAACACGATACTAGGATATTGTAATTACATCAGCCAATGTATCTTATTTAATTATGATTTTATTTGTGATTACTTTTAGCCATCACAAAGGCTAAAGCAAGGGACATATAAGTTTAACTAATGATAGCAAAATTCTTACCGGACAACATAGTAACGTGGAACGGTATGAATTACCACAAATATTTCAATTTTATCTCATCGGAAAATTATAATTAATTACTTAATTTTGATTTAATTAGTTGATGCATTTAATGATGTAGCCAAAATGACAATATCACATGTACCAGCTATGGATGCACCTATTTGAATTTGCATACCTAAGGGACAAACTTCGAATAAGACAACTAGTCAATATACTGTGAGCAAGAATTATGGTAGACCTATAGGTTCCAAAAGATTCAACTCCCTGGAGAACAAATAACAAATCATATCCTAATAAAATTGTTAAAGAAACAGTAATTAAAACTCCTGCAGAAGGTGTGCAAGCTCCCAAAGAAGTTGTACCTAAAACTCTAGAAGTAGTTTTACATAACACTCTTGAAAATGTTATGTTTCAAAACTCTACATCCTCCGCAACCCCAGAAGTGGTTGCCCATGTTCCTGTAGAAATAATGAAAAAGTGACTCAAAAAGCCCCTAAAGAGGCTCATGTACCTAATTATATTGAGAGCTCAAGATATTTACGAGGAACATGGAATTTAGATGAAACGGTCATCGATGACATATACACATATATTATCTAAGTGGAATTGGTTTCCTTGAGAAATATGGTGAATATTTAGACCTATAGTGCAAACATTTACGTGTATTTGGACCTATAGTTTCAAATAAATGTTTGTAAGAAAAATGAATGAGAAAAATGAGATTGCTAGAAATAAGGCAAGACTTGTGGAAAAAGGGATCCTGAAGAAACCTGAAATTAGTTATGATAAAATATACTCCTCTATGATGGATATGATTAAATTTAGATTTTTAAAAAATCTTGCAGTTTTGAAAAACTTGATAAAGACTTGTTAATATAGTGATTACTTACTTATATGAGGATTTAGACACATACGTTTAAATGAAATCCCTGAAGGATTTAATTTGCCTGAAGCAACACATACATTTACGTAAAAATCCCTGAAGGATTTACTTTGCCTGAAGCAAAGTCAACAACTAGGTACTTAATAAAATTAAGACGTGCCTTATACGGTTTGAAACAATCCAAAAGAATGTGGTATAATCGTCTTAGTGAATATATTTGCATAAGGAAGGTTATATAAATAATCTCAGTTGCCCATGTGTGTTACTTCTTATTGGATAACAGTGAGACGTTTAAAATGTTGTTAACTATTTAGAGAAAGAATTTAAAATGAAAGACTTTGGAAATACAAAAATTTGTTTCGACCTGTAGATCGAGTGAAATACTAGTGGAATATTAGTTCATCAGTCACGATATACATAAATTTTTAAAATGTTTAATATTGACAAAATATCATCCATTTAGTACACTAACGGTTGTCCAACTAGATTTAAATAAAGATCGATATCGATCAAAGGAAAAAAAATGATGAGATATTTGGTTATGAAGTACCATATTTAAGTGTCATTGTTGTATTATTATACTTGGCACAATGTACAAGACCTGATATATAGCCTTATCTTTGAATCTATTAGGAAGTTATAATTTTGCACCTACTCGTAGACACTAAGTTGAGTTAAACACATAGTTAGATATCTTCGTGGGACGGTTGAAATGAGTTTGCTTTATTCCTGCAATTTATCTACCCATTCCCACCTAGTTGGCAACGCAAATTCAGGTTATGCTTTTATGACCCCCATAAGGGTCGCTCACAAACAAGTTATGCTTTTATGAATTGTAGTACAGCTAGTGATGTATTAAACAAAAGCTAGTGACTACCTCCTCAAATCATTGTGGAATTATTGCTCTGAGTGAAGCTAGTCGAAAATGTGTTTGCCTCAAATCATTAATTCAGCGTATAAGAAATAATTGTCAAGTGCTCTAAGTTATTGATCAGCCAATTATAATATATGAAGATAATGTTGCATGTATTGTTCAAATGCAATAAGGCTTCATCAAGGAGATCGAAGGAAAAACATTCCAGTAAAGTTTTTCTATCCACGTGAACTTCAGAAGAATAATGTGATTGAAGTCAAAAATTTGGTCTAGTGACAACCTTGAAGATCTCTTTACCAAAACACTTCCTAAATCTGTATTTCAGAAATAGGTTTACGAGATCGGCTTGTTTCGACTTAATTATCAAAGTAATTAAAGTTTTAATATCATGAGGGGGTCATTATCGGGGGAGTATCCAGAAGTATACTTGACTAGGAGCATCCAGAAGTATGCCACATTGATAGTGAACGTGTTGTATTTTTTTTTTTTACACAATTTTATCCCATTGGATTTTACTGTCAATGTTTTAATGCAACAACATTATGCGCACCCACCATATTCCTGAAGAATGTTGCACTCTTTTTCCCTTCCTCCAACTTTTTCCTAATGGGTTTTATTGATAAAATTTTAATGAGGCAACAATGGTGACAATTACTACATAACAGTAATGGAATGCAACGACTTTACAATCAACTCCCTTGATCATTTGATAATTAGGGAGAGAATTTCATTAGAGGGAGACATGATTTTGCAAAATACTTTGGAAAAATTGCAAACTGTACTATTTTTCCTTCGTTGAGGTTTTATCCCACTGGATTTTTCTAGCAAGGTTTTAATGAGGCAACATTTCGCGCATCCAACAATACTCCAAAGTTACATTCAAGGTTTTCATGAGGCCATTCCTTTGAATTGGTGATCATCCTAAGGGAAGTATTGTGTTTAGTGACAATACCACTTCTTGGATGAGTATGGATGCCCACCTCCTTGACACAACATGGTAAGTCATGTTGCCTCATATTGATACATATAGAGAAGTGGCTCCACTACCTTGAACATGGCAGTTGAATGTCCAGCTCATTGTAATACATGTGCCTATATAAAAGGCTTTGTAATACATGTGCCTAATAAAATTACTAATGATATTAGTTTCTCGTTTTAATATCATATTTTCATATTGAATTCAACATACGGTGTCATTTTTGTTATGTATATCATATAATCGACTCTTGGAGTTGTTTTTGGTAATTAAACTTCGACAAATTATCAAACATTGAATATTTTCCTTTATAATAAAATATTATTACTCGCACATTCAATCGGATCTTATCTGTTTACAGATAAGGTTCCTCAATCAAATCTTTCATATCTCTTATTTGTTTCATTTGGGGAGATTGAGATTTCCTTGAGATTTTGTACTGTTTGTACAGATTGCCTGAGATTTCATTTCCATTATATATAAGAACATCCATGTTTGTACAACAAATTGAGGACCAGTCTCAGTGTTCTTGAACTCTTCTTAACAATATGAGCATTGTGCATCGACCTAGCAAAAAGGAAGAGCTAGAGAACAATGTAGTACCCGGAGAATCAGAACAATGCCAAAATCATGATGAACAAGATAAGAGAGTGAGAAAGGCATATGATATGCTTGAAGTTGTTAATCGCTTTCGCGACGGGACACTATTTGGACCACAAAATCCTGGTCGTGTTGTCTTATTCAATCCTTCTGAGAAAAGTGTGATCATCGAAGCATCTCTTGGAGGCCCGAGCCAACCCCAAAATGAGAATGCACCGTTTCCTGATTTCTTATCCGCCAACTTAGCTTGGAAAGAGCTTTTGACAATGATCCAGATATATCTAAGGTCCCTCTAAAAGTTCAACAGGTACTTGAATCTATACCAACATTTGTGATAGTCATAGAAGAGGTGGAATGTGCGGCATGTGAAATTTATTTTGAAATTGGCGAGGAGGTAAAAAAGATGCCATGCAAGCATATGTTTCATATTGGTTGCATTCTATCGTGGCTCAAGTTATATAGTTCTTGCCCAATTTGTGGATTTGAATTGCTCAACAAATATGGATCAAAGGTTAAGAATCCATATGAGTCAAATGGGTTTGTAATGCCCAACGAAGATGGATCAAAGGTTAAGAATTCGTATGAATCAAATAATACTGATGATGGTGATGGAGTTGGGGTTATTATGAGTACTGGTGATAAAGCTGAGGGTAGTATTGGTAATGGTACCAATGACGCAGCCGGGCGTGGCATACATAACGGTGATGAAGCTGGGGGTAGTATTGGTACCAATGATGGAACAAGTGGTATGAGTATTGGTGATGAAGCTAGGGGTAGTATTGGTACCGATGATGGAGTTGCAGGTAGTATGAGTATTAATAACAAAAATGCAATTAAGGCAAAGTTAGATGGATGGTACCGAGTTTCGGCTCCATGGCCTCCAAATGGGTAGTTTAGTTATAATCTGGAAGTGGTGCAATTTCTATTTATCATCTTGTAAACACCACTTTAATGTGTAGCTAAAAGTATGATTAGATGGCCAATAAAAAAAAAAATTCAATGTTATAATATATGGTATGCGTCTTCCTTTGTTTTAGGATTTCTTTTATCTTAGATTTTATTAAACGAAAAACGACTTTTAAGGGCCATTTTTTTTTTTTTTTTATAAAAAATACCATTTAGATGTTATAGTTGATGTAATGACTAATTTGTGTCTACTTTTATACTTTTATGACCAATAATGACTCTTTTATTAACCCAGGTTAACTCATAAAGTTATATAACATCTTGACCCTTCTTTTAAAACCTAATTTTTATTTTTTGTTGTTAAGAAAAAGTAAACATAACAAATAAAATAAAATAAAATCATTAATAAAAGAGTCATTGTTGGTCATAAAAGCATAAAATTAGGTTTTCTATTTGTTTAGGAAGGGTAAATTTGTCCTATAATTTTATTAGTTAATCTGGGTTAATAAAAGAGTCCTTATTGGTCATAAAATTATACACAAATTAGTCATTACATCAACTACGATATTTAAATTGTATATTTTGTGAAAAAGTAAGCCTTAAAAATCATTTTCCGTTTATTAAATGAAATCAAAGATAAATGTTTGATTCAGTTTGTTTTTATATCTTACTAGTGTATTAGCCGTGCCAAGGCCATACACTTTCCATATAGCATGTACCCGTGCCAACCCTAGTTTTTTGGGTCGTGCGACTAAATTACTAAATATGAAAACAAATCATGGGCTACCATTAAAATGAGGGCATTCTCGAAAATAAACAATAAAAGGGGGGCAAAATCGGAATAGAAGTAACAAAATTAAAAGAAGTGCATTCTCGAAAATAAAGAATAAAGGGGGACATGAACTTCCAATTCCTCCTCCTCAAATTCATATTAAATTTGAAAAATTGACATAAAAGGGATAATTAGAAAGAAATAAGATTATTAATTTTTTTTGTAGGTCCTAATTTGGTAAATATTAAGAGTGCATTAATTAAAGCATTTGAAAATGCGAGTCTTCACGTGACAATGTATAAACTATAAAATAAACAAATGAAATGGAAAACAATATTCAGTAAAAATGATAATTTTACATGACTTTGAGCAAGACAATTGAAATTTGCAATTTTGACCGGCGGCAAAATCGGCATATCGCTGGTCTGACACATTTGGGCACACCGATAATTCAATTGCTATTATAGTAGTGGATTGGAGGACATAACCCAAAGTTTGCATCTATCCTTCCACAAAGGAATTAAAAAATAGTCGAACCCCATCCCAAATTAATGAGTATTTTAGTACGAGTAGCAACAAACAAAAACTTCAACATTTTAGTGAATGTATTCAAAGTGCGATGATCAATAGTGAGGATGGAGCTGGGGCAGTATAAGTATTAATGTAAAAAGCCTAGTAGATAGTATCAAGTGTTATCTTAAGTTTTCTGGACATGATGTTAAGGATTGCATCAAGGATGCATTATTGCAATAATGCTAAAAATGTGAATGGTATGGAAATTTTCATAAGAAGTTTGCAAATTGTTTTTAACATCTTGTGTTATATAGGAATGGATAGGTAATTTGAATTAGGTTATTTTCCGTTGGGTCTCCATTAATTTATAAGTATTCCTGTTTGATCCTCATTATTTTGTATTTCAATGTAACCCTCATGATCCTGAGTTCAACTACGTTGACTCAAAAACTCCATCCGAAATTTTCAAAATGACCAACTTACCCACGTTTTTAAAATGACTAAATTTTTTTTTAACAAAGATGGGGGCCAATTAGGATTATACAAACTAATGGGGCTTACAAACTCCATCCAAAAATTTTAAAATGACCAACGTATACTTATGCATGTGGTTTACACATTTTTTAAAATGACTAATTTTTTTAACAAATATGAGGGCCAGTTAGAAATTATATACAAACTAATGGAATTCACAAACTCCATCCAAAATTTTCAAAATGACCAACTTACCCTTATGCACGTGGTTTGCACATGTTTTAAAATTACTAAATTTTTTAACAAAGTTGGGGAGTCTCCATTAGTTTGTATATAATTCCTAATTGGCCCCCATCTTTGTTAAAAAAACTTAGTCATTTCAAAAACATGTGCACAAGGATAAGTTGGTCATATTGAAAATTTTGGATGAAGTTTGTGAGTCCCATTAGTTTGTATATGATTCGTAATTGGCCCCCATCTTGTTAAAAGAATTAATATTTTTAAAAACATGTGCAAACCACGTGCATAAGGGTAAGTTGGTCATTTTGGATGGAATTTGTGAGTCAACATAATTGAACTCACGATCATGAGAGTTAGACTGAAATACAATAATTAATGGGAGTCAAACGGAATAGTCAGAAACTAATGGAAGCCAAATGAAAAATAACCCTTTAAATTAATAATATGCTAAAACTTGCATAGCACTTGATACCATGAAGTTTCTCATTCCAAAATGCCCTCGTTGTGTAAACACTTTTTGCAAAATTATATGAGTATAGTGGAAATTATGACGTTTAAAAGATTAATGAGCTGATGTGTAAACCTCAACGTTTTATTCCAAATTCATCTTCTTTTTTTTTTTTTCTCGAATAACATAAATTAACAATCATATGTATTTTATAAGTACGCTCAGTGCACCTATCTTTTCGTTATTCCTTAAAGCGGTGATCAAATGACTTAGTTTTGTTAGTCCCATGGCCTTTAAATGGATAATTATTCGATCATGATGTAACCTATATAGCTTGCAACTAGTAAAAGTATCTTAAGACGTCCATTTACGGAAAAAAAAAAATTTAATGTCATAAATACATGCGACTTCCTTGGATTTTAGGGCGTCTTTATCATTCATTGGCTCAGACAAATAATGGGAAGTCACTTATATATTGTTCTTTCAACTATCAAACTTGTAATTATGTACATTAGGTCATTAATATAAAATTAATTATCCCACAAACAAATAACTTTAACATAATAAATTAACCTCAGATAATACAAATACTCTGTCTTTGAAAATTTCTAAAATGGGTCTTAGATGCTCCCTTCATTTGTAGATGATCTGCCACCTCATTCGCCAGAAAGAAAATTTAAAAATTTTACTTGCATAAACATTTTTCAATAGCTTTAGAGACTTCACAGTCAGAGGGAAGATTCTCCATTCATGTTTGATTTATAGCTTGAAGCATAGCTTATGAGTCACTACGGATAGGAACGGAGCCAGTTTCCATAAATTTAGTCTCGGATTGTTTTGGTTCATCCCGACTACTGTAGTAAGCCCAAATCAAAACCCAAGCCCAGCTTATTTTGCAAACCCAAATCAAACCAAAATCCAAGCCCACCCCATTTCCCATTTTGCAAACTATATCTCTAGGGTTTTGAGGTTGGTAAAGACTTTTTAACAACATAGATTTCATTGTCCCACACTACCAAATCAATTTATTTTGGGTAATTTTCACTTTGCCCCCTATTATACATAGTTAATTAATAGATAGACTCATCATTAATCACTATTACAATTACCTCCTTGATTAGCGGTCAACGTCTATTGACTGTCAATTTTCAAAGCAAATTACCAAAATGCCCCTAAAAAATCAAAGACTGAGATTGAATATTTCGTATTTCGAACATCTCATCTCGAGAAAAATCCTAAGGCCCAACTAAAATTGTAATCATATCTCGAGAAAAATCTAACGATCCAAATTTAATAGTACACACATCTCAAGGTAAATCTAACGGTCCAAATTTAAGTATTCACGCATCTTGAGAACAATCGGACGGTTCAACATGCATCTCGAGTAAATCTGACGGTCTAGCATGCATCTCGAGAAAATTTTAATGGCTTAGATTTATTCGTGCACACATCTCGAGTAAAAATCTAACTGTTCATATTTATTCGTGAACACATCCCTAGAAAAATCTGACGACTCATATTTATACGTGCACGTATCTCGAGGAAATATGACACTCTGACACGCACCTTAAGTAAAATCTAATGGCTTAGATTTATTCTTGCACGCATCTTGAAAAAATCTGACGTCTGAATAAATTTTAATATAATTTTGAATGCAAACCCTTGAATGAATGAAATCCACTTTGCATGTTTTGGATTCAGTTTCTTCTGCGAATTCAAATACCTGAGAGCTTGATGATCTGGATATACCACTTAAGTCAATAAAATAAATTACTTGCAATAACTTAACCCCATAAAATAAATTTAAATTTAGTTTTGCCCCGTGAAAAATAACATACTTGAGAAATGATAAAAAAAAATTTGATTATCTTCCTCCCCTTCTTTCTCATCTATCTCGCAGCCTCGCCACCACCTCCCCCTTCGTCCTCCATCATCTTCCTCATTCTTCCTTCCTCCGCTTCATTCTCCTCCTTTCTCCCCATTCATCTATCAGGTTTGTTCTGTTTCAGGGGGCAAAATTAAATTCAATTTTTTTCAGGGGGCAAAAGTAAATTAAAATTTATTTAGACGGAAGATTTTCTCGAGATGCGTGCACAAATAAATATGGGTCAATAGATTCCCTTGAGATGCATGCTGGACGATTTTTCCTCTAGATGGGTGCACCAATGAATCTGAGCTGTCATATTTTCCTCAAAAGGTGTGCATGAATAAATCTGAGCTGTCAAATTTCCTTGAGATGAGTGTTGAACCATCATATTTTTTCTCGAGATGCATGGTAGACCTTCAGATTTTTCGTGAGATGCATGCATATTAATTTGGACTGTTAGATTTACCTAGATATGTGTACTATTAAATTTGGACCGTTATATTTTCCTCGAGATGAGTTGTTTAAGATGAAAGGTTTTTTTTTTAAAAATCAACTGTTGGATTTTCCTTTAGATACGAATACGATTTCAGGTTGGCCTTAGGATTTTCCTTGAGATGAGATGTTCGAGATACGAAAGATTCAATCTCAACCTTTGATTTTCGAGGGGCATTTTGATAATCTGCTTTGAAAATTAGTGGTCAAAGGGGCAATTGTAATAGTGATTAATGATGGATCTACTTATTAATTACATATGTATAATAGGGGGTAAAGTGAAAATTATCCATTTATCTTTTAGTTTTTTACCTACTAACTCACACCACAAATTTAAATCATTATTTATCTCTTTTCTTTTGCTTTCTCTTCTAAAGAACAACAACATCAACATGACCCTGCTACAATCGATTGCGAGGGACGGTAAGAGACAATCGAAATCGATCGACGATGGTGAGAGATAAAGGAAATGGGGCTGCAATGGTGGATGTCTCTTCTTCCCTCCACACTTGACTCCCCTCTCACACATGACTCCCCTCTTCTTCCCTCCACCGTCCCAGCCATCGCAACATTCGTCCATCATCCAACTCTCTTTTCTTCCACACAGCAACTATCGCCCCTGTTCTTATTTTTCTTCTTCTTCTCCTTTATGTTTTCTGTTTTTCCTCGCCCTCACATCGGCTTGTGCGATGATGGGTTCCCCACCGCAGCGGGTTGTGTGAGGGAAAAAATTTGACCCTCACGTAGGCACTTGCGAGTGGAAAACTTGCCGTTGCGAAAAAAAAAAAAAAAAAAAAAACGGGAAGGAGAAGAAGAAGAAGAAGTGTTGCCATGAAATCCAAAAATTTTAATTGGGAGGGAAAATGAGGGGACTGTGGAGAAAAGAAGAGGGAGTTGAGTGTCTATAGATTTCGCAGGTTCGAGTGGAAGTGAAACGGGAGAGAATGTGTGGAGCTAAGAAGAGGAAGTTGGGAAAGGAGAGACTCTGAATAGAAGGTAAGAGAGAGAGGTTGCGATACCTGAACAACAGAAAGGTCGTCTGCTAGAAGAAAATCGACGGAGAAGACAACCTTGGCACTTCATCAGCCACACTGATCGATCCGCTCGCGAGGCCTTCCTTTGCTTGTAGAGGATTCAATTTCGCCAAAGTTTCGAATTTTCAGTCCATTTTCAAACATAGAATCGAACAAAGCAAAATGCTTTGTAAATTGATTATAGGAACCCATCTTCACTCATCAAGGGTCCCTTTCTAATCTCCTCCACCAAGATCTGTTTTTTTTTTTTTTTTTTTTTTTCTTTTCTTTTTATTAGAACACTCGCACTTGCAGAGACAGAACAAAGGAGACCAATCGAAGATCGCATAGGAAAGTGAGCTCCCTTGAAATTTCCTTCTAGCTTCCAATTTTCTCACTATCTTTCAACTTTCAGCGATCTTTCTTTGAACCCCAGAGTTGGCTTTTGCTTAGCATTTGAAGGGGTTGAAGAGATTGGTAGTTATTGAGTAGGAAGAACTGTTTTGAAGTATGCTGGGTCTTGAAGAACCCCACACGCAGATTTTGATTCACTGCAAATCTATCCAAGCATTCGGAGGCCCAGACCATGCGCCACGCCAATAAGGTCTCCCCTTTTATTCTAATTTTAACTTCTATTGAAATTTTTTTAAAACACCATTGCTTTATTTGGCTGAGTTTGATTTGGTTGATTACTTGATTTAAAATTTTGTGGAGAAGTATGTTTTCTCTGATCCTGATTTGATTTATGTGATTTGGGGATTTATAGATTCATTTTTTTCTTATGTGATTTTGTTGGATTATTAGCAGT